>JAJQWJ010000004.1:71355337-72032865 GCA_023637945.1 Phaethornis superciliosus
TTAAGTATTTTTTCTCTCATCCTTCCCTGTCTTAAGGAAGCTTGAGGGCCATCCTAAAATATATCCCTCTCTTTCAAGCTGCATATTAAAATCCATTGTGTTTCCATTTCTTTTCTGGCTGACTTTCATTTCCAAATCACTTGACTTGCCAGAATTCCATAGCCTTCCTGATGTAAAAAAAAAAAAAATTACAAACTCCTGATTAATACTAAATCCCCCTTATTGTACAGAGTTAAGGAATACATTTATTTTTTTCATCAAGATCCATAAAAAGATTTTCCTAAGTTCTCTGGAGTCCTTGAATCCTTTCAGAAATGTCTTCATTGCTTTCTCCTTCCATAAAGTCTGAGTAATTTGTCTCTTTTTGTAAATAAAACATGAAAGTTGAGCATCATTATAGAAGCAAAAAAAAAAAAAAATCTCTTCTCAGAACTAGGAAATCTTTAGCTGAAGAAAATTCCATTATTCTTTTAGTCATTCAGCCAGAGAAATTCCCTTTTCAATCAGAAAGCTTGCAGAAAGCCATGAGAAAGAAAAAAACCCAACCAAAACCAACCCTGCAGTTTTCCTCTATAGTTCACTTGGGAACTTTTTCCACTTTGCAGGGTAAGGTTTCAGACTGCCTTTAAATTTTCAAAGCCAAAATTAAACCACTTTAAATATCTGGGCATCTTGGACAACTTCTTTTAGGCACCAGGGATGTAAGTTACTTGGGGGAGGTCAGAGGTTTTGTGCTGCTTTGGGTTTGAGCTGCAGCAGCCTCTGCTGAACAGCCCTGGCAGTGAAATATTTAGTTCCATTTTCCCATCAAGGAATAGCTGAAAAATAACTCCTCTGAAGGGGTTGGTGATTGTTTACATCTGGCTGCAATCTTTGGTGAATCATCTTTCATAAGTACAGTGAGGAAAAAAAAGACTCATTTTTCTGTCATCTTCACGGCAGCTTGAAATACGTCAGCTGAAAAACTTTCCTTGTGCTGGGACCAACTTAATCATGTTTTGTTGTGTTGCTTTGTTTCACCTTTCTCCATTCTAATGCACTCTATGAATCCTAGAATCACAGGATGCTTTGATGGAACCCATCAAGTCCCAACCAGCCCAGGTTCCTCCAAGCCCCATCCAACCTGGTCTTCAAGACTTCCAGGGATGGGAGAGCCACAGCTTCTCTGGGAAACATGGGCCAAGGTCTCCCTACCCTTCCAGAAAAGGATTTTTTCTTAAGATCCAACCCTTCTTTCAGTTGGAAACCATTCCTCCTCAGTTTGTCACTTCATGCCAAGTCAGATGGACATGTGCAGAGATTGGGTTTCTCCACTTCCAGCCTCACCATTAATGTTTTCCATGGCCACTTGGAGGTAGCACTGTCAGAGCTGATGAGTTGTCCCTTCTTTGAGAGCATGTGGAAGGGATGTGAAGGTGGGATGAGAAGGTGGGATGCTGGTTTTGGTGGGAAGGATGGAGCTGGAGGCTTCTTCTGATGCAGGATTCTCCTGCACCTCTGGGCAGCAGCTCTCTCTCCCTTTCTCCTTGAGAAAACTTGGAAATAATTCATCCTTCCATTATCAAATCTTTTATTGAGTTTCTTTTACTGGAATTTACTTAATGTGATTGGAATTTATTTAATTTTACTGGAATTCTTAATAGATTTCTATTAGACCTACCTTTGGAAACAACAAGGACTCAGACATCAGGCCAAAGAGGGGCCAGACTGCACTGAAACACCTTATTTTAAACTCTGCTGTAGGGGACTTAATAATTATTTATATTAAGGAGTTTGTTTTCTCTATTTTGGCATGTTAGAAGACTATTCCCTCTGGTAAGAAACTTAACACAGGGCAATGCAATAGGCTGGAATCAAATTAACTGTGTTACTCTCCAGTCTCTGTCCCCATGCAATCAGTCTTGTAATTTTCAAAGGAAACAGTATAAAACTTGCAAGCTTTCTAATCAAAATTATTATGACTAATGAATCCTGAGATGATCTTCCACAATAAAAACACACCCTTCCATGCTGTGTTAGACTGCTCAATTATTTAACACTCTCTGACAATTATAAATTGGCTTTGAGTCTGTCTTATATGATGAGGAACCAGAGCTCCAGCCACAGCAGCTTTTTATTTTTGCTTTTATTATTATTATTTACTGCAGCTCCAAATAAAACTGCACTTAGTATTTCAAAAGGAAAGATTCTCTCTTTAGCCTTCCAATTTTTCTGCTAAGGAAAGCTGTTTGCTTTCAAAGCTTTATCCAGGAGAAGAAGAAAGCAACATTTCAAACCAAAGCGCTGTGATCGTGTTCACCTAGGAACAGAGCTGGGGGGAAGAGGATTGTGTTGTCAACTTAAAAAATAATGAATTAGCCCTGCTAAAAATCTGAATCGTGTATTAATATTTGTCAAAGTTGAGAAGAATTGTGTTGATACAGCTTCTAGCAGCAAGCCCTCTGTTCCAACCTCAAACCCTGACTTTTCTCAGCTTGCCAGCACCCATCACCCTGGCCAGGTGCTGCAGGTATCTCAGCAGCTCTTCCCAGTTTTTTAAACACACCAGGATGGACTAGCTGGTGTTATTAAAAAAATACTTGCTACTGGGTTGAAGGGCCTGATTTAGAGGCTGGGAAAACCAAACCAAACCCCAAAAGTCCCCCCCAAAAATCTAAGAGGAACTGTACGTCAGGTTGTAATGAGTGGGCTGTAAAGAGTGATTTGGTACTTTCTACTCCCTCTCCTTCTCCTTCTCTTCCTTCTCCTTCCTCTCCTTCTACTTCTCTTCTCCTTCTCATTCCACTCCTCCTCCTCATTCCACTCCTCCTCTTTCTCCTCCTCTTTCTCTTTCTCTTTCTCTTTCTCTTTCTCTTTCTCTTTCTCTTTCTCTTTCTCTTTCTCTTTCTCTTTCTCTTTCTCTTTCTCTTTCTCTTTCTCTTTCTCTTTCTCTTTCTCTTTCTCTTTCTCTTTCTCTTTCTCTTTCTCTTTCTCTTTCTCTTTCTCTTTCTCTCTTTCTCCTTCTCCTTCTCCTTCTCCTTCTCCTTCTCCTTCTCCTTCTCCTTCTCCTTCTCCTTCTCCTTCTCCTTCTCCTTCTCCTTCTCCTTCTCCTTCTCCTTCTCCTTCTCCTTCTCCTTCTCCTTCTCCTCCTCCTTCTCCTTCTCCTTCTCCTTCTCCCTCTTCCTCCTTCTCCCTCTTCCTCCTTCTCCCTCTTCCTCCTTCTCCCTCATCCTCCTTCTCCTTCTCCTTCTCCTTCTCCCTCTTCCTCCTTCTCATTCCTCTCCTCCTCCTCCTCTTCTTCCTTCTCCTCCTTTTCCCTCTCCTTTTCCCTCTCCTTTTCCCTCTCCTTTTCCCTCTCCTTTTCCCTCTCCTTTTCCCTCTCCTTTTCCCTCTCCTTTTCCCTCTCCTTTTCCCTCTCCTTTTCCCTCTCCTTTTCCCTCTCCTTTCCCTTCTCCTTTCCCCTCTCCTTTCCCCTCTCCTTTCCCCTCTCCTTTCCCCTCTCCTTTCCCCTCTCCTTTCCCCTCTCCTTTCCCCTCTCCTTTTCCCTCTCCTTTTCCCTCTCCTTTTCCCTCTTCTTTTCCCTCTCCTTTCCCCTCTCCTTTCCCCTCTCCTTTCCCCTCTCCTTTCCCCTCTCCTTTTCCCTCTCCTTTTCCCTCTCCTTTCCCCTCTCCTTTTCCCTCTCCTTTCCCCTCTCCTTTCCCCTCTCCTTTTCCCTCTCCTTTTCCCTCTCCTTTTCCCTCTCCTTTCCCCTCTCCTTTCCCCTCTCCTTTCCCCTCTCCTTTTCCCTCTCCTTTTCCTCAGTGAGCAGTCAGCCTTGGGCATGTGAGGAACATCCAGGTTTTCCTCACAGGCACATCTCACATCTTTACTCCTTTATCCTGCTTTGAAGCTCTTAGATGGAATGGGATTTTTTCCTTCAAAAATTTGTACCTCTAGCCAAAATTGGTGTTTCTTCCAGCTGTCATCTTTCAATAGAATTATTTCCAGATCAGATTTTGACTTGGGTAGCTCCTATATAAAGCCAAACAGTTTCAAAATTACTTGATTTTATTTCCCCCCTCTCCAAACTGAGTAAAATATCTCTCCCATTAGATCCCCTGTATCCTTTCCACAAAATACCAATGGGTGATTCTCTGCTGCAAAAATCCCCACCTAATGGGTGAGAAAAAGGTTGGGAATTACAGGTGATTGAAGAGAGAAGTCAAGGAGCAGAAAGGCAGCAATTTTGAAGATGCTCCCTTAACTACACCCATATTATGTGTAATTCTTTTTCAGACTATGGCAAAGCAGATAATGTTAACAAAACTATTAGTAGCACTACACACTGCTGTAAATATCATCCTTGGTGTTGTCTGGGAGTAACTGCTTCTCTAATGGGGCCCAGGGAGTTTCATTAATGTATAGATTAGTTTTGCTGGGTTCTTGCTTTTATCTGGCAAGTCAATAGCAAAAAAAAAAAAAAAAAAACAAAAAAAAAAACAACAAAAAAAAACCACAAAAACCCAAACAACCTGAAGAAATAGGTAACATATCCCTGTAATTTTTTTTCAGTGTTTTTTTACATGATAATAGGATGAGAATTTGCATTCAACCCAAGTGATTGGTGGTGTTTGGAACTGGTTGAGGTGGGGAGAGAGTTTTTAGAAAGAGTGGGGCACTAAAATCTCTGCTGACTTTTTTTTTTGGTCCATTGTGGCATGATCTGCTGTTGGGCTTTCTAATGGGTTTGTTAGAAATTGGTGGAGCTCATTCTCTCAGGTTGGGAATCCTTGTAAAAATCCTACTTTTGGTGTTTGTATGGTGGAACAATCCTTCTGTAGTGTAGTCCTGAAGCTGGCTTCCCTGCAGACTGCTGTCCCACGAGCCTTTTCCTCAAAACCACCACAGTCATTTTTTTGCTGGGGTCAGACAAAAGTTTCATTTGGAAGGATCTTAAAGGGTCCAAGGCCTTTCCATGGGCAGGGAGACCTCCCAGCAGCCCAGGTTGCTCCCAGCTCCATCCATGGTGTGCTGGGTGACCTTGTTCCTCTGCTGTCCTCTGGCTGAAGGTGGCATCTGCCTCCCAAAGCAGGAAAGCATTTAAGAGCTGCCAGGGTTATTTCAAAACCTCCCTTTCCAGGAAATTCAGGCTCAGATGGTTCTCTTGGTTGATTTTCAAGCTGGATGGCAGCATTTATTTCATGCCATTTTGCACGGCCCATCTGAGAACGTGATGGGGCGAAGCAGAAATGCAGAGTGACTGCATCGATGTGATTCCTGCATCAGGAAAAAAATTGGAGGGAGAAAACCCAAAGTGGTCGTGGCACCTGAGCAATTGCAGATGGAAAAAAAGACCTCTTAGATCCTCATCAGTCTCTTTTGATACTTTTATTTATTTAGATCTGAGCATCTCACGTTGCTGGATTTACTCTGTGCATTGAGTTCTGTCTCAGGCTAAGTGACTTTGGAGGTGTTTTTTTTATTTTATTATTATTATTACTGCCTGCCTGCTGAACGCTGTGTGTTGTAATTCATGTCATAAAGTGAAAAAAAAAAAAAGACATGAAAAAAATAAGCGTGATTATTTCATTGTGCAGATGGGAAAAGATCAGAGCGGGGCTTGTGAGATGTTGTAAATTCTATTGAAAATGTTGTAGAGCTTGGAGCTGACACCTATAATCCAGGAAAATGTGTTTATTGCACAGCCATCTGCCTTCTTTTTCTATCTCTGGTTGGAGCTGAGTGGTCAATGTATAGATGGTTTGGGTTAAAATAGTTCCTGTACTGATAAATATGGTTTGCAGTGAAGCAGCTCATGGGTTCAGCTTTGTTCTTAGTGTTTGTGTGGCCAAGACATGGCAGGAGTTCAGTAAAACAAAACCAACTGAGAGGTTTTATGTCTGAGGACATAAAAAAAAATCACAGAACATTTACTTGACTCTTCAGTACTCAGCTACTTGAGTAGCTTGTATAATCTGAGACTTTCTGGGGACAAAGGTTGTCTGACAGAATGCTGCTAGAAACAAGGCCAGAATTTAATTATTTAATGATCACATCGATCATTAGGGGTGCAAGGATGGGTCCTATTAAATAGAAATAATAATAAATTCACAGGAGTTGCTGCTGGTTCTGAATTAAAAATAATAAGGGACTTGGTTCTGGATTCAAGGTGCTCCATTTGGCTTCCTAAATGGGCTCAGTTGTATTCAGCCCTTCTCTGTTGATTTAATAGTCATTTAGCCCTGTGGAAAATGACCCAAACTGTCAAGTTTCATGCTTGTTTTGTGCAGAAGCTGATGATTATCCCTGCTGCCAGGAGAGCAGAGCAAGATGTGCTTGGCAAGGAGTTAATATAACCCACATCAGGCTAAAATCAGAGCCTGTCAGACTGATGAAGATGGTTTAACTGGTGGTGGATTGATCTGGTGGAGTCATGGGAAAGCTTGAGGGATTTTAAGCATTACTTGCTGAGATAATTCCAGGCTCCATGTCCCTCCATATCGTGGCAGGGCTGTTTGCAACACTAAAAATGAAATTGCTTTTTGTCAGTGATGGCTCTACAGAGTTTAGTGGAAGGCAGAGGAAAACATAGTTAGTGGGGGAGAGCTTCCAAGATACTGGAAGAGGTTTCCCAGAGAAGCTGTGGCTGCCCCATCCCTGGCAGTGTCTTGGAGCAACCTGGGCTGCTGGGAGGTGTCCCTGCCCATGGAAAGGGCTTGGGATTTGATCATCTTTTAGGTCCCTTCCATCCCAAAGCATTCTGTGATCCTCTGCTAATTTTACTGCTTTTCACCTCAGGTTTTTTCCTGTTGTTTTCCAAAGTTGACGCAACCTCAGCCACAGGCGTGAGGTGACAAAGGGTATAAATTCATGTCCAGATTTTTTGATATTTATTTGGTTTGTTTCAAGGTTGATATTAGTGTGTGGTGGTGTGAGAAGCTCTTTGGGCTTCATCATCTGTGTTGGGTAGGTGTTCTCATAATGTCTGGGGGTGTTTAGATACCCGTATATATGTAGTCACGTGCATTCAACCTAAATAAAATCAGAGAATGGAATCATTAAATCCCTTTAGGTGGAAAAGACCTTGAAGATCACCCAGTCCAACCCTTAAGCCAGCATTGCCAAGGCCACCACTGCCCCATGGCCCTCAGCACCACATCTCCATGGGTTTGAAATCCCTCCAGGAATGGGGACTCTACTGCTGTTCCTGGTCATACTTCTGCTCCAGACCCTTCTTCCCCAGCTCCATTCCCTTCTCTGGACACACTCCAACCCCTCAATGTCCTTCATGTCCCGAGGAGCCCAGTGTAAACATAAGGATCTGGATTTGGGGCTGATCATGGCACTGGGTTTTGATGAAAGAGAGGTCCAAGACTACTGTCCTCCACCAGCAGGATGGGGATTTGGTGGTGGAACCATAGGCTGAGGTGTTTTGAGGGAGAATTTAGAGTTTCTACTGATGCACAGGTGCCAAGATAGTTAATAACAGGACTTTTTCTGAATTACTGTGTTTGCTTGAAGCACCAGAACTCTAAATGGAAAAGCCTCCTAGGTTGGTTGGGTTATTTTTCCAGTTTTGCCCTTAATAGTCCTCTGCAGATCTTTACCTTCTGCATCTATCAGAAGAAGGCAATGCACTCAGGCTTGTAGTACAACATATTGAAGAGACCAGAAGCCCAAATCTCCTTGCTTGTGCCCGTGAAGCAAAATAGTTATATCTTTGCAATATGAGTATCCACAGAATTCTACTTGAGCCTTGTGTTTGCAGATTATTTAGAGCAGTGGCCCAGGACTAAGGATGCTAAAAGCAAATAATCCCTCCCCACTTGACAGCCCAAAGAGCTGAGAACCATGGCTTAAATGTTTTCTTTCAACACTTCATTTACTCTGGAAATGCCTCTGGGAAATTCCTTAATTCCCTCCAGTTTGGGATTGATCACAGTGAGTAAGAGGCAATAATATTTGCTCGTGGTAGTAGCTCTGTGAATGGCTTTTAATAATAATTTAGGGATAAGAACTGAAAATGCTACACTGGTGTTCAGTGAATGTCATGCTTTTCCCATGAAGTGATTCTTCATAAGCTCTTGAGATCATACCCCACTGGTAAAAATCCCACAGTAAATGAGTGCTACCAATAGGGTTCACAGTACTTTATTAGTACTGACCATAAAAAAGGTGAGATAAGGAGCAAATACATTTCTTTTTTGGTCTATACCCATGGTGAAAACCTCCTTTTTGGGCTGGGAAATCAGATGGTGTTTGTCCTCAGAGAAGGTGGGATAACTGTGAGTGCTCTGTGTGAAGCTGATGACTTATTGTTAAAAACCACATAGTAATTTCATTTATGGTGATGAGGCAGCTTTCACATGGGCTTGGTGGGCAACAACTCTAAAAACTTGATAAAAAAGTACTGTTCTCCAATGAATTTTACTACTTTAATCTCCAGTTTGGCCTTTTCTGGATTTTAGACATAGCCTGAACACTTTTCCTGAGGGAACAATGAAGTCCCACTGTCTTTTCCCTTTGCATTTTATCCCACTTGGATGCATTTTTTTTCATAAATTGTGTGTTGAAACACTCTACTTAGTTTCTGCTCACTCTACTTAGTTTCTGCTCTTCCCAAACCAGCTCCTTTGTAGGCTTTAGGCTTTGAGTGGCCACTGATTGCTTGCTTGGGGCACAAGAGAGAGAATGGGTGAAGTAGGAGGGACCGAAGTAGCGTGTCCCACTGGTCACTTGGAGAAGAAATAATTTCCAAGTAGCCCAAGGAAGTAGCCTCCTCCAGTTTTGCCCTTTTCTTTAGAGGATGATTTAGGAAGGTATATTTTAAGGTGTGATTTTACTGTTAGTTGTTTTTTTTTCTCTCTCTCTCTCTTCCATCCCTTGTCATTTTATTCACGCTTATCCCACGCCACCTTGGTCCTTTGTTTCCTAAACACCCCAGCCCTGGCCACCACCTCACCTCCTACCTTCCCTGACACCCCGGGGCCATTGGCCTCTCTGACTGCCTCCTCTCCTTCCCCTCCAGCTGTCCCAAGTTCCAGTGTCCTCCCCTCTGCCCCCCGAGATCTGGTCCCTGTTTTGGTCTCCAGCCGCTTCGTCCGGCTCAGCTGGCGCCCACCCGCAGAACCCAGAGGCAACGTCCAGACCTACACAGTCTTCTTCTCCAGGGATGGCATCAACAGGTAAGCAGAAACTCTCCTTTTTGTGAGGGGAGAGAGTGCCCAAAGCTCTGCTCAAGTATCTATAATATGGGTCTCCATCTTGGGTTCTCTCTGGTTAAAGGAGCATGAAGCTCGGAAGGCCTTTTGTTGTCGCGTCTTTTTGTAGACATCAATATTTAGAGAAGTGCTCACTGGCTTGGTGTGAAGGACCATTTATGTGATCTGTGGATCTTGCTTCCTCCAGCTATTCCTGGTCCATCTCACAGAGAGCACCTTTAGCTCCATATTTTACCTTTCATCTTTGACCACAGGCTCAAGTGGTCTTTGCGTCATTGGAGAGCGGAATTTGTTGACCCCTGAACAACCAGAGGGTTTTTAGAGCAGTGCAAATGGTGTGAGTCCTTGAAAACAGGCAGGGGAGATTGGGAAGCTTTTCTGTGACCAGCCTGAGCCATCTTATCCATGTGAAGCTGGATAGGAGGTTGCTTTTTTTGTGAGGATGGCACTAAAGATTGTTTGGTGGTCGCATGATGACTCCTCATCGATGCTGATTTCACCCTCATATTTGCTTTGTTTTATTTTCCTAACTTGGCAAATGATTTTATGCCTGAGAAAAAAAGAAAAGTCTTTTTCTCTTCCTCCTCATCAGGAAGAACTCGCTTAAAGTATCTTGTCCTGTATTTCACCTTGTTTAAGAAAGACTTCAGGTACCAGCTGGTGACTGCTGCTTGTGTGGGTGCTGCTGGCAGATTAGCTTTTGAGGAGACTTGAGTGGGAATCTACATTTAATTGAAAAATAAGTGGACATGTACCAGATGGATGGAAGCTAAAGAAGCAGGACATGCTCTAGTGGGTCATACAGATATTGATGGATATATTTTATCTGGGGGGGATGTTGACAGTTGGGTCTTCAAGGTCTTTTCCAGCCGTGACAATTCTGTGGTTCACGAGTCTCTTGCATAAGGCTGGGGGCTCTGTGTTGAAATAACTAAACAAATAAAATAATAATTACACTAATTCTTCAACAGGAAACTTAAAATATCACCTGCAGTTATAAACCTTTAAATCTGCACCTACAGCCTTGCAAACTTACAGAGAAACTGTGAGCTAAAATTAACCTCGTTTTCCAAAGAGGAAGAAGCATTTTTCTTTTTTTTCTTTCTTTTTTTTTTTTCTTTTTTTTTTGAGCTGCTTCTTGATTACACGTTCTTTGGACCAAGGAGTTGGTTTCTCTGATTACAAAAGTATTTATTGGATGTGACATTAACCTTAGGGATGCACAGGAATTCTCAGAGAAGTTACTCTGAAGTCTGGCAGGTGATGACCCCAGTTGGGAAAGCAAGGAGGATGTAGGTGACAGCTGGCAGAATCACAGAGGGCACAGGGCCATTTCAGGGACCATCCAGAAAAATGGCCCCTTGTGTTTTGAGCTCTTTCATAAAGGCATTTGTTTTGTGTTGTGGTTTTGTTTTGTTTTGTTTTTTCTTCTGTGTGGTTCTTTTTAAACAAAAAAACCTTTTGGGAAGTGGTGGCAAACACCCAAGCCCTTCTGGTGGGATCCTCTTTAATCTTCATGCTCAGTTGGGCATCCCATGGGGGATCAAAGGGTATTTTTTCTTGCTCAGAAGGGTGATTGGAAAGATCACTTAAAGTTAGAAGGCAAAAGCTAAAACAAAGCTTTGATCTATAAGGAAAGAAACCAACAGCCAACCAATACACCTGCACTTTGTGGTTGAGATGAAAGTTGAGGTTGAAAAGTGAGCTAGTCCATACTAGTTCCTCTAATATCAGGATGTTGATGAAAAAATGGGCAGAAAAAAGAGAATTTTGTGTAAAGGATCTGTTAGTACCTCTTACTCCATCCTGGATTGTGCTTATTTTCTCTTAAAATGCAATGGACTATGCCACTTGGATATACTGCATGCATCTCAGTGGATTCCACTCTGCAAGGTACAGACCACAGCAATTCATCCTGCCTGGCAGGAGAAGTATTCTAGGCCAGAAAGTTGCTCCTTTAGGTTTCATTTGATGTCGTAAGTTCACTAAAAAACCCCTATTTTATACACAAGTAGTGTGTTTATCTAAAAGATGAAAGGTGTATCCAATATAATGGGTAAATTGCTGCTTTTTGGATTTATTTCCCATTTTACTGCCCAGAAGGTCCTGGGAGCAGGGTGATCCTTGGGTGCCATGAGGGTGGAGGTGGAATTGCAGCTCCAGCACCTTTCACATCAACTAAAGTAAAATTTTTTGTTTTCAATAATTATTTTTTTTCCTTTTTAGCTAGTGGAGGCCTTCAGGTGGGAAGCACTGTGTCTGTCTCCATCCTCAAATTCCTTGAATGTTGCAAAATGATTTAGAGCAGCAATTTTTTGTTGTGAGCAGTTTCAAAATGGGGCCAGATTTGGATTTTCCATCTGGTTCAAATTTTGGGGTGAATTTTCTGTTCTTGATGTTGCTGTTTGTTATCTCTTCTCTGTCTCTGCTGGTTGATTTCTCAATGAGCAAGCTTTGATTCACACAGGCATTTGATCTTTGCCTGGTAGCATATTAGTCACCACAAGAGAGAGAGGTTTATTTTTGCCCATTTGATCTACCACTAAACCAAAAAATAACTTTTAATTTTTTTTTTTTGCATTTTAGATCAGATGCAACCCCCCTGAATACCATTTGGTTTTTGATTGCAGCCTTTCAAATGTCAAGCTAGCTTAAGTAATAAGTCATGATTTGTAGCTATCGTTTTATAACTGACTGTTAGCAAACATTTTTCCCAAGAAATGAAACTAAATGTTCTGATCTTTTAAAAAAAATAATGAAAATTAAAGAAAAGCACTCTGGCAAATCCTTTTGACAAAGGATTGGGACCAAGTTTTCTTTTTAGCTGAACTTCCACTGGTTTTCAATAACCAACTAATAAATGCATAAACAGTCACAACAAGATAAAAAATGTCCTAGTTTAGGTTTCTGCTTGTTAAAGAAATTAATCAAGGGACCACTTAACACAAAATACTTGGATTTGTTTAGTCTGTCTTCTGAATTCATCCATAGTTTTACACTCTCATTCCCAGATGATGTATTTACATAAGTTTTGAGGTTTTCTGGTTATAGCCAAGGGCTTTATGTTATTTTGTGGGGGGGGGGGGGAGAATGACAAGGGGAGGTAATAAAAAGAAAAACCAAAAAACGAACTCAAGGTAGTAAAAGTCCATCCATTTTAAAATTAATAGTATTCATTTCACAGCAAGGAGCATTAACGTGACTTGTCTTCCTCCAGGTAACTAATTAGGTGTTTGAAACATTATAAAAGCATTTGTTACACACCTAAGAGATATCTGGGAACTGTAATTATCTTTTTTCACATGCTGATAGCGTAACGACACGCACCCGTCAGTCACTGGGAATTACATCTCCAAGCCTCTTGTTTTACAAGGAGGTGAATGACTTTAGTCAAGGTTTTTTTAGTTTTTAGATCGTGATTTATGGGCAAGATGGGTTGGAGAAAGAAGACCCCCAAGGTGCCTGCTTGGAGGATGTTTGGGGCTTTTTATTTTAGCTCATTCCTGCCCTGCGAAACGCGTTCACCTCGTCACCCAGGATGGACATCTGGACATGGGTGACCTAACTTCAGCAGGACAGGGCACTGGAGCTCAAGGGAGAAGGGCAACCAGATGTCTGAAAGCATCAATCCAATGTTTTTTAGGTCCCTGCTTTATAAAGACTCTTATAGAGTTGTTACATTCTGGAGGAGTTTCTGCTCTTTGCTACCTGGAGGGTTCCCGGTGTCACAGATGTCACTGACAAGTGGGACATTGGCAGGAAGCTTGTTTAAACAAAGTAGTTTTGTTTTTTTTTCTCTTCTGGCACATGACTTCCTTACCACAAGACATCACAGAGGACATAGAGATTGAAGGTGATGAAACCATCTGGGGGGCTGTGATCATCCAAGTGATGAAATCCCAGCAACCCATGAGCAGGAGCTCTGTGCCAGGAGAAAAACCAGGAGTATCTATCCTGTGCCAGGAAGATAACCTTTAAATTTCTCTGTCCTACACCAGGAGAATAACCAGATACTTCAGTTGTCATTCTTTTACTCCTCTACACATCTGTTCCTTGGCTGCTGGGCTTGTGAGCTAGAACTAAGTGGGCTGTTCTTGCATCTCAGCTTGCCCTGGGGGAACCTCAGCCCTTTCTTTTGCTTCATTTCTCTCCAGTTTGGTCCTCGGGTATTTGTTTGAGTAATATTCAATCCTTACTCAGGCAAATCTGGGACTTTGGGGTGTAGTTTTGCAGTCTCTTTATAATTTTTAGAGAGCTACAGGGTCTTGCATGGCCTTCTGGTGTTGCATTTGGAAGATCTGATAGCTAGAAAAACCAAACTGTAGAACTTGAAATATATAAAGGTTTCGTTTGCTGGCCAAGAACAGGGAACTTGGATTTTTCAGGATGGGTTGGGGAGAGCCCAGAGCTGCTGCTCTTTGACACTGCTCCCAAAGTGGGAACCATCAGATGGCCAGAATGCAGGGTTGGACCTGAGTTAAAGAGCCTGAAAAATGATGGGTGAATACTGCAAGATGGAGTGGGCTCCTGGCACCTCCAACCACTGCTCACCTGGCTTCATTTTCTAGTGGGAAGAACAGAATTTTACCTGGTCTTGCATTTAGGAGTGGCCTTGGCTCATCACCACAAGTGAGGGACTCAAGGTGGGGTTTGAAAAGATGGATTTGGCTGGTTATCCAGCTCCTGGTCTGCAAGGAGAAGCATCCTGGGAAGTTGGGCTTTGGTACCACCACTGGGAAAAATTTGCTTCTCAGCAGAGCTCTTAACACCTGCATCCCAAACTCCCCAAGAGGAGAACTTTGTGCTGGGTCAGGCTGGAATGCTGCTCAGAATTCACCATCTGAATGGGTTTTTTGAATTTATTTCTTAGGAGGTAATGGGCAAAGAGTTCCTCAAAGAACACTCTGAACTTTCTCAGCCTTGCCTTTATGTGTCAGGAAAGAGAAGTGTTAAACCAAAGCTTAACTGTCTAGTTAAACTACTTTTTGTCTAGTGTTCCTTTTTCTTGACCGTTCTTTTAAGCTGGAGAGGTGCTCCTGCTGCTCTTTTGCTTATCACAAAAAAAGAAAATATAAATGTATACAATAGGATGCAGTCACCACCAGTCCCATCATCCTGCAGGAAGGAAGAGCCTGGGAATATTTTCTTTTCTCCCCTCTGTGCTTTCCGGCACCTTCAAAGCTTTGTGAGAATATCCAAGCTTTTTAGTTCAGAGGTGATTTGCCACCTGACCCTGGCAGAATTGCTGCTTTCAGAGCGGGTCAGTTGGTTCCAAATCCATTGGAGCTTATTTTCAATGGACCTGGGTTCCTCTTTCTTGAAAAGAAAATTAGCCAAGTTGGCCAAACTCAGCTCGAGTGATCGAAAGAACAAAAACTCTGCCTGCAGCAGCCCTCCTCAGCTCTGCTTTTGTGCCACAGAAAAGATGAAGAGAGGCATTTAACTCCTGGAGTATCTTCTAAGGGACCAGCCCACCTTTTTTCCCCAGGGAATGTTGGGCAGTGAGGTCTCAGAGGGTTGGGGAGAGGTTGGAACCTGGCTCTGGAAAGCCAGGGACAGTTTCTTGAGGCTGAGAAATCACAGTTGGAGGAAATGTTCCCCAAAGGCTCAAGAAGCTCCAATTCTCCAGATTGCTGGCTTCTGATTGCAGGCAGCTCAGAGAAGTTTGGCAATGAGTTGATTCTGTTTTTAAGGAATTCTTTTTCTCAGACGTGAAATCTGGTTTTGTTTTTTGGTTTTTTTTAGTTCTTTTTTCAGAAGGCTTCTAGTAAAGGGGAGGAGCAAGGCACACACCACTCATAATAAATCAGTTTGCCTTACTTCTGGTTGCAGATAGTCCATGAAATGACTGGGGTCATGGCTTCCTGGCCACCTCCCAATCTCCACGCTGCTCAATTGGGCAGAAATCAAAGAATTGAGTGGTTTGAGATGGAAGAGACCTAAATGCTCCTCCATTCCCAACCTTTTTCCATGGGTAGGGACACCTCCCAGCAGCCCAGGTTGCTCCAAGCCCCATCCAACCTGACCTGAGACACTGCCAGGGATGGGGCAGCCACAGCTTCTCTGTGTATCCAAGCTAAATTCAGAGTATCCAATCTAAATCTCCCCTCTTTCACCTTGAAACTGTTCCTCTTCATCCTTGTGTTCATCTTCATCTTGATTTCCAGAACAAGCCAAACCCAAGCGGACATTTTTAAGACTCAGCTGGACAGGGTGCTGGGCTGGCTTCTCTACACCATGCTTTTGGCAAGAAAGGTTGAGCCAGATGGTCCTTGAGGTCCCTTCCAACCTGGGATTCTATGGGGTAGTTTTCATTAGCTCGATGTTTATGGTCCCATATGATGTTTTCCTTTATTGAATAGCCATCTCCTTTCATCAATTTTATGGCCTTTCCTATATTAAGAAAGGCAGAGGAAGGCAAAAATACTATGTACCTTATGAAGTGCTAAAATACAAATCATCTTTGCAGCAGTTGCAGTGTTCCCAGTAGACCCCATGACTAGAATTAGGCTTTTTAAAGTAAAAATAATAAAGAAAAACCGACCCTAGAGACAAACCTCAAGCTGAAGCAGCTCATCATCCCTTGCAGCCTACTAATTCTATAAACAAGATGTTGGAAGGTCCAAAATGTCTTCTAAAGTGGATTTTTTGGTGTGTTTTTTGTTTAAGGGAACGAGCAGTGAACACATCTCAATCTGGGATGCTTCAACTGACTGTGGGCAACCTAAAACCAGAGGAGACCTACACCTTCCGAGTGCTGGCATACAATGAGTGGGGGCCAGGAGAGAGCTCCCATCCCATCAAGGTTGCCACCCAGCCAGAATGTGAGTATGGACATCAAACTTAAAGAAAAACTTTTCCACTTGTTTGTGTTCAAAAGCAAATACAGGCTGTCCAAGGAATTGCTGGAGTCCCCATCATTCCTGGAGGGATTTCCAAGCCCTGGAGATGTGGTGCTGAGGGCCATGGGGCAGGGGTGGCCTTGGCAGTGCTGGGTTACTGGTTGAACTGGGTGATCTCCAAGGTCTTTTTCCAACCAGAACAATTCCATGATGCTTTCTGTTACTGAATGTGTAGCCCTAAGTGTGTTTTCTAAATCTTTGAAGCTTTCAGTAGACCCTTTTCTCTTTCTGTATGTCTCATTTGAGGGCAAATATTTGCACACATCTGGTCTCCAGGAGGATGAGAGGTTTCTTCAGCTTGAATTTGTCCTATTGCAGTTTTGTTTTTTTTTTTTTCTCACTTGGAAGGTCCAAGGAAGTCTGTTGTAAAGATTATTTGAGCCCTTCCAGTGCAAAATTAATAAGTCAGAAGAATAAATCCTACAAATGGGATTGATGTCTAGTTTTTTTAGTCCTGAGCATCAAACTGGTGGGCATATCCTCCTACCAG
Source organism: Phaethornis superciliosus (assembly GCA_023637945.1). Lineage (NCBI taxonomy): Eukaryota > Metazoa > Chordata > Aves > Apodiformes > Trochilidae > Phaethornis > Phaethornis superciliosus. The sequence goes on from JAJQWJ010000004.1 coordinate 71,371,909, forward strand.
GATATGATCTCCCTCTGCAATAAGGTGGGAAATCTAATGCTTAACAAATCCACCAGAACTCTTTTACATCCTCACGTGGTGCCAGGTAGAGAAGGAGAGCTCTGAGGCAATATTTGGAAGACAGCCATTGTGCTGGAAAGCCCTGAAATGTGGGGGTTGGATTCATGGTGACTTGTGTGACAGCAAGTAGAGGAGGTGGGAATGGTTCTTCAGGAGGGGATGGAGGAGAAGAGGAGCTTGGAAGCAAATCCTGTAATAAGGCCAGCAGATGGAAGTGGTTTTAAGGGGCTTTGAAACTCTTTGGTTCCTTTCACAGCTGAGCCCCCCCAAAAAATATCTATTAGGGACAGCATGTGTGACATCCTCTGACCAGGCAAGGGACCTTTCAACTGAAAATATTCTGTGATGTTGTGTCTGTAGCTTCATTTCTCACCAAATGGGGTTTTTCCTCCCTGTCATCACATCCCAGACCCCCAAGAGGAGTGATATTAGTGAAATACCACCCCAAACATGGAGCTTTTGGGGTTTTCTGCCTGGCTTCTTGCTTTAGATACGTCTTCAGCTCCTGCTCTGAGCTTGCTTTGTCACTCATCATGTGTATCTGCCCCCTGCAAACATAAAGGGGGTGATATCCCAACTCTTTTGGGGGAAAGAATTCTTGAAAATCACTCAGAAAGAATTCTTGAAAATCAGTCTTGAAAAAACTGATGTTTTGTTCCAAACCTTTTGAAAATAAGATGTTGAGCAGCGAAGCATCAGCATCACTTCTCAAGGATTCCTCTCTGCTTCCCCACATACCTTTCTGCAGGGGAAAACCTTCTGTTTTCTGTTTTCTAAATCTATATTTGTATCTAAATCTATATATTTATAGAAGGAAAAGGGATTTTCAACACCATCCCAAGCCCAGCTAAGAGTGGGCACCACTGCCCCCCATGGCACCGAGTTACTGACTTGGACTGCTCAGTGGAGACATTTGGAATATCTTTCCTCTTTAATAACTGGAAGATTTCTCTGAAGTGTCAAGTTGGAACTGGAGAGAAGATACTGCTTTCCAATTTTTTTTTTTGCTCTCTCTCCTTGCTTTTTACTGGTGCCCAAATTATCTTCTCATTTGGAAACAACTCTCTCCGGCCCTGGGAGGCAGTCAGCATCTCTTGCTTTGAGAACATGCTGTAACTATTGTACAATAAATTACCTGGCTGCAGAGAAATTGAATCTCCACATTATTGGAAAATATCAGATCTGGTGGTGTTAAAGGGAGGGAAAAGAAAAAAAAACCTGATGAAAAAGGACATCTGAAATTCATGTCTGTCAGCAGCGGGTTCTCCAAGTGCAGGCATTTGCTCAGTAATCAGTTTAAAAGATCAGCAGAACAAGTTCCAGCTTTTTGAAATAATCATGCAGAATATACAGGCTGGATTTATATGAAAGTCTTTGTCCTCCTGATTAATACTCTTTTTTTTATTATTATTTTTTTTTTTTAGTAAACTACAACCCCTTTTTCTTTAGCCTTTATGGTATATAATTTCACTCCTGTATTATCAGCCTGGCTTTAAATCCCTGCCTGCTTAAGCCATGTCTAATCTTTTCATACCACATGTGGAGACTTTGTGAGTTATTATTTTGGCTCCTCAAGATACTGTTAAAGCAGCTTGGTGCAGTAGAGAATAAAGCAGAGCATCTATTCTTGCAAGGAGGATTGAAATTGTCCACCCCAGCTTTAAAAGCAGTTTCCTGCTGGCTTTTTCACCACCACTATTATGAATTAAAACTAGTTTCCTCACTCAAGTGATGGCTCTGGGATATGTGTGTTAGGTGGCACAAGAGAAAAAAATGGACAGGAAAGCTCCAAAGAAACCTGGTGGCATCTCTCCAGCTTCATCAAGTCACCTCCCTGCCAGAGAAATCAAATTATGGTGTGCTGATTTCTCAACAACTGCAACATCTTATAAAGAAAAATAAATTAATGTATCTTTCTGAGGGAGGGAGATGTTTTTATACTTCCTGAAGCCAAGCCCAGCTGAGTCCCCACCTCCAGGAGCAAATTTTTGACCTGCTGCAGTTATCCTTGGAGATGGGGAGCAGGCAGGAGGTCAGTGTCCTAAAAAATGCAACTGAATGTAAATATAAAGATTTTGGGGTGGATTGATGGAGTAAAAGGGGCAGTTTCCAGCTGCTGGAGGGGCATGGAAACTTGGATAGTTATCCTTCAGTTCCCATTAGAGATTGGTGCATCTGACCTCAGGAATCTCACTCCTTTGGTCATTTCAGGATTTCATTTTTTTTCTGTGATTATTTGATGATTTTTAAATTGTGATTTATTTGTCACTGATCAGTTGCACCTGATTTTTTTTGCTAAGACAAAAAGGGGCCAAAACTGCCATCAGAACTGCATTGGAGAAGTCACCCCGGGAGCCACTCAAGTTCTTGATTTTTTTAAATTTATTTTTTTCCCTACAAGTTTTTCAATGGACAAAAGATTCTTTGAAGTTTCTGCACAGGAAACATCTAAAAGACCTCAACAAAATTTCAACAGCAGTCTCTTTTAACAAATGATCATTGCCAAATGATGTGTGTATAAAAAAATCCCTGGAATAGTGAGTGGCCACTTGGGCTTGGGGCAACGTTGGTTTTGCAAAGTTCAGGGATCCATATATATATTTTTTTTTATATTGATATTTATTTATTTCATATATTTAGCAATATATGAAGGAGCTGGAGCAGGCAGAAAGTTTGGTACCTCCAGTGTAGTGAATTTTCCTTGTCATCTGATGGAAAAGGTGAAGGAGAGCTGAAAAATGTCTTTGGTGGAGTCATTAATATCCCCCTCATTTGGGTGCACTCTTCCATAATGGCTCAGGAAAAATAAACCCTGGGGGAACTTGATGCCATCCTTCCATGGGTTTTTAATTTTAGGAGTAATTTATGTGGAATGTTTGGGGGAAGGTGGAAGGGGGGTGTTTCAACTGTTGGAAATTTTCATGAAATGTGTCTTCCTTTCTAAAAGTTGGGTAGATGTAGGGAAAAATGGGGACTCCAGGTTTTACCTGTCTTGGACTCCTGTTCTGGACTTCCCATCATGTTTTTGGGTTTTTTTTCTTTTAATTTTGTCTTCTTCCAGCAAGAAAAAAATTAGTTTAACTCAGCTCTTAGGAGATGTTTGGCTTTGCTTATGGTTTTCCACCAGGATGGAGGTGGATTCAGTGATTCCCTCTCCAGTGGGATGCTGGATTTGTGGTTCCTTGGGGTGCCTGATTCAGATTTTTGTAAAAGCTGTTGGCAGGAAGGAGATACAAGAAAGTATCAAATAAGAGTAAAGTGAAAATTTCTGTTGTACTGCTGCTTCCTAAAGACTTCTAAAAAAAAAAAAGTTGCAGAGGATAGGAAAATTTTCTGCACATCTTGGAGCTTAGATGGATTTTCAAGTCCCATTTAAGCAGCCAAAAAAAAAAAAAAAAAGTGGCCAGGTGAACCTGTGGTCAGGTTTCCCAATATTTCAGTGCAATCCTCCACCTTCTGCTTCTTCAAGATATTTACATGGCTCAAAATTTTCCATCTTCACTCCTGAAGATGGAAGGTGGAGGTGCCACCCAGTTGCCTTTTTACCCTGGTCCTCTAAAGGGAACTGGTGAAATCCTTCTGGAATCCTGGATGATTGGATTGCATTGTTCCAGGTTTCCAGTTTGAGGTTTCCTTGCTGTCCACCATCAACCCTTGGGTTCTAAAATGGATGCAATGATGCAGACATGCTGGAGGCTTCATCCTTGGAGAAGGTCCTACAAAATCTTCTTTACTGGGAATGAAGAGGGCAGATCCTGCTTGTTGTCAGGAGAGACTTAAAAACTTCAAGCCAAACCTCATCAAAGCCAGAAAGTAAACTTGTTCATTTGCAAATTGTCTTGGGTTCAATTTAAAGCACCACAAATTGCTTGCTTTTCATCATCCATCTTAATTAACTGAAATAATACAGGAAAATCTTTTCTTTTGGGGGTTTCGTTTGGCTTGTGGTTTTTGTTTATTTCTTTTTTTTTTTCTAATTGGTTTTTCTGCTTCCTTTGAAAAGTGTCAGTCTCATTACAAAGTTGCTTTTCTGTGTGAAAAATTGTAATTAAAACTGAATTCCAAGGAAAGGTGGGGCCCTGGAATGATGGGACAAGCAGTGGTAGATTTAAACTGGAAGAGGTGAGATTCAGGTTAGATATTAAGAAAAAATGTTTTCTGCTGAGGGTGGTGAGGCCTTGGCCCAGGTTGCCCAGAGAGGTGGGAGATGCCCCATCCCTGGAACCATTCCATGTATTTATCTTTTTATACCTTCTGGAATAGAAAAATTCTTACCAGATTCTTTGGCTTTGGAAGATTTGAAGATACCTTTGTCCCTCATCATTCCTGGGAGGTTTGGAGATGTTCTTTCAGAGGTCTTGGCATCAGATCCCACATCCTCCAGGAGCATCATAACCAAAGCAGTAAAAGCTGCTGGTTTAACAGAGCTGATGTTTTAAATAGGGTTAAATTAAATAAGCTTCCCTCTTGTTTCAGCAGGTCTTCTCCTCTCCATGGTCTCTGTCCATTTTTCATGAACTTCAAATATACCTCTGAAAAAATGTCAGTATTTTTTATTAAAACTACTTCTTTTTGTGCTGATTTTTCCTTGAAAACTTTTTGTTTGTTTATTCTGACTCTTTAAATATCAGCTGGGGACAGCAAGAGGAGGGTAAGGACCAGAGGACTGGGTTTTGCAAGCAGGTCTCATGATGAAGCCTCTTGGAAATTGAAGCACAGAGAAAACCTTTCTTGATTGTTTCCCTTTTTCTGCTTTAATGAATCAACATATTTCATTCTGTCACCCAGCATGCAAAACTTCTGAAAAGCTTAGCCCCAAAGTGGTGCCAGGAAATCCAAAATATATTCATTTGAAGATGTCCTCAGTGGATGTGCTTCAGCTTTAGGGAATTACTTTCCTTCATTTTTCTCGCTGAGCAAAACTTGTCATTTTTTTTTTTTCCTCCTCAAATATTTTGATGTCTGTGAGGACTGTGTTTACCAGCACTAATCTGCTTGGGTGAAAATATCCCAAATGAGAAGAGGGATTTTTCCATTCCTGAGGTTTGTCTGCCCCACACACTCTTTGTGCTTCAGGGAGCTGGTTGATATGAAGAATTCAGTGCTCATCACCTCCTAATTTCTTTTTCTAAATCCTAAACTTCTCTGGCTACATGGAGGTTTTAATTCTGACTGCTTCTTAATTCTTTAATTCAAAATTCTGCTCCAGGTTGGGTTGTTTTTTTTTTTTTTTTCCTGAGATGCAAAGGCACTGTTGTGCCAAGTGAAAAGACTTTGCTTTGGCTGAGTTGCTGAGAAGGAGCAGAAAATGAAAAGCACTCTACCTTGAAAAAATAAAAAAGGCAGAACAGATGAGCCTACCTTAATCAACTATGCAAATGAAGGCGTTGCAGCATTTGCATGAAATCTCCATATTGATGGATCCCTGATGGCCCTGCCTGGATCTCCTGCAGTGGGGTAGGACAGATGGACACCCCCAGCAGCCTGAATGAAGAGAAGGTGGCACCTGGAAGGGGGCTGGGGGAGCACCCCGAGGGAGGTGACAATGCTGATGTCACCTTAGGAGGAAGGGAAATGTAGATGGAAGCTCTGGTGCACCAGGGGTTGTTTCCTTCCTCAAGGGGAGAGGTTTGATGCCTCGAACCTTGGACTCGTTGGACTTGGCACTTGGTGATCTTTGGGCAAGAACCCGGTTGAGACACATCCCAAAATGTCTGCTGAGCTTCCAGGCCCCTGGGATGGGCCTGGGATGGGATGGGTTTGTCTGCAGCTTTCCCAAACCAGTTGGGGCACTGGGAATGAGCTGGAGATGAAAAGAAGTTCACCAAGGTAGATTTGGGCACTGGGAAGGAACCTCTCGGTGCCTCCACCTGATCCAGTGCCACCAAATTTTACTGAGTGGTGACACAAGGCTCTTAAACTTTTTTTACATCAGCAACAAAATGATCTCTGGAGGTTTTCTTTGGGGGACAGCCTCATCTGCAGACCTGAATAATGACCCAGGCCATTTGTTCTGTGATTTCTATAAATTTCTGACCTGGGACAGAAGAGAGACTCTTGGACCTCTGCAGCTGAACAAGGGCCTTCCACTCAAAGCCAATTTCTCTTGGAAAGTACCAAATCTTTAAACAATTCATAAGATCACAGAATGGTTTGTGTTAGAAGGGACATTAAAGAGTTTTAATCCCCCTTGCCATGGGCAGGGACACCTCCCAGCAGCCCCATCCAACCTGACCTGAGACACTGCCAGGGATGGGGCAGCCACAGCTTCTCTGGGAAACCTGGCACAGGGGCTCAGCACCCTCAAATCCAAGAATTCTGGTAGGTTTGTTGGCCCTTTTTGTCTCTGTGGGATATCCCAACCCATTGCTTTGTGTCACAGAGGTGTTGGATAAACCATCCCAGCTGGCTCCCCAGGTTCTGCCATCACCAGTTCTGCCTTACTGGGAAGAAGAAGAAGGGTATGAGGTGCTCTGGTCCTTTGCAGAAGCAACAGGAGAAGGAGAAGGTTTAAGAGATGTCCTACAAAAGAGGCTGCTGCTGCAGAGCATTTCTTAAACAGCTTTGGTTGGAGGAACTGAAACCCCATCTCATGAGGTTCTGTTTGACATGCAGTCATCTTTGCTTTAACTGGATTTGGCTTCCTCCCCTTAGAAATCTTGGAATATAAATAGGGAAGAGAAAGAGTGGAAAGGGAGATACATTATTATGCCATTTGATGGGGAGGATATTGAAGCATAAAAGCATTAAATTATTTATTCAAGCTCCTTCTGGAAGGCTGAGCCAGAGCCAGGACTGCTGGAACAAATCATTCCATGCACTGCTACTCCAAAGAAACAGTTGGATTCCTCTCCCTGTTGCCATCAGTAGAATTTGCTTTTCAGTTACAGAATCACAGAATGATTTGGGTGGGAAGGGACCTCCAAAGGTCACCCAGTCCAACCCCAGGGCCACCCTCACCTAGATCAGGGTGCTCAGAGCCTCCTCAAGCCTCATCTTGAAGATCCCCAGGGATGAAGTTGAATATCCCCAGGGATGAGGCTGGTCTCAACCACCTTCCTGGGTAACCTGGGCCATTGTTCCACTGCCCTCATGGTACAGAACTTGTTCCTAACATCCAATCTAAATCTCCTCTAATTTCTCCTCTAAATCTCCTCCACCCTTCTGCTGATTCAATCGTTTCACTGAAGTGGATATCAGAGCCTCCAGCCCTTGTAAGTGCTCTTCCACCTGGAAAGGTTTTCCTTCTATTTTTCAGACCTCAAAGAAGTGCAGGGCATGTTGGGACAGATGGGTTTGTGCACCAAAAGCTTGTTTTCCAAACGAATTTGTCTTGCTGAGTGCAGATGATTTCTTCCCAGGTGATATTGGGTTAGAGTTGAGACCCTGCCAGGGATGGGGCAGCCACAGCTTCTCTGGGAAACCTGGCACAGGGGCTCAGCACCCTCAAATTCAAGAGTTTCTTCCTAATATCTCATCTCAATCTCCTCCCAAAATCCACAAATTCTTTCCATAGTTTGTGGTTTGGTTGTTTTGTGTTTTTTTTTTTTTCCCCATGGGTTTCTCATCCCTTGGATGTTGTGTTTCAGCTGGTGCGTGGGGCTGAAGCAATTTCTCAGAGGTGGGTTCTGGGTTTGGGTCATGTGGAGGACCTTGATGAGGTGATGTGGGGCTGGGGTTTTCACACCATCTTTTCTTTTCTGTGCAGTGCAAGTTCCTGGGCCAGTGGAAAACCTACGGGCTGTGTCTACCTCACCTACCTCCATTCTGGTCTCCTGGGATCCTCCAGCCTATGCAAATGGTCCTGTTCAAGGCTACAGACTCTTCTGCACAGAGACAGCAACTGGAAGAGAGCAGGTAAGGGGAAAATAGAGCAATTCTGCTCTCCCTGGGAACAGGAGATGGTTGGTGTAGGCACCTGCAGGTCTTCAGGGTTGAATAAAGGCTGAGAGGTTTTCAGGGTTAAACCTCTCCAGGTCTGTGACATGTTGTACAGCCCCAGTGATTAAAAAAAAGGAAATCAAACCAAATAAATGGCCAACAGGATCAAATGGGGTCAGGAGGTAGAAGGGAGGCAGCCTGGTCTAAATTAACCTCACATTGAAACTTCAGAATAAGGCCAGAGAACACTTCAAAAGCCTTTAGTCTCCCCCTTTACATTGTGCAAAACCATCACGTGCTCATGCTGCTAATTTCTATGTAATACTAGAGATTGTAATTTCATTTGTATTAATTTCCATATAAAAAGAGTTTTATATAAATAATGCACTGTGTACATGTGCTCTTTGTAGCATATCTATTTCACAAAGCAGAATATCCTGCAAATTGTAGCATGGATACATTCTCCAGTTGCTTCTTGTAGTTTCTGTCAAGCAGAAGGGTAAAATAAGAGGAATCCAGGCCAGAAAAGATTCATTTTCTCTCCAGACTAGGAGCAGATGCTGGTCATAAAAACTGGTGTTGATGCTGTGCACTTCAAATGAGCAACTTGGCTTTCTGCAGGTTGCCAGCTGCTCAGACACTTGGAAAGGTTGGAGCAGATGATCCCAGAGAGCACTTCCAACCTGATGTTCTCCAAATCCCACAGGCCACTGAATAACCAATCTCTGGGAAAAGTGCAGCAGTAGTTGTGGAGGGGGGTAGGGTATGGCCTGGGGAGTTTTTCAGCAAGGAATAGGAGAGGAAAGAAAGGGGAAACATCTTTTTTGTGTCTTCAGAGCATCATCAGTCTTGTGAGAGGTGCTTCAGTAGTCTTACTGGCCATGTTCTCTCTGTTTGGAACTGCTTTGGGTGGGAAGGGACCTTTCAGGGCCACCCAGTCCAACCCCAGGGATGTCTCCAACTGGATCAGGTTGCTCAGAGCCCCATCCAACCTGAGCTGGAATGGTTCCAGGGATGGGGCATCTCCCACCACTCTGGGCACCCTGGGCCAGGGTCTCAGGGTAAAAAATGTATTCCTTATATCTAGTTTTTAGATTTTTTTAGACTTTCCAAGTTTCTGGTGACCTTAGTCTGGAGCTTTTATAGCGGCTTCAAGCAGGATTGAGCTCTGCTACTCCAAAGGGGCAAAACCTCACCTCTAACCCACCCATCCATCCCTCAGCATGGCTGTCACTTTTTCCCTTGCTTTGTCATCTTCTTGCTTGCTAGAACGTGGAGGTTGAGGGGCTCTCCTACCACCTGGAAGGGCTGAAGAAGTTCACAGAGTACACCCTGCGCTTCCTGGCGTACAACCGCTACGGCCCCGGCGTCTCCACCGAGGAGCTGGTGGTCACCACGCTTTCAGATGGTAAGTTGGAGGGACCCCAGGGTGGGGTTGTCAGTTGCAAACATCAGACTTGTTCTTCCACTACCGTATTTTGGAAGAAGGAGGGGGAGATGAGATGAGATCAATGGGATTTTATTCTACCTTGGGTCTGAGAGCGCAACACATGGGACTTCTCCTGAAGTCTCTGAGCCTGATCCATACACCTGGCTAAGACAAAAATAAAAGCATGGGAGTCATTCAAGATATAAAAGAGGAAAAAAATGATAAAAATGAAGGAAAAAATTCCTTTGGTAGGTTTAGTGAGAGTTCAGAAAGCAGCAACCAGACCAGACGCTTCAGGAATTCTCCGGCCCCTGACTGAGCCCCACAGCCAGAGGGACATTTTTCCACTACAACTTTTTGTTTAAAAATGACACAAGAAGTCTCTTCTCACCTTTTAAAATGAGGTTGATGAATTGTTAGTTTCCCTTCTGATAAAAAATGGGACAACTTTTTCATTCAGGTTAATACAGCAAGATACAGGAGTGAAGGTGGCTCTGGCCTGGGTTGGGGTCACTGCTTGAAGGTCATTTCCATGGGGAAAAAAGATTTGCCTTGACATGAGGGCAGAAAATCAAAGAGTAGACAAGAAATGTGTTGCTGTAGGCTTCAACTTGCTGAGATTTTCTCTCCTCAGAAGTTTAGTAAGCAACCTGTGCTAATGAGGATGTTCAGAAACAGTGCCCAACACACAGGCAGAGGCATCTGGGTCACCTAAAAATTTCACCTTTGTTCCTTTCCATGCTGTGGATTGCTGAAACAGCCAAAGTATTCAATGGAAATGCAGGGGAGAGGCAGGGTGACTGAGATTTATCACTTTATATTTACAAATATTTCTTTGATTTGATTATGAAGTCATTAACTCTCCCTTTTTATTCTAACAAAAAAGGTTGAAAATGAGTAGGAGGTTAAGAATGGTAACCCAGATGCTTCTGAATGCTCTACCTCATCAACTAAAATATCAATTTATCCAAAATAATCAAGTTGTAGTAGAAGCTGTGTAGATCCTGGTGCAAAACAGAGTGTGGACTTGTGTGCTGGAGAAGCTTTTGCATTTTTTTCATGGATTTAAAGCCTTTCTGCAGGTGTCAGGGCAGGGCTGGAGTCCCCATGGGGCAGTGGTGGCTTTGGCAGTGCTGGGATAAGGGTTGGAATTGATGAGCTTCAAGGTCTATTCCAACCCAAATTGTTCCATGATTCTATGACCTCTGGAGGAGCAGTGGTAGAAAAATCATGGCCTGAAAAGGAGAGATTGCAGCCAGGAGCCAGCTTGTCCTACATTTGATTCAGAACTAAATAAGCACTTGGATGAAGAGGGCTGGAGGAGAGCCTCATAAATAAACCTCTTAAAAAAAACAGCTTGGAGGGGGGCAGGAACCCCGAGCAAGGAGGTTGTTGAGCCTCAGAACTGGTTTCATCTGTGTTATTCCTGGTTGTATCTTCCATGGGATTCAGCCAGGATTTTCACCTCTGAAATAGGTTTTTTAAGTGCTGTCTGTGTCTCCCCAGAAAATTCAGTTTTCCCTTGTACTCCAGGATGGATCTTGGCAGAATAAATTAAACCACGCTTATAATTATCAAAACAAAAGGCAAACAAGTGCAAATGAGGATTTTGCATAATGTATGCAGATTGAATTCACACCATGAAGATCTCTGGCCCTGAACTCCACTTTGGTTGCAAATGTCACCCTAGGTGAGAAAGGGAAAGATTGCTGTTCATCAGTCTGCAAATGACTACAAGGGGTTCAGATGCCTCACCTGTCTCCAAACACAAATCACTGCTGGCATGAGACTATTCCAGAAATCAGGAATGGGTGTGGGTGCCCTTGTTTGGGGAATCTGGAAAAAGGTGATGTTTATTTTTCCACCTCTTCAAGGCAAAGGGTGTTCTGCAAAGCAGATAGTTGGCTGTGGACTTCCCAGACTTCCTCTGGTGTGGTTTTTTTTTTTTTTTTTTGAGCAGGTGTCAAAGAATAGTTAATTCCTAAAAATATCTTTTTATTTTGGGTCTTCTGGAACCATCACAGCAAGATGGCATTGGCCAAGCCTGGGTGAAGGTGGCATCACTGTCCCACCTCCAAGGAAAGGAGGAATAGAGAGAGCAAATCTGCAGCACCAAAACTTTCTGCAGTTTCTTCTTTTATGGTAGCAAGTTCGAGACCTTTTCCAGGCTTAAGGTCCCTCTGCTAGCAGGATGCTCAGGAAAAGAGACAAAGACATTGAATCCATTCTGGATTTTTGGTGAAGAATAAAGGAAGTTGGGCAGTTGCCCACAGACACATCTGGCTTGGGGCAGGTTTTGTTCCTGCATCTCCTGCCACCACCTTCAGCAGCTCCCCAGGATGCTCTGCTCTGGTTTTTGGATTGCAACCCTTCCTCCTTAGGATTGGAGGTGATGATCCCATCAGTCAGGGACCTCTGCTCTGTGTAGGATGGGACCTGGCCACCTTTTCCTGTGCTTTTGCCACCAGACAAACCCCTTTAAAGGAGGATGATCCTTGGCTGCATCTGTCTCTCTTGGTAGCTTATGACCAAGCTGACACTGGGTGAACTGAGCTCTGCTCTCATTTCTAATGGGATAATGAAGCTGTGAATAATAAAGAAGAAAAAGCAGATTTTACCAAGAGCATCTAATTTTTTTGTTTTAATTTAATCAACATACAAACCTGGAGGGAGCAATTGTGATCTCTCTGGCGTTGGGTTTGCTCTGATCTTAATGCGACCCCAGAGATATTAAATCAGGGACTTGGAAATGCAAAGCATCTTGAGTGAAGAGCAAGCAAGGAATAAAAGGCACCCAGCCTTGCTGTGGAAGTGCTTGAGTTGGATTCTTATTTCTTGTTTTGATTGAAGATTTGGAAGAAAAGAGGAGGAGGACGTCAGTGGTGTTCACGTGTGCAACCCAGTTGGGAAATATGCCAAGTGCTCAGCTAAGAGAAACAATCAAAATAATAGACAAATTAGAAAAAAAAAAAAAATCATAACTTAGAGAAGTTTGTCTGGGAGAGGAATAATAGGTAGTAGCAAGCAGACTTGAAATTCAGTATTGAGGGGTGAGGTTTGAAGGTGGCAATGGGTAATCCTCGTGGCGAGCCTTTGCTGCCCACAAAAGAGGGGGAAGAAAAGAGGAATCATGTTAGAGAAACTGAGGCTCTGAGGAGCCTCTGCCTTGCTCATAAGCCAGAACAAATATTCTTCAAGGAGAACAGGCTTTTCCTAGAATCAGAGAATATTAGGGCTTGGAAGGGACCTCTAGAGATCAGCACCCTGCCCAAACTGGGTTGCCTAGGGGACATCACAGCATTAGCCAGCCTCAACTCATTCAGAAATGTCCAGAAATATCTTATTTTTCTTTTTTTTTCCTTGAAAGTACATCCTGGAGAGAGTTTTTGTCTGGGTATTTTTCAAACTCAGGAATGTGAGCAGTGCCATATCCTCAGCACTAAGGGAGATGGAGTGGCTCGTGTCCTGTTTGCTGCTGCCTTGGATCAACTTGGTGCTGTCGTAGGAAGCATGGAAACAACTAAAGAATAATCTCTGCCTTAGAGAAACCACTGAAGTTCTAAAGCTGCTCACCTGGAGGGAGAGAAAGAGAGAGGAAATGGTGAAACACTTTGTGTGTGGAGCCCAGGAGGTTGGGGCAGAGCTGGGAGCAGATCTCAAGTCCCTTGGCTGAGGATGCTCGTGTCCTCCAGCCTGGATATGGAGAAGCAGAGCTGGGTGATTAAAATACAGGACCTCATGTTAGTTTTCTATGTTCCTTGAGCATAAATCTTCAAATCCAACTGTGGCAGGATTAACCAAACAGCCCAGAGACTCAGCTGCTCTCTCCAGGAGCTGGTGGGTGACTCGAGCTGTTGCTTACCCTGGATATTCCCAACAGTGAATCTCTGACTTGGAATTCCTTGTTGCTCACTTTGCTGAACCCTTGCTTCCAGATAATCTGAGTTTTCAGATTCTTTTGCATCAAAAGCAGGGTTTTTAATTTTTTTCTTCCCTTTTATGACCCACAGAACCTTCATGGACAATATTAATGTGGGACTTGGCTACCCAGGGCAGCCTCCTGTTTAGCTGTTTTTATTTTTGCTCTATTGTATCCTGTGTTTAAAATATTATTTCCTTATTAGCCCTGACAAGTGACTCAGCTCTCACTGACTTAAATAGAATGCTGCAAAGTGCTGGGCTTTGGAGATTTGTTTCTTGAACACAGATGTGAGCAGACAGAGTCCATCAGAGGAGAGCTGTCTGACCCAGGCTGCTTAAAATGCTCTGGGGGAAGTATCATTTATATGACTTGCTGCCATCCTTTCATTTTATGGCTTTCATTTAATTAAGAAACGGGGTGTTTCTTATCATGTTAGTGCCTGCTACATTATTTAGAGAGCCCTAGATGTTCAGGTCAGAGGTGGTTTGCTGAAGATGCAGCTTGGCTCTTGGGGAGAGTTAAGCTTGAGCCAGGTTGTTCATCTCCATCTGTCCCAGCTGGCAGCTTCTGTGGACAATATAGACTATATAAGAGAGACAATGCAGACAACAGCCCCCTTAAAATTTTGGACTGTCTTGGCTCGGAAGGGACCTTAAAGATGAGTTCCAAGCCCCTTGCCATGGCCAGGGATACCTCCCCCTAGACCTGGTTGCTCCAAGCCCCATCCAACGTGGCCTTCAGCAGTGCCAGGGAAGTGAATTAAATGATACTCTCCAGCCAGAAGTCCTTTCCCCACTCAGATAACAACAGAAAATCATCCAAGCACTTCTAAACCCCGCACTTGTTGAAATCAGCTTAATTCGTTTGGTCTCCAAGATGTTTCAGATCTCAGATCATTCTTGTAGAGTTTTGCTGAAGCAATTAGAGTGTGTGGACAACTGCACCAAGAATGATTTTGCCCAAGAGTTCCTATGTTAAACAACCCTGATGTAACTAGATACAGTTGTGCCTGTACACTGAAAAATTATTTTCTCTCATTTTCCCTGGTGCATCGCTTTGCAAACGTCTCTTAAATTGAGTATTCACCCTGATCCTTTTACAGCTCCTCCTTTCCAAATTCAGGGCCACCTTCCTGTAAGCATGAAGTACATCTCTGCTTTTCAGCTGTTCAGCAGCCCAGGCTGGCAGAATTTCCCTGGCAGGAAAATAAAAGCTTTAGGTTCATGTCAGGGAGTTGATGCATCACCAACTAGCAACTAATTTGTAAAGCTCTCAGCTCCTCAGTGGTTGAATTAATATTTGCCATCAGCTGGAGGAATATAGATTTTAAAGCCTTGTTGCACGAGCCTGGTGGAAATATATAGTGGAAAACAGGGATCTGTCAGTAAATAGTTGGCCTGGCCAGCCATGCAGATGCTGAGCATTGGCTGGTACTCAGCACTTTGAGCCCAATTCTTTATGAAGAAGGAGCTGGCAGGGTGGGTGGGATAAATCCATCTGTGCCCTCTAGGTTTTTCTGATGATTATAGTCACAGCAAGTGTGAGATTAAAGGAACTTTTAAAACAGAAAACAAGCCCCTTGAGTCAGCAGCATTTGGTTTCTTTAAAGCTCAGGGTGCCAGACCCTCTCACTGATGCCTCGTGAGCAATCTTTGTCAGACCATAAATAGTTCTCTAAGGACTGAAGTATATTTTTCAGAAGGAATCTAACCAAGGTTATCAGTATAAAATGAGGTAGAGATTATAATATGCATGACAAGCAGAGCCTTGATGGGCAATAGAAATCCTAAAGGCCAGGTTGGATGAAGCCTTTGGCAACCTGCTCTAGTGAGAGGTGGCCTTGCCCATGCAGGGGGTTTGGATCTTGCTCTTTAAGGTCCCTTCCAAACCATTCTGTGCTTCTATGAAATGTTATTTTTGTCTTAAAGCAGGATCTAAAAACACAAGCAGTTTTCTCCCTCCCCTCTTTGTGACAAAAAAAAAAAAAAAGCTGTCTGTATCTGATGTATGTTCTGCAAGGTGCTTTTAATATATAAAACCCAAGGAAATTGTGGCAGGTCCTTGTTTATTTCTGCCCAATTTTTTAACAAATGCCTGCATTCAAGGAGCTGGGCTCGCTGCAGGCAGCTCTTTAAAAAGCTTACTAATAGGTCTATCAAAACTGGGAAGAAGTGAACAGATGAGTTTGTTTTCCCTCTCCTTAGGGGCCCTCTGAAGTGCCACCTGGATTAGCTGTGATCAGATTCTAAACTCCTCATACAAGCTGCACTCTTTTTTGCTTTCCTCGAAGAGAAATATTTGATGTAACCTTTGCTAACTTGGAGACTGAGGGCAATATTTCCAATTTCTTTTTCCTTTGCTTCCCTTCCAGTGCCCAGCGCGATGCCTCAGAACATCTCCTTGGAAGTGGTTAACTCCAGGGTAAGTCTGGCACCTCCTGGCCCAGCAATTCTGGGTATTTGTGTTGATATTCCTGCTTTTTGTAGCTTTTTTCCTACACAAGGAGACCCAATCCACCCCTTGCAGAAGGTTCATAGAAGACCTAAACCCTCCCCCACAAAAAAAACCCCCAAAAATGTAGAGAGAAGCAGTGATTTCTCTGGAGAGGCTTTGGCAGCTGTGCTATCACTTCAGTGTAGGTGAACAAGCAGAAACTGTTCCCTGATTGCAGATTAACATCTGCAATAAATGTAACTGCACTTTGATTAAATGGAACAATCTCGGGGAATAATGAGGAGCAGAGCTGGTCCTGGAGGGGGAGGAGAGGTGGGAAAGGAATATTTTATTGGTAGGTTGTACATGCCACATGCAGGTGGGTCTGTTGTCATCTTGCTTGTTCCAAAAAATACATTTTATTTTTTTTTTCCTGAAAGATGCATTTTTTTCTCTTGAATCTGGTGGTTTGCTTCTTTAAAAAGTCTTAATGTATTGCTGATTAAGGGAGTGATAATATCTCATAATGTTGTCCATGCATTTATTAATTATGTGCTCTTCTTCATGGGTGATCTTTCTGAATATATTCTGAATTTTTTTGTGATTATTTCTCCTCTTTTCATCCATTCCTGCCATTTAGTAGAACTACATGGGCTCTTATTCTGTAGCTCTTGTCACTGATAATTCCATTTGGACCCAGAAAAACCTCACACTTCCCAGCAGGAAAGAAAGGCACCAAAAAAGCCCACCTGTAGCATCACATCAAGATGTCCCCTTGGATCTTTGGAGCTTTCTGTTTGTACAGTTACCTAGAGCAGGAGCCCCAGGCAGGACAATGATAAACTGCATTTTAAGGGACTTTTTAAAAAAATCCCTGATCTGCTGAGAACACCAAGTACCCGTCAGTATGATCTTTTTCTTCCTCTGCTCATTTTCACGACCTCAAACGTATCTTCTGATTTTCCTTAATTTCTTTTTGAGTGCATCCAGCTCCAGTTACTCTTAAACTCCTCTTACACGTAGTGCCCAAAGGGCACTGATGTCTTGGCATATCTTGTTCCAAGCCTTGGTGGTTCTTTCTCCTTCCTTACTCTGATGATAAAATGTCAGAGAGCAGCAGCTCATGGTTTGTGACCTTTCCGTGGTGGTGGGTTAGATTTCAAAGTGCTGCTGACAAAAAGAGAAAAGCAAGATGCTCCTGCTACCCTCAGATGTGGAATTGTGTCCTTGGGACATACAGCTGGAGGTGGTTGGGAGGGATGGGAGAAGAGAGGATGGGTTGGAGGTAAATCTCACCTCTACCCACCATCCTCTGTGGTCATCAGGATGTTCCTCATCAGAGATGTTGGAAGTTTTGGTGGGTTATTAGTTTTCAGATGGAGAGGAGCAGTGTCAGCTCTCAAGCTGGCACCATATTTGATGTAATAACTGTGTGTAAAGGTTATTTTCAGGGTGTATGCATGAAATGGGGAGCTTCATCAGAGGGAAAAAGAGATGTGGACCCGTTTGGGACATGGAAAAATACATAGGCACCTAAAAATAAATATACACCCCCTGAATTCAAAGCTTGACAAGAATATCTAGGTCATTTGGACCAACAGAGAAATGAAGTAGACTTGGTAATTCTTAAGGCATTTAAACAATTAATATTTCCAGCAGAAGATGTAGCTTCAAAGACCGTGTCCCAAAAGGTGCAACTCCTGTGGTGGTTGTGGTTGAGGCACCACTGAGCTCCTAATATTGTAGAGAGCTGGGTGACCTTTCCCATGCTTGTGGAAGGCTGCAGTAACCCAGAATATTGTATTTCCCCAGTCTCTTTTGGATCTGCTGCTCTTCTGTCTTGGCAGCAGTCAGAATTAATTTGATGAAACCCTTGTAATTTTCAAACTGATGATATTCAAGCAAATAACAAAATGTAGCAGTATGGAAATAACCCAGGGTGCTAGCTGGGTTGGAGTAATAGTGCAGAGCAGAACCTGGGCTTGGCTCTTTCCAGAATTGTTTAAAATTTTATCTGGAGTTTAATAAGATTTCTCTCTCGATGCTATTTTTCTGGGGTGGTGGCAGATCTATTAATTTAATAACAGAACAGAGATGGGAGCTAATGGGAGATGCTTGATCTGCATTACTATGATTATTGCTTCAAATTGATGGTGGTGTGTGACTGGAGAGCTGGGTCAGATCAGGATGGCTAAGAGGGAGGACTGCCACAGAAATCCAGCTCCTAAAAGAGATTTTAGTGTAAAACAGAGTGTTCAAGCAGGCCAAGTGTTGGGTCCTGCACTTGGGTGCCACCAACCCCAGGCAATGCTCCAGGCTTGGGGCTGGAAAGTGCCCAGAGGGAAAGGAGCTGGGGGTGACAGTGGCTGAACAGGAGCCAGGGGGGGCCCAGGTGGCCAAGAAGGCCACCAGCATCCTGGCTTGTGTCAGCACTGGTGTTTCATTGGTACTGAATATCCAAACATAAGGGAAGACTCTGCTTCCAAGAGCTTATAGGCAAATACAGAAGAAAACAGAAAAATACATTTAAAACCAGAAGGACTGACGCCAAACAAAAACCTTGGACCCGTCCACCATTCCTGGAGAAGTTTGGGCTGTACTGCAGGTGTGAAGCCATGTTTTGGCTGTTCCCTATATCCCCTCTCCAAATAAATGGTATTTTTCTAAAGAGGGCTTTAAACACTCAGGTGGGAATTTTCAGAGGTCAGAAGTTGCAAATTTGGATGTCTCGATGTTGCTCTTTTAGATCCTAAACTAAATGTCACTTTTAGATGCAAAACTACCCTAGGGTTGGCCCAGATGATCCTTGAGATCAATTTCAACCTAACATTTGATGATTCTAAACAGAAGCTCTGATTTAGAGGCTGTAAAACAACAGCAACAACAAAATAACAACCAAAAAATGAAGAGAAACTGTATCAGGTTGTAGAGAGTGGGGTGTCCCCACTGTCTGATGTCCCCAGCATTCCTGGAGGGATTTCCAAGCCCTGGAGATGTGGTGCTGAGGGCCATGGGGCAGGGGTGGCCTTGGCAGTGCTGGGATAAGGGTTGGATTTGATGCTCTCCAAGGTTTTTTCCAACCACAAGGCTTCTTTGCTTCTGTGTCCCAAAGGAAACAGAGCTCTCCTCGGGAGTTAAATCTGTCACCAAACTGGAGAACGTTTAGAAGTCTCCAAATCAAAGTCATCTCCAAACTCTTTGGCAATCTGCAGGACAAAGATTTCATGATTTTTAGGCTGTCAAAGTAAAACCTTATTAAGATTCTCTTCCTCCCCCTCCATATCTGCTCCCTGCATTGATTTCTCCTATAAGAAAGATGCAGATGTGGGACTTGCCTTGGGACTCTGTGACAGACATGAGGTGTGCAGGAGCCAGATGTTCTACTTCAAAAAAAAAACCAAAAAAAAAAAATCAGGCATCCTCTCAGGCTGCATTTAGCTCAGCTGCTTAAAATCGCCCTGCTCCTAGACATTAAAAATATTAAAAAATATTTCTCCCCTGAACAAGCACTGTTTATAATGCTCAGGCTTGACATTAGGAACCCTTTTGGGTTTTCACCACACCTTGGAACAGCCTTCCTGGAGGAGGCAGTGGATGCCCCAAGCCTGGCAGTGTTGAAGAGGCAGTGGGAGAGAACTTGAGAACAGGGTTTAACTTTTGATCAGCCCTGAAGTTGGATTAGATGATTGCTGTAGGTCCCTTCCAGTTGAAAATATGCAAATTCTACTCTGTTTCTGCTTCTACTCTCTTTTCTATTTCTGCTTCTGCTCTATTTCTGCTTTTACCCTATTTTTAATTCTACTCTATTTCTAATTCTACTCTAATTCTGCTCTCTTTGTACTTGATTTTGGACTCTGCCCTCTATTTAGTTCTAATCTAATTGTATTCTGTTTTTATCAAAACTGCCTAAGAAAGCAGCTGGGTGTGTGGGAATCTCACCCAAGATAGAGGAGGTGTCTCCCACCCAACTGATGGAGCTGATGGGAACCTTCTCTCTGCCTCCTCCCCAACCTCCCAGGGCAGGTCCCCAAAGCATCAACCTCATCCTTTAATTCCAGTTTTGTTGGGTGCCAAATTTTCCAGCCATGGATTTGTTAGGAGCAGAACCCTTTCGGGACCCCAAGGCCAAGCAGTTGGTCAGCTTGCTGGTAGGACCAGTTAAACCCATTTTACAGGCAGAATAACTGAGACTCTAGAAGCTTTTCCCAAGTGTGATATCCCCCTCAAAATTCCTGATGGATGAGGCAGTTACGTGCAATGAAAGATCTCCAGTGCAGTTCAAGAAAGGTCAATGAGAACCTTGGAAGAAGTTGAAGTGCTTCCTCAGGCTAACCCTGAGCTTGAGGCTGATTTAAGAATTTGCTGGCTTGTATCTGGTGGCCAGGATGGAGGAGCAAGCAGGGTGGTGAAGCTAGGTGTAGGCATGGTGTTTGTAAAGTGTGAGGAACGCGGTAGTTTCTTTTAATCAGGGTTTGTAAAGCAGCGTGGAGACTGAAGCTCTCAGGTGTGCCTAAATGTTGTGGCTGTAGGAAAAGATGAGCAGTGACCTGGAAATTGTGACTGAGTTCCTCCTAAAGGAATTGATAGAATAGAAGGAGGTTCAAAAAAACCAAAAAGCCAACTCTGAATGCCTGTCACTGCTGCATAGAGATGCGTCCTCCAGAAACAATGTGTGTAACCTTTAAATATGTTACCTGTGGGGAAGGCTGAAGAGAGAGGGGTCTTTAACCTTTAAATCTATTACTTAGAGGAAAAGATAGTAACAAGCCTGGAGCTTAACCTTTAAAAGGAGAAAATTTGCTGATAGCTTGTAGACCAATACCTTCGCCTTCTCGCTTTTAATGGTGTGCATTCCTGAGACCAGTGGTGTTTGGGGAAATAACCCTTGAACCAATCCTGCTGGAAGGTGGGTGGGTATCAAGAAAGCTTTTTAATTCTGCACTTCAAAGTGCCTCACACCACTGCGAGGAGCTTAATTCACTTGAATAGCAGGGTGAATTTTTTTGTGGCTCTTTTAAGCCCACCTCTGACCCCTCGCTGCTGAGTATGGTGAAAGCCTCAAAGGTTATGGTGTCAGAACCAGACAGCTTCATTATGTTATGGGATTTGATTAAACCTTGTTCAAGGTGATGAATGCTCTGGCCACCTTTCCATTTAAGATAAATTTAGAGATACTATTAAGCCACTTAATGCACCCAGGCAACACATGGAGTCAGAGCTCTGGGCACTTATTTCTTAATGATAAAGACTCAGCAGCTTCTGAACAGAGTAGCACGAGAGGTTTACCCAGAGACCAATAAAGCAAATTAATGAGCTATGACACTGATTAGTAGAGCTAGATGTTCCTGGGTATCTCTGTGAGAAATAATAAAAAAAGCTAGGGAAGGAGAAAGACAAGGTCAGGAGGGATGGGCTGGGGAGGAGGCAGCATGGGCTGCTCTGACTCTCTCCCAGGTGCCTCCATCCCAAGGCCAGGAGGAAGAAGCTGCTGGGATTGGGTTTTCCATGCTCTGGACAAGAGGATTTCTACTTTGAGAGTAAAGAAAGCTACCAGGTGAAAGCACCAATATCCCTTCTAAGGTGAGCAGCGTGGATGAGCTCCCCAGTCAAACCTGGCTGATGGCAAAGGGATTTTAATGGTAACAAAGCCATCCAGGCTACTGACCCTGGGGAAAGATTAGAACTCCTCTGCCTAGAAACCTGATAGCAGGAAAATATCATTAAAGTTGTCATCTAGCATGGATTTAGGCAGCTGTCCCTGGACCATGTGGCAGGCCAAGGCATCCATCCATCCAGGTGATGCTGGACCAGCTGCATTCCCAGCTATCCCCCTTACCAGTGATATTATTCAGGACATCCATTCTACATCCTCACAACTTTTGAACCTGGGAGGAGGCTGGTTTGCACACCAAGAGTGGACAGCATCTTTCTATTGTATTGTAGGGTTTTATATTTTAATTATAAATCTGTGGAGCAGATGGAGCCAAGAGTTGTGGAATGAAGAAGGCACTAAATATTTGGGGGAAAAAAACCCCACAAATACATGTCAAAGATTAGACTTCTAGATTGGACTAGATGACCTTTAAAGGTCCTTTCCAAGCCAAGCCATTCTGCAGTCCTATGATTAGTAGCAAAAAAAAAAAAAAAAGTTTCAGGATCCTACAACCCGGAGATTTTTCTTAAATGCAAAAAAAGTGATTTGAACTTTTGTCAATAAAAATAGAGTTTTCACCTGTGGTAAGGGACTGAAGATAGCTATTTTGAACACTGTGCAGTTGTATCTGGATGAAAACTCTCCCTTAGGCATATGACATATACAGGGCAGTGGGTTTGGTCACAGTAAATTTGGGTTTTAGCTTGAAATGTATGCAACGGTATTTAGGTTTTTTTTTTTTTATGAGGCTTCTAATAATCACAAGAGGTTAAAAGTTTATTTTGGCTTCAGGATGATGCTAAGAAGTAATTTTCACCTGTGGCTGCTTGGCCATCACAGGCTCCATCCAAAGTGAAAAGAGAGTATTTAATGCATGGTAAAGCTGTCTGCTTTTCCAACTGGAAAAAGTCTTTTTGACCTGCAATATTTCCTGTGAGCCACTGAATGATGGGTTTCTTCCAGATCTAATATTTACAGGGTCAGTAAAACTCCAGCCTTGAGGAGGGCTTGCCCATTTTTTGGCATTGTAAAATATTCACTTAGGTGGTTACTGCTTGGGCTGGAAAAATCAAAAAATAAAAAAAGAAAGCGGGAGAAAAAAATGATAGCTGAGAAAAGTAATGAGAAAGGAGCAGAAAAAAGTGATAGCTGAGAAAAACAGTGAGGCAATAAAGAGTTTTCAGGCTTTCCTGGCCACCTTCCAGTCTGTCTCCTGGTGATCTGTCTGTCTCCTGCTCCTCCAGGAGTGTGAAGTTGTCAGCTCTGGTTCTGCTCTTGCCTTCACACAGGTGGAGGAGGATTCAGATCCTCCCAAGTGAAATCTTGCCTTCGTGAGGCTCTCTGTGTTGTCAGAAGTTCCTCAAAACCCAGGAGGAGGTTGGCAGTGATGCCTCTGTCCCTGCCAGGAGAGGTGTTGGGATGCTGCACATCATTCAGTTGTTCTAATATTTACTTTTGCTCCCTTAAGAGCTCCTTCTCCTTTTGCAATTAGGCACTCAGACTGACAAAATAATTTATAATCATCACAACCAAAGCAGTGCAAATCGGTGCCTAAATAGATTTCTTCTTAATTTGATGTGTTGTGGTAAACAGTTTTATTCATTTATAAATATGTGCCTTGAAAACTACTGGCATGATGTTAGTCCTGACATGCAGAACATTGGGTTTTTTGGATCAGACAAAGCAGGGTGTCCTCAATTCCCAGAAAAAACCTCTAAAACTAGTATAAAGATGGATGGAACACCTAGATAAAGTTGGACTGGATGGCCTTGAGAGGTCCCTTCCCACCCAAACCATTCAGTGATTCACGAAGTGATGCTTTGACTTGAGAACTTGGGTTGTGTTTTAATCCCAGCTCATTTAATTCTCTGGGCTAGATCCATCTCTTTATGGCAGGGCTCTGATTTCTCTTTCCAAAACTGGGAGGTCCTCTTGCATTTGGAAGTTTATACTTTTTGTCAGTGTTTTTTTTCTTTTTTTTCTGACCCCTGTTACAATTTGGCTTTGAATTAGGGATATAAGCACCTTCCAGAATGGTGTTGAATAAAAAGTGCTAATAATAATACTAAGAATAATGGTAGCAATAATGTTATTTATATTATTTACCACCATCTGATGAGTGGATCACTCTTCCTAGCACAGCCCTGGGTTTTGACCATCTTTTTGTGCTGTTTCAGAGCCTCTGGACCAGAGATATTGACTTTTAAAAAGTAGATCCAACCAAGTTGTCACCTTCAAGGTGCCTCCATCCTTGCCCAGTAAGAAGCAGACATCATCCTAGGTGGCTGTAGAGGGAATTTCCATCAGCCTTTAAATTGGGAATCATGAAGAAACAGAGGGTTGTTCAGATTTCTTGAGTGATTGGGAGGAAATGACAACCTTCTGGTTTGTGAGCAGGCAGGAAGATAAATTACTCAGTGTAAATAATTCCCTCATCTTTAATTTTCGTTGGATCTGGTTTAATTTTGCAGCACTGTGAGGTTTTTCTTCCACATTGCTCACTTTGGGGTTTTGTTATTTAGCCCTCTGTGCTCTAATGCCTTTTCTGTAATTGTTTTGACTGAGGAACATCTTGCAATTAAATAATAATAATGAAAAAGAAAAAAAAAAAAACAAAAAACAGAATAGCAGGGTTGTGAAAGAGAGGAACAGAACTCTTCCAGCTGAAGAGAGAAATAAAAACAAGCATCCTCTTGCTTTTGGCAGCAAATTCAGGATGAGGATTTCTGAGGTCTGAGCTCAGCACCATCCCAGAGCCCTGGTGGAGGTGGCAGAATGCTCCCTAACGTGGGGCTGGTCCTTTTTGGAAGGCTTACAGCTTGATGTGCTCCTTTTTGAAATGATCTGAGGGTGTTGTGCCCACTTGGAGAGCAAAGGGAAATGACTGCAAGCTAGAAGGTTAATAAAACAGGAATTAAAAGGCACCAAAGTGGCCTCCCCTTCCCTAAGCAGATTTTCACCTTCCAAGTGCAAGAATGGAGAAATCCCATTTTTTTCTGATGTTGTTCAGACCAATAGGAGTAGGAACCCTCAGCTCCATGCCAGCTGATGGGTTGCTTTGCAGTATTGCTTTATTATTTCCATAACAGAGGCTCCCAAAACACTTTTTCCTTTCCTCAGCATCTCATCCTCCAGCCAACACCACCCCAAGGGCAGATGGGGTGCTGATGGTTTAGTGGAAAAGGGAAACAGGTAATGTGCAAATTAATACAATTTTTTTTTTTCCAATCACATCTCTTTATGTAGATTTCTTTGGCTAGAGTCCAGCGAGTAAAATTGGTGGCCTTGAGTGACCTTACTTAAAATAAAAATAATGCAGTCTTTTCTTCAGCAGGACTGGGGTAAGGGAGAAATGACTCTAATCTTCCAAAATCATTATTTATGGGAAGCAATCCTGAATGATTTCAATTGGATGGTGTAATCTAGCAGCCAGCCTTTGATGAACTCCCCTAGAAGGGTCAGCTTTCCCTTCAAAAACTTGGTACCTCCCTTCCAAGAGATGGGCAGAACATCTCAGCCTCTGGACCTGGTTCCTTCTCGGGTCAGGGGGAGGGGATGAGAGGGGGAAAAGAAAGAATCTTCATTTTGCATCATTCAGATTTTTCTACTTCGATGGCAACGGTGGGTTTAAAGTGTAATTAAATAATAAAGAAGTAAGAAACAGCCTGTGAAAGGATGCTGCATGGCTGGGGAGAGAGAGTTCGTGAATGGGAAGGTCAGGTTGGGCAGAATTTAGGATCTCAGGAGATGCCCTTGGACTTTTTGAGGCCTTTCAGTAGTTGGAGGGGGCTGAGAAGAAAGATGGGGAGAGAGTTTTTAGCAGAGCCTGGAGTGCTAGGAAAAGGGGTGATGGGTTTTAACTGAAAGGGGGATATTCAGACTAAATACAAAAAATGTTTTACAGTGAGAGTGCTGAGACCCTGGCCCAGGTTTCCCAGAGAGGTGGGAGCTGCCCCATCCCTGGAACCATTCCAGCTCAGGTTGGATGGGGCTCTGAGCAACCTGATCCAGTTGGAGATATCCCAGGGGTTGGACTGGATGGCCCTGAAAGTTCCCTTCCCACCCAAATTCTATGATTCTTTGAAATTAAGGGTTGTGTACCACTGCTAGCAGTGGTAAATCTGGAGCCAAGGCATTTTTCTGGAACCCAGGCTTTTTTCCAAGACATTTTTTTCTGGAACCAAGGCACTTTGCCCATTTCAGCTCTCTGAGGTCCTTCCAACCCAAAGCAGTCTGAGATTCAGTTTTCAGGAGAGGGCTGGTTTTCCAGCTGCTCAAGTGATGACTTTGGTTGTCACACTTGATGTGACACCTGCCTTTACTTTCCCTTGGATGGGATGGCACACGTAGGGACTTCCAACACTTTTCCTGCTCATCTGCAGGGTATCCAGGAGGCAGGGCCATGCTCTGCCTGCCCTTTCCTCCCTGGATAACTATCTCCCCACCATTAATTCCCTATTGATTTTGCATTCAAGAGGAGAAGGGTAATTAGGGAGAGTTGTTATGCAGAGGTCTTGGTGTTCTGTCTGCTCGCAGAAGCTCCGTGCTTTATGTCTCTATTTCCAGCCCAGTTTCTCTGCCAGGTTTTGTGATTAAAAGTTACAGCTTTGTTGTGCTGGTCTAGTAGAAAACAGGGAGGAAAAATGTTCTCTCTTTCACCCTTGGCTGCCTGTGTGGAACTGGGAGGGATGGAGCAGGTGCTCAGCTGGAATTTGGGGTCACTGCTGACCTGATTCAGCTGCTTTTAGCAATTTCAGAGAGATGGTGACAACCACCATCTTGGTCTGGGGTGAAGGAGCTGCCTTTTCCCCCTCCACCTTTGGTAAGAAATTAATTGTCAGATGTTAGAAGCTCAATAATTTGATTCATTTTGCAGCCAGGACCAGAGAGCCAGAACCAAAATGAGAACATCTTGCAGTGCAAGATGTGGCCAGGAGAAAATGAGGGACATTTCTCATACTCAAATGATGGGAAAAGGTTGGGCAGGGAAAGGCAAAACGTGGTTTATTGTCTTGATGTTGTTGTGTTGGAATTGCTGGCGTTCAAGAGAATTTTTCCATTTGGCCTTTAAAAGCAGAAAATTGTCATCTGCGGTCATAATAAAAAAATAAATGAGGAATCAACCTGGCAGGGAGATTTTTATTTGTCATTTCTGGTGAGGGAGTTTCTCAATTGCCTGAACCTGGCTGTTGGGGAGGAGAAGGAGGGAGTTTGTCACTGAGGTTAACCAAGTACAAGGTTGTTTTCATCCTCCTGGTGAATTAGCAGAGAGTTTCTGGCTCCTGGTTTCCCCTCCAAAATGAGTCTTGGGAGGACTCCTCATGTCCTTTGGTCCCAGCAGTGTATTTGCTGAGTTTGGTTTTAATTTCCCCCTCCTCAGCCTCTTTTTCCCCTCCTCTCTATTGTCCTGGGAAGGTATTTAAGTGCTGGTGTTTTCCCACCACATTGGTTGGGGAAGTGTTTGAGTGTCCCTGTCATGGGGGATATCACCACAGCTCCTCCTTTGCCCATAAAAACTGATTTTCTTCTTCACCTAAAGTACCTGCCAGGTCTCTAAGGGAAATTTACCCAGGAAGATTTATTTTAAGAGCTGTCTTTAGCTTTCTTCAATGTTGTAATGGGGGGGGGGGGAAAGTGAGAGATGTAACTTTATGTCCTGCTCATTTGTGGAGACAGAGATCTAGAGGTTTATAAAGTCCTTCATGAAAAGGAGTCAGGGTTGTAATGAAAATGAGAGATGGAGGGAGGAATGGATGGAGGGATAGATGGATGGGGAAATTGATGGAGGAATGGATGGGAGGAATAGATGGATGGATGGAGGAATTGATGGAGGGTTAGATGGATGGAGAAATGGAGGGATAGATGGATGGAGGAATGGATGGAGGGATGGATGGAAGGATGAATGGAGGAGTGGATGGAGGGATAGATGGAGGGAGGGATGCAGGAATGGATGGAGGGATAAATGGATGGTTGGAGGGATAGATGGATGGAGGAATGGATGGAGGGATGCAGGAATGGATGGATGGAGGGATGGAATGGATGGAGGAATGGATGGAGGGATGCAGGAATGGATGGATGGAGGAATGGATGGAGGGATGCAGGAATGGATGGAGGGATAAATGGATGGTTGGAGGAATGGATGGAGGGAGGGATGGATGAATGGAGGAATGGATGGAGGGATAGATGGATGGAGGGAGGGAGGGATGGAGGGATGCAGGAATGGATGGAAAGATAAATGGATGATTGGAGGAATGGAGGGAGGGAGGGATGGAGGGATAGATGGATTGAGGGAGGGATGGAGGAATGGATGGAGGGATGCAGGAACGGATGGAGGGATAAATGGATGGTTGGAGGAATGGATGGAGGGAGGGATGGAGGGATGGATGAATGGATGGAGGGATAGATGGATGGATGGATGGATAGAGGGATAGCTGGATGGATGCAGGAATGGATGGAGGGATGCAGGAATGGGTGGAAGGATAAATGGATGGTTGGAGGAATGGAGGGAGGGATGGAGGGATAGATGGATGGAGGGAGGGAGGGATGCAGGAATGGATGGAGGGATGCAGGAATGGATGGAGGGATAAATGGATGGTTGGAGGAATGGATGGATGGATGGATGGAGGGATAGATGGATGGATGGAGGGATGGATGGAGGGATAGATGGATGGATGCCACGAGCTGCATTTCATGCCCTTAAATTTATTACCAGCTGGATTTGGTCTGAGGAAACAGGTTTTGTTAGAGGGCTTGTGGGATAGTCTTAAATTCATCCCTGGGAATCATGTTTTTCTGCATGGGGGTGGGAATGTTCTGAAACAGTTTTTCATTCATCTCAGTATTTCAGAGTCTAAAATGTTGAGTACAGAGGGCCTTAAATGATGGAGACAGTTCATTGTTAGGAAAAAGAAATATAATGGAATTTGTTGGAAGCTGACTAGTGAATCCTCTTTTTATTTTATTTTTTTTTACTGGCTCTGGTGGCTTGTGAAGAAGCTTCAGAGTGTCAGGAGTGGGATTGAAATTGCAGGTGTGGAAAAAACCTCTTTATTATCCCATGACATTAGTAACTGTCAGGTTTGCTGGCCTGGAAGAGGCATCATGGATTTTGGACATTTCCCATGGAATATTTGAGTTTAGTAGGTGAGAAAAAACATGAGTGCAAGGAGGCTGTTGTACATAGGGGAGTCTGGGCTTAGATGTGGTCTCAAATAATCTTTATCACAGGCTGAAGTTAGAGTTAATAGAGCAAAACCAAAGCAATTCAGGTATTTGGGGAGTTTCATCAAATCTCTGAACCCTTTGGGGGAGGTGGGGCTTGTCCCTGATTTTTTTCACTTTTATCCTTGTAGATGAGGATGTTTTGGAGTGAGATTGATCAGGGAAAACACCAACAAATTGTTTCAATTCCTCCCCCCATTTTTCTCGATCTGGTGAGAGGCATATGCCAAAAAAACATAAAAATAATGTGGGGGGGGGGAGGGAACAAAAAAAACCAACGTGGAAATTTGTTATTAAAAAAAAAAGCATTAAAGTGGCCAAATCTGGATGATTATCTTGTTAAACTTGGGTGGTCAAAGGCAGAGAGGGGGAGGAGAAGTGTATTTAAGATTTCAATAAACTGCATCTAATGGGCACTTGAGGCATTTAAGGCATAAAGAAATTAGGCAGGAAAGAAGAATTTGCTCTCCAGAGAAGAAAAGCTTTGTGATTATTCTCAGGAGCTTATTTTTTCCTTTTCTTATCCTTTTAGATCTTACCTGTGCAGATTTGATGGTTCACTAGCAGCATGGGGGAGGGGGTTTGATATTCTTTATTAAAAAAGAAATTTTTAATAAGAAGAAATCATCTTGCATCCTTTCAGTATAAATAGATATATGACATAATACAATATAACTGGAGGCATAATAATACCCTACATGCCTCCAGTTAGATAGGGAGCTGCTGGGTGGGGTTTTTTGTTTTCCTTCTTATCAAACTTTGTCACTTGAATGCTCTTCATCTGTCCTTCAGGCTTTTAATTTCCAAAATTTCTTGGGTTTTTTTTTTTTTTTTGTATTTTTATATATATATATATTTATTTTTTTTAGTGCAACATTTTTCATATCTGAGCTCTGCTTCTGTCACCTGCACAGCCTTTGCTTTTCTGTTGTTTTTCTTCTTGCCTGTTGATAATGTGTTGATAATAGGAGTGGGAACAACATTTCATGTTGAATTATGGTGCAGAACCAATGAAAAAAAAAAAAAACAAACCCAAAGGATTTTTGGATTGGGATTGATAGGGAGGTGATTGGAAACAAAAACCTAAGACCCAAACTGGCTCCTTAAATCCAAAGTTTGGATCCTGTAGCTCTCCTGAAGCCAAAAAAATGCAGGCTCCCATCTTTAAAATCTACAGAACAGTCTCTGGAGAATAAAACAATTCTAAAGCAGCCTATTTCTGGGCTTAAATTCCATGATATTTATGGAATCATTTCTGCCAGAATTAGCTTTGCTTCAGAATTTCCAAAGTAGCTTTAACTCCCCGAGTGCCCTTTTAATGCATAATTAACTCTTTTCACAAGCTGGATGTTATCTTTCACAGAAATATTCAGGAAAAGTGTGATGCAAATCTGTATTTATGCTCTGGTAATATTCTCTAAGCTCTCCAGATGATTTTGGTGTTGGTGGTTTTGGTGGTTTGTGGTTTTTTTAGAAACTAGTTGGCAATAGGAGAGAACTAGTTGAAACTTTTTTTTTGTTTTTTTTTCCCATGTATTGGGGCTGAAGCTTTGAGAGCAGGATCTGAGTTAGTTGAGCAGCTTTGTGCTGAGTAGATAATCTAATAAAATTTGGGAGGAGCAGGTTTGTCACCTGCCTTCTGAGTGAGCTTTGGGGGATTGCATTGAGACCCAAGGATGGGATTTAATAAGAAATGATTATTTTTGTGCCTGATTATCCAGTTGATGGGCCTTATCCAGCAGCTGTTAAAACTCAAATAGAGAGGAAAAAAATCTCCTTGGCTTTAAGGAATTTTTTTTGAAGCTTCAGTCATTTGCTGGACTTAAAAAACTTGAGTA
Source organism: Phaethornis superciliosus (assembly GCA_023637945.1). Taxonomy (NCBI): domain Eukaryota; kingdom Metazoa; phylum Chordata; class Aves; order Apodiformes; family Trochilidae; genus Phaethornis; species Phaethornis superciliosus. The sequence continues at coordinate 71,402,346 of JAJQWJ010000004.1, forward strand.
AATCCAGAGATCAAGCTGATGTCCTCATTTGAGCATCTTGGGGGAAGGAGGCAGCTCCATCATCATCTGCAGCAGGAGTTGAAGCACTTTGACTCAATAAGTCCCTTCTGACCTGTCTGCTAAATGCTCTTTGGCTAATTAAGTGCCTCCAAATCTGCTCACATCCTTCCTATTGATTTATTAAACTCTTTCCTATATTTCTGTGGACACGCTAAGATATTTGCTTCTGATCTTCCCTGCAGAGGCTCAGCCTCCTCTGTTCTTTCTCTGCTGCCTTTTCCTTTTCTCCTCAAGAAGGATTTCACTGACATGCAGGGATATTCTTTTCCTTGCCTTTTTTGTCCAAGGTATTTATGGAAATAAAGCTCTGGAGCATCCCCCAGCAGAAACAGCATTGGTGGGAACACCTGCTGCACATCCTCCTGGAAATCCAAAAAGTTTCCAGAGTAAATCTTGGCATCTTGGACATGCCAGAGGCACAGAGATGAGGAATGTGGGTATTGGATGGTGGGTCGTGGGAGCAGTTTAAAAAAAAAAAAGCTCAGGCAGTGTCAGAAGTGGTTACACAGAGACTACTTCTCAGTGGATGTTACAAGGGGTTGGGTTTTTTTGGTTTTTTTTTTTTGTTTTAATGTGTTTCTGTGTGCATGTGTATTCATTCTATTCAATACCTGCTATTTTCACAACCTCTTCTTCCTCAGAAAAGAAGTGATATAATCCATATGGATTTATATATTATATTTTAATATAACATATATGGATTATATATTATATAATTGCTCTCAGCCCCATCCAGACTAGGAAAAAAAGTCATTTAACCAGGATTTTCAACTTTTGGCAAAGCTTTATTGGTCTGGCCAATACTTTGCAGATAACTGTGCCTTTACACATGTGAAGTGAAGGTTTGATCCTGGCCCAGGCATTGAGGAACACCAAGGAACTGCAGTGCAGCTCCAGCTTGGGCTCATTCTTTCTCCTCCTTGCAAAGCTAAAGCCAAATAGCAATGGGATGTGGGGTGGGAAAAAGGAAAATTGCCCTTTTTCTCTGCTGGGTGGCACCCAAAAAAACTTGCAGAGGGAATGATGTGGTGAAGGGGAAAAAAAAAAAAATAATAAGTAAACTGAAACCAGCGTGTTGACTCAAAAGAAGAGCCTGACATCAAATGTCATCTTGATTTATTGGGGCTGCAATTAATAATAATAATAATAATAATAATAATAATAATAATAATAATAATAAACAACTCTGCCTATTAGGAAAAGTACCAGAGGTCAGAATTTGCAGGTGCTGGTCCTGTGCCTTTGCAAAGAGGGATAATTTTCCAGGCTGGGATGTGATGGGCATCTTTGTGGATCCTCCCTCTGCTGAGTAGAGAGAAATGTGAGTCTCTGGGCCCCATTTTCCTGTGTTTCTGGAGATTTTGCTGGCAGGTGCTTGAGCCAGACAGAAAACCTGAAGTCCCCAGAGCCCCAGGGAAGGCTGCTGGAGGCACCAGTCCCAGCACTGGGATGGAATCCAATTTCCTTGCTTTGAAAGTATTCAGATTTAATTTACTCACCCCCTTGTGCCCAGCACCCTCAAGTTCCTGGGTTCGTTCTGAAAACTTGGCTTTTTTAATTTTATTTTTTTAAGGATTTGGCAGCTCTCCCTGATGGGCCTAAATACTGGGGGAATGATACAGAGAGCAGGTGGGGCTTTAGTAAATCAGTGTCACTGATTTTTTACACTACAGCTTTTTCTTTCCAAGGAATCTAGCCCTCAAAACTGCCAGAGGTGTTTTTTACCCTGAGACATTTCTTTTCAGCAATCTTCCCAACTGGGGTGGTTAATTTTCAGCATCAGGTGAGGCTCCAACCCATTGGTCAAGTAATAAGTTCATTTCTAAAACCCATTTTAAAGGTTGCTGTATCACATACCTCATGGGAAAAAAATAAAATAACCTCTCGAGGGTTATTTAGCTGACTGCATGCTGTACTTTGGAGGGCTTTGTTCAGGGCCATGGCTGGGATTATTTCTCATTTTTCTTGACAATTCTGGGGGGTCTTCCATCACTGCTAACATTGCAACATGAAATCTTCTGAAAAGTAAATGACTTTTTTTAGGGCAGTGGCACTGAGTGGCAGGGCTGTAATCAACCTCTGGGCAGTCTCTGTTGCTGACAATATCATGCAAGTCTATCTCTTCCTTGAAAATATGATTTAAAAAATTCCAAAGCAGAGCAAAATAGCTGTATTTGTGGGTTTTAGTGAAAAGAGGTCTCCTTTTTCCCAAGGTCAGGAAAAACCAGGTTTCTCCTCTACCCTGTTCAGGCAAGAATTAATCCAGAGGAGTCTTACAGCTTCAGAGAGGATGGTTGCAAAGGTCCCTTTTGGCCTGTGTTGCTACAAATCTTGGCTCTTTTACCAAGGAAATAATGGGTAAAATAATGGCTAAAAGCCTGAGGGGTGCAATCCTCTCAGGATGAGTGGCCCTGGGTCGAAGTTGCTGGATGGGAGGCACTCAAAACCCAAGCTTAGTCATCCTCTTCATGCTGAAAATTCAATATTTTGAGGCTGGCAGTCTCCAAAGTGCAGTGTGAGCTTGTTTTGGGAAGCATCTTTCAGCTCGCAGCCAGGTCCCTGCTAAACAAACAGAGGGGAAACACCAGTGGTGGAGATTTCCTTGGGAGATGTTGGCCACAATTGCTTTTCTTTGAGCATGTGTTCAATTCCTACTTGGGGAGTGGAACAGAAGAGCCTCCCCAGAGGTCCTTCCCATCCTGTGACATTTCTGTTGTTTTCTATTGTTGTTTCCCTGTTAATTTGTTTTCCACCCCATCTCAGATGCAGTCCAGCCTGGCTCTCATCCTTCCATCTTCATTGAAGCCCTTAATTTAGTAATCTGAATTTTTTTTGTCAATTTTGTAAATGTAAAAATTTAGTCATTTGAAATTTGGAAAAAAAAAAAGCTGTTTTTTTTTGAAGGGGTAGGACAGAGGAAGGGTGGTTCAGCTGGGGATGTCCTTCTCTGACCAAGCCCTGGGATGCTGCAGCAATCTACAGAAATTAACTGAGAGGAACCCAACCTTGACTGTCCAGAGGCAGATTTATAACCACAAGGGAGGGAAATGACACAAAAAGTGTCCCAACAGCAGCTCTACTCTTTGAAATGTCTTGCTAAGGTCCCTAAAGCAAAAGTGCTTGTTAAAAGAATTAGAATACACATTTTTATGTCTCAGGTGATGGGTTTTTTGGAGCCCTGCTAAATGCTTTTGAGTGTCCACAGGGAATGAAAAATGGAATGCAAAATGGAAAGGCTTATCCTGAGTGAACACAATAATTCTCTCAACATCAACCATCCCTGCACCAGGAGGGTCCTGAGACATCTCAGATAAAAAATAATATTAGAAGGGTTGGACCAGATGGTCCTTGAGGTCCCTTCCAACCTGACATACTGGGATTTTTTTCAGGAGAACCCAACCCTAGGCTGTCCACTAATTATGGACTAAGATAATTGACTCAAGAGTCATATTTGCATATCAGCAATATTTTGGTTGGCTCGTGCTCAACCAGCCCTTGGCCATGATGGTTTTGTCTGTCTCCCAAGAGCTTGACTGAATTTAGATGGAGCCATCCTGACCACCATGCAGATGTTGAGCTTTTTTTTTTTTTTAAAAAAAAAAGGAATATTGGTTTGGAGGAAAATTGAGAAGTAGCTGACTACTCAAGTCCTCTCTTCCCTGTTAGCCCCTAATACACCTTGTAATCCTCCCAAAGACACCTTTGGAAGAAGGATCACAATTTTACAAACATTCTTCTGCACTTGAAATGGGGGCTGGTTTGCATCCCAGTCTTGTTCAGCTCAGAGTTTACTTGGAAAAATGGGAGGATGTTTTGAGGATGTGGCATTCCTGAAGCCAAGACTTGTGTCAGAGAATGAAGAAGTTTAATTTTTTCTGCTTTGTATTTATTTTGGGGAACGCTCTCAGAGGTTACTAATGCTGTCCTCTGAGTTACCTGCCTGACTACTCCTAGGAGCAAAGGCTTTGGTGCCTTTGGTGCAAATAAAGTGGCTCTTAGGAAGGTGTGTACCCTCCCAAATCTCCCTTCTTGTCACTTGCTTGGGTTAAATATAACTATAACGTAGCTCTTTTACGTAACAAGAAGGAAAAATGGGAAAGCAAGAGCTTAATCCCTGGAAATCTTCAAGGCCAGGTTGGATGGAGCTTGGATGGAGTAACCTGGTCTGAGTAAGCTGTCCCTGCCTTTGCAGGGGGTTGGATTTGGGTGATCTTTAAGGTCCCTTCCAGCTCAAACCATTCTCTGATGCTTCCAGCTTGGAGCAAGTCAACAAAAGCTTTCCAAAAGCCATTTAGAGAACTCAGCTCTTTTTAGCTCTTTGCTTACCACCCAGTTTAAATCCTTGCCCAGCTCTCTCTCAATGCCTGCAACTCAGCTCAGGAAGCTGTTCCAGCCCCCCAGATGGTTCCTTTCTCTTTGGAAATTCAATTCTGCTCTCTCTCTCCCCAAAATAACCTTTACCAAGCCTTGAAATCTGAGCCTTTCTGTTCAGACCTCACCTGGAGAAGCAGGGATGCTGTTTTTTGGGGGTTTTTTTGCCCTCCTGCTTACCAACTTTGCTGCTGCCGGAGCATAAATCTTTAATAAATGGGGTTGGAGATGTATTATTTCACTGCCCTGATTTTATTGCCTCTTTTCCTCATTTGTGGCAGTGATGGGGAGCTACCAGCTTCAGAAAAAGAGGGATCTCTGGGCAGCTCCTGCTATCAGCACATCATATCAAGTGTGCATGCATTACCATGATTTAACATGGAATTCTTTTTCTTTTTAAATATCCCCGAGATTTTGATTTTAATCTGAGCCTTAATAGCCTAATTATTTGGAAATTATTGTGCCCTTTGCTTTATAAACTCTTAATCACGAGGCTCTCAGGCAGGTAGGGTGGAAGTAATCAGCAAGGGAATAATCAGTAATTAAAGTGATAGCCAACTAGAGGTGCTGCTAAGTGCTAATCAATTAAGTGGCTTTCTAATTGAAAACTTGATTGAAATATTGATAGTTGCTTTGATCCCTGGACCTGGGAACTTCCAGTTGGTTTTCTTAGTGGTGAGCACAGCCCTTCCTTCCAAGTTTGCAATATTTAGCAGGTGTTGCAAGGGGAGGAAATTCAACCTTCCCTTGCTTGGCTGCCACCAAAATATAGAGTCCTGTGGCTCAGAAGTTTTTTTTTTGGCAGCTGTTGGATGGTTTCAGAGGGGTTTGTCATGGGGACAAGGTGGTTTGGCTGCCTCTGGCCAGCCAGTGTTGGCAAATGCCTGAGAGGCAATGTGACAAAATGACAAAAAAATAACATTACAAGATGCTCCTCTGCTCTCTTGGACTTTTTCAGCTCATCTGCCCCATGTAGTGGATGGAAAATGGCAATTCCAAGGGCAGGCCCTGGAGGTGAATTTTTTGGGTATGGCTTTTTCTCAGCATCCAGTATAAGACAAGATGTTAATTTTCAGTATCTGAACTTTGAGGGATCTCACTCGTTTGGACCCATAAAAATGGTTTTAAATGTTGGTCTAAAGCTCCTCTTTTGCCCTGTATTGCCACCCAGCTGAAAAACATGTGGTTGAGCTCTGTGTGGTCATTTCCCTGAGTTTTCTTGAAATACATAGAACAAAATCTTGGAAGCAGCTGTGCCCTGGAAGTTTCTGCAGAGAGAGAGAGAAAAAAAGGGGATATTTGTTTTCATTCTTGGTTTTCAATCCTCACCACTTACTCTTTGCTTTCTCTTTGCTTTGCCTGAGGTTCCCAACTCTCCTAAGCCTTGTTTTGGGTTATGTTTCATCCTCCCTGCTTTCCAGTTAGTGAAGACACCCAGAGGTGTTTTTATACTTCATGTTTTTTCTGCACTGTAGCAAAACCATCACTTTCCTTTTTATTGTATTTCCTAGGACTGTGGTTTAAATGGTTTAAATATTTAGTCATGCAAATTTAGTATAAAAGCAGTTTGGAGATGTGGTTCAGAAGAGAAATACCCCAAGGAGATAATAGTGGATGGAAAGGTCTTGATAACTTAGTAATCCTCCCAATTTTTTCTTCTTTTTACCTTCTCTTGGGGCCAAAAGAGAAGGACCAGGTTGCCCAGACAAGTTGTGGTTCCCCCATCCCATCCCATCCCATCCCATCCCATCCCATCCCATCCTTGTGCTCTCCAGCACCTCTCAGTATTCCCTGGCTGTTCTTACACAAATGTTGTTCCCAGTTTGGTTTAGTTTGACTCTGCTTTTCAGGGAGAATTGCCCACAGCCTCTACTTAAAACCTTGGTGAGTTTTGGAGTCTTCCACCACAGTATCACTGGTGTCTCAAATACTTGGTTTGTGTATCCAGCTGGTTTGGTTGTGGATAACTGAACTTCCATTGGGAAAAGAAAATTTACAGTATGGCTTGGGAGTGGAAAAACTCAGAAGAAAAGCATGTGTAGAGACAAAGTATTTATGTCCAGAGAATTATTGGCTCAAACAAACTGAGAAATGGTCTTTGCACATCCAGGAACTTGGGGTTTTCTAAGACTCAGGAGATGTCTGATGTTCCAGGTTTCTAATTTATGTCAAGATAATATTTTCTTACTCTACTAAATAAGCAGAAAACTGGGAAAATGAAAATATCTCCTGTGGCTTTTGAAAGTAGAGACATGAAGGTTGAGCTCGGATTTGGTTCAGTCTGTCAGGCCAAGGTCTGTTCTTCCTGAAAATGTTTATCAGGGGTAGTTTGCTTAGGAGGAACCATGGGATTTGTCATCCTGACATTTTCAGAGAATCATAGAATCATCTGGAAAGCACTTTCAAGATCATTGAGTCCAACGATCAGTCCTACATCACCTTAACCATTAAACCATCCTGAAGCATCCCATCTAGCCAGGGTTTTTTTAATACCTCCAGGGATGGTGATTCCACCACCTCCCTGGGCAGCTTGTTCCAATGGTTCATTTTATGATTCCCAGGGTATTTCCAGCCCTGAAGGAGGGCACTGCTGAATCTCCAAGCTGATGTTGAGTTTGGCTGGTTTCCTAACAATGCAAGGAAAGGATCACTCTCCAGTTGGACCATTTCAGAGGTGGCCTTTGCCACGTGTTGCAACCAGGATTAACAGGTTCTTCAAATCCTCTTGAAGCTGGCTTCATTTTGGGGGGTTTCTTAAGAATCCTGGTGCAATAGGAAGGAAATACATCCTTTCTGTTGGTTCCCTCTCAGATAAAAGAGGAAGGATTAGAGCAGGAATCATCACAGCTCTCTCTCTTAAGGAGAAGAAAGGCCAAGGAGCCCCTCAGAACCATCAGCATTGATTTTCCTGGAGCAAAGGGTCACCTGTTAAGTACTTTTGATAAAAAGCATCATTGTGGTGTCCATGGAGACCAGGTGGAGGTGAAAGTGAACTGCTGCCTCTCTAGTGACAGCTTGAGGTGGTTCTGTAAAAGAAACTCACCTGTTTTTTTTGGGTTTTTTTCCCTGTGATCATAAGGAAGATCTTTCTTGTTCTGCCTGGAGCTTTACATCAAACCCATTGCTTCTGTGACTTCAAGGCAGAGGGAAGGGATGTTGAGGGGCTGAGAAAAACTTTCCAGTGCTTGCAAGTCCCAGTTCTGCTGAAAATCTGGTTTGGTTTAAGCCAAATGAGTGTCAAGTTCAGGCTGGAAATAGTAGGGCTGCAATAGTTCTGGGTAGCCCTTCAAAGCCTGGCAGGGATAAAACCCACAAATAATTGAGACACGTGTCTTCTGCTTTTTTTTTAAGCAATTCCAACATGATTATACCATCCATAGGTTGCTTGGATGGTTGCTGATTGGTCCCACTGGGTGGTGAAAGCTCCTCAGGGACAGATCCAATGTCTGAATCCATTTGGAGGAAACTTTTCCTTGGGTGGACAGTGGGCTGAAGAACCCCTTCTCTGAAGGACTGTGACCAGCACATAACAAATATATAACAAATAACAAAAATGAGCTGGTTTAGCTCACTTTTTTACAGTTCTTCACTGACAAAGTGGAGCCTGGGGTTTGGAAATGATGCTGGACCACCCAAAGATCCACTTAAAAATCCAGGGCATTGGAACATCATCCAGATGATGGGATTTCTTTCCAAACTGATTTGTTCTAAATTTTCTAGATGCATCAAATGCAGTTAAAAGTTGGGGATGCTGTACTTTCCAAATTGAGAGGCCAGGGGGATTTGGCCCTTCTGGTGGCATTTTTCAACCAACAAATCATTGCTCTGACCTCCTGGGCTGTGCAACAGGTCCCTGAAGGCATTCCTCTCCCTTCATTTCTTTACAATTTCTGCTTCAGATATTTTATTTTTTTTTCTTTTTCTCTCCAACCTCTTAGAATAATCCAAGAGTTAAGAACTTGGCTCCTATTTTCACTCTTTCAACCTGGTTTTGGGTCAGTGCTGTAGGATGGGTGCAGGAGGGTTTTCTTGTTGCTTTTTGAAGGGGCAGGGGAAAGATGGAGTTGTTCTTCCCCCCCTTTCCCTGAGAAAACACCCAAGTGCTCTGCTTTCTTTTCCAGCTGGGAAGTGAGGAGGGCAGTGGTATCAAATGATGATTTCCCTGCAGACCTCCTCAGAAATATGTTTTAAAGCCACTCTCTGGGGGGGTTTTCATTTGCCTGTGAATTTTTTTTATGGAGGTAATTTCAATATGCAAAGTGTCCAAATCTGTTTTTTAAAGCAATTGCTCTCTCTCTGGTTTGAGAAATGGAGTTTGTTCTGCCTTGATGCAAAAAAAAAAAAAACCCCCACAAAACACACAAAAAAACCCCACAAACAAACAACTCTGGGTTATTTGGCTCAGCAGGGAAAACCTGCAGTATTGATTTGGAAATGGATAATTGATTGTAACAATAAATCACTGGGCAGTATCTGTGCAAAATTGATTTTTTTTTCCTGTTGTAATAATGAATTTTATATGCACCATAACCTGTTTATGCAGGCACTAAGCATCCCAGTGATAATAATAAATTATATTTGGTCAAAACCTATCCACTGTGATGGGGTTGACTTTCCTCTTTGTCTAAAAACCTGTAACACACTGCTGGAGGAGACAGGAAATAAATACAACTGTATCTTTCCCTATGAGAACCCCTACACTGAATAAAAAGTCTCCAGGGGTTGGAAACTTGGAAGGAACAGCTGGGACCCAGATGGTTTGAGCAGAGAAATGTTGATGTACAATCTTCAGTTCTCTTCTGAGTCCAACCCAGTCAATGTGGTGGTTTTCTTGGTCAAATTGAGAGGAGCTGTAAGAAAGAAAAGAACAAAAAGACACCTGGATGAATAGGATATGATGAGGAAGGCTCAACAGGGCTTTTGTGGAGGTTTCATGTGCCTATTAAAATCCTTTGAAGGAACCCCTGAGCGTGTGGGTGAGGAGATGGGGCTGATATCATTGGCTTGGATTTCCTGAAGCCTTTTTTTTTAATAAGATCCCTCACAAAAGGTTTCTGAAGAGCTGAAGCTGCTGCTCTTGTGACAACCAAGTGAAGGAGTGAAGGATGGAAGGAAAACTTGCTGTCTGCCCTCCACCATCCACAGGGAAGAAAAGGTCCAAGAGAACATGGACCACGTTCTGTATTGCAGTGACAAAACTCCCCAGGGCTTTCTCCAAAGAAAGAGGTGGCAGAGATGGGTGCCTGGCTATGTCAGGACTCATCATCCCTCTTAAAACCTAGCAAGGAATATCTTTAGGAAGCAAATGAGAGATTGGGCTGGGTTAATTAGAATATTGCTGAGGCTGGCGGATGCAAAATTCACTCCCGTGTGGGATGGGCAAGGAATTTATTCCCAAGAGGTTTGACTCTTCTTTATAGTGATACCCAGAAGGTGCAGGAGTGTCTGTGGAATTCAAATGGCACAGAACTGAATGCTGCTGGGGTTGGTCTTGGTATCCTAGAGTCAAAAAGCAGCAACTTTGGGCTGAAAAGGAGTCACGGTGGCTGCTCAACCCCAGAGCTGGTGTGGGTATTTTAGTGGAATGACAAATCTTTCAAAAGGGAGAAAATTTACTGTATAAATCCACTGTCTATATAGCCATCCACTGCTAGACAATGCCCTGTTTTCTTTATGCCACTGTGAATCATTTGAGATAGGATTTATTTCTCTCCTCCCAAGAACAACCGAATTGAAGACTTGTTGCTATTAGAAAAATGGAGCCTTTTCTTTTTTTTTCCCCCACTTATTTTTGGAGAGAAATGACACAAATAAAAAAAAAAAAAGAGTCAACAATAATATCTCTTCTTTTACAGAGCATCAAAGTTAGCTGGTTGCCTCCACCACCAGGTACTCAGAATGGATTTATTACAGGCTATAAAATCCGACACCGCAAGACAACCCGCAGGGGTGAGATTGAAACACTGGAGCCAAACAACCTCTGGTACTTGTTCACAGGTCAGTGTTTGCCTGGTACAGCCTTGCAAAGGTTTGATGAATTAAATGCTGTGGGAATAAAATATACTTTCACTTCAAGGGAACATTGATTTCTTTGCTGGCAGGGAGCGTGTGTTGTGTGGTATGAAAGCAGGCTGCTACTGGTGGCTTTGGAGGGCAACATTTTTATTTTTTTTTTCTTTAATGCTTTTATCATATGTTTGTCTCCTGGAATTTTTATCATTAATGAATTTTCTAGCTGTATTTTTTGGTGTCCTTGGGTGGTTGGGGTTTTTTTTTTTTAGAGCGCTTGGTCAACATCTGATGTTTTCTCGAAGGGATTTCCTAATGTCTTTCCCAAGATTTTTTCAGTGGGAAGTATCTCCTCACAGAATTAAAAGTGAACATAGCAAAACTAAAAATGGGATGAGTGAAAAGAAGCCAGATGAGTATCCTAAGGGTAGCTTGGGGTTCTGGTTAGGTGAAAATGAATTGCACCTTAGTTGGTGCATCACACCCAAGACATCACTAGAGAAAGCAGCAAAGCATCAAGGCAGCAAATAAAAATCTGGCAAACTTTTGACCCTGAGTTGGGTTTAACAGTCATCTCACCACAAAGGACCTGCTTTAGGATCAGCTAGGACCTGCTTTAGGATCCTTTTTGCCCTCCCTAGAAGTGTTCCAGGTTGGATGGGGAACAAAGTGGGCTGGTTGGAGGTATCCCTGCCCATGCAGTCATGTTGGGACTGGATGAGCTTTAAGGTCCCATCCAACCCAAACCATTTGAAGATTAACCCAAACCATTTGATGATTCCCTCCCTGCCTTTCTGTATCCTTCCTTAAATATGGCAAATCCAATGGACTCAGAATTTTGTTTTACACTGAGACTATTGCAAACTTTGGTGTTGTCATTATTTGTTTTTTCTGTCTTCTTCTTTCTGTGTGATTTTTATTTCACTTTTTTCTTCTTTTTTTTTTTTTTTTTTCCCTTTTTTTTTTCCCCTTTTTTCCCCTGTTTAACCAGGACTTGAGAAAGGAAGCCAGTACAGTTTCCAGGTGGCTGCCATGACAGTGAATGGGACAGGACCCCCCTCGGACTGGTACACAGCAGAAACACCTGAGAATGATCTCGATGGTAAATTCACCTCTTCTAAACACTGCTGTCTCCCAAAACCTTCTAGCTGAGGGGTCTCACTGCCCATGTCACCCAGGCATGTGGCTGAGTTTTGGGTGATAAGATGCTTGGGGTCTCAAGGCCCCTGAATGATGGTTTTTTCCTTCTCCTGGATCCCACGTGCCTTGTGTTCTGTTTTTCTGTCCTCACCAGGACCCCCCAAGGAGCCAGAAGTGGTTGTTAAAAAAATTCTGTGCCAGGCTTCAGCTCCTGAGCACCTTTTGCAATCCCAAAAGGGTGAAGGGAATCTATAAATTCCTTGGTGACAAACGTCAGCAGTCAAAGAAACAATGAAAACACTGCCAAGAATGCTAACAATTCACTAAGCAAATATTCAAAGAGGTCCAATCCTGTTCCCCCAGCCTTTATTTGTTAGAAAAGCAGCTTGGCAACCAAGCTGAATAATTAGTGTGAGCTGATGGGATGCAGATACCTGGGAAGTGCAGGCTGTCTCAGTCAGTGCAGATGCTGACACAAAAGGGAGGGGGAAAAAAAAAAAAAAAGATGGAAATGAAAGGGTTAGACTGGGACATTTGAAATAGCAATGGAATAAAAGGAAGGTAATGAAAAAGTCTACCTGGAAAAAAAAACTAAACAGAGCACAAATCAAATGGAACAAAGAGCCTGACAGATGGAAGTCACAGCGAAACCACAGACAATCCATAAGCAAATATGGGGTAGAAAGGAGATGAAGAGAAAATAAAGGGAACCTGATGAAAATTGCTCTGATTTTTAAAGCAAAATAAGTCGTCTAAAAAGGATCAAAGGCAATGTGGATGAAAGAATAAATAAATAATCAGTTTAAATGTGCCGTAGTGCTTGATGTTACCTTCCTTTTAACTGGCCAGATTTCCTTATGATCTCCAAACCAGCCCTTACAAATTGGAGAATTCCTGCCTCTTCTGGGCCCAAATGCAATTTTCCAGCAGACCTGGAGTGGCTGCAGTGCATGACATGCCAAGTGGGTACACAAGGTTTGCTCAGCAAGGTGTAGAGATGATGCTCCCAGACGTGGTGTTACTGAACCCCCGGGTCACATCCTGCCTGGTGACACCTTTCTAGTTGTGCTTTGGCTAGAAATGCTGTTGTCAGGGTGTAAAGAGCTGCCTGTTTGCTGCAGAAGAGGAATTCTGAACCCACTGCAGGATGCAAAAAGAAAAGGAGCACCTTTCCCTTGAAATTTTGGTGCCCCCAGAGAGAGATCTTGGTTAAACCCAGGAGCCCCATGATGGGGATTGATGCCCAGGACTCAGTTCCATCCCTTTTGTTCCCCTGTTGTATTTCCATGCCTTTCCATTCTCAGTTGTGATGAATATTCCTGGTGAAGCAGCTGCAGCTTGATGCTGGTGAAGCCCCAAGTTGTGTCCCAGCTCCAAACCTTTGGAAAAATCCTGGGGAGGAATCTCTGGAGTGCTGAATTTCTGCTAAATCCTGCAAGTGGCAGCTGAGCAGAGAAGGGCTTGGAGCATCAGCTCTGCTGCTCTGGCAAATGCACTTTTCTCTTGTTTTCCCTGGGTTGGCAGCAGCAACGTGGAGAAGTATGAACAGTATCCTGGAGAATGGAGTCAAGTCCCTGTGGATATTAATTTTAATTAGTGTGTTTTGTTGGAGTGATTAGAAATCCAAACAGAGCTGCTGCTTCAAGGTTCCCTGGAAAGCTCGCCTGCTTTTACTGACACCTGGGAAGGTTTTAAATACTTCTTTTAAGCCTCAATTTTTTTTTTTTTTTTTTTTTTTTTTTTTTGGACTTCCCAAAAGAAAAGAAATAGTGATGGAAAGCAGAGGCTGAGGAAAATAGCTTCAGCAAGGTGACAAGAGAAGCTGCCATCACTTTGACACAGGTATCCTCCAGGAGGTTGGTTTCTGATTGCTGCCTGGAACAGATGGAAGCTGTTACCCAGCTGAGGTGGTGATCCAGTTTATCTTCTGCTCTAAATTAGTGCTTTAAAAGCCTGACAAGCTTGGCTGCTGGCATACTGTAATTTATATGAAAAAAAGGGCTGGGAAAAGAAAGGAAGAAAATGGGATGAGGAAAAACCAGCCCTGACTTGGGAAGATACACATCTTGGAATGGTTAAGCAAATGGCTAAAGTGTAAAGCAGATTGTAAAGCTTTTTTCAAGCTTGCTAGGGGTATTAAAGACCTTGGAGTAGCCTCAAATCCAGGCTCAGAAGGAAAAGGGCTCCAAGATCCACGTGAGAAGATGTGGCATCCCAGGAGGAGATGTCACAGCACTGGTGACACCATTGCAGCTGCCATTTTGGGGGGAAATCCACCTGGGAACAGATGAAGAAATGTAGCAGCAAGAAACCTGGTTTCAGAGGCAGATCTGATGAAGAATTCTCCCCTTGTGTGCCAGATCCTGGTCCATGGGGATTTACATCTCCAGCTGATGTGTCCCAGCCCAGAATTTGCTCACAAATACCCAAAGATCTCCCTACGTGAGAGCAAGTGACCAACTCTTGGTGCACTTGAGAGGGACTAAAAATGCAGCTTTTGGGGGATTTAAAATGAGGATTTCATCAGGCTCTTCACACAGGAGGATGAGATCTCAAGGTGGCTTCTCAGGAGCAGTCCTGGAGCTACAGAAAGAGACCTCTTGGTCTGGAACTGCAAGGCAATGGGCTGACAAAATCAGGAGGATTATGAGATCTGTGTTTCAATGAGAGGTTTTTTTTCTGGATATCTGGGGGCTGGGAGGCTGGAAATCAGCAGAACCATGTGAGGGCTTGGATGGTCTCCATTTTCTAAAGAATGGATGGATTTAGATGTTTGGGAGAAGTCCTGCCTTTGGCAAACATCCTTGGTTGTAAAGAGAAGCAAAAGTGCTTTGTTTGAGGGGAGAAAAAGAGTTGATTCTGACCTGTAACATGGGATCTTTGGTTGTGAAATAGTGGCACAAATTAGGAGCTCTTTCCTGATAAAAACAATGCTGGGGTTTTTTTCCAGAAAAAACTTTGAAAGGAAGGTTAATGAACATGTAATTTAAAGTGCTTTCTATGGAAAGGTGAAAGGAAAAAAAAAAAGAATTGACAGACTGCTGCGTGTTCATAAAACTTTATTATTAAAAGCAGTTCAAAAATTAGTTCTATAGCCTATAAAAAGTAGTTTAAAAAACAGTTGGTCAGCCCAGCTTCATTTTAGAGAATTCATTTACAAGGGTGCAAGAAATGAAGCTGCTCCTTGGCTTTCTGAACCAAGAAATCCTGGTTTAACCCTGAAGTTGGAATTGTTTGAAAGCAAACAGGTGAAATATTTCAGTGGAAGAGCTGTAACCTGAGCAGCTGCACCTGGAATCCCTGCTCTTGTGTCCAGGGTTTATTTCTTGGGATGCTGGGATCTCCTCTGCTGCTTTGTGGAACTTTGGGGAGGATTTGCTGTGTGATTTCAAGGCTTTAAATGGTTCTTTTCTCCTTGGGGCTTGGAGTATCTGCTCCTGGGAGTGCCTACTCAGGTGAGTGTCTGCTCTGCTCAGGGTGTGCTCCAGTGAGTCTGTGCTCCCGTGAGTATCTACTCGGGTGATTGCCTACTCCAGGGAGTGTGTATTGGGGTGAGTGTGTGCTCATTGGGTACTCCAGTGAGTCTGTGCTCCTGTGAGTATCTACTCAGGTGAGTGTCTGCTCCAGGGAGTGTCTGCTCAGGTGAGTGTCTGCTCTGCTCAGTGGGTGCTCCAGTGAGTCTGTGCTCCCATGAGTATCTACTCAGGTGAGTGTCTGCTCTGCTCAGTGGGTGCTCCAGTGAGTCTGTGCTCCCATGAGTATCTACTCAGGTGAGTGTCTGCTCTGCTCAGTGTGTGCTCCAGTGAGTCTGTGCTCCCATGAGTATCTACTCAGGTGAGTGTCTGCTCCAGGGAGTGTCTGTTCCTGGGAGTGCCTACTCAGGTGCGTGTGTTCTGCTCAGTGGGTGCTCCAGTGAGTCTGTGCTCCTGTGAGTATCTACTCAGGTGAGTGTCTGCTCCAGGGAGTGTGTGCTTGTTGGGTACTCCAGTGAGTCTGTGCTCCCATGAGTATCTACTCGGGTGAGTGTCTGCTCCAGGGAGTGTCTGCTCCTGGGAGTGCCTACTCAGGTGAGTGTGTTCTGCTCAGTGGGTGCTCCAGTGTGTCTGTACTCCCGTGAGTATCTACTCAGGTGAGTGTGTACTCCAGGGAGTGTCTGCTCCTGGGAGTGCCTACTTAGGTGAGTGCCTGCTCTACTCAGTATGTGCTCCAGTGAGTCTGTGCTCCCATGAGTATCTACTCAGGTGAGTGTGTACTTCAGGGAGTGTCTACTCAGGTGAGTGTGTTCTGCTCAGTGGGTGCTCCAGTGAGTCTGTGCTCCCGTGAGTATCTACTCAGGTGAGTGTCTGCTCCAGGGAGTGTCTGCTCCTGGGAGTGCCTACTTAGGTAGGAGCACACAGCAGCAAACTTCAGGTCCTGCCTTTTGCTACGGGTGCACTTTGTTTCTTTTTTATTTATTTATTGTGAGTAGGACCTTTTCGGTGAATTTTGCAACTTTTCGGTGAACTTTGCAGCTTTGCAGGGAATTTTCCTCAGCTCTGGTTTGCAATTCTCAGGAGTTGAATGCAAAAAAATTCTGCAGTCACTGGGTGTTTCAGAGTTGATCTGAAGGCACAGAAAATACCCAGGACACATGGACAGCTCTGCTTCTTTGAAAAGTGTTAATTCTTTTTTTTTTTTCCTTACCATTTCCAAGGTTTACAGTGGGAATGCTTCACAACTGTGAAGTGCCTTTTGTTGGAGTTTGCATCCTTTTCTCCCATGACTCTTTTCTGGTTGTTTTTTGGGTTTTTTTCCTACCTTCTCCTTGGTGTCTTCCATAGAAGCTGTCAGCTATTATATTGCAAGCCTTTTTATGGGGGAAAAATAGTGACTTGTCTCTTTCTGCTCTCAAAAAGACAAGCTACTGTGCAGCTCCTCTGAAGAGACTTGTGATATGGTAGTTTTCATGTAAACTCAGACAAAAGGCATTTACTCATCTAACCTCGATGTAAAATTACCCATACAGAAGGTAAATAGAATGATTAATTACTACTTAATGAATTTCAACCAGAAATACCTGTAAATAAACCACTACGTCCTATAATTTCATTTTTGAAACGTTGGGGTATTATTTCAAGCAGCTTCCAAGCAAGAGTTGAAATTCACTTCTGGTTTTCATCGGAAAGAGGCAGATGATTGCCAGGATATGTTAGGATGTTGTTAACAAAGTAAACCTTAAATAATAAGGTTAAATAATCTGGGAAAAGCTTAAATAATGTGCAAGCACAAAGAGAACTCATCCAGGCAGCTGTCAGGATCCCACTGAACCCGTAAATAGAGCAGGGAAGAGAAAAGTTGCAAATGCTTTTCCAGGTGATGAATTTGATTTTCCTGCTAAATCTCTCTTGCATCCTTCTGCTAAAGGTGGAAAGCAGTAGGAAATGTTCTGTTGAAAGCAAGGGAAGGATGTAGCTCAGAAATGGAACTGCATGGAAGCTCTGCATGAACCTTTGGGCTCTTGGTTGGGGCTTTTTTTGTGCCGAGCTTTTACTCGAAGCGCAAACCTCGAGTAGAATATTCATTGATAATTTCTCTTTTTTTTTTTTTTTTTTTTTTTCCTTTGTTCATTTTCTCAGAATCTCAGGTTCCTGACCAGCCAAGCTCTCTTCATGTCAGGCCCTTGACCACAAGTATTGTCATGAGTTGGACCCCACCACTCAACCCCAACATCGTCGTCCGCGGGTACATCATCGGCTACGGGGTGGGCAGCCCCTACGCAGAGACTGTGAGGGTGGACAGCAAACAACGGTATTATTCCATTGAGAACTTGGGTGAGTTGTTGTCTTCATTCCCATCCTTTCATGGCACAAAGATCTTCTGCTTCTGTAGGTTTATTTCCAGGCTATTAGTGGTGTGTCTTTTTTTTTTCGGCCGTATCCGCGCTCCGTGTTTTCTTTGGCCTCACCTTCAAACCTCCGGGTCCTCTCAATATATCAAATTTCTTTCATCAAAAGCTGAATTTATTCAGTTGATCTGATTAAGTCGTGTGCTGATAATTCCTACTTGTGCCAAGACCTAAAGAGTTTTTTCCCCGGGCTGGTCCCACCCCATGTTTGGATTGAATGGCGATCGCACAGCTCGGATTTGGGGTCTGTCAAAAGGGTGCTGAGAGACAGGGGGTTATTTATTTTTCATGGAACAGCCTCTCTCACACTTCATCTCAATTCTGAGCCTGGTATGGAGGGATCTGGACCCTTCCAGTGGTGATGGACCAGGGAAACAGCTCCAAATTTAAAGCAAGTCAAAAAGTTGAAATAATTTCTTCACCGTTGCTTCTTTAGCACTTTTATTGCAGGTAAAAAAAAGAAGTATTTGAGTAGGAAGAATAGAATAATTCTGCAAGTGAGAACAGAGATGTGGGTTTGAAAACCTGAGACTCAGTTTGAAGGTGCTGGTGAATGGGAATTCCACCAGTGTCCATGGTAATGCTTCCACCTGCAGGATCCCCCAAACCTTTCTGTTTATAAAAATGGGTATTTTACATCTTTTCCAACTCTTGAAAAACTAAGTAAGATGGAAAAGCTGAACCAAATCCAAGAGACTTCCCGAAATGTGGACTTTCTTCTTCAGCCCTTCCTCTAAGTGAGTAGAGGAGAACAATGCCTCATTTTAGAAAAGAGTTTTTAAGTGCACTTGCCTTGATGTCACCAAAGAAAAAGCTACATCCATCTCCTCAGGAGTGCAGGAATTCACATGCACCCTCTTGAAAGAGTTTGATTGGGAAGCTGGAGAGCACATCTTGAAATATTATTTTCATGTCTCTTTTTAACTTGAACCTTTGATCCTCCTGGCCCAGCAACGAAAGCAAAGAGCAGAATGTGCAACAAAACTCCAGCAAAGACTTTTCCAAGTTACTCCCTCTCTTCTCAGAAAGCCCTGAAGCTCCACACATCTGAAAATGGGAAGATCCGATGAGAAAACTGGTAATGGATGAGAGCAGTTCTTGCTTAATTAGTAGTTTGGAGAATTTGAGCTACTATATGAATAATAATTAGGTGTTAACCCACCCAGGTAAGTCATTTTATAATGTAGGAGGGGGCTGAACAATCTCTCCTGGTCTATAAGGACCAGCAGAAGGGGCTCTGAATGGCACCCTGAGAGTTTGGATGTTGCAGCTCTTGAGCTTTGCAGATCCCTGAGTTATTCAAGGAATCAAACTTTAAAAAAAAAGAAAAAAAATCAATTATCACAGGTGACAAGAAATGAAGATAAAGCTTTTAAACCTGAATTTCTGTTTTAACAAACCTACTGAGAGGAACACAAAGAGTTGTGCTCAAGTCTCCTTCATCTTAACTGCGAATCAGATTAAATTTGACCTCTACCCATAGAGGAGGCAAAAAAACATTTTGTTTTATTGCAAAGAGAGAGAAAGAAGCTGCTTCTTTTTCTTTAATCTTTGCAGATGACAGTTGTGGATTATAACAAAGCCATGAAAGGGAAGGGAAAAGCTTTTTAATGGAGTTTTGGTTTGTTTTCTCCCCTTTGCATTTTTAATACAAAATGGAGCAGCTGAAAATCCAACAAAAGAAAAAAAATGTTAAATTTTCTGCAGCTCACTGTTTCCCTCCTAGATCACATTAAAGCACCACACTAACAAGTTAAAGACACTTCCAGGCTCCAGGGACTGTTCATTTCCTTTCTTGTCTGTCATTTAGAGGACACTGCCAGTTCTGCAAACACTTCTCCCTCCCATTTTCTTGCACTTCTCCCTGACTTTGCTTTAAAAAATTGTCTCCTGTGCAAAGGGTCAGCTTGGGATCTGTGCAATCTTTCCATTCCAAAAGGTCATTCAGAATTCCCCCAAGCCAGATATTTTGTGTGGATTTTAAGTGTTCTATTAAAGGGAATTTTAACCTCCCTGTATTCCTAGTGGGAGGAAATTTTTGGTACACTTCCCTCTGGCTGACTTTCCTTACAGGACTTGACTTTGTTTACACCTCAATTCGTCAGTGGTAAAAAAATAAAAATAAAAAGAGGTGAACAGGCTTTCCTGACAAAATATTTAGCATCTATTGACAACAGCTAGAAAAGCTGAATATTTCCTTTTGTTGGTAAAGAACAGCATGCCCAAGAGTAACTCTTAATAAATATGAGCAAGAATATTTTTTACCAAGGGAAGCTGGACCACATGATCCTTGAGGTCTCTTCCAACCTGGTATTCTATGATTTGATTAGATTTTCATATTCATTCATCAACTAAAAAAAAAAAAAATAAATTCAGAACAGCTACAACCCTCAGCTCTGCCTTTTGGAGCGACAAGAAAGATGATCCTTCCCCATGATGTTTTGTTGTTATTTTTCATGTCCAAGTGCCTGAAGAAACCTTGCCACACACACGTTGACCCTCCTGGTGCATTTAGTGGTCTTTCCTCCCATCTCAGGAAGCATCTCGAGTCATTTTTTATTCATTTATCCATATGTCTTACACTTCTTTGTCTGCTCCGCCACTTAACTTGCCTGGGTTGGGTTTGTGGCATCCATACCAAAGGGAGCTGAGCTGCAGAGGGATTTGGGGGTTGTTTTCTTTCTTGTTTCCCATCCCTCCTGCCACGGAGTGCACTGAGCTTGCCATGCACCCCGGGAGTTGTAAAGGTTCACATCTCTGCAGGAGCTCTGCTCAGATCAGTCTGGGCTTCGAAAAACAACAAAAAGGCAAAAGCCTTGTGGTAGAATGCACCCAGGAGCTTAGGAAGAAGCAGCAAGCAGGCATAATGTCTGATGAGATGACATC
The DNA here is from genome assembly GCA_023637945.1 of Phaethornis superciliosus. Classification (NCBI taxonomy): domain Eukaryota; kingdom Metazoa; phylum Chordata; class Aves; order Apodiformes; family Trochilidae; genus Phaethornis; species Phaethornis superciliosus. Next base: position 71,422,696 of record JAJQWJ010000004.1, read on the forward strand.
TTCCAAAAAAACGACTGCAAATGTGGCTTTGCTGTTCATCTCCTGCACTACATTAAAATAAAAGCACTTAACTGCTGCTCATTAGAAATTCTCTTTGCTCCGTTAGACACTCTCCCTCGTGTTCCCCAAGTGAAATGTTTCCAGAGTCAGCTTGGAGCTCTCTAAAAACACCCCCAGAAGTCTGAGGGACAGCTTTGTCATCCCCTTGCAGCAATGTTTTGGGAGGTCAGGACCTTGCCTGGGTCCTTGGGTCGTGTCCTGCCCCTCCTGCAGGGTGCTGGCACCCAAAGGCTCCCTGCAAGGGCTGTGTTGGCTGAGAGATGTTCTACCAAGCCTGGGAGAAGACAGAGAGGTCATGATGGAGCAATGCAAAACCCCTAAGAAATTTTGGGAAGATGACCAGAGCCTCAGTTGATCACCCAAAGGGTTGGGATGTGCCTGTTAGGAGTTGGATGCTGAGATTGGATTAAAAACAAGGGGTTGTGTTCCTTGGAAGTGGAGAAATGGAACCCTCTGAGCCTGGTCCCTCACATCTCAGTGAAGGAGATGAGCAGAATAATGCTCAGTTTTCAGTGAAATAGGGGAAAGATTTGAAGCATGGCTGCATATCAATATCTTCGCTTTTTTTGTGCCACAGCAGTGCCTGGAGGTTGGAGGTGAAATGAGGGGTTCATTTTCTACTGAATATCCAAACATAATGGCAGACTCTGTTTCAAAGAGCTCATGGGCAAATACAGAAGAAAACAGAAAGAAAAATATATTTAAAACGAGAAGATTTGAAGCCAAACAAAAACCAGGGACTCATTCACCTTTCCTGGAGAAGTGAAGCCATGTTTTGGCTGTTTTCTATATCCCCTCTCAAAATAAATGGTATTTTTCTAAAGAGGGCTTTAATGCTCAGGTGGGAATTTTCATGGGTCAGAAATTTCTCCTTTGGATGCCTCTACATTGCTCTTTTAAACTAAATCTGAATTTAAATCCTAAACTACCCTAGGGTTGGCCCAGATGATGCTTGAGGTCCTTTCCAACGTGACATTGTGATTCTAAACAGAAAGAATTGGTTTTCAGGAGATAAAAGGTGCTTAAGCTCCATGTTATTTAGCTGACTTGATTTAAATGCTGGATAAAACCTCTTGGCTTGGAAAAAAAGTATGCCAGATTCTCAAATTTGACATGGTTTTTGTGGTTTCAATTCACAAAGGAGATATTAACCCCATCCTTTGTAATTATGGAAAACATATTCTTGAATTTTCCAGCAGTGGGTAAGTTTAATTTCATTCAAATAAATTCTTCTCTGTAATTAGAGGTGGTTCAGTTTACCAGGAGATGTAAATATATGTTAATTCTGTTGTGTTAGGGAAAGGATAATCCACTGACAGATCTCTTATTTTATTGAAAGCAATAATGAGTTTTGTTACCCATTTTAGCCTTGCTGCTAGAGACTCTTCTCCAAATTACCTGATCCATTCCATGAAATAACAACACAGAAATAATCTCCTCACCCACCATGGCAACGCAGCTATTGCTGCATGGTACAAAATGTCTAAAAGAATAAATAAAACTTTTTTTTTTCTAGCTGACCAGAGGAGAAACTCATTTTGGAGAGTTTCAACCTGATAAGTCTGTTCTAGGGGAGGTATTTTGAGTTGCTAATATGAATTAAATTGGTTTGGGGTTTATTGGGGTTTTGTTTTTTTTTTTTTTAAGTTGTTCAAAAGCAGCTTGGAGTGGGATGAGAAATGTTATCATGATGAACAGGAGATTCTATCTTAGCTTTGGCTCTCCCAAGGTACCAACCTGCAGAGCACTTTGCAGCTCTGTCCTGTGATAATTGTGAAAATGGGGACTTAGGAGAGGAGAATTTTTATTGGAGAGAGAAAGGAAATGGTTTGAAAAACCACCCAACTGTGCTACCACCCTCTTTCCAACACTTTAAGGTTTAAGGTGAGGAATTTGCTTTGAGTTGGGATGTATATGTAGTCAAGTATCTATTTTATGTTCCCAGTTTCAAGAGGGAATTAAATTATACATGAAAATTGAATGTTTGTCAAAAAGACTTCGTGCAATGGCTGTAGAGGTGTCACAATTTTTCTCTCTTTAAAAGAAAATAACTGTGGTGTCTGGAATGAGTTGCTGTTTGATGATTATTTGCTGTCCAGTAATGACATCTGTCAGTAGAAGAAATGGGGTTTTGGTTTGAACTTTCTGTGCTTTTGTTGTGGGGTTTTTTTTTGGTTTTTTTTTTATTTTTTAAGTTGAGCTGCAGAACACTTTTATTTCCAGAGCATATTCCACATCAACACTGACGTGGGGATTCTTGGCTCTAATTAAAGCTGAATTCTTTGCTCAGCTTCTTCAAAGGCAAGAAAAGATTTCCTTCTGCCTGAAAAAAAAAAAAAAGGAGATTATTCTCTCCTTCTCCAGAATAGCAAATAGAAAAGGTAACATCAGTCTTTTAGATTTATGTTCTTTGCTGTGATGGATGGGAGAAAAAAACACTGAATTTTTCACAGAATTCTTGCAGTTGCCCCATGACTGTCCTCTCTAAAGCATCTTTCCTGTTTTAAAGAAATCAGTGTTCAGGGTGACATGAGTTTCTCACTGATACCTTGGGACTTTAAACCTAAACCAAGGGAATCCATTGATTTCCATCATCAATGGAAACACTTCCCCAAAGCCAATGGTCTGTACGAATCCCAAATTCATCCCAAACTCCTAAATGGTCACCAGAGCTGGGATGGGAGTAGAAGGAAAAGAGGAAGTCAGTCTAGACATGAATTTCTTTCCCAGAAATTGCAGGATGGGACATTCTGAAGCTCTCAGCTATATAATGCTTTGGTGTCTTGCTAAAGAAAACTTCCCGGGGAATCTGGAGAGTTCCAGCACAGAGTGAAATTAGAAATTAAAAGTAGGATGCTAATAAATAGTGGAAATCATATGAAAATCTCTGGGCATACAAAATCATTTCCTTGTGACTAATGACGTTACAAGGAGTACCAACTGAATTAATAACCAAACACCACTTAGCAGAGGGAGTTATTAATCCACCAGTCATTCACGTGGCAATTTTTTTAAAGTTTAGCTCTGCCCAGAAGTCACCTGAATGTTAAACAAATAATGCCACTGTTTCTTCTGGATGTAAAATTAAGTTATCAACTATGGGGGAGGGTGGAGGGGGAATATTAGTAACAATCTGCAGTAAGTACTCCAAGTTTATTTACTCGTTTCAAATTGCCTGGAATAGGATTAATCGTGCTGAGCTGATTTGCTGGTAATGCAGATGAAATCTGTAATTCTGCAGCAACCTCAGGGTAATAAATGCCTCCTCACATACAAACATGTTATTTTTTCAGGAATGAATGTTGAAAGAGGCAGCTTGCATCTTTGGCAGGTGGATGAGGGCTTGTGTGTTCAGCTGCAATTTTCTTCTGGACAAATTGAATTAACAGCTAAAAAAAAGCAAAATAAATAGAGGGGGGTGGGGGAAGGGGGTGGAGGGGTTTGCATGGAAAAAAATGAGGAAAATGGATTGTCTTCTTTTCCTGAGGTGTCCCTGCCCATGGAAAGGGGGTGGGAATGGATTAACTTTAAGGTTTCTTCCAACCCAAACCAGTCTGTGACTCTTTTTAAAATTATTATTATTATTAATTTTTTTTAAAGGCCAAAATGACTCCTGAAATCAAATCTGTGAAACTGAGTAGTTTTTGGACATGGGGATTAGAAAGTTGGACTTTTGACAAAGGCATGGAGTTATAGGATGAAGGGGAATGACTTTAAACTGGAAGAGAAGAGACTGAGATGAGATCTTGGGAAGAAATTCTTGAATTTGAGGGGGAAGCTGTGGCTGCCCCATCCCTGGCAGTGTCTCAGGTCAGGTTGGATGGGGCTTGGAGCAACCTGGGCTGCTGGGAGGTGTCCCTGCCCATGGAAAAAAGTTGGGAATGGATGAGCTTGAAGGTCTTTTCCAACCCAACCCAGTCTGGGATAACAGGATAAATGATGCCTTGGGGAAGAAGGCAGCTGGGCAGCAGTTGTGCTCCTCACTTCTGTGGCACGGGCGTTTTCCCAACTTTCTTTTCTCTTTTTCCTTGTTTTGCAGGAAAGCACTCGTCCCTTTTCCACCCCCGAGCTGCCTCTAACAGTCTCTGCTTTGTTTTGCCTCGTTTCTTCTCTCCTGCAGAGCCAAGTTCCCATTATGTCATCTCCTTAAAAGCCTTCAACAACGCAGGGGAAGGAGTTCCTCTCTATGAAAGTGCCACCACCAGGTCCATGACAGGTGAGTTCCACCAGCTCAGGAGCTGCTCCTCATCACCAAACTTTTGCCTCCCCGAGGGGCACATGAAAGCATTTGGGTCAAAGAAATGGAAGAAAAGAGCTCTGCAAGAATAAATCAGCATCATTTGCCACTTGATGCTAAGTCCACAGCTCTCCAGAACTTGGCTGTAGAAATCAAATGGGATGCTCACAAGTGCTTGCTCTTTTTCGGGGGGGGGGTTGGCATGGGAGAAGCATGAGTCCCAAACAATTTCAGTGTTTCAAGAGCAGGGCAGGATGGTGGTGAAGAACATGGCTGATTTAAACCCCAATGAAATGATTTCTTGGGTTCTGAAGCAGTTGAAATGCAAGTGAGGTGATGAAAAAAAGCTCCACGCTCTCATCATGCACATTGACAGAAATAGAGAGAGGGGTTGCAAAAGGGAAAGGAATAGACTGATGAAGTTATTTGGGGCAGGATAAGGGATTTGAGCAGCTGTTTTTTCACAGATGCATTACTGGGATGCGATCAGAGTTACAAAATCTGATTTATTCTTACATCTCCCAGATTGCCTCGGGGTTTTTCTGCCATTGTTGGTGGGTGGGAGTGGCAAGGGGTTAAAAGAAGAGAGGTTTTTTTTAAAAAAACAAAACTAAAATACTTGTGTTTTTCTTTGGAGTGCCACTGGCATTTGGGAAAGTTTTTTTTCCTTGCATTTCACCCATGGTGTTGAGAGCTGCCTGGAAGGGAAGCTGTGTCACTGAGAGCAAACCCAATCACTGACCCTGGCTTGGGTGGATGGCAAGGAAGAAATCAACCAAATGGCCCTTCTGGGGCTCTCCAAGGGACAAACCAGATTTCCTCCACGTGGTTTTGTGAAGTATTCCCATAAGAAATCTTGGAAAGTCAGAAGGAAAAAAAAAATTAAATAAATAAAGTATTAATTACACAGATGTAGTGAGTGTCAGGGAACTTCTGACTCAAAATTACTGAGCTTACTTCTTGTCTGGAGCCTACAGAGGTCATTTTTGCTGAATGTGTGTCTTGTAAAATCTTTTTCCTGAGTTTGCCTCAGGATCCAAATATAATTTTATTTTTAAGTTGGTTTTTTTTGTTTTGCTTATTTTGCCTTTTTTCACCCTGTTGATTTTATTTAAAAATTACACAGCTGGCCTGTGGGATTTGGGGTTCTGTCTGAGTATAACCTCTCATAAATCAAATGCTGTCCAGGTGTGAAAAAGAGAATTCAGGCTTGGGCTCTGTGTTGGGGAACTGAGCTGATCATCTGCAAACACTTGACCTCAGTGCTCTCAGTAATTGCTGAGAGATGTCTGTACCTGGACCACCTCCCACCCATGGGACACCTCTGGAAGGAGCCAGCAGCCATCTGAACATCTCCAAAACAGCATCAGAACATCTCTAAAAAAGGTTTTAGCAAAGCAGAAAAGCAGAGGACCTGCATTTCCTAACCCAGCAGCAGAGCTGATGCATCCTGAGCTCCTAAAAAAGCCCTAAAATTCTCTCTGTGTCCATTTAGCACCTAGAGAGATGTCCTTGGGTGTCTGCTTGTGTGAAAACTCAAGTTCCATCCCACACAATGCTCACAAAAACAATGGCAAAGAGAGCAAGGAGCTGTTTGATGTCAAGAGGCTTCCAAGAGACAGATGTCCAGGTGGATATGAACAGCAAATGAAACTTGGATGGGAGGTGGAGACCAGATGTGGGGACTTATTTTCAGCCTCCAGTGGATTAGAGACATTTCCCTCTTCCTCAGGTCAGTAGGGATGTGCTTCAGAAATGAAATTCTCTTGATTGAATGAGGCAAAGTAAACCCAGGCTCTTTCCATAACCTCCTCATCAGTTTTTAGTCTGGGAAAGGGAGGAGAAAGGAAGTTCAGAGTTTGCTAAAATACCAACTCAGCTCCAGACACATCAACTCTCATCGTGAGTTTGTGGAAAAAAGGAAAAAAAAAAATCCCAGTGCAAGCAGGCATTGCTCACCTTTGGAAAACTTGAATTCAGAAGAAGAAACTATTACTTTTCAACTTGCAGAAGCTCAGGTCAGCAGGACTGGGAGAAGAAGAAATTCAAATAAATACATTGGAGTTTTGGATCACTACAACAACAAATGGGTTGTTACATTTCCTTCTGCTCTCCTATTGGAACTTTTTTTTTTTTTTTGATGGAAGAAGCTACAAAAAAGAAGCTGGTAGAACCTAATAGCTTATCCTACATTTTAAACATCCTTGTCTCCTCTGGTTTCCATTCTGAAGGTGCTGAGTGATGAATTAGAAAACCATAAACCAGGAGTGAGCAAAGAGTGGCAGGAGCTGGGGCTGCACATGGAGCAGGCAAACTGCAGCTGCTCTCAGTGAGGAAGTAAAAGAGTCATTTATGCTCTGATTAATTAATTAGCACTTTATTTTAGGGGAGAAAAACCAAACAAACCCAACCACCACAAACAACAACAGGAAAAAAAAATCTGGTGCGCCCTGACTCCACTTTTCCCCTCTGCCTTTTGGAACTGTATTTAGAGAACTAATGAGTAAGTAAAGACTGAGGCAGTAAATACAGTTTTAAGAGAGGCCAGAAGCTGAGTAGGGGCCTCACCAAGGACAGAAATAATTAAACTGAGGAGAAAGTGGTGCCTGTGGAAGTGCCATCACCCTGCAGCAACTCAATAATGAACCCAGCCAGAGTTTGCCTCTGATATTGCACAGGATGGGATGCTCAGTGCCTGGCTCCCCAAAGCCCACCCAAAAATTAGATGTGGGAGTGGAAAAAAGCCCACTTGAGCATGGATGTGCACATTTCTCATGCTGAGAGAGTTAAACCAAGATCTTCACTTCAGCAGGGAAGTTGCTGCATTCTGGGTTGCCCAGCAGATGTTCTTGCAGATGCAGATGTTGCTTTCAGGAGTCTCAAGGCAACAAAAGAGCCTCAAAAAGGCTGCTGGGAGAGGAAATGTCTATAAATATGTGGTGCCAATTAGGCTGGAAGCTTACACACTCTCTGCTTGGTAGGTGTGCCCAATAATGTGTTATTTCTAGAGTCACAGAGGTGATTCAGTCATTTGAATGATGAAGGGAGAATCATTTCAGTGGTGGAATTTTTCCAGAAGAGGTAAATCATTTGTAAGGAAAGCCCATGCACTGACTTCATCTCCCAGGAAGCAACCCCAAGCCTGGAAATATTTAACCAAGCCAGGTGAAAAGCCCTCAGGGCTGGTTAGTTTTCTTGTGGTGATGTAACTGAGCTGTGCTGGATGGGTTCTCATTTTGTGCCTTAATGCCTTTCTTTCTGTTCTCCTCCTCTTCTTCCTCCTCATTAATGCCATGCATTTAACCCATTGTGCTTGTGTACCCCTTTGGTTTTGCTTTGCTTTCTTTTGGTTCCTTTTGGTTGGTTTTTTTGTTGAACTTACCTCTTTCTTCATTTCTTTTGGAATGCTCGTTTGGTGATGTCTGGACCCAGACCCCATTGATCCATTAGAAGTTGATTTTTATCCTTTGCTTGACGATTTCCCTACCTCAGTCCCAGATATCTCCACCCCCATGCTCCCACCAGTAGGTGTCCAGGCTGTTGCACTGACACATGATGCAGTGAGGGTCATCTGGGCAGACAACTCTGTCCCAAAAAACCAGAAGACACCAGAGGTTCGGTTCTACACGGTCCACTGGAGGACGAGCTACTCGACCAGTGCCAAGTACAAGGTGAAATGTGACCACGTTACCAATTTATCAGCTCTTTGGGGGGGTTTTTTCACCAAGGTTCTGAATTGCCTTTCATCACCTTTCCTCAGCAGGAATTCCCATCTCAAGCCAAAGGAAGCTGGCTGACTGCTGCTTCCTAAAAACCCCCGGGCTTAGAGGGTTGAGATGGTTTAGAGGGATGAGATGGTTTTGATTCCAATCGCTGAACGTTTTCATCTTTTAATCTTTACGAATCAGACATAAATTAATGGCAGAGTTGGTGGTGCAATGGTGTAGGAGGAAATACCAGTGGCAAATTGGGTGATGGGGCTTGGAGCGAGCTGGTGTAGTGGGAGGAATCCCTGCCCATGGAACTGGATGGGTCCTTCCCACCCAAACCAGGCTGGGATTTGATTTTGCACACTTGTCTGGCAGTCCCACCCCCCCCCAGGTTACATATTCCCAAAGAGCAAAAAGGGAAAGGAATGCCAGGAGGTGGAGCAGGGAGTGAGCAAACCCCCACCTTATTTATTAACCCCATAAACACCATGGGAGTGGGGAGGGATTGAAACCTAAGGTTAAGCTCCCAACTACACCTAAAATATTTGTCCTCTATAGATGAAAATCAGCCACTGCAGCACACAAACTTTGTTCTGATTCCTACCTAGAGGTGGATTTCCATGCCCAGCAAAAGGGATGCACAGTTTGCAGCTCTGGTGGTGAAGTCATAGAATCCCAGACTGGTTTGGGTTGGAAAGGACCTTAAAGCTCATCCATTCCCAACTTTTTTTCCATGGGCAGGGACACCTCCCAGCAGCCCAGGTTGCTCCAAGCCCCATCCAACCTGACCTGAGACACTGCCAGGGATGGGGCAGCCACAGCTTCTCTGGGAAACCTGGCACAGGGGCTCAGCACCCTCAAATTCAAGAATTTCTTCCTAAAATTTTACCTCAGTCTCACCTCTTACAGCTTCAGACTCTTCCCCCTCATCCCATTCCTTCATGCCCATGTCCAAAAGCTTTCCTGGAGCCCCTGGAAGGTGCTCTAAGGTAAATGTAGAGAGTTGCTCTGATTCATTTATTCCAGTTCAAACAGCCAGAAGCAGAAATAATATAAAAATCTTCCAAGAGGCTCTGTTTTTTTCAAATAACCACTTTTTTTTTTTTTTTTTTTTTTTTTTTTTGGAGTAGGCAATATAAAACTTACAATAGTATTCTTTAAGATCCAGGAGGAACACTTCTGCTTTCCTTAGAAAGGGATTTGGAGCAGGCTCACAAATAGGTCCCTGTAGCACTTGTCTTGTACACAGGCATTGAATTTCTAGTGGGTTTGAAGCTTTCCCATTAAAGTCTCCCACTGGTCCCAAAAATGAATATCACATCTAATATAATGAAGGGTTTAGCCTTTCTCATTGAAGCTGGAAGTTGAAAAATTTAGCTTTGCCCTGCCAGCTCGACTTTGTAAAACTGTCCCAGCCAGGCATGGGGTGGCATTGCTGAAGGGAGTTGGTCCAGTTCCACCCCTTCATCTCAATATGATCTTAACTTAAAAAGGGTGTTTGCCACTATTGAAATGCTAATATTTTGGATTGAGGGAAGCAGTCAAAGGAAAACACTCAGCTGGAGACAAATAACTTTTCTTTTCACCAAAAAAAAAGAATCCCATGTCTCAATCTTCCACTAAAGACTCTTTTGTCCAAACCTTATTGTTTTTTCCTGTTGGCATTTTTCCTGCTCACGTGTAATAGCTGAGCCTTTCCATAGTGGTAGTTATCAGATTTAGTTACCCTCAGTCATGCTGAGGAGTATTTTAGGCTAGAAATCATTTCATTTCTTCCAGAATCTCTCTCTGGGGGAGAAAATTATTACTCCCCATATTTAAATCCAGCTTTTTGTCAATGAATAATTTGTGTAAGCTCTAGCAGGTAGATTTCTGCCATCTTTGGTGAGTGGCTGAGGCTGAATAGTTTATCAACACATAGTTTGTTACAAGTGCTATCTGGGCTTAAGTAAGGCAGATTCTCAGCTGGAGTAAACCTTTAGTACACATAATTTTCAAAGCTGCTAATTGCCAAGAAGGAAAAATCTGAGGTTCCAAGTCAGATAGCCCCTTCATTAATGGCTGCAAATTAAATTTCTCTTCCTGCTCCTTGAATATTCCTACTTTATTCTGGCCACTTGATGTTCCATTTGTCACCCAAGGTGGGTTTAGTTTGGAATCAGCTGATGGCTGCCATGAGAATGGCATCACTGATGCAAGCCAGTGAGATGACTTCTCATCAACTGCTTCCCAAACATCAAGGTAGTCACTTGTTGAAAAGCCATAGACACCTTGACCTTGCTCAGGAAACTTGGGAGTCCCCAAGAAAATAAACCTGGGAAAGTACCTTTCACTCCATGGCCTGGAAGTTGTTGAGGCTGGCAGGTTGTACACCAGGCTCTGGAACTGATTTTATTCTAATGGTCTTCAATTTGTCATTTTCTTGTTGCTTGTCTACTTTGATACTAGTGCAGCTTGCTTCAAATTATCCCTGAGTTCCAGGCTGAGGTAAAAATAAAAACAGAATCATCCAAAAATAAATGGAATATTCCCAGCAGCAGCAGCATCTTTAGTTGTTCCTAATGTGGGACAGGTGAGGCAGATCAATAGTATGATCTAATATATAAACATAGTGTATTTAACAAAGCAAAAGTGTGTCTTATGAATACAAAAAAAGCAGCTTTTTGCAGGGGTCCTGGGTAATATTTTGCTCTCTATCACAAACTGTGTGTTAACCCCAGGAACTGGGAGCCTTAAGGCCATTACAGGGAGGGAAATGCTTTCTGAGCCTCCACTGCAAGTCAGTATATATTAAAAAGTTTGTTTGGGGGTTGTTATAAAAGGAATCCACCAAAGAGATTGGAAATGAGTGTTTAAGTTATAGAAATATTCCTGGTTTTCTCCCTGATGTGGGCATTGATGAAGAGCATGAGGTTAGCTTCTAATTTCCATTTGGAAAAAAACGCCTGGCTGATGGCTTTGTCTGGGAAAAGAGAGAGAGAAAGCAGCACTCTGATTTATTTATTTAACTGCCTCAATTCCAGGCAGCAGGTTCAGCATCACATTAATGGTGCTAAAAATCCTCCTGTTGAGGAACAGGGTGGCAACAGAGAGATCTGGTTGGGAAGAGGAACCCACCGGGCCCCTGTTTGGCTTGGCTGCCACCAAAAAAAGAGTGTTTCTAATGCTGTCCCCTGTCTTTTTGCAGTCAGCAGACACGACTGCTCTGAGTCACACCGTGATGGGGCTGAAGCCCAACACCATGTATGAGTTCTCAGTCATGGTCACCAAAGGCAGAAGGTCCAGCACCTGGAGCATGACGGCACACGCCACCACCTACGAAGCAGGTATGGGTGCTGGGGAGGCTTTTTTAGGGGATTAGTTCTTGGCAAAAGCCTTCAAGCTCATCCTAACTGGATGAAGCAACACTCTACTTGGAAAATGAGCTTCATTTCTTGATTTCTTCACTTCTTCCTGGGTAGCAGAGCACTCGTTCTGCTGGGCTTTGGTGTCCGTGAAAGGCGTTAGGAGGGGGTAGGACACGTGTGGGATTTGCCCAATCGTATTTGCCCACACTGAGCATCTCTGACTGAATGCTGATGGTTTAAAAGAGTTTTTAGTTTTCAAAGAAACTCGAGATCAGGTGAGAACAGTTCTTATTGGCAGGCAATGATTTGAAAACTTCCCCTCGTTCGGCGGGGTTTTGTCTCGAGTTCACGTCTTTGGGTCTTACCCACTTAATAAAAAGGACTCAGGGTAAATGGCCTGAGTGAAAAAAGGACTTCTGTCTAATGCACACTGTTCTTGGCTCAAGGTTTTGACTCACAGGTCTGTTCAAAAATCCTATTTGGAGCCATTTTTGAGCACTCTGCTGGTGACCAGTGCATCAGTCCAACCCAGCCTAACAGAGGGAGAACGACTGAAAGCCTGTGAGCAAAATTAGAAACAGGAAAACCCATAAAACACTCAAGTGAGCAGTCATTCCAGCTTGTGGTTTATTTATTGTAAAGCCACAATTATCTACCCTCTGCAACCTGTGAGCTTGTGTAAAATCCCTGCTGACAGTTTGGGGAGGCATCTCTCCTGTGCTCAGGGGTTTTATGCATCTCTTATTTCATTTCCAGCAAGCAGCCACTGCTTGTTAACAATATGCTGATGAGAAAGAAAGAATCCACTTTACAAGGTTTTAATTTTTAATTTGGGGGACTAAATGCAGGCGTGATGAGAGCCACCAGAGACAGGTTGTGTGTAACCTTAGCTCAGTGGCATAAAATGATCTGAAAAGGGATGGAGAGGCAGTGAGCTCTGCAGGTAAGAACGTCCTCTCAAGGATGTAATTATTTCTTGCTCTTTTGTGTGCCTTCAGTGAAGCACAGAAGGGGAATAGCATGCCTGGGCTTTGCTTCTGGTTCTCAAGCAGGCATTAATGGCAGCACATATCCTGCTCCCTAGGCTGCCTTTGAACAAGGCTGCCACGAAGTTTGCATTTCTTTCAGAAGCAGCTAGTGAGCCAGGGAGTAGATTGGCTTTTCAATAACTCCCCTGCACCTCTGTGAGGCTGCAGACCTCTGCTAGATTTCCCAGGGTTTTTTTATGACTGCCTGTATACCTTGTTGGAGTTCCTTGGCCATAAATGAGAAGCTCTGTGGGTTTTGCTTCAAGTACGTTTCCTCCTGCAGGTGTTGGAGGGAGGAATATGGAGTCCAGGTTGTATTTTCCTGAGGTGGCCTTGAAAACACTCTTAGGTGCCTTGATAAATTGGTTTCTATCATACCAAATGAAGTCGTCTGGTAAATATTGATCTGTTGGGGCTTTTTTGAAATGAAGCCCACAGCACAAGCCAGTTAATTAACAAAGGGAAAACAAGAGAGGGATATATGTGTCCTTAGATTTTCCCATGTGATTGCAACGCAATTACTGGAGCTTGATGGAGCAGCTCTGTTAATTAAGGGCATCCTGCTGATCTCTAGTGCCTCTTTTGGACCCTTTCTGGGTGTTGAAATCCCCATCATGATACTAAAGAACCTACAGAGCTGCAGCAATACAGAACTCGCTGGAGATTGTGCTGGAGCCAAGAGTAAATAGTTTCAGGAGATGATTTAGTGGTTAAGGTGGTGTAGGACTGATGCTTGGACTCGATGATCTTGAAAGTGCTTTCCAACCATGATGATTCTCTGAAGTGCTTTTCATCAGCATGGAAAAGCCTGGGGTACAGGAGGGGACTTGAAAGATTCAGAAGGGAAAGGGTTATTTCATGGGAATATGAGCTAAGAGAACAGAAAAAAGTGTCTGAAGTGAAGATGTAGCAAGGAAGTCCAAGATGCTGTGTCTAGACACTTCTGGATAATTCATATATTCATATATTTTGGTGTTTGAAAAACATTTGAAAGGCATCTTGGATCTTGGAAGGATCTTGGAGGATCTAAGGGAGTGAGAAATGATCACTGGGAAGGATGTAAGGAAGTGGGAAATGCCTACCAAGTAGTTCCCCACCTGTATAAAGAATTCCCATGAAGGTGAATAACTTCTGGTTCCAATTATTTTCATGATTTTCAGCTCCAACCTCTGCTCCCAAGGATTTGACAGTCATTACACGGGAAGGGAAGCCCCGGGCTGTCATTGTCAGCTGGCAGCCACCACTGGAAGCCAATGGAAAAATCACTGGTAAACATTTACATTCTCCTGCATTTTCTGTTTATTTACTGCTCTGAGAATTTGCTTGCACTCCCTTTTTGTTTTTTTTTTTTTCTTTTTTAATTTTTTTTATTTTTTTCTTGGCTGCTATTTGATCTCACGTGATTTTATTTTCTTTTTCTCAGTGAACTTGGTCTGGGCTATGTTAGGGATACTGCAAGGGGGGTGTAAATTTTTTTTATTTTTTTATTTTTTTAAATGCTAAGAGCTGTAACAAGTTAAAAAAAATGCAGCTCTCAAAGTGAAGGTTTTGTGGTACATGCTGCTTAGTGATAATTACAAATGACTAATAAGAAGTGCTTTGTTTTGCAATAATGCACTACATAATATACATAATGATAGGTTGCTCGGTGCAGCACATCATGGGAGAATTTATTGGTAGGTATTTAACTTTGCAATAACAATTTAAGGCAGCTTTGATCAGGGATAAAAAAAAAAAAACAGCCCTAATACTGACTGACAAGAACTGAGCTTAATGGATGCTTCACAGTGACAGATTTTATTTTCCAAAATACTGCATATACCCATACTGCCTAATTAAGAAATCCATTACAAACCTTTAATGTTAATTTAGTTTGAGAAATATAGTAGAGTTCTCTCAGAGATTTGGCATTTAAATGATCATTTTAGGCTGCTGATAGACATCTCAGAGGCACAGAATTATTCAGAGAAATATTGCTCATCTTCAAAACTCTGCACATCACGTTGCTGGAAGCTGCTGGGCTGCATCAGTTCTGCAGAATATTCTCCTTTGGGAGAAACTGTACATGTGTCACCCTTGCTGCTGGTAATCCCAGCAACCTGTTGCTGAGAAAGAGAAATTTAAGGGGAAGAAGGCGGCTTTGGAAGGATGTCCCAGGTGGGTGTAAAGCAGATTTTAGCAGTCGTAGCTCAGCAGGGCTTGGCTGGCTGGGAGTTCTGCTGGGGGAGTGTATTCCCACTTTGTATTCTCAATAAAATCAGGATAGATTTCCATGCCCTGTGGTAACAGTTCCTTGGTTGGACTTGTGGATAATTTCACTCCCTGTTCTCATCAGTGTTTTACAACCCGTGACTGTGTCAGGGTGGATGAAATAGCTCGGTGTACACTACCCTAACACAGCCATTAGAGAGGAAAAACCATCATTCTGATGGACAACACCCCAAAAAAAGGCCTGGGGGGGTTCTCATTCCCCAGTGACTTCAAGACAAAATGTGATAAAAGCTTTTCTGCCTTCCAAGGCTTGAAATGACTCCGTGGGAGCAAGTTGGAGGGAGTTTTTTTGTCGTTGACAGCAGCGTTCAAACCCGAGAGCAGAATGGATCCCCTGACATCCATGCACAAAGTTTTTTCCTGTAGCACTTGGCTGAGGAATGACTCTCACAGGGATGGTTTGGTTTGGTTTTTTTTTTTTACTGGGTACGTGGTCAAATGTTTAGGAGAGGTATTGAGCAGAGGAAACAACTCCTTGTGGAGAGGAGAAGTATCCCCAAAACCCACATCTTCATCTTGATGAAGAGTCAGTGAGATTTGTGTTGCTTTGAGAGACATAAGTATTTTTTCATATATTTCTCCACATTCATTCAAATGTCATTGACAGAGGAAATGCTTTATTAACCCCATAACATAAAACAGGCAAAAAAAAAAACCCCAAAAAACCCAAACCCATATCCCTTCCATCCTCACCCTGCTTCTCCACACCTGGAGCAAACTGTTCATGTAGGATAAGTCTTGAAAAAGCCCTTTTGTCTCAGAAAAGACCAGTGGCAACAGCATTATTAAGGCTTTCCCCAAGTTTGTAGTCACTTTGGATCCAAGCAGAGGCTGTTTTTGCAGGTCCCTAGCTGAGGCTGGGCTGGCACAGCCTTCTCACCCTTTCTGACAGGCTTTTTGCTTCCCAAAATGTCATTTACAAAGTAATTCCTACAAACTATTCTAATTTCCTAACACTGGTACTTCTGTTCTCGAAGTTCTCAGTTGTAGGCTTTACTCAGTGGTAAGTAATTACAGTAGCACTCTTGAAGTTAATAGTAAGAATTAACATTTTGAATTCTTCATTTTTTCCCCCAAAATGCTTTCCTCTGTAGCTGCCAAGAAATATTGTGTGGCTTCTTACAAGCACCCTGGAATTGGTGGGTGTCACTAATGCCTTTTAGTTTTATTTCTGCCCTGGAACACTGAAGACTTCAGTGGTTTATGGCACCTCTCAGGCTGAATTTGAGAAAAACACTTGTCCCAGCTTTTTCATGGGTGCTGCCTGCTTTTTATATTTCTGGAATTGATTTCTTACAGCGAGCCACGTCACGTAGTGAATGCAGTGAGTTGGAGTTGTGGTTTTCTTCTAAAAATAGACAAATTTTGTCATCACGTTTGGAGGGGAGCTCTGCCATCTCTCCTTTTCCAAAAGCCATGGGATTTTTAGATGTATTTCTTCGAGGGAGGGGGTTAAAATTGCCTTGCAGCACTAATGGAGAGATTTTTTTTTGATTCAGCTTACATCCTCTTCTATACTTTGGACAAGAATGCTCCCATTGATGACTGGATCATGGAATCCATCAGTGGGGAGAGACTCACCCACCAGATCCTGGACCTCAACCTGGACACTGTCTACTATTTCCGAATCCAAGCTCGGAATGCCAAGGGTGTGGGACCTCTCTCTGATCCTATTTTCTTCCGGACACTGAAAGGTTTGGGATTCCTGTCCTTAATAATCCCTCGAATTTCCTAATGGCCTCAGTGGGAGCTTTGCAATTAATTCCTTGCCAGCCAGGAGAGTTTTTGCTACTTGAAATGATTATTGGGAGATAAAAGGAGTTTTAGCATCCAGGAGTTGACAAAAGTAAAGCACGTAATGAGGCAGGCACTATATTTTGAACTTCAGGCAGCTGGGGGAAAGCACTTTTGACACCACCTCACTTTCTCCCATCAATAATGAAGCTAATTGGACCTGACTGGAGCTCTCCAGGGAGGTCCCTTTTCCTTTTGGATCTGGAGGAACCTCTAATGACATTTTCTGATGAAAAAATCTCAGCCAGCTTGACTTTGGGAGGTGGGAATCATTCCAAATATTTTTCCCTACCTGCTATTAACACCGGGCTAATTAATCCCTCTCCCTTAGTGACCACTGAGCAGGGCCCCCCAATATTTTGAGGGGGTTTTTTTGGCTGGGGTTTCAATGTTTCCAAGAGCAAGGGACTGCCCTTGTCTCAGCCTCAATTTCCAAGGAGCAGGGAGGGCTTATTCCTCTTCTCTCTTCCCTTCTGCCTGTCGGTGTGAAGCCCCATCATGATCTACCCAGAAATTATTAGTTATGAAGATGTAAGCAATATTACCCTGAGTGGGAAGCAGGGAGCTCTGCTCCTTCTATTTTAACTGTCACTCACAGGCTTACACAAAGGGAGGAAATTACTTTTTAAAGAAGAGGTGTAATTAATGAAAAACTCAAATGACATAGACACCCAACCTCTTCCCGGGGAGAAGCGTGGCGGATGCGGGAGCACGTTCTCTCTGCTCCTCCTCGACAGAAAATCTGGGGATTTGGAGAGAAAAATAACCACTTGGCAAGAGGTAATTGAAAATGGGCAGGAGCTGGGCCCGAGGAGTCACGGCTGGGGGGGAAATTAGGGAAATTCAGCCTCAAACCTGGGCTTGGGAGGCTTGGAATTAATGTTAGGGGTTTTTTTTTGGTTTTTTTTTTAATCAATTCTAAGTGATTTTGTTTAAAACTGTACAAAAATGACTGCAGGGAAAGGGTGAGGCACCACCCCACGCCATCATTTGTTGGGGGGGAGTTTGTCTTTCAAGAAACCTTCAAGGGAATTGCCAATTTTTCTTTGCAGAAAGGAGGGAACCCCCCCATTTTCAGGCATTTCACTGCCCTGGCTCAGCTTGTCCTTACCTTACCTTACCCCTCAACCCTTCATCCTGGGAGTTAAAGCCTTATTTTCTAGGAATTAGCAAGATCCAGGGGGTGGGAAAAAAAAAAAAATTGTTAGGAACTTATCTCCTGCCCAGGTTTGGAGGACTGAGTTGTCCAAGTCATCTTTCACCTTGGCTGAATTATTGGGCAGATCCCTGCCATGAAATGGGGGATGCTTCTTCTCTATCAAGTAGCTGGTGCCAACTTAATTTCATGCTCCCAGTTTTGTGCCAAGCAGATGAAGTCTGTTAGGCTGAGTTTAAAAGGAGGCAAGGCATCAAAAAACAAAAAAAAAACCCAAAACCCAAATGAGATCTGAAAAGATCTAGTGTGGAACGAACCCAAAAGATTAACAGATTTGATATCACCTATTTTATAGTGTTTATACCATGCAGCTCGTTTGGGAAATGAATTCTAGATCAGACAGGATCAACAGATAGCAAAAAGATGAATTTATACATTTGTTACATCTTGTAATAATCTACGAGGACCATGTCTAATACCCTGCCATGAATTCTTAATGACATCCACCCTAAATATGTCACGTTCAGTACTATTCAGATGGTTTTGTTGGTAAATCCCTACACCTGGGGTGGAAAAAAAATATGTTCAGGAGGAAATAGCATCACCATGGAGTTTATATTCTTCCCCATCTCAGCTTCACTGGTGAGAAAATACAGGAAAGTGGGCCAAATCCTCAGCTGGTGTAAATCAGCATCGTGCTCTGAACGTCCACCCATCCACTGCAGTTGACATCACTTGGGGATCTGCTTTTTTGAATCCTCTGGCCACTTAAATTCATCACTTAAAGCACCAAGAATCTGATGCACACATTCTCAGGGACCTGGGCTAGAAGAAGAAAATGAGATTGAACATCCCACCATTTTTAAAAATTTTGTTTTATACTTTTGAGGCAAAATTTGAGGTTGTTTATTAGAATTTTTCTTACCCTTTCCTGAGCCTGGATGACTTCAGTAAATCTTAGGCCTACATATTTATGTGGAGGTGGAAAAGAAGCAGAGATTGGCCAAATAATACCTGGATTTTGCAGCCTTTCACAGTGTATTGTCACAAATTTCCCTTGAAGTGAAATTCCACCTCTGGCCATGACGTGGTTTTTATGGCAGATCAATTTTCAGAAATTCCTGACAGTGCAGAAGGAGTGAAATAGTCTGAAGTTTATTTCCTACTACCCAGCAAAACGGGACAACTAAAGAAGGAATGAACAACCAGGAAAGTCAGGAGGAATTCCTTAGTCTTTCCAATAACTTGTCAGTGAGGATTTTTTTTATAGGAGTATTATTAACGTATTTAATATTTAATAATAATATTCTGCTTATGGAATTGCACAAAACATTACCTTGAGAGACAGAAACTGATAGAAATTGGTAAAACTGTTGCCTGTTGCAATCTCAGATGATGCTGGTCTCTTTTTTCCCCTCTTTTCCTTGCAGGGCTGGTGTGGGGCAGCATTTCTAGCCCTGCAGTGCCCTCTAATGCTGCCTTGCTGAGGTGGTTCACCACCACAGCCCAGTTCAGAACCAGCACCAACCATTAAACCCACCAGGGTACCATCCCACCCCAGATGCTCGTGGGGTTTGCCTTCTCCAGGGCTTGGAGAAAGGAGCAAAATGAGAGCAGGGCAGCATCTGGAGGTACCAGCAGACACTTTTGTGTTTCCATTGAGCTTTTTTTTTTCCCAAGGGAAAGGGGATAAGGCAGTGGGCAAGCTCAGGCTCCCAGATTTCCCAAAAGTTCAAGCCACCCCTCTTCTCAGAAGGCTGAGGGGGGGAGAAAAACAAATTGGGAGGTCGTGGATGTGGCTGTAAATTGAAAGGAGTTCAGCACCTCCACTTGTCCCCAGCATGATGCCATCATTTCCAGGAGCTTTTTGGGGGATTTTAGCAGATTTTAGCATGTTCTGCACCTGCAGGCTGGTTGACTTCCAGCTTCACGTGCCAAATCCTTCTGCTTTTTCCCCTCCCCAGTTTCCTGTACTTCAGTTTCTTGCATAATTTATCAAGCAGGGGGTTGGTTAATGCTCTGCCCTAGCTACTTAGGAAGATGAGGAAAGTTTAATTCCCTCAGCCATATCAGAAAGAGTCAAGAAGCTGTAGCTGTGCAGGCAAGCTTTTAATATATCTATTGAATTTTGAAGTCTTGTCTGGTGCACTTCAGATCATGCAATCTTTTGGGGTTATTATGCAAAAACATGTAAATAGTTTTAATCCCCTTTGTAAAAAGCTGAAATAATGATAATATAAGTCAGGCTGAGCGTTCAGCTTGTAGGTGATTTGACTGCAATTATTCAAAGCAGTAATGTGTGTGTCTCTCTCTTTTCCCCTTTTTACTTAATTAAACTTCTCATATTGAAAAGGAATCAGGATGAAAAAAAAAAAATGGTACTGCAAAGGTATCATATTGGGTAGAATGGGGTGAAAATAAGAATGGGGTGAAAATATTGGATGTAAGGCATGGCTCAAGCTGGGCCTGGAGTTGAAGGAGGATTTGGATGATGCTTTTGGCCATGTGGCTTAGTTTCAGGTCTGCTGGGGACTCCAGCTCGGGGTCCTTCTGGGTCCCTTCAGACTTGGGATCTTTCTGGGGTCCCTTCCAACTCCTATCCTGCCATTCTGTGCTTCTCAGTTCTCCAGGATGTCTCTGAAAAAAAAAAAAAAAAAGAAAAGGGAATGGTCGATGTCCTCCTGCCCCTCTCACCTCCCCCCCTGTCTAAGGCCAGGGTTGATGGGCACTGTCACCTTGCTGGCCAGGTGACATTGTCTAATGACATTGTCTCTTTCTTGCAGTCGAGCACCCTGACAAGATGGCAAATGACCAAGGTATGGTGTCTTCAGTGTCACCTTTGCTGTTGGGAGCCAGGGTTTGGGTTGGGGGGGGGATGGTCCATGCTGGGGAAGGGACCTGACACCCGATGAGGCTCCTGAATCCTCTCCCTGAAGTTCTGCTCAGCTGAGGCTGCTGCTTTGATAGTGAAGATGTAAATTTGCAGGAGAGGAAATTGTTTTGTCTCTTTGTCTGAAGGACCAATTAAAATGTCAAGCTGCTTTGTATGAAATAAATTTTGAGGCTCTCTGCCGCACTTCTGAATAATTCACGTGAAGTATAATTAAGCTCAGCCTAATTTCCAGGCTCCTTTTCCACCTTTTCGTGGGTTATGGATTAAAAGGTCAAAAGCCTCACGGTGAGAAATCATAAATCATCTTTTCTTTGGAAACAGCAGCTCCTGTTTAGCCAAGTTTAGTCAACTTTTCAAGGCATTATCATTAACGTTTTCCAAATATGATGTCTGATCAGTCACAGCTCCTCTGCTCCCCTCTCCTTTTGAATCCTTAGGAAGGCTGTTGCTAGGATTTTTTTCTTTTCTTTTTGATTGACTTTAAACCTCTTTATTCCTAAGTATTTATTTGATTTGCAGGGAGGGCATTGTGCATTTCTGTGAGCCTTACCCTTGACAGTAAGAGTTGGAAAACTCAAGGCTCGATCTTGGGAGGTTTATTTGGATTTGAACTCTCACTTCACTCTAATTTAAAAGGCAAAAATCAAACCTTTGATTTCACTTAACACTGCAGTGAATTGAGTTACCTTGCAATAATCCCAGGGAGGACAAGAAAGTGATGTTTAGAAGATCAAAGTCAACTCCAGGACCTTTCATAGGTTTCACTTCAGCCTGGAGCATCCCTGGAAGTTACCAGGAACCTATTTCTTCACCAGGATTTTGCTTTGTGCTACAAGGAGTCTCACAGGGAGAGAAACCCCCAGCCAGGTTTAGAAATTCGTCCTCTGTGATATTCCAGCATGTGGTTTCTTGAAAGAAGTAGTACTGCACAAATTATAAAATTAAAAGCTCCTTGTGCTCAGTATGATTTTTTATTTTTTTTGCACACAAATTGCAAATGTCAGGTTCCAGTGTCTAAAAACTATTTTTAAAGGGTAAAAGTGTTAGGTTAAAAAGAAGCCTGAAAGTAAATTGTCAGGATCTTTTTCTCAAATTTGCATTTAAAACGTTTTTCAAGAAGGTCTGGCAAACCTAGGAGAAGCTTCAGCTTGTTAGGCAAGGCTGAAAAAGTTCAGCTTTCAAAAAGAAAAGGGGGAAAAAAGGGCTGGATGGCAGCTTGGTGCTTTAGTCCTTCACTGAGCTCCTTTCCTCACTATGGGAAAATGATCAGTGGCACTAGTAGAGAAATATTGGCTGTACCTGGGCAGCTGAAGTATTCTACAAGGTGGTTCTTTCCAGCTGTAGTATCTGAGGAGGAGCCATTCTGCATCCTTTTGTTGCATCTTCCATGGGCTTGTTGATACCTCACTTGAATTTCCATTTTTGTCTGGCCCCAGTGATGGATCCTATCAAATCTCAGGGCTTCACTCTGCACTGCCCTGATCTTTTGGCACCTCTGTACAAGACAAAAGACAAGGTCATGGTCTCACCATAACCTAGCACAAGCATTAAGGCAAACCAAGTCCAAGTTTCTAAAAGCTGATTTACCTTAGAAATCATCTGAGTTAATTCTTTAATCAACCTGACTGAATTCCTACAGTGGGAACTTTGTAAATCACTCTGTGCTTTGGCTCAGACCTTTAGGGCCATCTCTTTCTCATCTCATTCTTATTGAGTGACCTGGAGTAACTCTGGGAGGGCATCATTCTCTAATGCTGGCTCCTGGTTCCCAAATTCAGGAAGGAAAATTCCCTTCTGTGAGAGCAAAGAGCTGTGGGTTGGGTGAGAAAAACCCAACACTGGTTGGTTTGAGCAGAAACCCTGAGGTTTTAGAAGTGGGAAAGCTTGGAGATCCCAGGTCAGGTCCCAAAAAAGGGAGGTGGAGAGGAGAGTCTGGAGAGATCTTTGAAGGGCTTGAGCTTCAAGGTTTCTTAAAATGTTCTTCCCATCAAATCAACTCCTGGGGACAGCAGGGACCAACTGCAGCAAGAAGTGGCTACCAGTGAGAAGAGGAAAGGAGGTACCTCACCTCCAGGACTTCATCCCTCCCCATCCCCTCCTGTCCCAGCTTTGGTCCAGAGAATGAGAAATTCTGGTCCACAGAATTGATGGAATGCAAACAACCCTCCCAGGATGCTGGTGTTGGAAAGGCAAAAAGAGGAGCAGTGATGTCTGGAGTAGCAAATCACCCAAATCCCTTAAATCTGAAGTGGGTGCCAAGCCCATGAAGATGTCAGCTGCTTCTCAGCTTTTGGTTGTGGCATCTGTGCAGCTGGTAGAAAGGCCCTGAAAATGGGAATGGAAAAGGAAGAATAAAATGAGAGGTTTGGATGCTCAAGAGGGAAGTTTTGTCACAAACCTTGGAGAGGTGGGATGTGGCCAGCTGCTTTCAGAGGCTTCCTGGAGTCTTCAAAATTTTTATCAGAGGCAAACCCAGGCAAAGAAATTTGCTGGGGTTTATCTTTCCATGGCTTTCATTTGATAAAACAATCTTAAAGCCTTTAGTTTGTGTTTTGTCAACAGCTATGTGGTGCCATCAGAATGAGATCTTTGCAAGAGCCAAAAAAAAAAAAAAATCTGATTTCTGCCTTTGGACTGCAAATGTTTTCTACCATACTCTATAAATTTTGCTAAAAAGAAAGATAAGCAATTGGGAAGAAATGTTTCTCTTTATCTTAGGGATTTGCAATACATTTTGGTTGCTCAATTGGTTTCCGAAAACCTTCTTCACATGAGATGGGTCAAAAAAACCATCCAGGTGAATTCATATATCACTATGGAAAACTCTTACCTATGGAATAAAAGTGTCATTTTTTGGTTATTATTGATTTTTTAATTTTTTTTTAATATGTCATCAGTCATTTCAAACCATAAACTGGATCTTTACAGTTCAGTTCTAACCTTTACTGGGATGGCTCCTGTCCTGATGCCTGGAGCAGGGCTGCTTCCCAAAAAAACCCATGGAGAAGATCATCAGAAACAAAAATCCACAGCTTTTCTTTCCAGATCCCAAGGAGAACAGTGGTCTGAGTTGTTCTGCATCCAATCCAGAGGCACACAGGAGGTTTTCCAGGTGGATTTTGTTTCTCCTCAACGAGGAATGAATGCTGGGTGCTTGACCACAAATTGGCAATTTTACACCTCAGGAGTAAATAACTCACCACTTGTTTCAGCTTCCAGAGGAAGAGCAAAGCCCAGTCCAGTCCCAACCTGGAATTTGGATTTCTTTGGATTTTTCCTAAGAGTGTCCAGCCATAGGACAAAGGGAAATGGTTGGAAAGGGAAGGAGAAGAGGTTCAGCCTGGATCTGAGGCAGAAGTTCTTCAGCAGGAGGGTGCTGAGACTCTGGAACAGATTGCCCAGAGAAGCTGTGGCTGCTTTTTCCCTGGAAATGTCCAAAGCCAGGTTGGATGAGGGTTTCAGTTTTATCTGAGAGCAAATGGAAATGTTTATTTCATCTAATAGCACCTGAGCTGGAGTGGTGGGAAAAGGATTGGCTTTTTTCAGAGCAAGATTCGAGTCACTGAAAGCTTTGAAAGACAGAGCTGGGGGGAAAACAGAAGTTAAATGGAGAAGTGAGAATTGATAGGCATTGATACAGATGCAGATTTTGATGCCTCTGAAATTATATTAATGGAATTCATTTTAAATAAAAGTAAAACCAAGTTTAAGGGCTGTTGAACCTCCAGGAAATAGGCAGTCCTCAAAGAAACAAGTTATTTAGGCAAGGTGTTGTCATGGTTTATTCTCTGTGATGGAATAATACAAAGGAAAAAAGCTCTGGGAGAAGTTGAAGTCCACTGACCCCCCCAAAAAAAAACCCCCAAAAGATCTGGTGTCTGCTGAGTAATGTTCACCTTGCAGATAATTTTCTGGGTGACATGGAGGGTTTGCACCTAAGGTTGGTGGATTTGGGAAGGAGATAAAACATGATGGTGAGCACAGTGCCAACAGCCAAGTGCAGGAAATACATTGAAGATGAAGTGGAAGCATGTTTAATTTGCTTTTTTTTTTTATTTTATGAGATGATTATAAAAGTAGTCAAAACCTGAGGCCTTGGAACTAAGTAAAGTGATAGCCTCGAGGTAGCAGTGGTCTTGCAAATGAATTTTCTTGAAGGGAAATTCAGCCTAAAGTGTTGCCAAGTGAAAGCTGGAGATGGAAATGATTGCTGGAGGTGTGTGGGATGGAGCAGAGCACTCAGGTAGTCCTGAGGGATTTTGATTTTACCTACTCTGTAACGCATGAAACCTTACAATGCATCAGAGATTTAATCCCCATCACCAAAGTCCTTAGAGTTTTCCATCCTTATCCAAATGTTGAATAATATTTGTGTGTTTTAGCAGCAGGACAGAGCTGAATTCCCATAAATTCCATCTTGGAAAAAAGGTTGAAGACTTCTTGGTGAAGAGTTTTTTGTGTCCTGTCTCTTATCAGTGAAATTGCCTCTGATCAGAAGTTGGGATTTTTGAAAGAGTTGCCCTCAGTGAGGGAAACTGGGAGATTCTGCTGCCTTGGGATGGTTTACAAAACTTCAAGTGTAGAAGAAACATTTTTAGGCTAAAAACCCCCAAGATGGGTGCTGTAGCCCAAACCCTGCTTGCAGCCATCCCAAATAAATGGCATCACCATAGTGGGGGCAGAAGTGAGATGGGCAGCAGTTTACAGAAATACTTCTGCCATCAAAACCTTGTGTATAATGCCTTGAAAAGTGGTCTTAAATGAATCTAAAAAGCACCAAACTTCAGAGTCAGGGATGCAGAGTTCCTTTTTGAAGTCTTCAATACACTTAACTTTTTTTTCCTAATGTTTTAGGCTCTCACTAAGGTGTCTCAGTGTGGACTCTATATTAAAAAAAAAAATTAACCCTGACCGTTCTTCCCCTGAGACACCCATTTTTCTGAGCACTGTAGAACTCTGGGCTCACAACCTATTTGCAGTGCTCCTTTGGAGTGTCAGAATTACAATAAGCCTCCCATTTCTCTCTATTTTCAGCTGCTTATCCAGCAAAACATTTTGCAACCTGGCTTCTTCAGGATCAAATAGTTGTAGCTGTGCAATTATGCTGATTGAGAAGATGATTACTCTGAGCTGATGAGAATCAGCATCCATTTATTTAGGGCCATGCATCACCAAATATTTTTTTTTTCCAAGCTGATAGGCAAAAAAGTTATGCACAGGAAGATTTTTGGCAAGCTCCAGAAATGGGAGTCGGAGGGCACAGCAGCAACAACTGGAGGGGAAGGAGAAAATGTGGGTTTTTTGGTTTTTTTTTTTGCTAATCTGCCCAGAGATAGTTTGGTGATTCCTTGCCAGGGAGTAAATTCTCAGAATTTTTCCATTATCACTTCACCAACCCAAAAGCCTCCTCAGGAACTGTTTGGTTGACCTAAAGGACAGCAGAGCTAAAAAAGAGATTCAAACTGGTTCCTTTGATTTAAATAGAAAAAAAAAATGAGATGGCCCCACCTGCTTCAGTGCAGTATGGCCATGCCAATGGTCTTGGTTTTTACCAGAAAAGCAGCTTTTTAACCCAAACCATTTCTGCCCCCAACTTTAGAGATGTAGAGGAGCTTGGCAGGATTTTCCCAACTTTTGTGGTTCAATGTGAGGGAGCAGAGCAGAAATGTGGACAAAACCATCATGGCTATTTAGCCCAAAGTTGAGAAATAGGAGAAAATAAAAGAAGATCTTCAATTTTACTATTTTAATTTCCAAATGTTGCCTCAGCATTTTGGGACTAATAACAATATCCCTTCTTTTTTTCCTTCTTTCTCTATTTTTTTTTTTAATATTTGAGTTAGAAGCAACCTTTCAGTGAGGAAAATAAATTAAATAAAGCTTATTTACCAGCAGTGGGAAGCCACTAGGCAGGTGGGGGATGCCCCATGTTCTTCTTCCAGCTGCTTGTGTGGAAAAGCAGCTGCCTGGGCTCTTCCCATCACAAATAGAGGGGGCACAGCTGGATGCTGCCAGCACACCTCTGCTCCTCACCCTCAGGAGCACATCTGGAGGAGGGAAATAATAGAAGAGAACAAAGCAAGCTGCTCCAAGGACTGAAATTTAGTTTTTCCCTATGGGATGAGTCTTCCCCCCCCCCCCCCCCTTGGATAGTTGGAAGGTTTGAGGTGTCAGAGCTTTCTCTGATGCTTTTCTCTGCCCCACAGGTCGCCATGGGGATGGCTCCTTTTGGCCAGTGGACACCAACCTGATTGACAGGAGCAGTCTGAATGGTAAATACAGGCTCCAGCCATCCATGTTTCATCAGTCAGTGCCCTTTGGGTGCTAATTCCCCTGTTTTTTTTTCTCTTTATTGCTCTCTCGTTCTTCTCTCTCGTGGCTTGGAGGCCCACAGGTCTCCTGCTTGCTGGGTTTTGGGGGTGAAAGTTTTCTCAGCTGTTGAAAATCCCATCCACTGTGCATAATACAGAGTAAAAAGAATTTCTTTCCCCAAAGGGTTGCCCCTGGAGGGCTTCCAAAGCCTTGGAGATGGGGTGCTGAGGGCCATGGGGCAGTGCTGGGTTAAGGGTTGGACTGGGTGACCTTCAAAATCTTTTCCAACCAAAACAAATCTTAAAAAAAAAAAAGTTAAAAATAATTATAAAATGCATTTTACATTGCTGTATTTCAATTTAAGCTTTCTGCAGAAAACAGCCTTTTTAAAAATTTGTTTTTATTCATTATTCCTGCTCTAAAATAGAAAGAAATGAGAGAGAACCCTGTGGATTAACCAGAATTAGCTGAAGTTAATTGTTGCCAGATGGGATGTGTAAGAATTATTTGTAAGAATAACTCCTTATTCCTGCCCCCATCTCTGTTACCTAACAAAGCATCCTCATCTCATGTTCTTGAATGAAAGAAGAGACCAAGTTCCCTCAAATGAGGTATTGAGTGAGCTTTGCAAGTACAAAATAATTACAAGGCACATAGCTGATTAACTCACACTGATTATTTTCCTCAAGACAAGACAAGGAGGGAATGCAAAATTTCTGGGACCTTTTTTTCTGTTCTACTTCACTGCAGCCAGCACAACACTCTTTTCTCCTGCTCTTGGTGGTATTTCATCATAAATATTTAAAAAGTGACTTTGGGGAAGTAAAAAGAGTTTCTGCTATAAAGAATAGGGAGAGAAAAATAACCTGGCTTTCTTGATAGTCATTCTATTTTATGTGGTATAGTTTTTTACTCAGCATGGAGAGCAAACCCCAGAATCTTGGGGATTTTTGAACTAGACTGCTGTAAGGCTGAAATATGACACTTGTGGCTGCTGGTCTTACTCAGTTGCCTGAAAAAGCTATGAGAAAAGAGCAAGTTGTTTAAATTGAGTCATTAGTTAAGTGAAGAAAGAATATTAGGTCAGATAAATCAAGGCAGAATTATTACCACTAAATTCCATTTATTCCTCACTAAAACTATTGTTTGGCATGATTTCTCCTTTTTCCTTTCATGTTCAGTTGTACTAAAGGCAAAATGAGAGCCCAGGCAAATATTGTTTCATTTTTACATCTGAGAATGATGCCAGATGAGTTATTTTCCTGGTGATATCTTGGGCACGCTCAAGCCCAGCTCTTCCTTTTCCATCCCACTGCCTCTACTATTTAGGTTTTTTCCAAGCTTCAGTGCAAAGATATTTAGGGCTTTGTGAGGGTTTAATCTTCCAGGGTGCCTACAAGATTGGCTCAGCAGAGAGAGCAGAAGGATTGCTGCATACACATTATGGATGGTCCAAGGTTTTGCGGGGCATTATCCAACAAAAGAATAAAAATATAAACTCTGTTATCCCCAGTGCAAGAGGGGAAAAAGAATTGAGGGCTGTTTGAGTGGGACTTGGCCCCAAGAAGTTTTCTGCTGAGCACAGCAGTAAATGGACCAGAAGGAGGTGTGTGGGCTGGCTGCAGAACTGACCAGTGAAGCAAGGGTTCAGGTTGGCTGATACCCAAGGTATGGATTTGCCTGTAAATACTGAGAAAGACCATGCAGAAAAAAAAAAATCCATAGTCCTTGTTTGCCAGTTTCAACAAAACTGAGCTGAGAGTTATTGAGTCCCAGCATCAGGTTATTAACACCCAAAAACCCCTCATGCAAAGCGGTTCCTGTTAAATATTTTCCTCTTAAATATTTTCCTCTTTTCTTTCCTACCCAAAAGGAGCAAGCCCTAAATTTCAGCTCTTTGTGACAGCCACCTCTACCCTCCATCTGCTCTTCCAGAGGCTTCCCTGCCACCTCCCTGCCTTGATGGGCTTTGATTTTCTGGGTGCCTCCGGGCAAAGCCAACGCCAGACCTGGCTCTGCCCGTCCCCTCCTTGTCTTTTTTTTTTTTTTTCTTTCCAGAGCCACCCATCGGGCAGATGCACCCTCCCCATGGCAGTGTCACCCCTCAGAAGAACAGCAACCTCCTGGTCATCATCGTGGTCACCGTTGGTGTCATCACAGTGGTGGTGGTGGTGGTGGTGGCCGTGATCTGCACCCGGCGCTCCTCGGCGCAGCAGAGGAAGTAAGTTCGGAATCCAAGGAGGAAAAGGCAGGGATAAGCTCAGCTTCCAACTGGATAAAAGGGAAGTGGCAGGGTTTAACACTGGCCCAGCAGTTAAACCAAATAACTGATGCTCTCTAGTAATCCCCCTCTCCTCCCTGATAAAAGAAAGAGAGACAATAAGAGAGACGCAGGGGTTAGAAACTGAACTACACAACTTTAGTGAAACTGTATTGATAAATAGGAAAAATGGCTAAATCTATACAAATAGACAGGAAAATTGATCCCACTTCCTCCCCCCTTTGCCCCAGTAACTCTCACTCTCTGCAGGGCAGCCCTGGGAAAGTCCAGGCTGGAATCCTGGGGTCAGGAGCAGTCAGGAGCACACAGGATTCAGGCTGGAATGGATCAGGAGCACAGGCAGAGGAATGGATGGAATCCTCCCAGGATGCTGAAGCAAACAGGGAGAGGGGAAGAAGGGGAAGCAGGAAGGGGTTTGACCCTTGTGACCCCTCAAATTTATACTGAGTATGAGGGGTGTGGGATGGAATACTCTGTTTGGTCAATTTTGGTCATTTATTTTGTCTGCTCCTTTCTAAGGGAGGGTTGCAGGTGTGATCTCTTTACTCCTTTTCTCTTTCCAGAGGGCAAAATGTTCCTCAGAGCTGAGCAGTGGCCTTGTTCTGCATCCCAGTCTCTGGCTGTAACTATAAACATCAGTGTTATCAGTCCTAGAAACAGACCCTGTCTGAAAAACTTGCTGTTAATTCCAGCAAGTGCAACTACTTACAAGAGACTTAGCTGAAAACAAAATTCCAAGACAGAAAATTACCTTTCTCCTGGCCCAAACCAGGACAGAAAGTTTCATAGCTTGCCCATGGGAATGATAAATATTTGCATGGGCATAGATTTTGCATGGGCATAGAATCCCAGACTGGTTTGGGTTGGAAGGGACCTTAAAACTGATCCATTCCCAACCCTTTTCCATGGGCAGGGACACCTCCCAGCAGCCCAGGTTGCTCCAAGCCCCATCCAACCTGACCTGAGACACTGCCAGGGATGGGGCAGCCACAGCTCCTCTGGGAAACCTGGCCCAGGGGCTCCCATTTTCACATTTATTTGTGAAGATGCTTTAAAAAAGGGTGGCACGGGGTCAGAGGACAAAAGAGGTTCCACATTTGCTGAAATCATCTTTGGGCAGGTCAAGCATGGGCAGGAGGAATGTTTCACAGTCCCAGGGGCAAGTGTTTTTTCTTTAGGTGAATATTTTTAAATTTTTCAATAAGAATGCTCTCATTTAGCAAAGTAAGGGCCTGTGCTTTTAGGAGTGCTGGGCTAGTTGAATGATGAACTGATGTGAAAATCTGCTGCTATTGTGAGCCTTAGCACCCAAAAATCAGGCCATCTTCTGAAGGCAAAGGAAATTCTTCTGATGAGTACATTTGGGTTAATCAAGGCTGAAGCTCTTTTGACTTTGTAACAGGAAAAGGAATTACAAGAATGAGAGAAAGAGGGATTGATTTATCCAGAATTAGGTGTCCAAATTAAATAGCCAAGTTGGAGTCACCTTGACTTCTTCTGTAGCCCAAGGAGAAGAAGAGGAGCTTTCATCAGAAGGTTGGCCATTTGACAATGTGTTCTGCTGTCCACTGATTAAAAAATGTGCAGCTGCTAGATTTGGATTTGCTGTTTAACTTTTATACTATGGGCAGGTGAATCTCATCTGATTTGCCCCAAATAAAGTCTTACTGGAGTGGAAAAAATCAGGCAATAATAATTAAACAACAGAAGTTAAATTTAGCTCGAGAGGTAAAATCCTGGGCAAAGCAGCAGTGTAAAAAGGAAAAAAAAAAACCAAAAAACCAAGCTCAGTCAAATTTAAGTCCTATAGAACAAGAAGGATGTGTCAGTTTACATTTGGGAAGGCCCAGAGGAGGCATTAACAGAAGTGTAATCAAATCCAAACTTACAGGGAATGAGTTGGCAGCCACAAAAGAGCCTCCAGTAAAGATGCTCCTGGGTTCTGCACATCCTCCAGGCTGAGAGGACCACGGAGCAAGGTGGTAGGAGAGGCAGGTGTTGTTTTCAGCTTTTCAGGATGGCTGGAAGGAAAGAAAATGAAATTTCAGAATGAAATATTATTTTTTTTCACTCACTGGGAGGGGAATTTTCTGTAGACAGAATTATTTTGTGTTTTTTTTCTTTTTAGACAGGACCCCTCTATATTGAATTCTCTCTGCTACAGCCCCGAAGGCAAAGTGCACATTTTTGCCAGGTTAAAAGTGGGAAGAAAAAAAAAAATCTATTAAATACTAACTCATGCACAGGCAGGATGATACAGGTTATGTTCACATTTATTGCTGAGCATCATCCCAGCAGTGCTGGAGGCTCAGGGCTCATGAGGGAGGTGGTTACATCTTACAGGGCTGTTACTTCTCTGTCTTGCCTCCTTGCTCCATCAGAAGACATCCCATCCGACCAGGACTGGATGGTTACCCATGGTCTGGGTTTTGTTTTTTTTTTTCCCAAGCAAAAACCTGAGAAGAGAGAGAGAGAAGAGTTTATTTCTGAGATCTCCAGCTGGTGACATCTTTGGTTGTTGTTAAAAATATAAAGCAGGCTGAGTTGTTACAACCTGAAGTGTGTTTAAATGCAAATGATGGCAACAAAGAGGGATCTCACCCTGGAGTAATTATCCTGTGTAGCATGAGTATCTTGTTAGGAGCTACGTGTTGCTGGAGAGCATCTGGAACCACTGCCCAGGCAGTGTCGTGCTGGAACCTATAGAAATAAGCACCAAGACTTTATTTATTTGATTTGACTTCATTGATTTTATTAATAAGCACCAAGACTTGGTTGATTTTGAAAGTACATCTTGTGCTGTTGCTATTCAGGATTGCATGAGCAACATATATATTTTAAGGGCAGAGCTGACCTGTGGTTTTACAGCCATGCTTAGGAAAAAAATTTGTATCCTTACTTCGCTTTGCAAAATAATTGATCCCCAGAAATGCTGCCACCTGAGAGGAATTTTTCAGTTCCAAACTCCTTTTCTTCCCAATCCCCAGTCCGGTTATAGAATGGATAATGGACTCAGTTTGAATCCCACTGTAAATCTTGACACCAACTTGTGAACTATCCCATTCCCTTGCTGCAGCTGAGGTTTGCAGCTGATGCTGAAGCTTTTCTGAGCATCTTTTGGAGGTGGAATGGGCTTGGTTGGTGCAGCAAAGATCCTGCAGGGGAGGGCAGATGCATTTGGAGAAGCTGAACCACAATTTCTGCCTTGCATAAACAAAAGAGTCCAGGGGAGGATTTCTTTTCCTTTGTTATTGATGACCCTTGAGGTGCACGAGTGGCTCGGCTTCAATTTGCAACTTCTTGGCTGCCAGAACATCAATAATTCGTGGGGAAAAAAACCAAAACCAAACCATGTGGACTAAGCAGGGTCATTGCACAGATTTTATTTTATTTTTTTTAATGATATTGCTGTCGTGGTTTGGTGGTGATGGCTGAAGTGACACATTCAATCTAACCCCCTGCTTTGAGCTGTGTATTCAATGACTCGGGGGCTGAAATTACTCAGGCCTGGGGAAATGAATTCTTTTCAATTGAAAGTGACAAAAAGAAAAAAATGCTGCTCTGTCCCAGTGGGAAGAAAGTCATTCCTTGGTTAGAACCAAAATTATGATTTGTTTCTGGGTGAGACAGAAAGAACAGCTTTGCTTTTTAACTTCAAGCAAGTCAGATGCTAAGGTTGGAATGAAAATGTTCTTAATTACTCCTGTAGGTGTTAATCAGGCTGGTGCAAGAAGATATTTTGTTCTGTAGTTTTTATTCCTGTTCCTTGAAATAGTATCCTTTAAAATTATTAAGTTGGGGCAATTAGAAAATAATGAGATTAGGAAATAATGAAATATTGGAATTAATTTTGAGCAGAGGCCAATATTCTTCTGGCTTGGGGGCTATAAACCAAAATCCCTGCCCCAGCCCCAACCTCACTTTCCTTCTAACTTTCCAGATCCCATTTTAAACCCTTCTAACTTTCCAGATCTCATTTTAAAATTAATTTTTCAGCCCTAGGGAAGGTTTAGGGGTATGGAGCAGCCAAAGAACCTAAACCAATTTCTGCTTTTTAGGGTA
Source organism: Phaethornis superciliosus (assembly GCA_023637945.1). NCBI lineage: Eukaryota > Metazoa > Chordata > Aves > Apodiformes > Trochilidae > Phaethornis > Phaethornis superciliosus. The sequence goes on from JAJQWJ010000004.1 coordinate 71,455,847, forward strand.
GCAGTTGGAGGACTGAGGGTATTTCTGCTTGACAGCCTGTTGTTGCCATTGGTTCCTGAGGATGAGACAGGGCTTTTACGTAGTAAAAATACCACTTGAGTGCATATTTAGAGAATTTAGTGTATATTTAGAGGAATGCAGCCTATGCTGCACGCAGTTACGGAAGGTGTAAGGTGTGTGTAACTCAGGAGAAGTGGCTCAGCAGTTTTCTGGTGCTGTTTTCAGGTGCAGAGGACAGGGGGGTTGGACTCAGTGATCTTTCAAGGTGTCTTCCAACCCCTGACATTCTGTCCCTGTATTCCAGGAAAGTGTTTTTCCCCAATTTCTACATCAACTGGTCCACAAAATGAGCCCATCCCACCTTGCTGCATCCCAAACTCCAAGAAGCACATCAAGATAGCTGCTGTCCTTAGAGGGACACGACCAGAGGGATCCCTTAGAAAGATACCAAGGAGGAGACATCACATTTTATGGTTTTAAGGAAGGGAAAAAAAAAAAAAAACCCCACCTTTTTACATGACAGTTTTGCTCTTTGCTGCAGGAAACGTGCAACCCACAGTGCTGGGAAAAGGAAGGGCAGCCAGAAGGACCTGAGACCCCCAGATTTGTGGATCCACCACGAGGAGATGGAAATGAAGAACATTGAGAAACCTACAAGCTTGGAGCCTGCAGGAAGGGAGTCACCAATGCAGAGCTGCCAGGACATCACCCCTGGCAGCCACAGCCAGTCAGAAACACAACTGGGCACCAAAAGTGCCCCCCAACCTGGTGAGACCCCCCAAAGGCTGGAAATTGATGGAAAGAGATGGAAATTGGCTGGGATGCCCTTGTAGGGGGAAATTAAAATCCTCAAGTCATAAACCAGGGTTGGTTTGGGAGGGAGATTTCTTGGTCCAACCTCATTCCGTGTTCTCCAAAGTTTTTTTCTCCCATCATCAGCATCCAAATGGTCCTGAAATGAATTTGGGATTGGTGGAGTGGAATCTTTGATTTGCTTTCCCCCGGGTGAAACCTGGCAAGGTCCAGGAGGAGACTGGAAACCTGACAGCCCTGCTCCTGGTGTTGGGAGAGGGGTTTCTAGATGATTTTTTGCAGTAGTTTCAGACTAGGGGAAACCTCCTATGTTCAGAAAATCAATGGGAAGTCAAAGTTTGTTAAACTTGCAAAGTTTTTTTAAAGCCAGAGAGGAAGAAGAGGCATAGACAAGTAAGTGAGAAGAAAAAAAATTAAAAAAAAAAAAAATAAAGGGAGCAGAGGGAAAACTTGGTCAGGAAGAAGGGCAGCAGCATCACCAGGAGGAGACTGAGAAAACTTACAGATATGAGGAAAGAAATTCTGTAAGAAAAATGAGCTTTCAGTGAAGTTTTCTTCACCTTTTGGTGACCCCCAGCCCATCACAGGTTTCACTTGAGCTGAGATGACTTTTTTTCCACTAACTTGATAGGAAGTCAAGGGGGAGGCAAGGGGAGTGGAGAGAGGGATGGAGAGTGAAACACAGCACAGAAACTGAAAACATAAAGCTATTTGTTAGGAATTCACTGTGGACATGCTGCTTGTGGGTAAAAGCATGAAATAATTCCTGGATATCAGAAATAGGAGGGCTGTAAATAATGGAGGTGACTATTTCAGATGCCTTTTATCCCTTATCCATAGCTCCTCTTCTTGCAAGAGAAGAAAAGTTGCAAGGGAACAGCTTTCATCTTTCTCAGCAGAGCTAATTTTCTGTTCCTGACATGATGTTTTGGCTGTTTGATGAGGATAATTGTGACAATTCTTTTTACTACAAAGGTCCCTGTTATATTAGAGGGTGGGAAGATAGAGCCAGAAGCTTCTCCTTGCCTAAGCAGATCTTGCAGGGCCCAGGGAGATCGATTTGAGAGCTCCATTGATTGGAGTGGATGGGAGGAAAGCATCCCAGCAGCTGAGCAAGTTAATGACAAAAGCTGAGCTGAGTATTTGATGTGTAAATGCCTCAGACCATAAATAAATGCCTTCATGTTTCTCCTCATTCTGTAAAAGGAAGACTGGCCTCGGCTGTTCACCCACAATTAGGTCTGGGAATGGCTGTCGATGGAGGACTTGGCATTTCAGTCCTGCATTTCAGAGGAGAGTGATTTTGGGGAAAAAAAAAATAGTCTTTTTCCATGCAAATCTTTCTTTTTGCTTATTTTTAAAGACTCTGTGTTTGCTTGGGTACATCAGAGATGAATAGTGGGTTTTAAGCTTACCTGTATGACAGCATTCAACTGATTTCTTCCAGGGTTTATTAGAATAGCAAATTAAGGAAATATAAAATTCCCATGGGGGGAGGTATGAAGAAGGAAAAATAGCTTTTACTTCATTGCAATTCACCAAGCATCCCGCTCCAAGCACATTTTCTTTCTGACAAGTCTATTCTCTAGAATCTTCCAGTATTTCAGATATCCTGGACTAATGTCATTAAATCCAAGCATCTGTATTTCTAAAGCTAAACAGAATATTTAATTTCTGCAGCTGCTGAGATGGTTTTGAATTAGTTTGGACATTAAGCAGCATAATTCAGCTCTCAGATCCTGATGTGCTGGGTGTCATCCAACTGCAAATAAGGGCAAAATTCAGACATGGCTTGGAAAAAAAAAAAACAAAACCAAAGAAAAACAGGATGGAAGAGGCACTGTGAGTTACCAGGTCTGTAGTCAGCACCATCTGGACTTGGGACTTTGTGATGTCTCACAAGGAAGGTGATATTTCAAAGCCCAGCTCTTGCCTGCCAGTTTTTGTAGGCACCTGGATTTATGCTGCTTTTTTCTGGGCTGGAGACTTGGATCTGAAAATAAATTGCAGAGAGGGAAGTTACCAAAAAAATACAATCTTTTTTTTACCAAGGGTTTTTAAGATAATTTCAGGGACAGAATAAAAAAATAAAAAAAAAAAAGGGACATGCTCTCCTTTATTCTCTTATAAAAAAATGCAAAGTGTAATTTTATTTGGCCAAGGCAGGCAGGGTGACCTGTGCTGCTCTTTCCAGAGTTAATGAGCGGTTAAAGGAACTGAATTCTAAAAAAAAAACAAAAACCCAAACCCTCTTGATCTTTCTGCTGGCTCCCAGGTGAAGAAAGCCATTAATTTCCATCTCTTTCAGCTGAACTTTTCTCTTGGTTTTCCCTAGGCCCTGAGCCAGAAGAGGTTGGGAGCAGCATGTCCACCTTGGAGCGTTCGCTCGCTGCCCGCAGAGCCACCCGGGCCAAGCTGATGATCCCCATGGATTCCCAACCAAGCAACCCTCGTGAGTAGCAGGACTTTTTCCCCCAAAAAACTCCCTTTGGATCCTCATCCGTGTGAACACCCCATGGGATCTTCCAGGAGTGAAAACCTCGTGGAGTTTAAGAGCGGTCACCATTTAATTTCTCCTGGAAATCCTGGAGTTTGCCAGCCAGGGAAACTAGGAAAAAAGTTTGGGTTAGGAAAAAAGTTTGGGTTGGTTGTTTTTGTTGTTTTGGTTTTTTTTTCCAGGGGTAAAAACCCTGGAGAGAGTTTTTTAGAAGTCATACTGCTGCTAGACTCAGCCCAGCCTAAAGAGTCAGCAGTTTTGTTTGTATTGGGATGGATAAATCCCTCTCTTCCCCTCTGTCTCTAAAAGTGGATTCCCTCCCTTTGGAAAGTTTTAAATCTCAGCTTAACAGAGTGATGAGAAATCTCACATGAATAACAAGCAGAAAGGTTGGACCAGGTGATCCTTGAGGCCCCTTCCAACCTGACATTGGAGGATTTCATGATTATTTGTCTTGAAAAACAGGCTTAGGAGGTCAAGCTGGCAGAGCAGGCAGCTTTGCAACAGACAGATGTAAATTGTGATGCTATTTTTATTATTATTTTTATTGTTTTCATCAGTATTATATTAATAATTTTTTTAATCTTATTTATATTATTATTATCATCATCTGAACATTATTGCCATTTCTGCTATATTTTCTTTCTCATCGTTGGCCACACCACCATGAGGTTTTTTTAATAAGGAGCAGCTCTCTTCTAAAGCCAAATAAATGAGGAGGAAAGCCATTTTTAAGAGGTGTTAACTGCCAGTAACCACAGAGCACTCACAAATTTCAGAGATGAAGGGAATCTTTTGCAAAGCACATAAGACAGGAGAGCATTAAATAGCTTCTGCCATCCTCCAGGATGTATTAAAATTTCTGAAGTGACTTTTGTTTCTGAGCAGAGGAGAGGGATTCATTGAGAGCTCACAGTTTTTGGCACTGAGCAATATCCTGGAGGAGGATGAAGCTTTGGGTCTCCAACTTTCCTGCAAGCAGCCTTGAGATCAGTTTCTTGCTAGCTTTCAAGTTCCAGTTAGAAGTTCCACCTCTGACCAGAGAAAATAGATCCCATCAAAAATGTATAGGAATTGGTAGATCTTTGTACACTGTTAAATCAATGAACGTGTACTGACAGAAATCCATTTCACATCACCAATGATATATTTAAAAAAAAATATAAATAAAATAAAACTGAATGAAGGAGAGGAGGGGGAGGAACCTAATCTAGCTTTGTTCAGTCAATTACTTACTGGGGTTCCCTTAATTTGTGGGGGTTTTGGGTGTAATTCAGGTCATGACACTCACTACCCAAACCAGAGGTGCCCAAAGAGAGCCTGAATTTCATTTTTTCCCAGCATGTGCTGGACATATCCCCATGTTTCACCCTCCAACCTCTTAATGGTCTGGAAAGAAAACCTCTGCCCCCCTGGGGAATGTTCCTATCCCGGGACCACCCTGATCTCACAATTAGGCAATTTCCCCCTTTTGTTTTTTTTTTTTTTCCATGGGATTCCTCCTGGGTTGGAGGAAAGCAGCAATCCAAGAAAATGGGGAGAGGTGTAGTGGTGTAAATCAAATCAGAACCCAAATCACAATGGGGCAGGAGCACTGTTAGTAAAAGCCAAGTCCACCTGGTTCTACAGCTTTTAAGAGAAAAGTGCTTCTAAAATATTTACTTTTTTTCACTCAAGTGATGCATTTGGAGGAATTAAGGCCTCATTTCTATTTATTTATATTTTCAGCAGGCTCCAGCTAATCAGCAGCGACAGCTTATTACGACTCTGTGCAAATATTGAACCTCAGATTTATAAAAGTCTCATTTGTGCAGGCTGAGTTACGCTGAAGATGTGGTGGTGTGTGGGTTTTTGGTTTTTTTTTTTCTCCCAGAAAATAAACTTTGTCAGGTGAAATGCTTTAATTAATTTCTCTCCATTTCCCTGATGCTGCAAGCAATTGTCAGCAGCCAGCGATTCAATAGATGGAGGCAGCAACATCCTAATTCTGAAGTTAAAAATCCCCACGTGCTATTAATTGTTAAATCCTGAATCTGGAACTACCCAGGCTCATCTCAAGAATCAGTCTTTGAGCAGAAATACAGCCCATAATGTGCCTTTGCTTACTGAAGTGGAAGGAGCATAAACCAGATGAATTTGATAAGGTTTTAGTGAGCTGTTTGATAGCTGGAGCACGGTGAGGAGTATTTACAGAGAGAAATAATTGTGGAAATCTTAGAGCCTCACATTTCAGTGTTGTAATTCCCCTAATTTCTGTTTGTAATCTGTGTTCATGGGCAAGGAACAAGTCAATTTGGAGAGAGATTGCTGCTACCTTTTGTGGTTTGGTTCTTTTGCAGTTTATCCTCCTCCCTACAATGACAGCAAATCACAATTTTTTTCTCAGGGCAATATGACTACATTGATTCAGTTGCTTTGGCAGCCTCGGGGGTGCTTGAATACAATTCAAAGCCTCCTACTTTGTCATTTTTCTAAGCTGCTCCTAGGTGCTGCTTGGTTTTTTGCTTTTTTTTTTTTTTTTTTTCCACCTGATACACAGTTCATTTTAAATGTAGAGCAGTGTTTAGGGAGCTCTGTGATTTGGTCAGGGAATATCTGTTTTCAGTGTCTCAGTCATTTGATATTAAGTGCAAATTCAATTGCTGAACAGGCAGTGACAGGACAGATTTGTTGTCATATCTGCCTGAAATTGCAAGGATTGATTGAAAATGTTTGATGGGACCTTTTTCTCCCCTGTCTGGACAAGAGAGGGTTGCAATGAATAGCAATCCTGTCTTACTTTAAAAAATGAAAGTCCTTTGTAGCTAGCCCCTAAAAAGAAATGAAGGGATGGACTGGGATAAAGAAGTTGTTCTTTAATAGGATTCAATAAAGAGTGATATTTTTCCCCCTAGCAGCAATGTTATAAATATTGGCAATAAAAATGCCTTCTAGAGACAAAATGAACTGCCTGAGTTGGAGAAATTCTCCTCTCAGAAGGGGGTGAATTGAACTCAGCCAGCTCTGAAGCTCAGATCACCCAGCTTAGCATTTCTTTCATCAGTTTTCTTCTGTTTTCTCTCACCTCCAGAAGTGCAGGGCTGCCAAAGCTTCCAAATAAAACCTTGGCACCCTCTGAGATTCTTGTGTCACCTTGGACAGGTGGCCCAAAGAGCTAGAAGGAAAACATCTTCAAGCTTACAACATGGTTTAAAATTCCTGTCTGAAATTATGATAAGCCAAACCTTATCATCAGAGAGCCAAAATTGGATGCTTATTGTTTTCTCTGAGCAAAATTTCCAAGTTTAGTCCCAGCTGAGAAAGTTAGGATTTGTGTGATGTTATTATTATCACCCATTCTTCAAGCCTTGGCTTTTGAAAATAAAAAACTCACAGGTAACTCTAAATTTAGCACAGTGTTAGCCCAGCATTCAAATCCAAGCATTTCACATCAATTCAGCTCAAGAACTCAACTTCAACTTCAGATTTTTAGCTGCTTCTTTGCTGGCACATCTCTCAAAGGTTTGGGCATCCCTGAGTTGGGGATGATGGGTTGAGGGGTGACCACTGGGGACATCTGAGGGGGTGGGGGACATTGAGGGACATCTGAGGGGTTGGGGGACATTGGTGTGAAGCTGGCAAATCTGTAACCCCCCAACCTGGTTTGGGTTGGAAGGGACCTTAAAAGATCATCTGGTTCCCAAGACTTAAGGACTTCATTTTTTTTAAAATTTTCCCAAAGCAATCATTTAACCTTCTCTCTCTCTTTTTTTTTTTTTTTTCCTTTTAGCTGTGGTCAGTGCCATCCCAGTGCCAACACTAGAAAGTGCTCAGTACCCTGGGATCCTGCCATCCCCCACCTGTGGGTATCCCCACCCACAGTTCACCCTGCGCCCAGTGCCCTTCCCCACCCTCTCTGTGGACAGGACCTTTGGGGCAGGACGAGGTCAGTATCCTATTTTCTTCTCCTCTTTCCTCTAAAAGTGCTTGGGAAGAAGTTGGTTTGAAGCACTGGGGTTGATTTGGATTCCTCTGGAGGGGTTCTCTGGCTCCATCAGGTTTGGATTTGCTCCTTAAGTACCAAATCCACCACGAATGGGATGCACAGAAACAAAGTAGATGGAGTTGCTGGCTTGGAATGGATAAAATATTGAGTAAAATTAAACTCCCCTGGGCCTGATTATGGGGATGGAAGGAAAAAAAAAAAAGAAAAAACCAGTGAAGATCATCCAGTCCAACCATTAACCCAGCACTGGCCCTTAGCACCACATCTCCAGGGCTTGGAAATCCCTCCAGGGATGGGGACTCCAAGCCCTGACAACATTTTCCAGGGAGAAATTGTTCCTAATATCCAACCTAAACCTCCAGGTCAATTCCTCTTGTCCCATCCCTTGTTCCTAGGGATCAGAACCTGGCTCCAACCTCCTCTCAGGGGCTTGCAGAGAGCCAGAAGGTCTCCCCTCAGCCTCCTTTACTCCAGGATCTGGGCTTCTCTGGTTTCTCCAGACCCTTCCCCACTTCCATTCCCTTCTCTGGACACATTCAGACCCCTCAATGCCTTTCTTGTCCTGAGAGGCCCAGAACTGAGCCCAGGATTTGAGGTTGAACAGCAGATTGCCAATAAGGAAAAGTTTTCTGCAAGAGGCTTGAATGCAAAGCATCAGAAGGACCTGAGGGGTTTTGTTGGTGGTGTTTTGTTTTGGTTTTTGGTTTTTTCCTGGTTTGTTTTACCCCCTCTTGCTGCTTGAGCAATTGCAGCTGTATGTGGAGAAGAAATGCCCAGCAATAAATCCTCTGAGACAGAATCTACCTGCGATGCCAAATGCCCAAGTGCTCCATTGATCCAGATGTAGGAAGAAAAACCCCTGAATAAATCATATGCTGTGCTATTAGGCAGGGTGTTTCTGGGCATCCTGCTGGACAGATGATGCTCAAACACCTTCCTCTGCTTCTCCAGGCTTTTTGCATTGACCTGAAAATTCAAGGGCTGCAACTTCTCTTTAGGACAAATGCTCTGCTGATGAGGAAACTAAAAAAAAAAAAGATGAAAAAAAAGAGTCAGGTCTCAGTCAGAGCTTGAGTGATAACCTGACTTGTCTGTTTGATTACTGCAGATGACACCACCAACCATAAAATACAATTGCTGAGTATCCCAGGGTTTTTTCCAAGCAGAAAATATCTCTGAGCCATAATAAAGTGACTGTTGTACAGCCAGCAGTCATCCCCACAACTTGTCTTCTCCTCTAGAGTGCCATCATTATGACTAAAAGTAATTTTATCTGTTTCATCTCCAGAAAATATTTCCTGAGCACTTTTCCTCTTGGAGTTGGTTTTCTGGGTGTGAGCAGTCACCTCTACAGTGAGCCCATCCAGCTGGGAAGCTTAAATCCCTTCTGCAGCTGCTTTTTGGCCTTAGTTGGTCATTTTTAGTCACTGCTCCAGTTTGGGTTCAGCAGGGGATGAGAGCTGTAATGGAGTTATGGAGAAGGTCATGTTTAGCAACTCACATTTTTTGTTTTCCTCCAGAAATCATCAGCAAAGCAATTTATAATATTTTTTTCCCCAGTATGTTTTAGCCACAGAGGATTTTAAAGTGCTTCTGCAACGCTCCCTTGATTCAGGATTGTATTAGCAGTTTTTAAAAAGTATTTCTCAACAGTATTCTTTGGGATGTAGCTAAAATTGCATGAGATTAGTAACCAGGCAATAATTGCAGGAAAACTGACCACTTGCTTGTGCTATCCCAACAGGAATGAGGCCCTGGTTTGGCAGCAGGATACAGGGGTATAGTCTGGGTTATGTGCTGTGGAAATTCAAAACAACCCAGAAAATCATCAAGAGATCTGGAGCAAAGCTCAGCCATTTGAAATCTTGAAATCTCCATCTGCCATCAAATATTCTGTGTTGCTGTTACCTTTTGTGTTCAGTCCTCATTGATTTTTCCTTCCCTCAGGCCAAGAGCTACAAACCCAAGTGGGAATATTTCCAGGCCCAGTGGGAATATTTCCAGGGTTACTTCTTAATAGAAGGGGCACAAATCTGTTCCTTTCATATAAGATGAATACAGCAAGGGGTTTAACCAAGGTTTCTCCAAAGAGACCCCAGTTGGTTTTGCTTTGGAGAGCAAAATATTGCAGGGCAGAATATTTTCTTTACCTTGGCAAAATATTTGACTCAACTGAAGATCACTATTGGTGTTACCAAGCTGATTCTTAAAAGTCAGCTGGGATCCTGCTTTCTGGAAAAAGACAAAGGTAACCATAGAATCACCCTGGTTGGAAAGGATTTTGAAGATCATGGAGTCCAACCATCAGTCCTAAGAAAAAAAAAACTTTGGAGATTGTTGTTTGTTCCATTTACAGCTCTCTGAGAGCTGTTAATAAGCTGTTTTCTTTGGAAATCCTTCGAGTTGTGAGGTTTTTTAGTGAGTTTCTCATCATGGCCAAGAGTTGGGGTGAAGAGCAGTGCCCCAAGTCCAAGTGATGCCATGGGGATGTGTCAGTGACTTCTTTTATCCCTCTTCCTATCCTCTGCACTGCACACACCCCACAGAAGTTATTCTGATATTAGCTGGCAGGATTAGAAGGTTGGGCATCTAATAAATTTCAAGACAAACTTTATTTCTTTTTTTTTTTTTTTTTTGCCTTCAGAGTCCTGGTGATGCTAGATCATACCCACCCATCCTGAAAGCCTTGAAGAATTGGCTTTGAATATAGGCTAATAAAATAATAGGCTAATCTACAGGCTAATAAACCAGCCAAGTCCTGTTTTGGTGCTCCAAATGTTACAGCTGTCTCCTGGGAAAATGATAATCACCAGTGATGGGTTATGTGGACATTAATTAAGCCTTTTTTGTGTGTGTGTGTGTGTGTCTATTTTTCTCCACTAGGAGTGGAACAGCACTGTCATGCTGCCCATGGTCATAGCTTCCAGTCTCCACATGATGTCTTTGTGTGTTTATTGATTTTTAATATTTAAAAAGAGAGAAGGAGATGAAAATGTTACACTTGGGGGTTGGGTTGGGTTTTGTGCTTTTTTTTTTTTTTAAAAGGGAAACATTTTGAGTTTGAATGGCCCTGGGTTGTCATTTACCTGGCAGTCCTTTCTGCTGGAGCCATTTCCAGATTTCCTGCAGCTTTTTTAGAGGGGGGAAGCTGACTCCATCCCTTCTGTTGCAAACCACTGGAGGAGGAGGAAACGAGACGTGAAAAAAAAACCAAAACCAACCCAAAAGCCATCACCTTTTCTTTGGTTTCACTTTCTTTTTTTTCTTGCCTGCTCTCTTGCAGGTGGGAATGAAGGGGCAGCCCCCCAGCAGCCCTCCTTGCTGCCCCAGAACCAGCCCGAGCCCCCCAACCACGAGGATGCTCCCAGCAGAACCATCCCCACCGCCTGCGTCCGGCCCACCCACCCTCTCCGCAGCTTTGCCAACCCCTTGCTACCTCCTCCCATGAGTGCAATAGAACCCAAGGTCCCTTACACCCCACTTCTGTCTCAAACAGGTATGGGGCTCTGCTTTGAACCACCTGGCTTTTGGATTTCCTGAGGAAATCAAAGAGAGGAGGAGATTGGCACCGGGGTTTGAAGGAATAACGGGGAGTGGTTGCAAGGGGGGAAGTGGCTAAAGAACTTTTCTCCAATTTTATCATCATCATCGAGTCCAAAGGAGGCCACAAAGATGATCCAGAGGTTGGAAAACCTCATGGAGATGCTGAGGGAGCTGGGGACCCCAAAGCTGCCTTCCAATTTCTGAAGGGAACCTCCAGGCAGGCTGCAGAGGGACTTTTCAGCAGAGTGTCCAGCAATAGGAGAAGGGGAAATGGTTGGAAAGGGAAGGAGAAGAGGTTGAGGCTGGATGTGAGGCAGAAGTTCTTCAGCAGGAGGGTGCTGAGCCTCTGGAACAGATTGCCCAGAGAAGCTGTGGCTGCCCCCTCCCTGGAGGTGTTCAAGGCCAGGTTGGATGAGGCTTGGAGCATCCTTGTCTGGATGAGAGGTTGGAGATGAGCTCTGAGCCCTTCCAACCTCAGCCATTCTCTGATCCAGTATTTCATTCTGGCTTAAAAACTGAGGATGAGGCAATATCTTAAGAGAATTAATAAGTAAAGGATAAAAATTAATTAAATGAGGTGCCAAATTAATCGCTTGGTCTTGTTTCCCATCTCCTGTTACATCACAGGAGCTTGAAGCAGGGCCAAACTCTTGATTCTTGTTTCAGGGCTTGCCTTTTTGATAATGAAAGGGCTATTTATGTGTGCTGGGAAAGAACACCCTGCAGTCCACTCCAGTGTACTGAAAAATTCAATAGTGAGCATGCAAAGAGCAGGGGGAAAAAATATTATTTAAAAAAAAGGCAAAAAAACAAAGGCAAAAAAAATTGCTGTAGAATTGTGAGGCTGTTGGCTGGTTTTAGGGTCAGAGAAGATGGATGGAAATGGCTGGAGGGAAATATTTACTCCTGGAGAGGGGTAGGGCAGAGGGATTGGTGCTGCTCCAGCTCAGTGTGGGGTTTGCTTCCAGCAGCATCTCTAGAGCTGTTTTCAACCTTCCCCCTTGGGTCAAATTTCGATGATAATTTGTATGATATCACTGGGATCTCATTTGAACTGTTTGCCTTACTCCTTTAGCTTGGACAGTCTCCAATTTGGCTCAGCAAACCTTTGAGATCCTGGCTTGACTTTTTGCTGTTCCAGCCCTGCTTTCCAAGGGCTGTGAGGGTGATGTTTGCACCAAGCCAGCTACCAAAACCTCTCTGCACTTTTCCTGGGAGCACCTGCTATCCATCAGCAAGTAATCCAGTTTCTGACAGCAGGCAGAAGTAGATAAATCCTTATTTTCTGGAGAATTGCTTTTGCCCACTAGTGCAGCTGAATTATTTTTTATATGCAGTGGAATTGATTCATCTTTCTGTAGGAGGATCCAGTTCCAGTTGCCTTACTCTGGTGAGCAAGCCTGGTTCCATCAAAAGGGCTTTAGAAAAGGGAAAAAGCAAAGCAAAAAGGAATTTAGTTTAAGTGAGGAGAAATCCCTGACTTAAGGCCTTGTTACTTTATTGCCTGGACCATGTCAAAATGTCCCAAGTTGAAGAAAAATGTCCTGAGAAATGAATTAATTCTGTTCCTCAGGTTAGAGAAAGTAACATTCCAATGTGGGGATTTTCCTTTTAAACCTGGGATGTTCCTGAGTGGGATAGAAGTGGCATATCTGGGGACCTGGGAAAGTTGGGATTCAGGCTGGAGAAGAGAAGGCTGCAATGGGGAGACCTTAGAGCATCATCCAGGAAAGCTGGGGAGGGACTTGGGATGAGGATGAGGGGGAAAAAAAAAGTTCCAGAAAAAAAAGAAAAGTTCCAGAATAAAAGAGGAGAGATTTAGATTGGATCTCAAGAAGAAATTCTTTGGTGTGAGGGTGCTGAGCCCCTGGAAGAGGTCAGCCAGAGAATAAATGAGCACAAAGCTTTTTCTTGGCTTTGATTAACCAGCTGCTTAAAGGAGGTATCTCCTCTAATATTTTATCTGGAGCTATCTCCTCTAATATTTTATCTTCTCAGTGTATATCTCAGTAGTTGCATTATAATTAGCTGTTAAACTCTCTCATATGGTTCATAAAAAAGACAGACAGAGACCATTACTCAGTCGTGGGGGTGGATTTTGCCACAGGGGGGTGAATAAATAATAAAAGGTTGTGCTCCTGCTTTTGGGTCACTGGCCTAAGCCAGGGCTAAATCTGCCATTTTTCTTCCTTTTTATTTTTTCCTCTTTCCCTTCCCTTTTTCATTCTGACCCCAGTAAGTCTGAACCCTTCCCATTAAGCCCTTCCCATTGATTTTTTCTATGATTTTTTTCATCACTGCTTTGTGATGGAGCACTAAGCCTCATTCTCAATGGCTCCATCATTCCAGTCCCCCCCCTTTTTTTGCAAATCATATACATCAGCATATAAGTGATTTGACTTAGTCCCCTTTCAGGTTAAATAAAAAATGTTTGATGGAGTGTTGAGCTTATTGCATTATAGATCTGACATAAATTCCACCAATGGACAGGAAAGGTATTTTTTATTTTTTTTTTTAGCCTCCTAAATGAAAATTCCTTTTAGATCTTGCTGATCAGCTGCACTTTAAATGAACCTGAATTAAGAGGTCATTTTTCTCCTGCAGAAGTGAATGGGAGGTGATAGAAAATACAGTTTGTCAAGGGGTGAGTTTTTTTAGATTGTGTCACAGGTCTGAAACTTAAGCATTTTCAAGCTTCTGGATCTTGTGTGAGATGGTAAAAAATGATTTGGTTTGATTTGGTTTTTATTGGTACTCCACCAAAAAAAGTGTAGTTGGAAACCCAAGTTTCCAATCCAACTGGAAATCCAATCTCAGTCTTCCTGGAATCACCCCAGAGCTAAAAACCCACTTTTCTTGTACAGCAGAATTGAGCTTGATTTTCCTTCTTTCTGCCCCAAACTGACTATGGTATGGGAGAGCAGGGAAACGCTTGCAATGAACTGGTCAGGATTTATTTCTTTGCTGGTTTGGAAAAAAATAATCGTCTTTTCAATGTTCAAATGGCTCGGGATGTAAAGGTGAGGAGTGAGATGAAGAAATCAGGCAGTAAAAAATCACAGGGTAAAAAACAGGAGATGGATATTGCCTGGAAATTAGGACAAATCCTTCCCATATCCAGGCTGAGCCAGACACAAATGGGAAAAGAAAGCCTGGGAAGAAAATGAGCTCCATGAGATGCTTTTTTTGTGCTGCTTTTCTTTCTTTTCCCCTATAGCTATTGTAAGAAAAGAACTTGAAAACCAAGCTCAGAGTAAAGGGGTTGCAGTGTTAAACCCAGGAGCTAAGGGTCAAATAGCCAAGGGATGAAATCAAGAGGAAAAAAAGCCCCTTGAGGAGCCACATCAGGTGGCTTGGAGCCTTTGGGGGTACATTTAATAGTTTGGTTTATAGATTGAGACCCAAGTGTTCTGAGTGCCTGTGCACATCCCCCTGCCCACCCTCCAGTTTTTGAGAAAGAAACTGTTTGGGTTTTTTTATTAAGAAGTGGAAGTGAAAACCATTTCATTTTCTTTAAAAAAAAATATATAAATAAATCTATTTGAATGAGGACTTATTAGAAAGTTGAGTCTTTGGAGACAGCTGTTATCTTCTGCTCTTACTGGGAGCTCCAGGGAAGTCTGGAAGTTTAAAGAAGTCTTTTAGCTATGAAACTGGAGCTGGAAGAGGGTGGGAATCTCTGTGGCCATCTCTTTTTGGGGAGGTTTGGGGAGCTGGGCTCAATCTGCTTTGATTTTGCCTCGAATCCCCATATTTCCCTGCGATCTTTTTTTTTTTCCCATACCTCCCAAGTTCTCAATTTGCTTTTTATTTCTTCTTCCAGGGCCCAACCTCCCCAAGGCTCAGGTGAAAACAGCATCCCTTGGCTTGGCAGGAAAAGCCAGGTCACCTCTGCTGCCTGTCTCCGTGCCCACGGCCCCAGAGGCCACAGAAGATGGCCACAAGCAGCCAGAGGACTCCACCAATGTAAGAACCCTCTTCCCAAATTCCTCACCCTTGGATTCTCTTCTCCAGCACCCAATTCACACAGGAATTTTTAGCTGGGATGAGGGGGAATGGTTTTAAGCTGCTGTAGTGGAGATGGAGATTGGATCTCGGGGAGAAAATCTTGGGTGGGAGGGTGCTGAGCCCCTGGTCCAGGTTTCCCAAAGAATCTCTGCCTGCTCCATCCCTGCTGGAAGTCCAGGTTGGATGGAGCTTGGAAGAACCTGGGCTGGTGGGAGGTGTCCCTGCCCATGGCAAGGGGTTGGAATTGGGGGATTTTTCAGCTCACTTCCAACCCACCCCATTCTCTGATTCTCAAAAGTTGGGGCAGCCACTAAAACTTTCCTGGTGGCTTTTAAGGAACTTTGGGTGCTCCAGGCAAGGGGGTGAGGGTTTCACAGAGTTCTGTGTTATTATCCACAGGACAACTTACTCAGCCTCTCCTGAGCACCCTGAGATAGGAGGGGAAGAGAAAGAAGGGGTGAGAAGTGTGATAAGGGAAGGAAATAATTTTGGCAGGGAAACTAAGTGTATAGTAATACCAGATAATGGGGAGAAAAAGAACATTGAAGGAGATAAGTGAAACTGAAAAGATGGTGGAATTAGAATAAATTTTTCACTCCCTATTAAGACTCTCAGAGGGAAAGCTCTCACGTGGTCCAGGAGATGAAACAGAGCAAAGGAAAAGGAATGAGGGAAAAAAAAGAAATAGATTGAATGCACAATATATCACCCCTTTTCATCTGCTTGCACAAGAGTGTTTTTTTTTTTCTTGGCTATAGCACTGAGCCAACACCTTTTATTGAATCCTTTTACATTTTCAGAGAAAATGGAAAGAAGTATTTTGCTTAAGATTTGCTTTATCCATGGGTATGGAAAGTTTGGGTCTGATGAATGCACGACAGCTAAGTTTTGCTTCAAGTGTAGTAGGGAAAATGGGATGCAAGAGGATGCAGGAGACATGGAATCTGCTCCTGGAAGGGCAACAGGAGGGGAAATGCCCTCAGTGGTGCAATTCCTGGCATAAGGAATAATTTAACCCTGGACATTTGGTAACACAGATTGGGATTTCATTAGAGGTTGAGCTCCTAGAAGAGATGCTGCTCACACTCCCCAAGGATTGCAGACAACAAGCTCATTGTTTGCTCAGAATTTGGGGAGAAAGGCTAAAATTTGGGGATTTTTCTTCTTGTTCTTTTATGCTGCCTGCTCCATCCTACCTTGGTGCTTTACACAGCACTCTCAGAGCTTTTCCTGGGCCAAGGAAAACTCAAGAACTCACCTTGGAGCTCCTGAAAGCAGGATGCCACGGGCAGGGGGGTTGGACCAGGGCATCTTTAAGGTCCTTTCCACCCCAAACCAGTCTGGGCTTTTGTGACCTGGGGACTCCCTCTTATCTGTGTGTCTTTGTCCCTTGGCAGGTTTATGAGCAGGACGACCTGAGTGAACAGATGGCCAGTTTGGAAGGGCTAATGAAGCAACTCAATGCTATCACAGGCTCAGCCTTTTAATAGCTCTTGCTGATGGGAGAATTTACCCCGGAGCATTGCAGCATCCCAGGATTTCCCCCATCCCATCCTCCCACCCCCTCCACCACCACCCCATCAAATCATCTCCTTGGTTGCTGGCTCCTGCAACGTCCTCAAAAGGAATGAGGAGAAGAAGCAAAAGGAAAGAAGAAGCAAAAGGAAAGAAGAAAAAAAAAATTAAGAAATGTTCCTGAACTGTAGATCTGGCATCTCAAGTGATGGAAGGAAGGGTGGCAAGGCCAATGACATCGTCATCGCCGATGCCCCTGGGTTCCTCATTTTGATCTCTTAGTCTGTGTAGAGCTCGAGTTGTCATGCCTAACTCATGTTTTACTCTGTAGAGGTTTGTAGCTCTTTGTCTAGATCTAGTTTTACCTCATGCCAGAATGGTTTGAAACATAGACCAGGCCCTTAATGAGACAGTGTTGTAGGTCGCTCATTTGGGATTTTTTTTTTCAATCTGTAATTACTGGCTGCAAAAACACCCGTAGCAAATAATCATACCACCACACCAAAAAAAAAAAAAAGGAAAAATGAAAAAAAAAAAAAGAAAAAAAAGAAGATTTGGAGGTTTTTTCCAACAGCACAAAGCAGAGAGACAAATTTTCCTCCTTCCCTGTGTGGCTCTCCGTCATCACGCAGGAGTGGTGGGGATGGAGGAGTTGTTGTAGAACCAAGCATGAAACATTTTATGGATGGCAAACAGAGAACCAGCAATGTATCAAGACAAAAAAAAAAAAAAAAGGGGGGGGAAAAAACCAAAATCTGCACTGGTGGCCTGCTGCCAGCCAGCTGGTGCAGCCTTACAGACAGAGGACATCAAATCTTTGCCGCCGTTTCGTCCTTACCTGCTGAGGGTTTTGTGCTGGGCCACCCTGGGATGATGTTGGGAAGCATGGATGGGGCTGGAACAGGGAGGAAAACCAGAGCTGAATTTTTTTCACAGCCTTTTTCCCATCCACCTGGCATCTCCTCCGAGGATCCATCCGCCTGGGATGAAGATGAGGAAGGGACGGCGGGCGCTGGGTGCAGGAGATGAGGCCTGTTAAAAAAACCAAACAATTAATAAATTTATCAGGAGGGTTTTTTTCAAGAGTGTAACAGTTGGTTGAGATCTCAGTATTCCAGGAAAACATCAGAGAGCAGCAGCAGGACACTGTGAGCCATCTCCAGGGATTCTCTCTCCTTTTCCTGGGAGAAATTCCCAGTGCATTCCGCTGGTTTTTGTCAATGCTAAGTGGTTGAATTGAGGAAATTTTGTGTGCAGGCATTTTATTGCTAAATTTTCAGCTGCATTCAGTGTTAATCCCTGTTTATGCAGCTGAATTTGCAGCTAATTTGCATATTTATCAGTTAGGAGGCTGCAAAAAGCCAAGAAGAGAGTTTCAGATGAATTATTCCATTCAGCCCTGCCTTTGATTTCAAGCTTGAGTGGGTCATAATTTTAAAAGAGCATGGAAAGGATAGGATCTTTACAACCTAATAGCTCCTTTTATTAGGTGGGTAATTATATCTGAATCTCCCAATGAAATATTTTGAGTAAAATGGCACTGCAACAGAAGTAATAATTCAGATTATTTGCTACAGCCCCGGTGCTGGAAAGGAAAATCAGATGTCAAGGAGGGATTCAAATGCTTCATTAGGAACTTCAGTGTGTTTGTGAAAATGCTCCTTTAAAAAAAAAAAACAACAAAAAAAAGCCTTGTTATTCAATTTACTGAGATCTTAATGAAATATTTCTCAAGAGGGAGGAGGTCTGGTTTGCAGGAGCCTTTCCCTTTCTGAAAGGCTTGTAGCCAACAAACCTCTATTTGAAATAAAATGCTTAAATCTTCCCCCACAACACCCCAGCTCAGCTGTTAGACCCTCTGAAACCTCCTTTTCAACTCAGCAGCTTGTGAACACCTCCCTCTCCATATCTGCAGAGCTCTCTCACTTTTTTGGAATCACAAAACACTAATCCAGGACCAAGAGTGTAACAATTCCCAAATTACCTGACCCAGAGAGGTTTGTGAATCACATTTGGGTTGGTTTGGACACAAGTGTTCAAGTCCTTTGGGATTGAGCAACCTTTTTGTTATGTTCAAGCATCTCTTTTGGGGTTTAAAAATTAAACCCTGGATGTCTGCAGCTTGACCTGGCAGCTTGACCCCATTTTTTTGAAGCCCAGCAATTTTCAACCTATGTATAGTTAAATTCAACTTGAAAATTATATTTAAATGAACATTTTAGCTCGCAGAGAAAGGTCCACCCCAAAATGAATCCTCATGTCCTCAACCCACAAGAAGGAATGACTTATCTGTTTATTACAGAGACATTTCTACTCTTAATTTAAGTTTAGGACTTGACAGTAAAACTAAATTATTCCATAAAAAAACACTGAGTTTGGGGGTTGCTTTTGCAGGGTTGTTTTTTTTTTTTAAATTTTACTTCAGCTGTAACCTTCACCTCCCCTCAGCCCAATTTTTTAGGGGTGGTGTTGTCCTGGAAACATTTCCAACCTTCATTTTTGGATGATTTTTGTCCAGTTCCTCACTAATTAGTAATCAGGCATTTCTTTTCAAGTTTCACCTCCTCTGTGAGCTACGTAACCTGCAAAACTTGAATTTTGTAGCAGAAAACCTCCACATCCTCCATTGCTGATGCTCTGTGTATTTGCACTGAGCTTGGCTGAGAATTTTGGGTGGATTTTTGACAAATTCCTCAACCGTCAGAATATTTATAGCCCATGCCTGGCTCGACCATGGGCACTATCAGGAAAACAGGATGAGAAAGCTGTTGCTGTGTGCCAGGCTTCTGAAGCTCCATGTTGCTGATCAATACGACTGACCTGCCATAAAAAAATGGGAAAGAAACCCCAGCAGCTAAAAAAAAAAAAGGGATATATTTTTTCTTTTCTGTTTTTTCCACTTTTTTTTTTTTTTTTAACCTAATTATGGAACAATATCAATGGTTCCAAATTTCAGCATCTCTGTAGCCTGCTGAGATCTCCACTTGTGAAGCTTTTGAATTCTTGGAAGGAGGGGGATAATCTGGATACAATCCTGAAAATGTCACCATTTGGGGCTGGACATTGACAGTGCCAAATCTTTTCTTCGTGGTGTGACTTCTCATTGATTCTCCTTGGTTTCCCTGGTCCTTTTCAGCCTCACCTTTAGGAACTGGGAATTTCAGTTCCAAACTGGAGAAGCCCAGAGGTAGTCAGGTAGCTCCAAGCAGGATTGCCCAGCCCAGGGATTCCCAACAAATTTTGGGCTGCTTTGAAGGTTGGGGCTTGCTTGGGGCTCCAGCAAATTTGGGAATGTCAGCCAAGAGATTTTTTGGGATATTCCATGCTGGATGCTGTAGTAAGGTTCTGCTGTCAAGTGACCTTTCTTTGCATGAGCCTATTCTTTTTGTAGCTTTGACTATTTTTATTTTTTTTTTTTTTTTACAGGAGCATCTTTTCTCCAACCCCTTTTCCCAGCTGCATGTCTGGCTTGATTCCCTCCTTGAAAATTTTTAAAAGACTTCAATGATTTTGTTTGGAAAAAAAAAAGCTTCTCCGGAGCATCTGGGCATTTTTGCAGGATGTGCTTGGTTCTGCCAAAAATAGAAAAAAAACAACAAAAATAACAAAACCCCATGGTGCAACCTAGAAAAAAACCCAGGCAAAATGATGAGAGGGCAGGGAAGGGTGGGGGTGAGGTGGCAGTGAGGTTATTTCTGGATCATTTCAGCTTTGGGGAGCATCAGCCTCTAATTTCTGGTCTAGGTATAGGTAGAATTTCTGCTGGAGCTCACTGAGGGTCCTAGGTGGGCAAGGAGGAGGTTATCCTAGTTGGCAGCTCATTTTGAATCCTTGCAGGGACCACTTTTAGCCATGCCCGTGGTGAAACCAAGAGGAAAGGTTTCAGCATCCCCACGAAATCCCAAAGGAGATGGAGCCCCCCACATGGATGGGGAGGAGAATCTGCAAGCCCTTGCAGCCTCATTTCTAAGCTTGCTACCTGGAAGCTGAAGGGCAGAAAGTTTTTTTCAATCAAAATCCTGGCTTCAGAGATGACCAGAGACTGTTTTTCCTGGTGGCTTCATTATCCCACATCCTCATGATCTCCTGTCTGGGTTCTCGGATGCTCCATCACTTAATTTTTATTTTTTTGTAAATTATTATTTTAATCTTCTCAGCAAAAAAGGCATTGAATGCATCCTCATGCTGGGCTGGTGGCTGGAGAAGAGGATCTGGTCGAGCCAGCTTTGGTGTATGCTGCACACGTAGGTCCAAGTGGGAGGAGGCACCATTGGGAGGAGAGGGGACGATGCTCTTTTTATTCTTGTAAAATAAACCTGGGCAATTCCTACATTTGCTTGTGAATTGCCACCACTTTTGGGATGGGAAGGTTGGGGGGGGAGGGTTGGACTTTTTTATAATATTTAATTTATTCTTTCGAGTGGGGGTTTTTTTTGGTTTGTTTGGGGTTTTGGGGTTTTTTTTTCTTTTTTTTTTTTTGCTAATTTATGATACAACCAAGGGACACCTGGCTGGAAACCTAAAGCAGGCTGTTAAAGCTGCAGTGTTCCCATGTCCCCCAGGGGCTGGGTTGTAAAGGGGGAGGATTTGGGGAAGGTTTGTGGCACTGGTCACTGTCACAACCCCCCTGGCTGCTGTGACAAACTGGGTCCAGTCTGATTCCATGTCCTGCCACTGGTGTAGGCAATGAAAGGGCTTTGCAAGGTAATTAAAAAAATCTGTAGAGTACTAGTGAGATGTTTTATCTGATAGAAATGGGTTCTACTACAGCTTTAACTAGCCTTAGATTTAAAAAAAAAAAAAAAAATGGGAAAAAAAAAAAAATCTCGTTGTTACAAAAGGCCTAAAGATGGCATTTGGAGCCTATAAACAGTTAAATTGTCAGACTCTAGCATTGTTAACCAAATTAGAATAGTGACTGCAATATTTAAGTGTAAATCTTGTTCTATGAGAAAGGAACCTTGCTTACAGTTTAAAAAAAAAAAAAGAAAAAAAAAGAAAAAAAAAAAAGAAATGACTGTTTCTACACACAATCTTGTATACTACTACATGAAGCAAAAGGGGTTTTGTAATGCACTGTAGAACAGTCTCATATTCATTTTTTATAGAAATGTTATTCCAATGGTGCATTTTTTTGTTTAATAAATAAAGTTTTGATACAACTTCTTGCTTTTTGGCTGCTCTCTGACCAAGTGTCAGTCCTGGCATCTCCCTCCATAGCTCCCCCTCCTCTCCAAACCCCCGAAAAATGCAGTTTTCAAGTTGGGGATCACATTTAAGGTGAATATCAGGGTGGGCTCTGGGTGATCACCCAGTCCAACCATTAACCCAGCACTGCCCCATATCCCTCAGCACCACTTTTCCAGGGATTTGAGACCCATCCAGGGATGATGGGGACTCCAGCCCTGCCCTGGGCAGCTTGGACCAGGGCTTGATATTGAAAAATGAAAAAAAGGAGGAGCCAGAATTTGATCCTGGAGAGGATAAAAGTGATTTAAATCAAAGCCCCACGTTTCCCTTCATCCATCTGGATCCCAGGAGCTCAGCATCTTTTATGGCATGGCCTTGCCAAATGGAAAGGTGTGAATGCTGGGAGAAGGCAAACACCTCCCATGGCTCTGGTTCCTTCTCTACAACCACCTGAATATTTTTTTTTATCACTTACTTGGTTTGGGGTTTGCCTGGAATGGGCTGTGAGAGCTGCCATGTATTAAGGAGGGATCCATGTAGCTGCTCAGCTAAAGGGATGCCTGATGCAAGCATCAATCTCCTGAAATATTTATGGCAGACATGGCCCAGGATGTCCTGTATTTATAGGCAAACCATATAAGTGAACATCTGATAAGGAAAAAGACTATTAAGTTGAGAAAAAAAAAAAAAAAAATCATCTTTTCCCAGCATGGCCACAATGAGTATTTGAGCAGCTAAATGAATAAATCTGCTTGGCTGTAATATATCAGTGCTGCATGTTCTCTAAACTTCCCCATGAAGAATACAAATAACTGACAAAGAAATAATCCCATTAAAGAAGAAAATTGACTGCAAACTCCCAGCCAGCTGGATAAGAGGTCTTTGCAGCAATATCTGCTGGGTCTTGGAGTCTCTCTTTTTGCCAAATTCTTTCCTCCTCCCTCTTTCAGCCTTAGGGAATATTTTTTTTTTTTGCTGAAGACATCTCCATTGGAAGTAAAGTAGCCAGAAAAATCCTTCCCTGTTCTAGAAGGGGCCAAGGAGGGATTTCACACAGCTTTAAGGGATTATTTGAGGTGTGGAGTTTGACTTTCTGTGTTGCACCCATCAGTGAATTTTATTACCTGGATGGGGATCTCACTCTGAGAGGGAGACCAAAGGGGTAGGAGGGGATAAAAGCAAATTTCCCCATCCCTCAGGGAGAGCAGCAAGGGTTTTTAAAAAGAAAAACCAGAAAACCACAACTGGTTTAGGTACAGCTCCAAGCAAAGCATCAGAACTTTGATGCACATCAAACGCCTTAAGGGTGCACCAGGAGGAAAGGCACCTGAGCTGCCATGTGGCCTTCAGGGGGGACAAATGTCCAGGAAAATTCCTGGAAACACTCAGTTTGAGTCCCAAGCAAAGGTTGGGCTTGCTGGTGGTCTCCTGGGATTTGTTTTCATAGGATCATTGGCTCATGAAGGGCTCTAAAGTCAGCGTGGCCAACTTCCAACTCACCGAAACCTTGGCCTCAAGTGGCAGGTCTACAAATTTTTTTAACAAAAAAATTGTTAAAACTGCTTCTGCTGCTAAATAAATGCTGGGGATTCCTGGGTGAGTCTGGCTAGATGGAGAAAAAAGGAGAAAACTCAAAATACTGTTAAATAAACCAAGCATTTCTAAAGGCACCTGAATCAAGTAACTACATCTTAAAGGATTTAAACCACCTCAATATTTTTTGGAGAAGCTGAGTGAAAAAGAAACATGCCCAGAAAGTTTTTCTATGAAGAAAAAACTCTTGTTTGGTGAAAAGTGGAAGGGATGGGTATCAAGAGGAGAGGGATTCATGGTAAGTAGCATCCTCCCATGGCTCCTAGGGACTTGCTGTAATGGAAACATTTGCTCTTATGTAGAGAATTACACTTATTTCATTAGTGTCCAGTGGTCTGCTAAAGTAAAAGAGAAAATTGGGAAAAAATAAATAAAAAAGAAGTAAGCCTTGTGCTAAGTTTTGCATATTTTAAAATAATTATCTAAGTAGAGAGAATAAATGAGAGAATACAGCAGCAAAGTAAATGATGAGGGCAAATATTATTTGCAGCAAATCTCTGATGAGGAGAAGGGAAAAGATTTTAAGTCTTTTGGGGTTTACTGTGGATCCGGACTATGCTCTGAATGCTAAATTCTTGTTCCCAGATGAATTGTATCAGGTTTTATTTCTATTATTCTTTCTAAAAGCAGTGTTTGGCACTGGTGTGTGAGCAAACTAGTTTGTAGTAAAATCACCTGCACTGGATAGTAACCCAAGCACAGCTGCTCTCAATGTGGATAAGGTTGGGACCAAATCCTTGGTGTAATTTACAATTTTAATGCTCTAATTAAAGGGTTCTTTTGGTCAAGTTCTACTTGGGTCATCAGCAGCTTGGAGGCAGCTGGGGGGGCAAAGCCAGAGCAGCTGCCCCAAGCTACCAGGTGTATCCTATACCATAAACCTCACCCTCCTTATAAAGGGGGAGGTTTCACCTTTTTTTATTCTTTTTAAGAGCTCTCAAGCTCTTTGCTCCTCATCATCCTCCTCCTGAAGACATTTTTCCTGTTATTTGTGACCACTCTCCAGTTCCTGGGCTGAGTATGACTTTGTTTTGGTGTTAGTGTTAATAGTAATTTTACTCCTTCCTTAAATCTGTTTTCAATTCACCCCTTTTCTTTTTTCCCAGCTCGACTTTTTGGCTGGGGAGGGCTCACTGGGGGATGAAAAAACTTCTGTGGTTTAGTCTGGCTATGGATTAAATGGAGATGCTCATTAGAGACCCAGGGTTTCCATCTCTGGAAGCTGAGCTGCTCATCAGCACAAGGATGGACCTGAGGTTTGAAATCCCCCAAAAACATCTTTACTCACAGGGAAAGATAAAGAAAGGCAAAGGGAGCTTGCTCAGGGCAGGAAAATTAGCAGTGTCCTTCAAGGGTTTACTGCTGAGTAATTATTCCTTTAAATGTGCATCTCAAATGAGTTATTCTGGCAATAATTTCCAGTTTCCATTTCTCAAAAAAAATTTAAAACTGGGCAGCTGAGTGTAGGATGTGCAGAGATGGTTCAGGGAGCAGGAAGTCTGAGATTTTGAGAAAAACAAAGCAGTTTGGCCAGAAATAACAGATTTTCTTTAAAAGCCCCAGAAAGTAGCTGTCTGCTCTATTAAAATGGTTATCAAGAAGATCAAAGTGTGGGCAAGAGAAGGGAGTTTATTAAAGAGGTCAGGAGCTGAATTATTATTTTTTTGCCATCATCAAATATTTCAGGGTTTAAACCTACACTTTTAAAAAAAATCACTTTGAGATCTCTTTGAGGACCCTTCCTGAAAGCCTGGCTGCAGCAAATGAAGACCTGAAGCTCCTCATTCCTGGCCAAGCTTTTCCCATTCCCAGCCAGATTATTTTTTCTGTAGCTTTACATCATCTTCTCACCTTTTTTCCCCCTCTTTCTTCCCATTTTTCAGCTTCAAATATCAGACTTAGAAAACCAAGGCAGCTGATGTTGCTTGTAGAAACTGGTTTGTGAAGAAATAGGGGAGGTTGGTAATAAATGAAGAGTAATAAATAGGGGACTATAAATTATGATAAACCCCACGGATGCTATGATTTCTTTTTTTGCCTCTTCCCCTTTCTATTGGTCCCAATTGCAAGTTTCAGGCAGGCTCATTTCCAGCCTTGAAATGCAGAAGGAAAGTCAAGCAGGGAAGCAGATCAAGATGTAACCATTAATATTAACAGCCCAGAACTATTAGCTTGCCCTGCCTCAGAACAGAAAGCAATCCCCAGTGCATGAGCTTTAAATTTAAAGATTTATTCTTCACTGATCTCTGTCTATTTTTATTTTATTTTTTGCATTTTGATGGCAAGGAATCTAGTGAGGGGCATCATCTCGCTAAGATATTAGAAAGCCAACAAGCAGCAAGAAATTCAAAGGATCCTTTCAGGATCTCCCAAGGGAAAGCAGCAACACTGAGGATTTTGAAGCTCAACAGGGAGCATCACAGCAGCAAAATCCTGGTGATTAATTGCAGCCAAAACAGGCAAAGGGGGAGAAATACAATTAAAAACCCAATCAAAAGTAAATTAAATACCCATTGGGATCTCCCTGAGCTTTGGGAGTCTGGGAGAAGTACAATAAAGGAGGGATCCAGCAGCACACAGGAGCTGCCAGAACACTGAGGAGGAAAAAAATAAAATAAATCAGAAGAGAAGAGATGAAAATCAGGTCTTGGGGAGGATCCTGAAAACAACCTAATGAACAAAGAGGCAGGGAACAGGCACAGCTCTTCTTTTTCCACCTTTCCCACCACTCGGGAACTTCTTTATGATTTCTTTAACAAGTAGAAATCCCAACTGGAACTGCTCTTTTCATACACTGATCTAGCCAGGCTGTTCAAAAGAAAAGCTAAATGTAGAAATGTCACCAGAAATGCAAAATTCTAACAGCCCTTTCCTTGACCAGCTTGTTCTAGTTTCTTTTCCATGTTATTCAGGCTTTATCTTGAAGGTAGCTGAGCTTCTTCCTTTCTGGTATTTTTATGGGGAAGCTGTTGGGAAATTTTAAAAGACTAATAATTAAAAATGTTTCATGCCTATTGCTGGCTTTTTAGAAAGGACATGAACTCTCCCATCTCAGGACAAAGATATTTTAGTGATATCTGGGGGTTATCCCACATTCTGCTGGTTGTTTTTACATTGGTCATGGAGAAAAGCAAAGAGCAAACTCCTCCTCTGAGTCAAGAAATAAGAGAATGGGCTTAGACCTGAATTGCAATCCCTGTCTTGGAGCTGCCCTGGTTTTAGGAGGTAAATGATGGCAGGGAGGGAGGAGGGAAAATCTCTCTCCCTTAGACTTAGAGCTGATGAGAAACAGAAGCCTGCAGGGCTGAAATGGGAGCAGTGATCTCCAAAACAAAGAAAAATAACTCAAAATTTCAACTCTCCCTTCTAGCAGCTCAACTACCCGAGAGGTGATGTGGGAGGGAGAGAGAAGGACAAAAATCAAGATTGTGCTTGGGACAACTCAGAAGAACAAAGTTAGATGTGCCCATATTCATTTATTAAATTACATTTAAAAAACTATTTAAATTTTTAGATGTGCCCATATTCAGTTATTAAATTACATTTCAAAAACTATTTAAATTTTCCCTTGAGCAGGCAATTCCAAGGCCAAGCATGAGAAATCTTCTCAAAAAAAAAAAAAAAACTTATCAGAAAAAGCTACCTGGAGGCATGGGGGGCTGAGAGGACAAGAGTCTCCTGATGCCCAGAGGGAAGAAAATGAATGCCAGGAAAATAAGCTGTGACTTAATGAGAATTGATAAAGTTGGCCATAAAAACAACACTGGAAGGTTGAGCAGAGAGGTGTCAGTTATGAAGTTTGGAAATTTTTGCTCCTTTTTTTTTTTTTAATCTTCAGTGATGTTTTTGATCAGTGAAGTTTTTTGATCTTTTTGGACTTAAGTCCAAAAGCTGGGGAGAGGTTTTGGACAAAGGCATTGAGTGATGGGAGAAGGAGGGGAATGATTTCAAGCTGGCAAAGCTGAGACTGAGATGTTAGGATGAAATTCTGGAATTTGAGGGTGCTGAGCCCCTGTGCCAGGTTTCCCAGAGAAGCTGTGGCTGCCCCATCCCTGGCAGTGTCTCAGGGGATTCTGTGATAAAATAGAGAAGCTCTCTTAAGAAATTGGCTCTTCGTCTCCTGGCTCATGCTTTGGAGAAAGCACATTCCCTGTCTTTGACCTGGCTGTTATTTTCCTGACAAAGATCTTAGTTGCCCATCCACACAGCAAACCCATTGGGCAGGCAAAAATCCTTAGAAAATCCAAATGGCTCTGCAAGAAAAGGAAGATCAATGTTCACCTAAATATGCAAGAAAAGAAACTTTCCTGCTGGCTGCATGAGCAATGGAATGTGTGTTTTGCTTTGTTTTTTGGTTTTTTTAACCCCATTATCCACTGATTTAATTTTATTTGCAGCTTTAGCTTTATTTCTTTATTGAAAAGATTTCCACACGACTTGCAGTGCTTTCTCATTTGTCTGGAGGTCTTGTCAGGATCAGACTTAATTACCTTGCCTTTCAGTGTTTTAAAAACCAACCTGCCCTCCAGTCTTGCATGAAAGTTGTGTTGGCATGGTTACCCACCCCATTTCTTTAGGAGTATTGATTGGCTTCCTCATCTGGCTTGAAAGCCATAAATTCCCTAATTAATACTACCTGGTGAATTGAGAGGTGGAATTACAGCAGCAGCAACAGCTTCAAACTCTCCAAATTCCAAAAAAAAAATGAGGATTGGGAATTGCTTCATCTATTTTTTTGATGGCTGCTGCAAGAAATATGGGAATAAAGGGAGGACTCTCCAGCAGGGAGACCTCATGTTTAAATGCAGAATTTTTTTTTTTTTTTTTGAGTCATCTCAACCGGTTGCATTTAGGGAAATGAGAGCAAAGGAATCACCCTGCAGAGTCCAAGTGGGATGCTCTATCAGAGAGGGAATAACTGCAAGGGAATAACCTGCCCTGAAGGCTTTCTAAAGGATCTAGGATATTTTGGAAAAATATCCTAAATAATAAGATTAGATTACAGAATATTTCAAATCATCTAAAATAATCTAAAATCTAAAAATACCTTGGCTAAAACCTCTTGAGCCAGACCTCTAAGGCAGGAAAGTCCAAGAGCATCTTCCCAGGCTTTGCTGCCCCAAAAATGTCCCATCACAGCTGACTCTTTCCTCTTTGGTACCAATTCCTGCTGCTGGCTGCTTCTTTCTCTGCTCCTTTTTTTTTTTTCCAGGCCAACAACATCCCAAAGGGGGAGAGGCTCATGTTCTCCTGGCACCACCATGTGTCAGCTCCTAGGAAGAAGCTACGGAGGAATTAACCCTCTGGAAAGACGCATCCTGTGTGCCAGAGCTTTTGCTGCATTAATTATTCTGGATTTCTAGTTGGTGGTTGGAATGAGGACTCCTGGGTCCTATTTTCAGCTCTGTCAGTCACTGCATCAGGGATTTGGGGTGAGCCACTTCTCCTCCCTCTACCTCCTTAGGATTCAGCTTATCTGCCTGGAAGGTATAAAATAAATCTATACCTTGAATAAAAGTTGCTGGAGAAGTTATTGAGATGTAAAAGGCTTTCAAGTGGAAGAAAAATGTGGAAGAATCTGCCAGCTGAGGCAGATCACTGACTTCTCACTCTGTTCCTGGTGGAAATTCAGGGATGGAGTGATGGAAGGGACCTCCAAAGGTCACCCAGGGCCACCCTCACCTAGATCAGGGTGCTCAGAGCCTCCTCAAGCCTCACCTTGAAGATCCCCAGGGATGAGGCTGAAGATCCCCAGGGATGAGGCTGAAGATCCCCAGGGATGAGGCTGAAGATCCTCAAGGATGAGGTTGAACATCAAGCACTGGAAGGTGCTCCAAGGTCTCCCTGGAGCTTTTTCCAGACTGAACTCCCTCATCCTGGTTTCCCAGGAGAGGTTTTCCAGCTTCCTGAGCATTTTCCTGGCCTTCCTCTGTATCTGCTCCATGTTCTTCCCATGGAGAGAGCTCCAGAGCCTTTGAGTTGTGATGTTTGGAGTGCAGGCTTGCTTCCAATATTTATCCCTTTGGCAACTTGGGAATGATTAAATGTAGGGGCCATGGGGCTGATATCCTGGATATCCAGAAGCAGCCAGAAGATTGACTGGAATATTTGGAGAAGGCAAGAGCTATGGCACTGAAATGATAAATGAGTAAAGACACCATGGGAACTCAACCCCAGCCATCTATTGGTAGATAAATAATTTTTTTTCTCCTGAAATGTGTGAAATTTATCTTTCCCTTCCATTGTGGATGGGAATTTTTCCAAAGTAAGAATCCCTTGAAGTTTCCTGACCTGCTGATGCTTCCTTGAAAGCTCCATTTGTGGATACAAGCAGCAAAAGTTTTCCCCAGCAATTTCCTGGCCCAATTTTGGGGTTGGCCATCTGCACCAGCTGCCATTTGGGAGCTGGGAAAAGGTTTGGCAAAAAGGGATGGAAAAACTGGCTGTAGCCCCAAACTGAAGCCAATTTTCAGGAGTTTATTTCAGGTGAATTTTCTTGAAGGCAAAGGGCAATTCTACACTTTCCTCCTCATGGGAACACCTGGATATCTCCTGCTGGGTCATTGCCTCATGTCCTCAAGAGGGAATAAAAGGTAAGAAACTTTTTTTAATGGAAGATGAAGTGCTGGGCAGATTTTCTTTTAAACTGAGGGTGCTAACTAGCATGGGAGGGAGGTGAAGGAAAGGCATTTTCTGCTTGGAAATCAAGGAGGTTTGCAGTGGTTGTGTTCATTCCTGCTGAAAATTATCCCTGAGTTTGCATCAACCCTCAGAAAAAAAATAAAAAGGGAAAAAAATAAAAAGAGGGGGGAAAATAAAGAAAAAAGAAAGGAAGAAGGGAAAAAAGAAAAAAAATGTTTTCTGCAGGGAGGACCTTTATTGCAGAAAGCTGATTTGAAAAACTAATAATCATTCTCAGCCTTCAAGCAGGAAGCTCAGTAGATATTTTAGTACCTTGGAGCCAGGTCAAGGTGCAATTTGAAGCTAAAAAGTGAGATTTTGCACGATCCAGGTACACAGTGAAGCCCCCACTGGAGGAATTGCTGACATTTAATTCCATAGAATCACAGTTTGGTTGGAAAAGACCCTTAGGATCATCAAGTCCAACCATGAAGCCAGCACTAAAGTTGATTTATTGGTGTTTTACAGAGGAGCCCTAGCTTACAAATTGGTCTCTGAATGACTGCAAGCTTGAACATCCCAAGAAATTCAAGTGGAAAAGGTATGTAAGAGATGGTGACATTTCCCGAGCAATTTTTCCACATTTTTAGGATAGTTCTGGGCCTGAACTGACCCAGTTTGTACCAGTATCTCCCAGGCAACCCCATACCACAACATCCTGCTTGCTGAGTGCCTCTGTAGAGGTTCCCTTTTAATTTCCACTTTGGGTTGAGGCTCCAAAGGAGAGAGTTGAACAGGGTGACCTTCAGAGCTGAGACATCCTGATGTTTTCAGCATTTTTTAGCATTTCCCTAGCCCTATTCTTGGAGGTTGTCCCTTGGCAGAGGAATTTTTGGATTTGGTGGAAGAGCAGCAGATAATCCCAGTGTTTTTCTGGCACATTCCCAAGTGGGAGGTGATGATATCTGATGGCTGACACTGGGAAGGGCTGCAGGGAGGGCTAAAATAATGAAAATATTTACTAACAAGAGGGGAAATCATCCATCATTGCCACCAGAGCTGCTCAGGTCTGATCTCCAGCTGGAATCCAGCCTGTAGCAAGTCCCAGATATTAGGTGAAGCATGATGGATTTGGATTTAATTTTCTGAGAGGTTCTGCAGTGGTGTGGCTCTGGAGCAACCTGATGGGAAAGTTGATGTAGCAGGGTTAATTCCTGCCACTTGAATGGCAAGGAAAAAATTATTTGGTCAAATAAAACCTTCTGGTGAGTTGCTTGTGACTGCATCAGCTGAGAAAAGCAGGGGAAAAATCACATGTGCTGTGAGGATCCTCTGGGCTGCCCAGGGTTTGGGGTTGGTTTTTTTGGTTTGGGTTTTTGGATGGCTTTTTTTCTTTTATTTTTTCTTTTTTTTCTGATGCTTTCTGACCTGAGAACCCCTGGCTTGTTTGCTAAGATGCTGTACCACTGGGGTGATAACATTTTGCCAGACATTTAGGAGAGAAAATAAGGAGACAGCCATCACTGGAGTGAGTTGGGTTTTGTTGGTTTTTTTTTTTTTTTATATGAACAAATCATGTCAAACAAATCTAATTTCTTTCCATGGCAGGGTCATGGCCTTAGAGATGAAGAAGAAGAAGGGGATGACTACAAAACCACTTAGGAAGGCTTTTAGCACTCCATCACCTGCCATCCTTAAAAGAAAGGGAGGCAGCCCTGTCCCTCCTCTCTGCTTGTGGAATTCAGGGAAAAAGCCTTGGAGAGGGATGAGATTTTCTATAAAGTTTTATTTCTTGGGATTTCCCTCCTCCACACACACAGAGTTCAGGGGGTTTTATGTATTCTTTTCTAAATTGTTTTGTGCTCTGAGCCAGCTGATGCATTCTATTTTTGTCCCCTCCCTTTTGGAAAAAAAAAAAAAAGAGGCAAAATTAATCTGGAAAGATGATTTTTCTATAGTGATTTTTTTTTAAACTGAAGTTTCAAATATTTAATAGCCAAATCTAGACTTTCAGCAATAGGAATGTCATTTTTTCAATGCAGCTTTAACAAGGGATTTTTTTTTTTTTTTCTTCTTTGGGTCCAGGATTACACTTGAGAAACAGCTTAGCTACATCAAAGTATACTTTCAGGACTGAAGAATCAGAAAAAGAATGCTTGAATTTCCTCTAAAATATTTCAGTGAGCTTTAAATTCAATTAGAGCACCTCCTAGCAGTCTTTTGGCACTGCAGCTTTGGACCATCTCATTGGGAGAGCAAGAGGGAGTCAGGAATAAAGAGGTAAAATTAGAAGAATTGTCCTTGTTAAGAGCAATATTTCTGCTGAAGTACTTAGGACTCTGGGTCTGCTTTGCCCACTTGCTTTGCTTATGCTCTTGTCCCTAAGAAACCCCATCTTATTCTGAAGAGCAGCAGAGCTTCATCCTGAAAAGTGAGAGAACTGAGCAGGGATGAACAAACTTCTGCAGCTCTGCATCCCAGTTAATCCCAAATCTAGATTTGTTTCTTCTGTCTGGGCATTTACTGGGGCTCAAAGCCTAATTGCTCTGTTAATTGAGAGAGAGATTTATTCTCTCTGGCCATAAATGAGCCCCCAAAGTGACCAAGAAACCCCCTGAAGGTCTCTCCATGGGGCAAAGCAAAGCTTTAGGTCAATACTGTCTCCTGGCATGGGTTATATTGACTAAGAAGTCCCTAAAATTATTCAGTCAATATAAATGAGTCTATTTCTTCTGAAGCTCTGCTATCTACTAATTCAGAGGGTGAAGAGATGCTTTCTGAGTAAAAAGGAATACATTTATTTTGTTTGTTTGTTTGTTTGCAGCCTGGCCACAATAAAAAGATTGTTTTATGGAAAAAAAAATCATGCTGATATTCCCAGTCAAACAGATATTTATCTCATATGCTACAGCAGAGAGAATATTCAAGAGCAGCTCATGTTCCTTTCCCTCAAGGCTCAAGGAATCACACCCCCAAGAGAAAGCTGCCTCCAGGCAAGTTCCAATTAATTAATTTTTATTTCTTTATTTGACTCAGTAGGTTAATTTGTGACCATTCTTCCTCTTTTCCCAAACTTTCCAGTCCTCTTAAAAATAAGAATTTCTGTGCATACTCATTAGGGAAGGGGTTTGTGTTTCAATGCTTGATTTAAATAATTCTGGTAATATAGGTAGAGGTAATTATGGCTTTAAAACAAGTTCACAAAACTGTTCTCTATCAGTTGCCTGTTCAACTAAAATGCAAATTAAACGTGCATGAGAATAAGGCATCAGTTGCCTTAAACTGCCATTTTATGACTCTATCCTTTAATTGGACAGAGCAGATAAATCCTTTTAAATACCTAACATTTTCAGCAGCCCAGAGAAGCTTGTGTTTTGTTCCAAGCAGCTGAACAAATACATCTGGTTTTTTTCCTCAAGGTTTTGTTGTTTTTTTTTTTAAAACCCTGCTCCATTCCCAAGCAAGGTGAAATGGGCAGAGCAAATTTCCTAGGAATTGGAGTAGACATGATTTCTTGCAAAAGGGAACAGAGAATAAGGTTTGTTTCTTCAGGGGAAAAAAAAAAATGAAGTCTTTTTTTTTTTGTGAAGTCTCCTGATGTTAAAAAAAAAAAGTTTCATTACATGTAAGAGCAATCTAGATATATAACAACTCTACAGCTGGCTTAAGAAATCTTATAAATTGTCACCTGCTCCACAGGTTCCTGGAATAGCCACTCTGAGGAGGCATTTGCTGGGCAAGGGAAAGAAATCAAATCCATATGAAAAAAAAAAAAAACCCAAAGAAAAAGAGACTTTCTGCATCCCTGGGGCCAACTGTAACTCCAACATTATAAATTCCTGCTGTCCATCTCATGCCCCAGCTCTGCTCCTCCCAGAACCTTGCTGGGTTGATGTCCTTCTGGGCACTTTTTTCTCCAGCTCATTTTTTTCCAACCAAGAGTTGCAAGCACTGGGGAAATTTGTATTTTTCTTTATTTTTTTTTCCTGGGGCTGGGGTCTGACTTGGTGTCAGGAACACAGCAGGCAAGAGGGACTGTATTTAATAGAGTGAGTGGGCAGGAAGATCCTTCTGAAGTCAGGTCATAAATCAAGAGTCAGCATGTTTCCAGTCAGAAAAAAGGAAAAAAAGCAGAAAAAAATCAAGTGGAGGTTCTCCCAGTATTGGGAAAACACTCCCACACTGCAGACAGGACCCTAGAAAATAGAAGTTTGAAAAAGCAGCTCTTAACTCACCAGCTGGTTGCAGGATGCAGAAATTTTATAATTTTATCTGTCTACAAAAAAAGCTGCTAGATTGGCAATATTGCATTTTTCACCTTTTTTTTTTTTTTTTTTTTTAAGGCAGCTGGACATGGAAAAGAATCCAAATCACCTAAGGACTCAGACTCTTCATATGAATTACAGATCAGCTTTGGAGCCACATGCTGAGCAATAAAATGAATAGAAAATTGCATGAGATAGTCACTAAGAAATGTCCAAATTGATAGAATTTTACAGCTAGGAGCTTCTTGTTGAAGGATGGAGAGAAATTTTCATATGGTCAGAAAGCTATCCTAGTGCACTTTTGGGGGGAGGTTGTTAAAAAGAGATTATGGAGAGTGTTTCAAATGGACCTGAGTACCAAATAATCTTGTTTCCACAGAAATGCCCTCTGTTTTCTGCCCAAAATTGAAATAAAGCTGTCAGGAGGTAAATTGCAACATAGCACTGCAACTAAAGAATGAAAATCAGATTCCAGAGTGAAATCAACACGAAATTCAATTTTTAGCTCTGTTCAGTGACAAAAGCCCAAATCAAAAACCAGAATGAGAAAGAAATAAAATTTTCATTTGCATATTGTCAAAACCAACATTTTTTCCCCCTCTCCAAAGCTGTGGAGCCATATGGAATATTTTCACACAGTGACCAGTGGGTTTATCACTTTCTGTGACCAGAAAACATCACCAGACCAGATGATTTCTTTTTTTTTTTTCTTCCATGCCTTAACTTTGATAATCCCTGAGTGATGTGTATGTGAATTAATGAGTTCACCTGCCCCCAGCTCAGTCTATCCAAGATCAATACCTCATTAGCTGACACCTCTTTAACTTCAGAGCAGTCAGGAGTTGATGGCACAGCAAGGAAGTAGAGAGGGCATATTCAGGGATGCCTGGAGACCTTTAAAAAAAAAAACAAAAAGCAAGAAAGACATGAAATTTTGAGGTTTATGGCACAATTTCCCTGCTGCTTGATGCTGTATCTCCTTCCTACCCAAGGCTGGAATTTTGTTCAGTGAGGGGTAAAGCTTAAATTGCCCTTTTGTCACATTTGAAGGTCCCAGAAATTGATGTTAACAGCTCAGTCTTACTTGGGACATTTTTTTTATTCCATTCCAAGGCAACATGATCCCTTTACATATTTCTCTTGAGCACTTTTCACTGATGAGAAGGAGCTAAATTCCCATTCCTTTTTTTAGCTGTTTTTCTCCCATTCCCTTTTTTTACTCCCTTAGAGGATCTAAATCCTGATTTCTATTTTCTAATTAATGAAATATGGTTCTAATGAACCACCCCTCTATCTTTTCTGCCCATCACCCGACCTATGTGCTTGTGCCAAGCATCCTTTTATTTCCCATTAATCAACAGAACAACCCTCTTCATAAATTCCTGGCCCTTGGGCCTGTAATTTAGGTCATTAAAATATTGGTTGTTTTTTGTTTTTTTTTTAATTTCCATCATAAGCCTAATGGGCCCAGCCAGGAGGAGGATGAAGAGCACCCAGTATAATGGGGAGTTAGCAAAAATTACTTCAAAAATACACTGTGTATATGAAATGGGGGGGAGGTTTAGGATTATTTTTTTGTTGTTTTGCTTCACCTTTGCTAAATTCCTGCCTGCTTGTTTTTTCCAAGCAACAATTCAACCCAAAGCCTTGGCCAATGATGGCTTTCTCTTAATTAAGGTCATTTCCATTATCCATCACATTTTCCTCCAGTCAGTGTTTGCAGGAGCCAAGCACAAATTTCCTCTCCTAACCTCACCCTTGGCTTTGGGTTTTGAAGTGCCTGCTTACCTGATTAAATGGGGGACCTAATTTGCTTGGAAATTCCTTGAGTTACTGAATCTTTAATCTGCTAATCAGACCAGACAAATTCTGGATAAATTTAGGAGGAGTTTTTAGCTCATCAAGCCCACACCTTCCCCAAGCAGCATCATTTTTCACTTTATTTCATTGAGAAACCAGAGGGAAATAGTTTTCTCCATAAGAATTGCATTCCTAGAGTTGCAGTTAAAATTTCATTATTAACAACTCGATTCATTTCTAATATTAAGCTATTTATTATCAACTTATTATTATTATTTTCATGACTTTTACCAATGATAGGCTCATGGAATGGTTTGGGTTGGAAGAGACCTTTAAAAACCACCTAAAGCAAGCAAGGACAAGGTTGCTCAGAGCCCCATCCAACCTCACCTGGAATAATCTGGAAAAAAGCTGAATTCTGCACAGAATCAAAAACTCCATTGACTCCACTCTCTCTCCACTCAGTCTCCAGCAAGGAACTGGTCTGAATGTTTAATTCCCACTAAGCTTATTGGCTTCTCTCTTTAGAGAGTGTGGAAAGAGCATTGATTCCTGGGCTTGAAGAATTCGTGGCCATTGGAATTCTAGTTAAGCCTAAAAATTTAAAATTTACCACAACTTAAGCTATTTAAACAAGTCCCCTGCTTTTTTTTTTTTTTTTTAGAGGCATTCTCCTTTTGTCCACAACTTATCTATGAATACAAACCCCAGAAACCTGATTTTATTTTTTTAGCTGCTTCTGCTGCCATCACATCGATTGGTGTTTCACTTGTTGGATTTATTATTTATTATTTTTTTAAGTTTAAATTGAATAAGCTGCTTGAAAGGCTTCTCAGCTAAATCCTAACCTTAAACTGGATAAAAGAGTCAAAAATAATCAGCAGAGTAATAAAAGGGAATGTGTAAGGGTCTGTAAGATCCCCTCCTAGAAGATGCAGTGGAAAAGGGAGTTTTCATGCCCTACTAAATGCCCTGCACTGATGCTTTCCCCTGGTAAAAGTCTTGTTGTCCCCCAATATTTGGCCCCCCCATAGCAAAAAACCTGATCCCTATCTTTTAACCAGAATCCCCATAACACAGCCCCAAGACAGAGTCACCTCAGCCTCTTCTGGTCATATTAAAATAAATTTCAGATTAAAGAAAATTGCATTTTAGATCGGTGAGGGAAAAAAGAATAGGAATCATTTAATGTGTCAATAATCCATCTGTTTGCAAAATGTTCATGTGGGAGGTTTGCCATGCAAATTTTACTGCTTTCTCCCCAGTCACATCTTAAAATAAAATTTGAGAGGTTTTTTTCCCTATAAACCACCTCCAATTTCAGCCTAAGGGGAAGCTGAGATTTCAAAATGACACTTTTTCCTTTTCCTCTTGCAAAAATCACACCCTGCTCCTCTAGAGCAGCCTCATGTGTGACATCCTTCCTCTGCCACCAAGTTGTTGCCATCAAGCAGAGGCTGGGACAATTTCTTTCTAATCACAGTTACAACTTCCCAAAAAATTAAGCTGGAGGCCACAATTCCTCATGGTTCTCTCTGCATCTGTATTTTTTTTTATTATTATTATTTTTTTACAGAATAAGAGCATGATTTGGGGCTGGAAGAACCTTTCAAGGCCATGGAGTCCAAGGGATATCTGCAAAAAATGAGGTTGCAGGGCTAGCTGTAACTAGATGAAGTTGTTTAGGTCCAAATTTACCTGGAATTATTTCCAGGGATGGGGCATTTCCCACCTCTCTGGACAACCAGTGTCTTACCAACTCAGCAGCATCTCCAGGCTGACCAGAAATCCCCAGTGCTCAGCTCTGGGCAACTGGGAATAATGACTCCAAAGGTCTAAAGAGAAAAGAAAAAAAAATACAGCACCTCAGTCCAACATAACTCTATTTATACAAGTAAAAAGTGCTCCAAGTGAAGAGGTGTCAGCACCATGTAGCATCACTGCCATCATTTACCTCCATCTGAACCTCTCTGATGGTTCAAGGGTACCACTCCATTTAATAAACTATTTATTTCATCTATTTAGGAGAAAAAATCTTATCAAAATCAAGCCTCCTTGGAATTCCAGGCCAAAATTGCTTTCATTGCCAGAATTCTGTCTCCCAAGGAGCACTTCAGCACAAGCACACATTGCCAAAGCACTCTCTCCTCCAAGCCTTTGCTCTCCCCCTTTTTGGAAAAAAAAAAAAATAAAATAAATAAATCAAAAAACATCATCTCCATCTTTTTTTTTTTTTTGCTCGAGTCAAGGTGTGCACAGCAGGAGCTGAGTTTTAGGCAGGGAGAGCCCTGGCAGCTGATTTCTTCAGTATATTGGAGCTGGGATGAAGGGAGGGTTTGATCAGCAGTAAAAATAGTGAAATTTTCCAAGCTCTTTTTACAAGGCTGTGAAAAAAAACTTGAAGGTTTGGGGGAAAGGGTTTTAAGTCAAAAAAAAAAAAAAAAATAAAGCTTGGAAAAGGTGATGGAAAAAATTAGTTTGTAGTCATCACCCTGCAATCGAAGGAAAAAAAAAAAAAACCAGGAAAATCCCCACACTTCTGCAGCTCTGATCACCCCACAATCACTGGAATATTTTAATTCAACAGCCCAGATGAATTTCAATTTTAACTTCGAGCCCCAGCTTGTGCCAGAAAGCTGGGGAAGGAAAAATTAAATATTAGTGGGAGGCTGTGCTGAGCCACCCCCTCCTCAGCAGATCCCCAGGCTGGGAGAGAAAAAATCCCACTTGGAAAAAAAAGTGGAAGACAGGGAAACCTGGGACACACTTTTTGCAGCCACCCCAGCTTGGGAAAAAAAAAGCAGCCAGGCTTGGTTTAAAATTGGGGGGGGAGCAAGGCTGAAAAGTGGCAAGTAAAAAAAAAAAAAAAAAAGCCACCACAAATCTTTCCCCAGTTCAGCAGATGCAGATCAAAAAGAAAATCCTGATTTTTTTTTTTCCTACAGTCACATTGATGCCATCCGTAACAGGATATAAAATTATTATTTTTTATTTCTATTTTATATTTATATAAAATAGAATATTTTTTTATTTATAGAATTTATATTTATTTTTGTATTTATATTTATTTTATTTATTTATAGAATTTTTATTTATAGAATTTTATTTATATTTTCTATTTCTATTTTATATTTTCCTATCATCATTATTGAACTGGCAGCTGTGTCAGCTACACCAAGGTAGGCATTAAAGCAGCACAAAACTGGAGGAGTGATCCCAAATCCCAAGAACCTTCCAAAGGGTTTTCCCTCTCTCTAAAAGAGCCAATATCACAAAATTCATAAAATCTTCCCCAAAAAAGCCCCCTGGAAAACAAGGGGTGATTTTCCTACCTTCTGCCAGTCCTCCTGGAGAGAAGATTCTGCTGGACTAGAAAAGATCCAGCAGCTCCTGATGTTTGGATCCCCAGCCTGATTTTACTCAATAAATCTCAGCTGTGGCTTATAACAGACCCAAAAAAAGTTTTTCTAGGCTCAATTCCCTCCCCATGGGAAGGAACCAGGGGTGGAGGTCCCAGCTGTACCCACTCAGGTAATTCAAAGCTATCCCAGGTGCTCACAGCAATTTAAGTTTAGTTGATTTAATTTCATTTTTGAGGAGGATTTGTTATCCCTTTTCTGCCTTCTGCTGAAGGCAATGGAAGCTCCAGGAGGAAATTTGGGATAACCTTGAAGGTAAGATTCAAGAAATGGGTTATAGAATAATTTGGGTTGGCAGGGAACTCCTACTGTCTGTTTGCCTTCAAAATTTCTTCCCAGGGGGACAAAAAACCCAAGAAATAGGAAAGCAAAGGGATTTACCCTCAGTTTTCCAGGATTTTATCATCTGGACTGAGATAATAACAATCTTGGATGACCCAAGGAGGGATCCTGCCAGGAATGGGATGAACCGAAAGCAAGACTCAGAACTGAGAGGGTTAATTATAATTTCTTACTTATTTTCTAACAAATTTCTTACTCCTAATTTGCTCTTTATCCCTAGAATATTGCTGAGACACTGATTTCACCAGCACAAGTAGTAGCCTAAGGAGGCAGAGTATTTTATGATGTGAAATGAGGTTTAAGGTGGTTCTTTTTGCTGAAAGATTTCTAATATCAGCTGAGAAAAATGTGTTGTTTGGGGTTTTTTTTAATAATTGAGCATGGCATGTGTTAAAATGTGTTAAGAAGTGCAGAAAACAATTAAAAATAGAAGTATGAAGACTCAAAATGCAAAGGGAGTTGCTCCTATTTCTGCAAATCTTCTGCCTGACACTATCCCTGGCTCAAATCCCCTTCAGGAGCTGAAGCTGGGATTTAAAAAATGAAGAGAAACCAGAATTCCCCTCGAAACACAGCTTGGACTTCCATGATATTCAGGAGTTTCTGTTTTCCACGGAAGTGGTTTGTGTTTTTCAAGTTTGGAGATGCACTTGTAGCTTCTGAGAACTATAAATGTATTTTTTTTTTTTATTTTGCTTCTCCAGTGTTTCAGTAGTTCTGAGTAGCAGCTCTGTGTGTCAGATTGGACCTCAATAAATAGCCATGGAAAAGTCAAGGAGAGGCAGAGTTATTTCTTTTAGACTCTGATTTCTTGGAGGAGGGGGGAGCAAGAGGTTAGCAAACTCTTTAGTAATTCTAAACCTTAAAATAATTTTATCTATCATCAGAAAAACCTGTGGGAGGTCTCATAAGAAACTGGTTTGCCTAAAAAAATCCTTCAAAAGAATGGATAAATTTCAAATATACTTAATCATAAAGCATGCACTGCTGATAATAAATTACTATGGTGCACATATATATAAAAATAAAATATTCTTTGTCTTTACTTTTTTTATTTCTGTCTGCCTGAAAGACCCTAACATTCCAGGCTTAGTGAATCTCTTGGAGACCTCCAGGCAATGATTCCAGCTCTGAGGCCAGCCCAATTTCCAAGGATTTGCTGCAGAGCAGTCAAGTCACAGAATCCTGGAATCCTAGAATCATTTTAGTTGGAAAAGAACTGGTCCTGCTGGCCATGCTTGTGCTGATACAAGCCAAGGTGGCCACCTGGACTCAGAAAATCAGACAATGGGTTGGAAGGGACCTTGAGCATGATCAGGATCCAACATTCCAGCTCATATCCAGCCCCTCTTCCCCTGGGATTTGGGGAAGCTCACACCTTGGTGAAATCCATGGGCCCAGCCTGTTCAGTCAGGACCCAGATTTTTCCTTTCCTCCTTATTTTCAGTAGGAAAGTGACAACCAGCTTCCTTTCTCCTGTTTGGCATTGCAGGGAGTTTGACTTCAGGCTCAGAGCTTGCCAACTACTTAGCAACTGATCTAGTTTGGTTTTAAATGCTTTTTTTAGCCCAGGTTTTTCCCTCTCTCTAAGGAGTCCCAGGCAGAGTAATTACTGGTTTATTGCAGCTTGATTATTGCAGGGTTCAGCTTCCTTGAAGGTATCCACAATGGATTTATGATTTTTCCTGTATTATATATATATGTGGCCAGCATTTGGGTCCAGTCTTGCCATTTACTTGGCTATAATTCTACAGCCAGCCAGATAGGGGCTCTCCTTGCATATATATGATCATTAATAAAGTCACAGGTCATATATTGGTATAAAAGGTCACTTCATTTATCAGAAGCATTTCAGATGAGGCTCTCCATAGAAAGCGTTAAAAATGATCTATTAGAAAAAACATTATTTCTCTCTTACTAAAAAAAAACCTCTCAGGGAGTCAAATTCCCTTTAAAGGCATGTCCCAAAGGGCACTTCTCATTGCAGTTGGTCTCACTTCCCAACACCTTAAGCTTCTATTAGTCAGGAATGATAGAGGTGGAACAAAAAAAGAGAATTCTGTCCCATTTTGCCTCTCCATCTCATCTTTTAGTAAAGAGGAAAACTCAAACCTTGCTCTTGATTAAAATCCAAGAATTTTAAGCTGCCGTAGTTCAGTTGGGTTCATTTAGTTATTCATCAGGTTAGGAACTTTTTATTTTCTTATCAAACTAGACAGATTTTTTTCTTCTTCTTCTTCTTAGCTAGGAGAATTTGGAATAGGGTCTGAGCCACAGAGTAACCACAAATCTTTGTCACTTTCTAGAACTCAATTTTCACTATCAAAATGAAGGAATATTCTCAATATTTTTAAAATTACACACATTAGAGATAATGCCCTCCATCAGCTGTGCCATGCACCCATCCCATTACCACTGAAGGCACAAGAGCTTCATTTTGCTTGCCAGCACAAACAAGGGACTTGCTGATAAGATTCTGTGTTGAAAAGGGTTGATTAGGCCCAAAGAGCTCAGCAAAGAATTCCTCTATTGCTAAAGAGAGTTTGAAATGAAATATTTTTTCTTGAGCAACTTGAGATTAATATTTAGGGATGCAAGCGGCACCCTTGATAATAAATTAACAATAAAAATATCTTTTAAAATAACCTTTCGGTATCAAATAAGTTTGTAAAACTTTTTTTTTTTTTTTTTTTTTTGCATGCCCTTGTCACCAGGTGTCTGCTCTCATGGGGAGACCTTTCCCTCTGTAAATCCCTGGCAAAAGCCTCAGGAGCATGGGCTCACCCCTTTTGCAGGCAGAAAGAGTGAAGCCACTTTTGATGGAGGAGAAGCTGAGGCAATCAAATCACCCTAGAGATGGGGATTAGATAAAAATAAAGCAAATAATTCCAGGCATTCAAAAGGTTGGAGTTGATCAGGAGGTTCTCATGCCTTCTCCAGCTGTCTCCCTGAACTGAAGTTAGAACCAGACAAGCTGATGGTGGCTGGAACTCTAGGAGCAAAACAAAATCAAAAAGTGCTTTCTCTTCACAATTTATTTGATATTTTCCTTCTAAATGCAACTAAAGTAGCTGTCATGGCTTAGCTGAGAAAGCATTCAATTTAAGTAAGTGTATTGATGATTGTTTTTTTTGTTTATGCTCTGTGCAGAGGAAAAAGGGACCTGAGGATCTGCACAGCAAAATGCAGACTAAAAATCCCAGAAAAAGGGGAGGACTGAGAGTGCCTCTTACAGACTAAGGTTTCAATATTTAAACTAGGCTTTTTTCTTTTTTTTTTTTTCTTGTTGAAATTTAAACATGTGGCTTGGTTCCATTCCAGTAGTAATATGGAAAAAAGAGTGGTTGTTTCACCTTTATTCAGGAGCCATCAGAGGGTCTCTTACTTGGGGGTTTCCTGTGATCCCAGCTGCCTTTTGAATATATAAAATATCTTCTATGACAACACAAGTCAGGAACTGAGCAGAAGCCTTGCACTTTGTGGAGAGGCATCTAAATCTCTCTTTCAGTTTAAAGCCATTCCCACTGCATGGAAAAGTGGAAAGTCCTCCAGCTCTCCTGTAGCACCTTGAGGGACTGGAAGGGATCAGAGAATGAGCAGGGTAAAGGGATTTCAGGATTTAGGATGTCCTGCGCTGACTGACCTGACTCAGATTTATTCTTGTGGACAGCAAGTAAATAATTCTCATATAAAGCCCTGGGAGGGTGGAAGGCAGGAATTCCAAGTTGGATTCCAAGTGCTGGTCATTTTTCTGATTCACTCCTTTCTTTTTTTCTGATTCACTCCTTTCTTTCTTTTTTTTCTGATTCACTTTTCTGATTTCTTGGTGATTATTTCAGACCAAACAGAGGAGAAAGATCTTTTAATACTCAGTGATCTTCAGGCCACTTTCTTGAGAAGGTTCTAGAGGAAGATGATTTTGCTGATGCCATTCATCATTAGGAGGCAGGATGTCCTCCTGCTCTGGAGACAGAAAGCTGGCAACGCAAGATATTTGCCAAGTCCTCTCTTTTATAAATCTCAATTAAAACCCTGGTTCTGAAACTAGGAACAGGTTTGTTCTTCAGTTGTTTAACAAATTGCATAGGCTCTGCTTTAAAGGTGTAAAAACAATGTTTTCAGCTGAGATTTTCAAAGTATTATAAAGTCTGATGGAATTCTGCTTTTTTTTTTTTTTTTTTTTTTTTTTTGATCCTAACTTTTAAGATTTCTTGAAAATCTTGATCTAAAATAACATAGCTGCTATGGAGCTGAAATCAAACCTTGTCAGCATCACTTTTGTTCAGGTCTAAGAGTGCATCTCAATTTCTCCACTTCAGTCAGAGCCATCAAGGAGGCTTAGGGGAAAAGTTGAATAAGGCAGAGGAGTGTATTCTGGTTTTGATCACACACCTCTTTTCTTCATGCACAAATCCACTGGCAAGCCCTATAAATTAAGAGGGAGAACTGAGAACTGATCAAAATTTAAAAAAAAAAAAAAAAAAAGCACCCCAAGGCACTACAGTTTAAATTCAATGTCCAAATATTTTATTAAACAGAAGTGTGGGACTTCATCTCTTTGCTATTAAAGATGCTATTTGCATCTTTGCTATTAAAGAAAGATTTTTCTTTTTGTTGAGAATCTCAGGACAAACACCTCTGATAAGCAGGTTATTTGCCATCTGATCCTTGTTGCTTTCATTTTTCAAGCCTTCCTTTGAACAGTTTTGCTCCTGCATTTAATGCCCAGGAAAGATATTCTGTATGCTGAGGAAAAAGGGAGAGCTCCATGAACAGGAGGTGTCCAGGAATAGAGGATGAAGGGACCATGGGATGTGCAAGTCCAGGATT
This sequence comes from Phaethornis superciliosus, assembly GCA_023637945.1. NCBI lineage: Eukaryota > Metazoa > Chordata > Aves > Apodiformes > Trochilidae > Phaethornis > Phaethornis superciliosus. The sequence goes on from JAJQWJ010000004.1 coordinate 71,500,268, forward strand.
TGAGATTTCCCAGCAAATCTCAAGTAATTGATGGCTTTTTCTCCATGTCAAACATTTCCAGCCACCACTGGTCACCTATTTTGCAGCTCTACAGAATATTTGAGGTTGGAAGAACCTCTGAGGAGCATCTGATTTTGGATCCTCTGCTCCAAGCAGAGCATGTTTGAAAGTTAACCCAGGTTGCTTAGGAAAAACAGCTTTGGATATTACCAAGGCTGGAAATTTCATCACCTCTCTGGGCTCTTTTTTTTTATTTTTTAGTGTCTGGCAACCTGCAGGGTGAAAAGCAATGTTTGTATCCTTTATCTATAGCAAATGATGAGCCATACAAAAGGAAAATCAAAAAAAAACCAACCAACCCCCCCCAGCCAGGCAGGGTTGCAACTTGCCAGAGGAAGAATGATCAATGGAAATGATTGGTAAAAAAAATGGGAATGATTTCCTTGCTCAGCAGGAAACTTCTGCAATAAAACACCCCGGAGGAGCTTTGGGTAAGGGCCATGCCCTGAGTTCCAGCCAGGAAAACCTGGTTTGTGATTTCCAATCCCTCCCTTCCTCATCTCCAACAGAACTGTTGGTTTCATGATGAAGTAAATCCCCTCTACGTTATTAACACCAGGGATACTACCACGAGGATCTGTGGGGCACCCTGGTGTACCTTTTACCTCTAGGTAGTACCTCTCTCCACTAAAACATTTCCCTTCTCTCCTCTTCCTCATTTCCCAGGTCAAAGATGACCATGGCTGAGATGATGGAGAGGGCAAATATTCCTTGGGTACTGTTCAGAATGGGTGTAAAATAAAATAATAAAAGTCAGGTGCTTCCCTACTTCAGGGAATCAAGCTCCAGGGTGCAGAAGGTTTGGAAAGGAAAATCTGGGAGGTGGAAAGCAGAAAGAATTGATAGGATTTAGACAGCCTTGATCCCCAAGATGATGCCAGGTTGCAGTGACAGGCACTAATAGTGGAGGGCACAGAAAAAAAAAAAAATTAGAGAAGGATAATGGTATTAATAATGATAATAGCAGCCAGTTCTGATAAGAAGGCATAATAAACTGATTATTATCATCATCTCTGGAGACCACTATTATTATTCTCCAAGTCCACATCCCTGTTTGAGACTATTTATAAGTTCTGACAAATGTTAAACCTCAATGTAATCTTTACTCAAGGATTCCAAACCCAAGGAATAGCAGGCAAATGACTGGGTTTAAACTGTGTTGCAAAAGCAACACAAAGATAAAAAAAAGATAAAGCTACCTGGAGCCAAACAGTGCCAGGAGAAAGATGAAGGAGAGAAAGTGAAAAATGCTTTCATTTTCTAGCAGTGCAAGCAACCAGCCCAGGGGTGGAAATGCCCAAGCACCTGGAGCTGTGCTGAAACCATAGAAACATCCAATAATTTGGGTTGAAAAAGACATTTCACACCACCACATCCAACCAAGGTGGGACATTCCCAACCTTGTGTGACACTTTCCTTTCTCCAGAGGTTTTTTTCCATGTATTTCTGCATTCTCCCATCTCAGCACATACTGGTCAGATACCCTTTATTTTAGTTTGCTCACTGGAACAGCTGGACATCCAGAATATTTGCATTAATTGATGTGTCCCCACTGAGTAACTCTGTTAAAAATACCTGCCCAGTATTTCAGATAACAGGCAGGACAGTTTTGCAGTTAATCTTTTCATCATTTATCTTCATTTACAGGGATCTGACAAATCAAATGGCCTGCAGCTGATTTCACACGAATCATTGTAATGTACAAACTCCAAGTTGTAAATTATTTTAAGGAAAAAGCTATTCTGGTTACTTTGTAAGACAGAATTAATCAATTTTTTATGTCCTGGATGTATTTATCTTCAACACACAGTGCAAGGATGCAAGGCAAGAGGAAGCATTCAATTTCTGTTAGTTTCTAACTTTACAGTCCCTGTTTTTGGAGAGACAAAATAGAACCAAGCTGAAATACATTAATTAAGACATAAGAGTGTAATGGGAAGAAGTAAATGACAGATTTCTTGATCATACCCAAAGACTAGGTAAGGGAGGAAAGCAGCTTGAATAATTAAATTGCTGAGATGAGCAGAATTCCTTTCTTGAAAATGTACTGCTCATTACTGAAATTAATTTGTCAGGAAAAGTGTTTTCCTTTGGGAGGGATTGTGCTTTTTTTAAAAACTTTTTTTTTTTCTAATTTTGTTTTGTTTTGTAAAAATTTCTGACATGCCCCTCAGAAAACCCATGGCCCACGGATGCCTTGGACCTGGCTTCTTCTCCTTACCCCCCCCCCACAACAACTTCCTGAGGGACCCACCAGCCCTGCTGCACCTTGAGATCAGCTCAGAAAAGCTGTCACTATGTTCTACAAACCCTGCACTGAAATTTTATGACTGAATTGTGAGTCCATTTATCAAGAAGTCATCTCTGGTGGGTCCAATCCTAGAGGATGCTGAGCACTTTCTGTGACACTGCACCAGAAAGCACCATTAGTGGCCAAGCACCAAAGAGGTGGTGGCATTGAGCATATTGATTCCTTCCCCTTGAAGACAAAGTGTTTTGATTAGAAATGATTAATTGAACTGAATCTCCCTCAGCAAATTCTGCTGAGCAACAGTTGTCTGGGCGAGTAAATAATTCAGTAGATTAATGCAGTGCTGGAGTGTAAAACTGCCTGAAATTTCTTGCTGTGGCTCTTTTGGAGCTTGCTAAAAAGGTTTGAAGGAGCTGCACCTTCAAGTGCTGTGACTTCAGCAGCTCAGAAATCAACCAGCAACTGAATTCTGGGGAGAAATATCAAAGAAAAGTCACAGGGGTCTGAGGGGAGTGAAAAGGGATGAGGGTGAATCAAAAGAGCAGAGCCCAAGTGGCACCAAGTTGGTTTTTCTTTATGATTTGCACACTCACCTCTTTCCTGCCACAGGCAAAAAGGAGGGGTTATGAAAAACAAATTGGGACTTTTTATTTCAGCTAAAGCTCTACCCACCCCAAATTAAATCTCAGCCTCCCAGTATTGAAAAGAAAACCAAACTTCATCATGTGATTACTCTGGGTATGTTTTATTGAGCAGTTTTATTGTTAGCTACTCCCAGGCTTGGTGAAATCACTCTTTGGTGAAATTAGTTGTGTTTTCCAAACACTTTGGTCAGGAGCTGAGCCCTGTGGGCCTTTCAAGCCTTATAAATACAATTAATAGAAGATATGTATTTAAAAGAGTCTCATACACACTCCAGGATCCGTGGAAAGACAGCTCCATTTCCACTGTAATTAAAATATGCCCAGAAGAACTTTTCTAGTGGTCTCAGAATAAAAGCTTAGACTTTCTGCAGAGCAAGGCAGGGACAAAATTAACCTGACATTTGTATTTGACAAGTAAGTTAATGCTGTGCTAATCCCCCTGTGGGCCACAGCAATTTTCACCTGTCAGAGACATTTTACTCCAAAGGCAGTATCACTCCTCCCCCTTTCTGCTCTATTGCAACTGAAGAAAAAAGAAAAAAAAAGGGGTGTTCATTGAGTAGCCATCAGGTAGCAAAGTGATTGTCTAGAAGTGGCCAGAAAGCAGTGAATTGTTTCAATGCTGTTATTTAGGATATAAATCAGTCAGGAAAAGGGATTGTGGAAGGATCTGGCCATCCCAGCGGATATTTGAAAGGTGGAAGGGAAGGTGGAAAACTGCAGAGGCTGCATCCTACCAAGCACCAGGCTGAGAACTTTGCCTCTCCAAAACAGAGGTAGAAGGCTGGGGTATATCCTTTTTTTTTTTTTTTTTTTTAAATACATATATAAATAAATTTCACTTGAGACTCTTTAATTGTTAATTAGTCCACTTTAAAAGCCAGAGCTGTTCTATTCATTAGAGCACTAACCCAGTTGGAAATGCATTAGTATTCCTCTGCACTGCCTAATCACTACAGCATTCATTTAAAATTCTTTCAGTAATCCAAGTCTGCAAAATTTCGAGTTGATGTAAATGTCAAAAGCAGAAGACAGAAATGTCTAATTAGCTAAGTACCTCAGTCGGTGCTGTTTCTTGGCAAATAATACATTAATTTCTAGGGGAAATGGCTGGAAAGGGAAGGAGAAGAGGTTGAGGCTGGATGTGAGGCAGAATTCTTCAGGAGGAGGGTGCTGAGCCTCTGGAACAGATTGCCCAGAGAAGCTGTGGCTGCACCCTCCCTGGAGGTGTTCAAGGCCAGGTTGGATGAGGCTTGGAGCATCCTTGTCTGGATGAGAGGTTGGAGGAGATGAGCTCTGAGCTCCCTTCCAACCTCAGCCATTCTCTGATTCTGCTAGAATTCTCCAAGAAACAATTTCTGCCCCCAAAAGTTGCCAGGCTCTGCTCCCAGCAGAATAACCAAATAACATCCAGGTGCCTCTGCCAATCAGAATTAGTATAAAATTAGAATCAGTTCTACTCAAAGGAGGGGCAATTCACATCGGTCAGGGTCTCCTCCAGGAGTTTTCATGGTCTCAAAAAAGAAAATTATAAATTAAAAAGGGGAAAAAGAGAGGTGAGAGAAACATGGATTGCCCAGGAGGTATCAGTGATTTGGACTGAGCATCTCTTCCTCTGGTCTCTCCTCCAGTACCTGATTGATCCTGGTGTTATCTCCATGGAAAAACACCCAACCAACTCCAGTTTTCTATTTCAAATTCCTCAAAAAAAACTGGGTAAGTTTTGTTTTCTTGTTCATTTGGGATTTTTTAACAGTTAGAACAGGTTAAAGTGGGAAGGATTTATATATATATTTTTTTTTTTTTTAATAAAGGGAGTTTTAATTTTTTGCACTATGCCTCAAGGAATGGACACAAAGTGCAAAGCAGATCAGTCTTTGGGTCTGTAGGAATCTGAGGCAGGAAACATGTGCTTGGGCAGGCACAAATTATTAATAAGTGATAATTAGTACTACCCACTAACGAATTGTGCAGGTTTTGGGGGGTTTTGGTTGGTTTTCTCTCTTGCTATTAGATGCCACTGCAAGTCCAAAGCTCCTTTATTTTTCTTTAGTGAAATTCTTAAGCAAACCTTCTGAGGAGAGGAAATTCATGACCTCATTACATCCTTTCCTGGTTTAATTTTGGTTCTTTTTGCAATGATCATCCCTGCCATTAAAATGTCAATGTTCTCCATGAGTTACACCACCACAGAACCCAAGACCCTGCAATTATTTCCTCCTCTTCATCTAAGAAGTGCTGAGAAGTTTTAGATGTTGGTGGTAAATGATTTTTTAATGGTGACTACTGTGCATGTAAGATCAAGTATCTCCTAGAAGTGATTTAATGCCAGCAGGGGGAGGAAAAAAAGTTGGTGGCCTAATTTTACATTGCTAGGAGCACAAAGGAGTCTGAAGGATGGAGTCCCCATTGCCACCAGCTGAGTTCCTGTTCTGCTAGGAAAAGGATGAGCCAAAGTATCAAAGGAGAAAATGATTAAGAAAAAAGTGGGAAAAGAGAGAGAAAGGGTAAAGGATAATGAAAAGCTAAACAGGAGACGTGGGCTTGAAATAGCTTGCCTAGAACTTTTCCATGACTACACAAAATATTTCTCCTGACTTTAAGAGGCACTCAGGGCTAAGGACAGAATGCAGCCCAAAAAAAGTACCAATCATTTCTGTAAAGAGCTTTTTTTGTTAGCCTGCAAAGTGTATCCAGGGGTGGAAAAAGTCCTTCCATGCTGTTTTTGCTTGATGGATCCCTTGAGCTGCCTTCTGCTTTCCCAATCCCTCCACCCCTCTTGTTTCTCCTGCTATTGTGGTCAAACCTGTGCTATTTTGTACCTGAAATCCTGGCCAAACCCATGCAGAAACATCCCTAATGGTTTGGTGAGCTTCTGCCTGTTAAGGATACTGAACACCCCAGTGATGCCAGAGAAATTAATTAACCACCTTACAGAAAAGAAAAACCCAACAAAAATATGCAGTTTGATTTAAAACAGCTTCTTATTTATTTTTTTTTTTTTTAATACAAAAGGTAAGATCTGATTTGGTATAGATTTACTTAGTTCCAAGCAAGTTTTACTGAATTAAGAGACTTCCCAAAATGTAAAGCCCTCCCAAGATTTATCTGACCAGTTCAATCAACTTCTGCTTCTATTACTACTATATTGCAATTCTTTAGGTATGCAGGGAGGGGTTTATGATCATGGAATTAAAATTCAGTGGCAGCCATGAAAATCTCTGACACTGATCCCAGCATCAAGCGCCTCCTCGTTAAGTTCAAATAATCCTTTGTTAATTTAAAAAGAAAACCACTAAAAAGTTGTGTTACAGCACAATTCTTTAGGGAGAGGTCTGTAAAAGCAAAAGAGAAGAAAGCAATGGTAATGTGCATAATATGAATAATTGCTTAGGGTAAAAAGAGGGAGGAAAAAGGAATTCTGTACTCTGAGAGTCAGGCTTTTCAAGAAGTGCCCTGCCATGAAGAGAAAGCTAAATTGTTCCTGATATTTAAGTAATACTCTCTGGCATGAGTTTAGAAACTAAAACACCAGTTCTGATTCCAGCTCTGGCAAAATTCTTGTTTATTCCTTTGGAAACAGACCCTCAGTTTGTTTAAAGAGGAACAATCTGAGACCTTTTTTTTTTAAAAAAAAATGTCCATTTTTAATTTTTTTAAAATTTTTTTTAGTGTGGGTTTAGAGTGGAAAATGGCAGCTGTTAGGCAGATGGTTTTGATTTTTACCTTAAAAGCTCTTTTTCTCCCTTCCTCCTTTGTCCTCTGAAGGACTCCCACTTCTCAGCCACAGGCTCCTGACAATGGGGGAGCCAGCTCTCCAGAAAGGTGGATTTGATCCCTTTGGAGAGGTGATCCACCACCTCTCACTTGGCAGAAGTTACAGCAGAAGCTTTAGGGACATAAATAGGGAAAAAAATTATTTACCATGAGGGTGCTGAGCCCCTGTGCCAGGTTTCCCAGAGAAGCTGTGGCTGCCCCATCCCTGGCAGTGTCTCAGGTCAGGTTGGATGGGGCTGCTGGGAGGTGTCCCTGCCCATGGAAAGGGCTTGGGAATGGATGGATTTTAGGGTCCTTTCCAACCAAAACCAATTTGGGATTTTATGATCAAAATATGAAAGGCTTCCTGCTCAAATTGCATACAGTTTGGAAGCTGAAAAATAGAAATTTTAGTAAGAAATAACAGCAGGAGATGCTCAAGAATGCTTCTTAAAACCTTCATGTCTCATAGGGTAAATCCTCAGTCTGCTCCCACCACCACAGATCCCAAAGTGTCCAACCCAAACCTGTGCTGCTCCAGAGCAGTTTTTCTGAGCCCCCAGAACTTCCCTGCGGATTTTATTGTTTCTATTAAAACTTGGCACAAAATCCCACTGGAGAATGTTTGGTTGGTGGTGTTTCCATCCTATTTAAGGCCTTTTAAATGGGAAAGAGCAAAGGAGAAACAAAAAAAGCTATCAGGTCCCTACTACAATCAGAGAGTTGAGTTTATTGCTGTAGATTTTATAATATTCCTTTATTCCTGCATAAAGAAGAGAGAGCTGGAGAGGATGGAGCAGCATAAAATACCAACTAAATAAATAATGGAATCTGGCAAAACAGGGAAAATTCAGGAGCTCAGTTTTTTACAGGCTCACCAAGTAACATGAAGTTGTAAAGATACACAGGTTTTGCCAGAAAGCTCAGGGGATATGTAGAACCATTTAATAGTGAGAAACAGGACAGTGATAAAACAACAAAGATTTATTCAGCTAGAGATTAAGTGAATAAATCAAAGAAATCACACTCATGGCTACTTTAAATTCACACCATGAAGTGAAAGGACACTGAAAGTGACTCTCAATCTGGGGCAGGCATGGACAGAAAATCCCTCTTTTAAAAAAATCCTTCTTTCTTTTAAAAAAATCCCTCTTTCTTTTAAAAAAATCCCTCTTTTTACCCCCAAAATAGTAAATCCCAACCCCACTGATGTCTCATTAGTAAAGATATTTTATAATATTTTGCTTATTGGTGGAAGGGTCCAAGACTCAGTGCCTTTAGGTGCTCCAAGGATGGTTGGGTCACGTCCTGGCTGAGCTGCACTGGGGCAGTTTGCAAAGTGAAGCTTTGGAAATGGATTTTTAAAGAAAAAAAAACTCCAAAAACCAAGGAAAGGCCTCAAGCTGCATGGAGAGTGGGAGAGAGGCTTCAGGCAGAGCTCTCCTGGCTTTCCCATTCCCATCAGAGGAAGAGGGAAAAGAGAGGAAGGTCACCTCAGGGCTAATTTGCTGGGATTTCTGAGCACAGAACAGGATTTATGATTTTTTTTAAATTTATTTTTTAAATTTTTTACACTCTCCATTACAGAATAAGTAATATTCAGCCTGCTCTGGTTTGTGGAGTTTTTTAAGGAATAAAAAAAGGAGTTAATCTCATTTACACCTCCTGCTGCAACACCAGGAGCAAGCAGGTTTCCTTTACAGAAGGTTTACAGCTGGGCTCAATCCCCAAGATTTAAGTGAATCCCCAAGATTTAAATGAAAAAAAAACCAACTTTTTTTTTTCCAAACAAAAGACTTACAGCAGGAGGGGCCTCAGCTGCTGCTGGAGTCAGCTCAGGGCTGGGTCTTGGCTCCTGGGTTCCCACCACTTCTTAACTGCATCTCTCCATCTGCTCCACTTAAATTTCTTGGATTTGGGGTTTTTTTTTCCTTTTAGTTTGCTTTTTTGGGTCTTTTCTCTCTTTTTTTTTTTTTTTTCTTTGATTATTTTTTTTCCTTTTTGGTCTTTAGTTTTTGCTTTTTGATTTTTTTGCTTTTTTGTTTGGGGTTTTCTTAATATTTTTTAATATTTTTTTTAATAATTTTTTTTTTTTCCAGGAGTTAGGGGTTTGGAAAAGGGGTTTGGGGGAAAGGATTCAGGGAAGTGGTTTGTGGGAAAGATTCATTCTGGAGAAAGCAACTTGGAAAAGGGTTTTGGGAAAAGGAAATTTGGGGATGGGGTTTTGGGGAAGCACTTTGGGGATGGGAAAGGGGGTGTGGGGGTTTCGGAAAGGGATCTGGGAAAAGGGTTTTGGAGACAGCCCTTTGGGGAATTTGGGAAAGGGGTTTTGAGGAAGGAGTGTTGGGGACAGGATTTTGGGGATAGGCTTTTGGGAAAGGATTTTAGAAGGCATTCATTCCAGGAAAGGCCTTTCCGGGAATAAATGCCTTCCTCAGTTTGGGAAAGGGGTTGTGGGAAAGGGGTTTTGGAAAGGGATCTGGGAAAGGGGGTTTGGAGACGGCACTTTGGGGAATTAGGGAAAGGGGTTTTGGGGAAGGAGTTTTGGGGAAGGGATTTTGAGGACAGTATTGTGGAGATAAGGCTTTGGGAAAGGGTTTTGAGGAAGGCATTCATTCCGGGAAAGGCCTTTCCGGGAATGAATCCCTTTCTCGGTTTGGGAAAGGGGTTTGGGAAAAGGGTTCAGGGGATGGCACTTTGGGGAAGGGGTTTTAGGGATGGGGAAAGGGCTTTGTGGAAGGGGTTTTGGGAAAAGGGTTGTGGGGGTTTCGGAAAGGGATCTGGGAAAGGGGTTTTGGAGACGGCCCTTTGGGGAATTTGGGAAAGGGGTTTTGAGGAAGGAGTGTTGGGGACAGGATTTTGGGGATAGGCTTTTGGGAAAGGATTTTGAGGAAGGCATTCATTCCAGGAAAGGCCTTTCCGGGAATAAATGCCTTCCTCAGTTTGGGAAAGGGGTTGTGGGAAAGGGGTTTTGGAAAGGGATCTGGGAAAGGGGGTTTGGAGACAAAGCTTTGGGGAATTAGGGAAAGGGGTTTTAGGGAAGGAGTTTTGGGGAAGGGATTTTGAGGACAGTATTGTGGGGATAGGGTTTTGGGAAAGGGTTTTGAGAAAGGCATTAATTCTGGGAAAGGCCTTTTTGGGAATGAATGCCTTCTCAGTTTGGGAAAGGGGTTCGGGAAAGGGATCTGGGAAAGGGATTTAGGAGACGGCGCTTTGGGGAATTTGGTAAAGGGGTTTTAGGGAAGGGGTTTTTGGGAAGGGGTGTTGGGGACAGTACTGTGGGGATAAGGTTTTGGGAAAGGGTTTTGAGGAAGGCATTCATGCCAGGAAAGGCCTTTTTCCAGGAATAAATCCCTTCCTCAGTTTGGGAAAGGGGTTTTAGAGAAGGGGCTTTGGGGAAGGAGTGTTGGGGATAGGGTTTTGGGGATGGAGTTTTAGGGAAGGGGCTCAAGTTTATAATTTTTTTTTTTTTTTTTTTTTTGGGGGGGGGAAGAGGTTTTGGGAAAGGAATTTGTTCAGGGAAAGGCATTTGAAAAGGGGTTTTGGGGGTAGTATTTTGGGGCAGGCATTTGGGAAAAGGGTTTAAGGAAGGGAATTTTTTTTTTGTGTCATCTGGAAGGGGATTTGGGGAAGGAAATTTGGGAAAGAGGTTTTGGGAAACGCATTCTTCCTGGGAAAGGAAATTTGGAAAGGGATTGGGGAAAGGGTTTGTGAAAAATGGTTTAGGGGAAGGTGTTTCAGGGACAGCTCTTTAGGGGTGGGGTTTGGGGGATGGGAAAGAGGTTTTGGGGAAGGCATTTTGGAATCAGGTTTGAGGAAGGGGTTGTAGGGAAGGCTTTATTCTGGGAAAGGGGTCTTAGGGATGGCACTTTGGGGAATCTGGGGAAGGGGCTTTGGGGAAAGGGGCTTTGGGGGGGTCCTTTTTTTTTTTTTAATTTTTTTTCCTTTTTTCCTTTTTTTTTTTTTTTTTTTTTTTTTTTCTTTTGGGTGCAGTGGAGAGGCTTTAAAAGGATTTGTTGGATTTTTTTTTTTTTAAAATCTTTCCAATAAATTCTTTCCTGTAATTCTCCTGTGCTCTAAATGGCTCTGCTTACAAATAATGTTCTACTTTGGTTCAATAACCATATAATTTGTCCCCATGTGCAGGATGACATTCCCTGCCACTTAAATGAAGAAATATTGGCATTCTGGGTCTTTGCATTTTTTGTTTGATTTTTTTTTTTTTTTTTTTAATTTTAGCCCAATTTTTTTTTTCATTATTATTTTTTTCAGTGTAGAAGGCACTTGAGCTCAACCAGTAGAACCTCATGTGCTACGAAGGCGTTTTTGAACACCTTGAGGTGAGCAGCCTGTTCCAATGCTTTTTCCTACTTTTCTAGTTTTTCCTACTTTCCAATCTCAGCCTCCCTTGGAGCAACCTGAGGTCATTTTCTCTCCTCACCAGAAAAGCCCTGGAGAACACAACTCAGGAGCAGCTCCCAGGTGGATGGGGGGGGTAGCTCTGGAAATCATCTGGAGTTGGGAGGTACCTCTAGAAATCGTCCAGTTACACCTCTCCAGGATGAAGTTTGTAACTTTTTTTTTGCTGATTTTTAGCCCAGCAAAGACCACAATAGTCTAAGCCATGAGCCACCAGATTTGCAAAAAAGGTGAAGAGAATAGCATGAGAAAGGAGAGGAAGAAAATAGAGTAAAAACAAAATTTCCCCTTCTTTCAGTTGTGCCACCAGACTGAGCAGCTCATTGCCCTGGAATCCCACGGAAAAAGAGACCCAACCCCACCTCACCACCATCTCCTTTCAGGAGTTGCAGACGCTGGTTGTGTCTTCTTAGGCTCTTCCAGACTAAACAATCCCAATTCCCCAACCCCTCGGCACATTTGTGCTCTTCTACTCCAGACCACAGTTTATAATTTTTATTTTATTTTTTTTTCCCTGATTTTTAGCTCGGCAAAGACCGCAATAGTCCAAGCCATGAGCCACCAGGTTTTCTGGGAAAAAGGTGAAGAGAAGAGCGTGACAAAACAGAGGAAGAAAATAGAGTAAGTAATAGAGAATATAAAGAGAATTGCCCCCTCCTCTTTCAGTTCTGCCACCAGACTGAGCAGATTATTCCCCTGGAATCACAGGGAAAATCACCCCACCTCACCACCACCTCCTCTCAGGAGCTGCAGACGGTGCTTGTGTCTCCTCAGGCTCTTCTAGGAAAGAGCAGAACCACAGAATCACAGAAAGAGTAAAGACAGAAATCACCAGAGCCGACAGAACAGTCTAAGAAAAGCAGAGTAAGAAAATAGAGAGAATTCCCCCTTCTTCTTTCAGCTGTCACCAGACTGAGCAGTTCATTCCCCTGCTCACACCGCACAGAGGGACTGTGCCTCTGCTACGACTGCCGGGCTCAGGCACTCACAGCAACCGCCGCCCGTGTACAATTTTTATTATTTTTTTTTTCCCGGTAGTTGTCAGTCGCGGAGCCGGCGAGGTCCTGCTCTGGGAGGAGATGCCCGCTAACCGCGTTCTTTCCGTGAGGCAGGCAGGAGGATTCCCCCGGCCCCACCGCTCCGCCTGAGGAACGGCGCCCGCCGCCATCTTAGCCCTTAGTGCTTTTCTCTCAGCCGGTTCGGCTGCAGACGCTCAGGCCGAACCGACGCTCAGCCGGAGCTCAGTTGTCCCTTCAGGGAAAGGAAAAACAAAAAAAAAAATAACGCGGCTTCGCCCTCTTCTTGGACTTTGGCTGCTTCAGGAGAGGTTCCCGGGCTCCATCCTGCCCGCCCTGCAGCCTTTCCCCTCAGGAGGTCCCACAAGATGGCGGTCTGACGAGGCCTACTTGGCTCCTCCCTCTTGAGGGGCTGCACCTCGGCGATGGTATTCAAACTTTAATGTTTTCCTTTCTAAAGGGCTCTAATTGACTCCTCCTCTTTCCTTTCTAAGAGCCTCGGCTCTGTGAAAAATCTCCAGACTGTAGTTTACAATTTTTTTTTTCTTTTTCTGGTTTTTAGCCCGGCAAAGACCGCAATAGTCCAAGCCATGAGCCACCAGCTTCTCTAGGGAAAAGGTGAAGAGAATAGCGTAAGAAAGGAAAGAAGAAAATAGAGTATAGAGAATTTCCCCTCCTTCTTTCAGTTCTGCCACCAGACTGAGCAGATTATTCCCCTGGAATCACAGGGAAAATCACCCCACCTCACCACCACCTCCTCTCAGGAGCTGCAGACGGTGCTTGTGTCTCCTCAGGCTCTTCTAGGAAAGAGCAGAACCACAGAATCACAGAAAGAGTAAAGACAGAAATCACCAGATCCGACAGAACAGTCTAAGAAAAGAAGGGTAAGAAAATAGAGAGAATTCCCCCTTATTCTTTCAGCTCTGCCACCAGACTGAGCAGTTCATTCCCCTGCTCACACCGCACAGAGGGACTGTGCCTCTGCTACGACTGCCGGGCTCACGCACTGACAGCAACCGCCGCCCGTGTACATTTTTTTTTTTTTTTTTCTGTAGTTTTTCAGTCGCGGAGCCGGCGAGGTCCTGCTCTGGGAGGAGATGCCCGCTAACCGCGTTCTTTCCGTGAGGCAGGCAGGAGGATTCCCCCGGCCCCACCGCTCCGCCTGAGGAACGGCGCCCGCCGCCATCTTAGCCCGTGCTTTTCTCTCGGCCGGTTCGGCTGCAGACGCTCAGGCCGAACCGACGCTCAGCCGGAGCTCAGTTGTCCCTTCAGGGAAAGGAAAAACAGAAAAAATAACGCGGCTTCGCCCTCTTCTTGGACTTTGGCTGCTTCAGGAGAGGTTCCCGGGCTCCATCCTCTCCGCCCCGCAGCCTTTCCCCTCAGGAGGTCCCACAAGATGGCGGTCTGACGAGGCCTACTTGGCTCCTCCCTCTTGAGGGGCTGCACCTCGGCGATGGTATTCAAACTTTAATGTTTTCCTTTCTAAAGGGCGCCAACTGACTCCTGTTTCGCTACTGAGAGCCTCATCTCTGTCCAGACTGTAGTTTACAATTTTTTTTTTTTCTTTTTCTGGTTTTTAGCCCGGCAAAGACCACAATAGTCTAAGCCATGAGCCACCAGCTTTTCTGAGAAAAAGGTCAAGAGAATAGCGTGAGAAAGGAGAGGAGAAAGTAAAGAGTAAAGAGAATTTCCCCTTTTTCTTTCAGTTCTGCCACCAGACTGAGCAGCTCATTGCCCTGGAATCCCAGAGGAAAAGAGACCCAACCCCTCCTCACCACCACCTCCTTTCAGGAGCTGCAGACGGTGGTTGTGTCTCCTCAGGTTCTTCCAGACTAAACAATCCCAATTCCCCAAGCCCTTGGGATATTTGTGCCCTTCACCAGCTTCATAGCCCATCCATGTCCTGCTTCTCATGGACACCCTCAAAGGAAAGATGGTTTTTATCTTTAAATGAAAATTCCAATCTGCCAGCGTGTGCCTGTTCCCTGCCACTAAGAACTGCTGGGAAGAGCCTGGATCCATCTTCCTTGCACCCATCCCTTAGATACTTGGAGACATTAACATCTACCCTCAGCCTTCTCTTCTCTAGTTTATAATTACTATTTTTTTTTTTCTGTTTTTTAGCCCGGCAAAGACCGCAATAGTCCAAGCCACGAGCCACCAGCTTCTTTGGAAAAAAGGTGAAGAGAACAGCATGACAGAACAGAGAAAGAAAATAGAGTAAAGAGAATTTCCCCTTCTTCTTTCAGTTCTGCCACCAGACTGAGCAGATCATTGCCCTGGAATCACAGGGGAAATGACCCCACTTCAGAAGCACCTTGCTGTAAAAGCTGCCTCCACTCTAGGCACAAAATAACCCTAAATTGAGAAGACTGCAATGGCAGAAATGTACTGTGTAGAGAAGAGTTATGTATAGGGCCACTGAGGCCACCAAAATGATGAGAGGGCTGGAGCACCTCTGCTATTAGGGCAAGATGAGAATCAGGGTTGCTGAGCCTGGAGAAGACACTGGGGAGACCTTCTTGTGGCCTTTCAGTACTTAAAGTGACTTATGAGGGCCATCAGTGATAAGGGGTTATGGTTTTATATTAAAAGAGGAGAGATTCAGATTGTATAAAAAGAAGCAACTCATTGTAAGAGTGGTGAAGCAGTGGGATAAGATGCCAGAGAGGTGGGAGATGCCCCATCCCTGCCAACATTCCAGGCTCCAGAGCTCTGAGCAACTTGATCCAGTTGGAGATGTCCCTGCTGACTGCAGGGGGATTTGGACTGGATGGCCTTGAAAGGTCCCTTCCAACCTAAACATCTTTAGTGGTATAAGTCTAGAAGGAGAATTCCTCAGTACTTTGTGCTTTCATGTCTGGTAAGATGATCCAAAGATCCCAATAAGCTCACACAGCACCATCTGGGAGAAGGATGGGATAGGTTCAGATAAGAAGCAGTGGATTGTACAGTCCTGACTCATCCCACACACAAAGCCCATGTAGTAGAGAAGGGAACAGGGGATTTTTTGCTGCTACATACCCACCCTGCTCCTCACTCCCAGCTTCGACTGCCTTATTGCTGCTTTTCAGAGCATTTCCAAATACCATGTTGGGAGATTTGGGCTGGCTGGCTCACAGATGGAAAAACCAGACCATTTGTGAGCAATATGATGCCCATCATTTTGCAAATTATAGCTAAGAGCAGGGGAGGAAATAACAGCTTAGGGTGTCCTTTCACAAGGCTACATCACTCAGATGCCTTTTCTTTAGATCACCAAACACGTTGGAAAGCTGGGAAAGGGAATTTTGATCTCCTTCCTCTTTTAAACTCAAATAATTCAAGAGTGGGACTGACTTAGCAGAACGGTTGTTGCAAACAGCTGTTTCAAAATGTAGATGGTGATTTCCATAAATCCATATTTAGATCCCTCAGCTTTTCTGCACTCTAAACAAGAAAGTTTTGTCGAGTACCCGAGGATAGCTTTGTTGTGATGGGTGCTAAATAAATACAGTTTGTTGTGGTGGTGATTGTTTGTTCCTTCCTCACAGGCTGCTGGAGGCTATTACACAGAGCAGTTTCCTTCAGAAACTCACTGAGACTGACAGCTCTTCTGGAGCTGATTGCCCAAGAGCTGTAAGAAACAAACAGTTTGAAGAAAAATCTCCAACGCATGAGTGAAAGCTACATTTGCAGAAGTGAAAGGTGTCCAGCTCTTCATGTAGAACCACAGGTTGGTTTGGGATGGAGGGTTTTGGACCTTTAAAATCATGTTTCCCAGAGAAGCTGTGGCTGCCCCATCCCTGGCAGTGTCTCAGATGGGGCTTGGAGCAATCTGGGCTGCTGGGAGGTGTTCCCAGCTAACACTTCCAAATGTTTCCATTCCTACAAGATCTTTTAAAACCCATACTCTGGGGCACAACCACTGGATCATTTTGGCCAAGACCCAAGGAATAAACCCCCTGGATTTTCACTATGATAAAAATATCATGTGTGCGTTTATGTTATGTTTACACCTACTTGTAGGTCATTAAACAAATCTCATAGCCATATTCATTAAGTTTCAGCCTTCAGGTGCATAAACTATTCTCCCACCCCTTCTTCTTTATTCTGATATTATCTGAGAGTTACAGCAGACCATTAATATTCTGAGGTTATCTGATGCAGAAACCAAAAATAAAATAAAGCCTTGCTTACTTATCAGACACACCATTCTTTCTGCTTAGCCCCCCTTTTGCATTCCTGCATGAAAGCAGGGGACAGAATACTAAAGCACACAAAAAATGAAAGGAGGCTGATGAGTTGTAAGACTGTGGCAGAAATTTACAGCCTCATGAATCATTTCTGTGCTAAGACTTTGAAGGAATTGTCTTTTTTGTGCTTCCAAAAAACCTGCAAGGATAAAATAAATGCAGAGTGATGTATAGATTATTCCTTAGTTGGGTTGATGCTAAACTTAAATCCATTCTCTTAGCTTCAGCTTTTTTTTTTCCCCCTCCAGCAGCCTGAGAACAAGGGCATCACAAAACAGCCCAGTTCACAACACTGTATTAAAGGGCTCATTAAAATGCAGCTTCATTAATTATCTTTTTTTCTTGAAATTAAGTTATACTGGCTATCACTATCTCAATGCTTCAGATTCTTCAGGCATACATAAAAGTTATTAACTCACCTCTAGAGAATCTTTAGGGAATAATAACAACAAGAGGGTGATATTAAACCCTATATGAGAGATAATGGGACACAGAATCAGTACAAACAGTTCTTAAATAAGTGCTGCCTGGTTTGCCAGCCTAATAACACCAAGTCTTACAGCACCCCTCGAGCTTCAGGTTCTGGCAAGATAAATTTAAATGCAGGGAAAGGAGCACTGAGCTTGACCTGGACATCATTTCCAAACTAATGAGCTGCATCTCTGGCTGTCCCTTATCAACACTCTTAAAATACACCATTCCTGGGCTCGTGGTGCACAGTGGGATGTTCCCCCTTCTGCTATGTTCCCTTTCCCAGAAACATCATTTCTCCAAATCAGGTTTTTCCTTTTTTTCCTCTCTCAAATCCTTGAATCCCAGACCTTGCTAACAGCATTATCTACCTCCTTTTCCTACACTGCCTGCTGCTGCTGCAATAGGATTGTTGTAGCTTTTAAATACAGGGGGATACAGACTCAGAAAGACTTCCCTGCCAAAAAAAATTCTATTTGGATTCAGAATATTGGGCACAAGGAAAAATTTGGGAATAACTGCAGTCTGGGTTTAGTTTTCAGCTTCAGTACATCCCCTCTTAACCGAGCTGCCTCACTTCTGAGAGGCTGGGGACATTCTCAAGCAGCAACACAGGTGGGTGCTCCTGTGAAATATTTATTAGATTGTTTCATGCTGATTTTTAAGATGACTTTGGAAAGAAACTTGAGTGCATTTACCGTGGGATGCTGACATTCCTATTCAGCAGTTACAGAGACTTGTCATTTGACACGGGGACAATTTGTATGTTCTAAAGGTCAGAAAGATTTGCCTGGAATTCTTTCCAGCCCCCCATTTATAAAGTCTCTGGGAATGTGAGGCTTTGTGACATGCTGGGTACAAACAAGACCCTTCACAAGCTCCTTGACTTTTTGAAATGCCTGAGGAGCATCCACAGGAGCTCCTCACTCACACCTACTCTAAATGCAACAGCTGTTGAGTTTAACTGATGCTGCCACCCAGCACTTCATCAGGATCTTTTGCAAATACATAATACATACCCTCAGTTCTTCCATTCTTACATGACTGCACTTAGAAATGGGTCTCACCAGAGCATGGCTTGGCACTGATCTATCACATCAACCACTAGCAGAACTTTGCTCAGTATTCTGCACCAGAGAAACTCATAGCTAAATCAGAAAAAAAAAAAATCAGTTAGAATTAACACAAGCGTTGAGATGTGACTTCAGGACGTGTTATGAAAGCTCACTTAAAAAAAGGTTAAATTTCTGTTTTTACAGGGAGAAGCTATGCTGGCAGAAGGATACAGAAATTCAGCCAAACATTTGAAAACATCTCAGCATTAGGCTGCTTCTGAGTAACCCTGGAGCAGTTTGCAGACTCATCTCCCTGGAGTAAATTTACAGCAGTGCGTGAGCTACACTAATTAGTTAGTTGGTGTCAAATCTCCAGCTCCTAAAACTCATGGAGCTGCATTTCCCTAGCCAGATGTAAGCAACCACACATCTGCTGGGCAGGACTCAGTATTGCCGTTGTAGCAGCAGTGCAGGCAGCTGTGCACGGGTGAGGATTTCAACTTCAAACTAAACTGGGGAGGGAAGGGAGGGAAATTTGGGAGGGGGGTGGAGGGAAGCACAACCCAGTTTTTTTTTTTTTTTAGGGGGGGGGGATGATAATGGGTTTATTTTCAGAATTTCCTTGGTTTTGTACAAGTCTGATCTTACACAGAGAAATTATAACTAAATCCCTCTGAAATGTCTTTATCTTTGCCTACTTTATATTGGTCTTATGCCACCACTGCTGTGAAGTTTCTTCTAAAACAAAGCTTGAAATTCCACCTCATTCTGCTGACACAGTCGTGGGTTATTTACACAAAGTTTACAGAAGGTCTCCCCTCAGCCTCCTCCAAACTCAACACCCCCAGCTCCCTCAGCTGCTCCTGGGCAGACTTCTGCTCCAGACCCTTCCCCAGCTCCATTCCCTTCTCTGGACACACTCCAACCCCTCAATGTCCTGTTTCCTCAGAACTGAGCCCAGGATTTCAGGTTTGGTCGCACCAAAAGCAAGTTGTACTTCCACAAACATTACTGATGGTTTCCTCAGGCTGTTTTGGAGATACACAGGAGTCATTTTCCTCAGGCAGGAAATTTAAGTTGCCTCAATTGTTTCTACTAAACGTACTCAGGCATATCAGAATGAATTTCCTAGAGACACAAACACATCTAAATTTGAAACGGTTTACAATTACAAAAATGTTTTGATTTTCCATCAATAACTTAACTGCCTGTAGTTTTTAATTTCACACGCTATCAAGTTGCCTTGCAACACACAGAATCTGCATCTTAATATATTACATGTAAGAAAATATGCTATAAAATTATGTTTACACAGCTACATGAATTGTTTAAGGCCAATCTGCTCTGCTTACTCTTGTGTTAATTTTTTATTTCCTTCCATCTCTAAAAAAAAAAAATATATATATTTTTACATGCCTAACTCTGGTGTTAATTAAATTTCAGTGCTGTCCAGTGAGCTAACTTCCTACTGGGTATGGAGACCCAGCATGCTGCTGCAGCTCTAAGGAGAGAAGATTGCTCACAGGAGGGATGGCTAGGACCTCTGATTGCTGTAGTATCCTGCTAGTAACTCTGCTTCTCTGCCTGAAAATCTATCCCAGTGTTTTGTCCTGGTGTGGACAACCCCCCCGTTGATTGCAGTGGACACCAGAGCAGGACTGAAAGCCATGTGAAGAAGACACCTTATTCTTATTGCTTTTTGCAGTCATTTGAGATTTGCTAAATCTGCTTTTCCTCCTCGGATGGAGATCTTCATCTGCTTCTCCATCTCTCACAACTACTGGAAGCACCAAAGCCAGTGGGAATCACTTCCCTCTCCCACTGGGATTATTTTGAAGGCCATCCATCTCCAGCTACCAATCTCCCCTGACCCAGGTACATTTTGATAATAAGAATGATGAAGGATATAATTATTCCTGTCCATGTTCTCATCTGAAGGAGAATCAGGAAAACAAATCACTGCCATCATCTTAAAATGCCAGGGCTTCATCGTGCCATGTACCTCATGCAAATTTGCTGTTCTCAAATAGAATAAAAAAAAAAAAAAAAATCAATGATCCCAAGGACCATTTGCCTCGAAATTTATTAATATCAAGTGTGACCACGACAGTTCCTATAAATATACATCATAAAAATGCCTGGGTTTATAGAGTTCAGGAATTGGGCAATGGTTTTTCATCACTCAAAGTCAGCAAGATTCTGCAGACCCCTGCTAGGCACTGAGGACATTGCTGAGCACAGAGCTTTGCTGCTGAGATCAGTGGGCAGAGCAACTGAAATGCTGATTTTTCAGCACCTCTACACCCCTCTCAGGACACATGGTTTCCAAACTGCCTTTGTAGACAGGTCTGGGTAGGTCGCCAGCACTCACCAAAAAGCTGCACAGGGATTTTTTGCTGCAGAGCAGCTGCAATTGTTGTGGCAGGAGCATGGCAGGCAACCTTTTCCCTCTGAAGTGGGGGGTATCCCTACACAAACTTTATTAATTCTCAAGGATTGGCACAATTTCCCAATCCTCCCCAGAAATTCAGGTGGGCACTATCCCATACCAATAGAAAAGGAGTTTAAAAGACAAGGATACCTTTGACCACTTAGTTTCTTCTCTTAAAAATCAGCATAAAGAAGTAAAAAAAAAACCACCAACAAGCAAATGTTTAACTGCTTCTCCCTGCAAATAAAAAATTCTTCCTTTTGGCAGGTTTGGATACTGCTCTTATGTCTCTAGAGAGTTAACAAAAAAACCAAAAATAACAAAAAAAAAAAAAAAAAGAAAAAGTAATAGAACATTGGCTGAGCACATAATATACCCAGAATGAGATGGAGTGAAATCCATCTTCAAAAGTTATTCAGCCCATTCTTCCATCTCTCTGCACAACACAAGTCTCCTGCTTTTAAAATGTTGCACTTACACCTTGGCACCACTAACATTTCTTCTCTGCACGTGTACCCAGGTTGTAGAAATGACCATTTTTTCTTCTTTCTCTCCAGCCATCCTGCCCTGATACAGTGCAGAAAGCAAAGCTTAGAGCTCTGGGAACTGGGGATCATAAATATAAAGTTCTGCTCCTTTCCCTGCTTACTCATTCGCCCTAATTATCTGGAGCTCAAAACAGTGTAAGAGAAAAAAAAAAAAAAAAAGGAGAGCAAAGCTAAAAAGTGTCCCAGGCTGCTTATAATTCCATGGGCATTCCCTTGCAATTCAGTGCAGATAACAGCAGATGGACACACCAATTACAAAGGCTGACTAACATGTATAAATTCTCACAGAAGGTTTTTACAATCTTTTCCAAGTACTCCATGTCTAAATGTAAGTAATTTCATTGCAAGGGAGAGTTATGGCTAGTCCAAAGCCATATGTACACAAACCCAACCTTCTGTTTACTTCCAATAAGTACATTCATTTTTTTTCCTGCATAATATAGGTGGATAGGCTTTAAATTCAGCAGCTTTCCCAAACTTCCATCTGCACAGACATTTTCTACCATCCTTTCTCCCACTGAGAGGCTCAGCAGTGCCAAGTGATAGACACAACTCTTGCTTTAAAACACCTTTTTGTTCTCATTAAAAGGAAACCCCAAACCATTCCAATCATTTTACATTTTTTGCCTAAACATCTGTTGCCTCACACAGCTGCCTGAGAAAACTCTTTGACTCCCTTTTTGAACCTTCTGTACAAAGAAAACAGATTAAATACCACAAGCAAACCCAATCCCAGGACTGCAGAGGTTGGAAGATCATCTGGTTCAACACCCCCAGCTCAAAGCAGGGGCAACCACAGAAGGTTGCTCAGGGCTTCTTAGCTCATGTTTTTCATCCTAAAGACTTGAAGACATTGAAAACCTATGAATCCCTTAATTATTGCTCCTCCAGGAGAGTTAAGAAAGGTAAAAATCAGACTCACCAGGCTTCAGCCTATAGTTATGCTGTTTCTGAAAGTGTTTGTGCCTGGAAAATTTCGGGGTGTCCACAAATCAAGACAACTTTCAGTCCTCTGGTGGAGATGAAGAATCTTGCCAACCAGCAGCTGCATTGCCTGAAAGAGAATTAAAGACAAAAATGTTCAGGATCTTATTCCCAACTCATTTTACCATCTTAGTAGCCTCGTTTGTTTACAGATTCAGACCCACACAGGGCAGAAACCTGTAAGGATGGATTATAAAATAAAATCCAATTTCTGTTAGCAGTGTCTCTGCAAAAAAAAAAAAAAAAAAAAAAAAAAAAAAAAAAGTCTAAAGAAGCACCTGAACTTCTGGATAATCAGTATTATTTCCCAGATTTTTTGCTATGGTGCACACTAACAGAGGGTTACTGGAATCTGAACTGCTTGAATTCCTGGTGTCTGTTCCAGGAAATTAAAATCTCCTGGCACAAGAACTTCATTGCCCATATGGCTGGCTCTTGGCATAGTCCTTAGCTCAGCTCCAGCTTGGGATAACTACCACTTGTCCAAAAAAAAAAAAAAAAAACCACAAAAAAACCCAACTTCCCACAAAGTTTGCATCAGCCAAGGACCATTGCCAACATACATACACGAAGCAGAATTATTTTGCAGGACCAAAGGATGGTTTCAGGCACCTTAGGTTGAGGGTGGAGGCATAAGATGGACTTCTGCCAATTTAACTTCAAATTTAATTGTGCAGGTTGGGGTAAAAGATGCTTCCTCTCCACACCTTTAGTTGGCCAAGACTATTAAAAGTGGATCTCCTACAAAAATTGGGACTGGCAGTTTGGGTTTCTGGGATAAAAATCTTGTTGGTCTGGAAGGAAAAGTGGTGGAGCCATGGAGAAGCAGAGACTCAAGTCAGAGGAAAATGATGTTATTCCTGAAACAATACAGCCACTATGATCCAAAATCCCTAAATATGGCAAAGATCAAGCCCAAGAGGCAAACTGTTGAGTCCTTTACCTGGAACAGCCCCTTGCCTATTTTTCCACAAGAACATTGACAATTCTTTGACCTCTCAAAAAAAAAAAAAAAAATTAAGAACTTTGCCTTTAGTGCAGAAAGGAAGGGAAACCCTCCCAGCTTTGCCCAAAGCACCACACTGTCAACACCCTTTATTAGAATGTGACCCCACCAGAAGAGGATTAGGATAATTAGCAGTGGTAGCTAATTATTTTCTGTATGGAAACAGCAGAGCAGTGGGCAGAAGCTGTGACATTTTAATGGCACTGAAGAATTTCTTCACTGGGGTGTGCAGTGTCTGTACTGAGTCACCTCAAAAAATGCACAGGCAGTGAGACAGGAGGGAAACCAAGAGGCTTTTCCACTCAGTGGGAAATTTTATTTCCTTTTTTTTCCCCTTTGGAAGGTGCAATCAGAATCCCCAAAAGGGGAAGAGCTCACTGCAGGCACTGCTGTGGCAGAGGTGGAGCTGGGATGGTTTCCTCCAGGACCCCTGTGCTGCATAAATTAATTTCCTATCTCCCAGGAAGAAATTCAAGCTGGTACTGTTTAAAAATAAAAATAAAAAATTAGTAGGAGCCTACAGTTAGCAGAGATTATATTTTCTCTTGTTAAAAAGGGTCTGAACATTCAAAAGTATTGATTTCATAAAGAATAGCAAAGTATTTAGGCATAGGGAGATTAGGATTTCTGTTTTATTCAATTAAAATCTGTTAAATACTGAGAAAGCAAGCCCCTCATGGTGTCTTTTTTACTGAAAGCCAGTTTTCCACTCAAAAAAAAAAAAATCACACAGAAAACCATCATGCAACCTCTAGAGACATACAAAAGACAGTTTTCTTCTATAGATAATGAATTAAAGAATGTAAAAAATCATCCCATGAAAAAAAAAAAACAAGTCTCTGTTTGCCACCTGGATGCTGCTAGCAAAACCCCAAGTGTGGGCTCCTGAGGTGGAAAACCTAAGAACCTTTTTACATGACCTGAATTTGTGCATCCCAAAAGATGGAGTATAGCCCCAGCTGCCTTATTTTTAATCCAACCTGTGCCATCATTAACTATTTTTTATTTGGGATTTTTGCCCTGTGCTCCCAGATCTCAATCTGAGAGGAGGTTGGAGCCAGGGGGCTCGGGCTCTGCTCCCAAGGAACAAGAGGAATTGCCCTGGAGGTTGAGATTGGAGCTGGGGAAGAATTTCTCCCTGGCAAGGGTTGTCAGGGCCTGGAGTCCCCATCATTCCTGGAGGGATTTCCAAGCCCTGGAGCTGTGGTGCTGAGGGCCATGGGGCAGTGGTGGCCTTGGCAGTGCTGGGTTTGCTTGGATTTGATGATTTTCAAGGTCTTTCCCTAGCAGAACAACTCTGATTCCACACTGAAAGACTGCCTGGCTTCCTTTGCTGAAGGTTTCCCCATGAAACAGAGCAGACAGCTTCATCCTCTGACACAGCAGAGCCACTTTGCCTTTTATTTTTGTTCTCATTTTCAAACTGGCAGCAGAAGTACCTGACAAAAAGCTGAGCTCATATAACTTCAGAGGCTGATGGCACCACTGGAAGTGACAACATTAGCATCAGGCCTCCTGGAAATGTTTAAAGTGCCAGCTTTCTCCACGGATATACTTTTTTTTTCTAGAAGAAAATATAAAGTGAGTGTTTCACAGGCATCTCAAACATGTTTTATGCTTGATGTTGAAAAACTTATTCAGGTATTTGCAGCTTTACATTACAGCCTTCCCTTCTTGGGGAGGGATAATATAGAAGATTTAACAATCAATCTGGAAGGGACCCAGAGCCAGCAGTAATTCTTGGGTTCAGCTGACATTTGTGAACCTCTTGAGCTCAGCTGCTCTCATGGTTTATGACGTGCAGAACTATTTGAGGGAATTAATAACCCCTTGCCTGTCTGGAATGAGAAATCTCCTTTCTTCCAACTGAACAGAACATCTGCCCATCTTTCTACTTCTTCCAATCATTTTTTCCTGCTGGGTGATCAGGGGGCTGGGTGAGGGGCTGCTTTTTCGATTTTCCCCAGGGGCAGAGAAATAATGGAGCACTTGAAAATTAATCCTAATAACAATCCAATTATAGCCTCTTGAGTTCTGCTTCAGAATGAAATTCAAAAAGATTGACTGACATGGAATAGATATCAAGTGCTCAGTTTCAGAATTAGCTGGAATGCCTGTGGCAGTCAGTACACTTAAAAAAAAATAGTTGCAGTACCAGAGAATCTCAGTTGGAAGGGTAAGTTTACTTAAAAAACTCTCCTAAAAGTCATAAATGGGGAAAAGCATTCCCCAAACATAGAAACCAGAATCTTACACCTGCCCAGACACATTGGAGATGATGAAATCACAAGACCTCTGTGAGCTGCCAGCTTCACTGACACTACCATTTTTTTCAAAAAAAACACATCTTAAAGAAAATTATTTGGAGTAACATTTACAAATTCATCACCATGAAGGTGCTGAGCCCCTGTGCCAGGTTTCCCAGACCTGTGGCTGCCCCATCCCTGGAAGTGTTGAAGGTTGGATGGGGCTTGAAACAACCTGGGCTGCTGGGAGGTGTCCCTGCCCATGGAAAGGGGTTGGGAATGGAGGAGCTTTAGGGTCCATTCCAACCCAAACCACTGATTCTTTGATTCTAAGAATGAATCTATGCTTGCTACATAACAGCAGGCTCATATCCTCTAAAAAAATGCACAAAAGAGATTTCAGATCCTGAGCTTGCTCTGATCCTAAGGCAATTCTGGACAATTCTAGCACTAACATCACCATAAAACTGAATCTGAAGCAGCAAGAATCCCTGAGGCTCATCCCAGCTATATTTTCTTTTTTTTTTTTGGTCTATATTTTCTTATCCACTTGGTTGCTAAAGCTGCTGCTGAGTTCTGGCACTGACCCCACTGAATCAGCTGTAATGTCACCTCCCAAAACACAGGGAAGCTTTAGGAAAAACCCCTCAGTTCCATCCCATTGCCTCCCTGAGACTCCCAGTTTGGATTTTATTGGTGTGCTGCTCGAAACTTCCCAGCTGAACAGCTCCATCACTTCTAAAAAAAATGCCTTTCTTCAGCATTTTCCAGCAGGGAAGATATTCCAGGGGTAAGTTAGTAGTAAGGAGTTTTCAAAGAAGATTAGTTGAGCATATTTACTCTGAGCATACTTACTCTATGTACAGCCAGGAGCACAGGAATTCAGGTTGAATGGATGCAGATTTCAAAAAAAAAAATAAAAATGAACAAAACCATGAAGCATGAGCAGCTCACACACATTGAAATCTGCTGGGCAGCTCATGCCACCCCAAAATCCAACTTTGCTCTGAAAGTTTTCACCAGAATCAGAGAGCTTTAAGGTGACCCAGACCAAGCTGTTCATCCCTCCGTGGCCTTGGCTGTCACAGGGAATCCAACCCTCTTTTTCCAAGGTTTTAAACTGAATTACAATCTAAAGGATTTCATGCCTCTGCTCCAGTGGAATCTGGTGTTTCCCCCTTTCAGCTTAATTAAAATTTTTAATTCAAGTAGAAACCAAATGCTGCAAATTATTCCTTGGCTGTTGCACCCTTTCTTGAAGTGAAGCATCTCCCTTAGTTGGATTTCACTTTGAGCCTGAAAATAGTATCATTTTGCTCAGGAAAAAAAAAAAGTGTTCTAAGCATTAGGTGTATTTTAAACAAAGGCAGGACCCACTGAGCTACTCTGCCAGGAACATTTCTACTCAGAGCAAGTTACACTGATCCTAAGTGGCACCAAAATAACAGTGGGTACCAAGGTTTATCTACCCTGGGATGTTGCTTTACCTGCTGAGCCCCTACCCCAGGACCCAGGGAATTCATCATCTTCACCCTAAAACACATTCTTGCTCCTTTAAGTGCAGACAACACCTCTCCCAGCTCATATTTTACTTCCAAAGCCACCCATATTTTATTTAGTGCTTGAAATAGAAAGTACTGCCATAAGCACATCATATCCTTCCCCAAATCCTTTGGTTTCCACGTGGGCTCACACTTTTCTTTGAACAAAGTGCCACAGTTGATATTTTCCTCGTTCTACCTCAGAACTTAAAGGGCAGGAACTCAGCCAGACTCCATTCTTGAGTTATTTCTTTCCACAGGAGAAGAAATCCATTTTTTAGCAGCTCCTGAGCACCCAAGCTACATCCTTGCCTGGGTTTCATCAAGAAGTGCCTTGCCAGAGGGCTGAATGTAAAATGTAAAATGGACCCAGCAGCTCTGCTGCCCTGCTCCCCCACTTCACATCTCGGGGTGTGCACCCCTAAAAACTCTCCTGGAAGAGTTCTGAGAGAGCACAGAATCAGAGACACAACCTGGTTTCTGCTTCTCACCAGCTCCCTAGCAGCTATTTGAGCCCAAAAATGCTTTCAGTACAGCTAAAACCAGAGTGTTTTACTATTATTACTTGAGTACTAGATCCCTGGTCTTAAGCTCTTCCCAGAACTTTTCTCCCAGCCACATTCCTGTCTTTACTTTATGCTTTTTGGTTTAATTTCATTATTCCAGCAGAAAGTGCAGCTTTTAGCCCAATGATTGGCAGGATCAGAGGACAGAAGTGGTCTCTCTGCACCAGAAACTGAGGTATCTCCAAGTTCTTCAGGAGGAGATCCTGAGAAGAATTACATGGCAACCAAGAAAATAATTACCTTCCTTATCACAGGATTAAAGCAGCTGGCTAATAATAGAAGCTAATAATTATAAATATGGGGCTTCTGCAAGCTTGCTAAAGAGCTTTTTAAGTCCTGCTTGCAAGGAGGATGGTGCAAGCACATCCAGTTTGCTAGCAATTTCTGAATAAAAGAAGTTACTTTAGTGATATCTAACTAATTAAGGCTTAATCAAGAAAGGAAATCCCAGCATATGGCACGTGTTGCTCAGTAGTTGGTGTGTGTAGTTGTTGTGTTCTTCTGTAGCATCCCCCAAAAAAGAGAAAGTAACTCACAAATCCATTTGTGCACCCATCCAGGCCCCTCAGCTCGGGCACTGCACGACGTGTGTGCAAGAGAGAAGGAAAAGAAAGCAAAGAGAAAGAGTAAAAAAAGAGAAAAAGTAAAAATTTTAGAGCCCAATGAGGGAAACAAGGAACTGGACCATGAAGTTAGGAGCTGAAGTTAGAAGCTGGATGTTTGCAGAGCAGCTGAGGAAGCCACAGGGGGAAGGCAAAGCTTGAATAGGATGGTTCAGCTTCTTTAATGTTGTGTATGAATACAGGTTTGTGTTTCCCCAAAGATGAAATGCCTCTTCCTGCCTTTGATTGCCTTTTGAGAAAGGAATACCCTCAGATAGCAGGTATGGAACCCCAGGCCAGGAGGGAAGAAGGTTTTTAGTGACTCTAATAAAATCAACCAAAGCTAAAACACCCTGCTCATTCCCACACCTCATTCCTCTGTGGTCAGCAAGCAGAAACAACTCATTTCACACCCAAGGGCTGTAAAGCAGAGGTTTTCCAAAAGGGAAATCATCAGCAGCAGGGAATATCCCTGGGAGACACAGCCCAGAGCTGCTCCATGGACTCCACAGCACCCTGTGGTCTCTTCATTACATTTTCTAGCCTGATGTGCCATTCTTTTATTATTTTTTTTTCTAATGAACCTAAAGTGATGCTTTCCTTCCATCCTAAGCTTCCCTACCAGCTCCAAATCTGCAGCTCGGGCTCTCAAGTGAAGTTTGGGTGTTGCTGTGTGTGGTTTGGTTTGGTTTTTGTGGGTTTTTTTTTCCCTAAAGTTTTCTGAGCTGTAAATTCTGTTATAAATGCAACCATCTACAAGCATTCTCTCCATCTGAACCCACAGGATCAAACCAGATCCTTTATCCACCTCTGCACACCTCTGCTGGTGTTTCCACCTCCAAGAAATAATACTCCTATCAAGTATCAGAAATATCTCTTCAATCTAAGCACATATCATAAATAGTCAAATAATCTAATAATCAATAATCCAATCTAATAGCTTCAGTTCTCAGCCAACAGTGATTCAAGCCTTCAGCTGCTGATTTATCCATTTCCACATGAATTATTCCCTATTATTGATGCCCCAGTGGCTCTGCCAAAAGCAACAGTCTTGCCTTTGACTTGGAGAAGAAATAGAATTGGGCTTATCATTAGGAAATTATTTTCCTTTGCCTTGCTGCTCTGTTGGTCACGAGTGCTGTGGAGAGGTAACCTCATTTATGGTGGCTTTCAAAGCTTTGTAATTTTTTTTTTCATGATGAACCAGAATATTTCTTATTTTGGAGGAGTCAGCCAACTTCTTTTGCTAGCCCATGGGTTCTGAGATGCAGGAACACCCATCCAGCAGCAGCATCTCTATTCCTCACCTCTTCCCAACAGCCTTGCAAGGAAGGATGCTACACCCAATGTGGTAGATTTCAGCTGATCAAAAAAAAAAAAAAAAAAGAATCCTGAATAACACCATCTGTATTTGAACATAATGTTTACAGCTAAAAGGGTCTGAAATAAGAGACTGTTGGGAGTCTGAGAAAACTAATTGATGCATTATGCAGATTAGAGTCTCAATTGTTACACTGGAGCCAGAAAATGCTATGTTAGGTTTATTTTTATAAACACCCTCTGTTTTCAGTGATTTGTTTGGCTGGGTTTTTTTTTCCCTTCTTCTAGTCTAGCACTGGGTAAGGAAACACAAGGATTTCCAATCAAAAAAGAGGAACAAGGGATCTGGAACCTGGCTTCTGTGTCATTCTCATCATTCTACACAACCTTGTTCAGAGCCAGGGCCTGTAAGGTACAACATCTATTCATTGCTGTCATTCAGTGGCCAAAAAAATGCTAAAAACCCACAAACCAATACTTTTTAAGAGGCATTCAGAAGCATTTCAGTGCACCAAACATGATGAAGAACTCCCCATTAGCCATAGACACCATTTTCTAAGAGCTCAGACAGGAGAACCCAACAGAATTGGGGCAAACAGATTATTATTCCATGTCATGCCCTGGTGGGTTTAAATCCTAATTGTTTGGCAGAATTTAATGCACACCTGTAAAGGGAAAATGGGGCTTAGCCTGCTAAATAAAAACATCAGCTCCTTTCAGATAGGACAAAGAGAAAGGAGGTAGGCAGTGGTTTTGTTTGGAAATGTCCCTGCCCAGGGAAGGAGGGATGGAACC
The DNA here is from genome assembly GCA_023637945.1 of Phaethornis superciliosus. Taxonomy (NCBI): domain Eukaryota; kingdom Metazoa; phylum Chordata; class Aves; order Apodiformes; family Trochilidae; genus Phaethornis; species Phaethornis superciliosus. Next base: position 71,530,214 of record JAJQWJ010000004.1, read on the forward strand.
AGCTGGGTTTTAATGTCCCCTCTCACCCAAACTACTCTGGGACTCTCCAAAAATCCTGGCAGGGATCTCCTTAACATGAGAAATGAGAAAGAATTGTGAGTAAAAGGCATTTCTTCCCAGTTTCCCCCAGTCAGACCTTTCCCTGGAAAAAATAGGGGTAAAGAAGGAAGGAAGAGGGACCCCAGGAGGAGGATGGGAAGGTCAATAATCTGTGGTCATAATGAGGCTTTATCTCCCCATTTCAGACCAACTGAGAACCCTCTGTAAATTCAGGTGTTCTGCAAGAAATTAAAAGAAATCCCCTCAGTCTTTTGGCCAAGAAATGTGGAAACCACAGGGGGAAAATGAGGTGTAATTTTTGCTTTATTATGTGCCTGCGACTAATGCCTACCTGAGCCAAATCTCAAGGGGGGAACCATGCCCATTTTACCTAATTTTAGTCATTTTCCTCAGGTGGCAAACACTTTTTCCATGGAGTTTTTAATGGGGATAAGAGCAGAGCTCAAGGAGCAAGGTCCCCCCCAGAAGCCCTGTAGATGTGTTGCCATGGCACCACACAACTAATTAACCATTTTCCTAAGGTGTTGCTTCAGAAAATGCCTTTTCAGTTGCTCCAGAGCAGCAGCTTCAGCCCTGACAAGATCTTATTTCAGAATAAGAATGCTTCTTAAAAGCTTCATGTCTCATAGGGTAAATCCTCAGTCTGCTCCCACCACAGATCCAGAACTGGAGGAGCTTTAAATGATGACCCAGACCAGTCTGGGATTCTAGGATTCTGGCTTTGAACCCAAATTTATTTATTACTTACTCAACACCCAGTTTGCACGGGGTGTTACACGATGTGTTGTTCTGATATTTTATATTTCGAGTCCTATTTGCTCTATATTAATAACTTCAACAAGGTTGTGGGGTTGTTTTTTTTAATTAATTCAAACTTCTCTTCCTCTTACAAGTGTCTGGTCTCAACTCAGCACTCAAGCTGTCACTTAAATAAATAAATAAAATAAAAAACCCCAAATAAACACCAAAAGCAAACACCAAGCAACTCACCTCTCTCAGTTTAGGTTTTCCTTAGCCAGCTGTGAGCCCACAAATCCTGCTCAGCCTCTTCCCAGCTGCATTACCTGTAAACCTGCAGGGTTTTGTTTTTTATTTCCAGAGCTTTCTTTAGTCCTCTCTTTGCTGGGTACAGGTGGAGTTCAATTCTCCACATTATTGTCTGGTGCAGGGAAAAGAAAAATTTTTTCCCTCTTCTCTGAAGCAAATGTTCCAAATCCTATTGCTTTTTTTTTTTCTTAAACCCCCCCCCAACTGCAAAAGCTTTACCCTTCTCTTCCCTTCTGCCCCATCCTGAGAGATCCTGAGATACTTTTCCCACCCCCCAGCCTGCTGCACTCCAGAAAAAAAGGGAATCCATGAAATCCCCCACTGTGGCCCCGTCCCTATTACATTGTCTTCTGTGATTCACTTTGACCTTCTCTGTTGAGTTTAACTTTTCCCCATTTTAATAAATGTTTTGAAAAGGGAATCTTCCCCCTTCCATTTCTCCCTGATGTCAGGAAAGTCCCTGCTGTAATTCACATTTCAAACTACATCAACAGTTCCATTTACCAGAGATACCCATGCAAAAGGGGATGGATATCCCCCAAAAGGGGGGATTTATGGGTGTTTCTCTCCCCTGGAGGCCAGGTACAACTCATTAAAGTTTTATTTTATGTCCTTACACTTACCTGTTGCTGGGTTTTGGTTTGGGGACAGTTGAGGAACACCTAATGGAGCAAAGTTATCACCAAAACCACCTCTAAATGATTTTATCCAAACCCAGAAAGCTGCAGTAAGGATTTGGGACTGGATGAAGTTCAGTTGGTTTCACAGGGATGTGGATTTTTTTTTTTTCCCAATGGGAAAAGCATACACAATATTTCTCTTGTAGTGTTACTTCTCCACCACTTTCAGCTCTGGCCTTGGTTCTCCAGACAGATTCTCCCAGTTGGGTCAAGAATTTGAAATATTTGCTCCTTCCTTTGAACAGAGAATTAATTTATTTCCACCTGTGGATGCAAAAAGCAGGTTATTAATTTGAAATAAAAGCACCAGTGCTTGCATTCAAACAGAAAAGGATGAGTTGAGGGAGGTACAGTAAAGCACCACTGCTGCTTTTCTCTTTTCCCACCTGTAAAAATCCTGACCACTGAATTCAATGGGGAATTTTGCCTTTTATTGCAGCTGAGGTGGAGTGGGGACATTGAAATTCATGGTGTAGGTGAATTTGGGGAGCTGAAGGGCACATTAATCCCCAAACTTTGACATCCTGCCCCTGGGGTGACCAAAATGATGGGCACCCACCTGCTGCCTTCTCTCCTTGCAAACCTCAGCTGGCAATTCAAGAACCCCTGGCCTTGTGTTGCACCTTTCTTTATGGACCCTTGGCTTACACTTGGCATCTAACTTGCCTTTTGAAATTCATAGAATTTGAAAAAAAATTAAAATGCAATAACCACTTGTTATCTTGTAAGTAGGACCAGGTGATTCATTTGACCTGAGCATGTAGGTGATAAATAGAATCCCCTTTGCCATCCATGGAGAATTTGCCAAATGGAGACTTTCCTCACTTATCTTTGAATTATTTTTCTTCCTTGCACATTTTTAATCTTCCTTCTCCCTCCTTTTTCCCAGTTGCCACCACAGCTCCTGAGTTCTTACCTTTGAGCTGGTTGTATTCCAAAGTCATTTTTCATCAGCAAAAAGGGAAAATGTGCCACAGGAGCATGAGAGGTTCAAATTCCTTATTGTGGCCATTTGTGAGAGGAAAATTTACTTCACACCAGCCCAGCTGAGATGTGCAAAGGCAAGGAAAAATGTCCATGTCTTTTCTCTGGAAATGGAAGTCGGTAAACAGAGCAAATCAATCCTAGATCAGAAGTAATAACCAAAATAAAGAATAACCAAATTTTACTTGTCCAAAAGAGCTGTCTTGAATTACTTATGCAGTGAGCTGACAACTGGACTTCAGCAAATAAAAGGGAGTAAATAGGATTGTGTGTGCCCCCTAAATGTTTTCCTTTTCCTTCTTTTACTCCTTGGATCTCGCAGAGGCAAAAAATGAAATGGAAATTTCAGCAAAGAGCCTTGGAGCCCATCAGCTTTCTTTAGGGCACATGCACTATATGGTTTGTAACCAGCTCATGTGGACACCAGGACAAAAAAACCCAAGGAAAGGGAAAAGCCACCAAATTCCTCTTGGATGAAGTTAGTTCTGCTCTGAGCACGTTCTATCCCTAAAAAATCCCAGCTCTTAACTCCAGAATTGTTGCCAATTTTTTTTCCTGTGAGATGAGGGAGCGATAACTTCCTTTTTTCCTCAGCTTTCCCTGACCTGCTTCCAATTTTTGGTTTTCTGTCACCTTCAGCTGACATTCCCCCTGCAAGAACCTGCAGGGAATCCCTGGGTTATTTGATGGGAAAACCATTGGGAGACTTTTCTATTTCCTTCCAAATATGAATGTCAGATGGAGCCCCACAAAGAGCAGGATGAAACTCTCCTGCTTAATGTTTGCTCCTGTCCCTCTTCCCACTGATCTGGCAGAAATCCCCTTTTTTTTCTCCTTTTTCATGTCAATTCTTCTTTCTCCTTTGAAATAATGTGACTTTCGAGTCCATTTATTTTGTATGATTTATTCAGAAAGTACATCAGTATCACCAAACTAATTATCATAGGCAAATGACTTGTCATAAAATTAATGTACCTAGTGAAAAAGTTAATAGTTATTATTTAAATTCCTGATTCCTCTTCTTTGCCCATAATTACTTCCAGATATGTGAATGAATACGATTAATATGGAGAAGTGAAAATGAATTTGTTTCAGACTTTTCCCTCCACAACCTTTACCCTGCAGTTTTTATTTTAAGATAAAAGACTTCAAGAGATAATTTTATTTTTTCTTGTAATTAAATCTTGTTTTGCCTTGCTTAGCTGGTCATTTCGAACCAAAATAAAGAAATAAATGCATCTTTTAATAAGGTTCAGTGGAAAGAAGCCCTTTGAACAAAGGTTTAATAGGATATTTAAAATACTGGGGTGAGGAAAGTGGTGAAAGTGTTGCTGTTTTTCCATGCTGTTGGGCACGTGGAAGCTTCCACTTTAGAGAAAATTGCCATATCCTTGCAAACAAAACCCCCCCAAAAATAATCCAGCTGTTCTTACAAGACTTTTTTTGTTACAAATGATTTTTCCCAGTGCAGAGCAGCCTGTCAGTGGGGTGATGGACTAATTCCTACCAGGTAAAGATGTGAGCCAGGATCTGTTTGGCCTCTCAGTGTAGCTGAAATATGAATATCTTGGCAGTTCTGTGGTATTCCTGACCAAATTGTCCAAACACAGGTCAAATTCCAGCTGCTTTCTGAAAGAAATCTCACCAGGAGAACCCAACTCCATCCATTAACTCAGATATAACAAACCTGGAAATATACATCAGCTATACATGAAATAAATGTATTTGTGGTGAAATGGCTTCATTTGGACATTTCTCTTGACTACCCTAAGCCAAAGTCTGGGGTTTCTCTGCAGAGGAGTCAAAGTTTGCAATTTCTGAGCACAAAAAGACATGGGATGGGGAACCTCCTGATTTGCCCCATAGAGTCCTCAAAGACTTCTTCAAGTTCTTCTTCAAAACTTCAATTTTTCTCCGAGTTCTGAACAATTTGGCTGGCTTTCTGGGAAGAACCCTGTGTGATACTCCCCTGTTTTGAGAAGTTTTTTGTCTCGGGACAAAATGGAAATTCCAGGCAGGACTTTGCTTCCAAACCCAAATTAAATAACTTTTTTCAAGCATTTTCTCAAAACCAGAACTCAACCCACCTTGTCTCTATCTGGCTGAGCCTTTGATGATTGGGGTTTTTTCTGCATTTTTTTTTTCTGGAGCTTTCTGGAATTAATAATCCAAATTCCTGAATGCAGATTTGTATAATGTAACCTTGAGGGGCCTGTTACTCTCATCTCTATTAAATAATTTCCTTCCAAGTTGTAAGAATAAACATTTTTTTTTTCTTTTTCTTTCTTTTTTTTTTTTTTTGGCATCCTAATTGCTGTTCAGAAACCTCTGTGGAATGAGATGCATGTTTAAAGGCAGCTAAATCCACTTTTAATGTATTTGTGCTAGTCCATAATGTCTCTAGTGCCAGCAGTAATGGTTTAGTATGTTAATTTCTCATGCAGGCAAGGTTGTGGGTTTGTTGGGTTTTGGTTTTTTTTTTTCTCTCCTCCCTGGTACAAAAGCAGGAAGAAATTAAGCCATAAAATCTGCATGCCAGCCAAGTCATCCATTTCCCATTATTCCACAAAATTCAGGAAATTAAGACTATTTTATTTCCTGCAATATTTTTTTTTTCTTGAGCTCATTTCTTTTGGGTTGCTTCTTTTTTTGCTCTTTTTCTTTTCTTTTTTTTGGTCAGGCTTCTCATTTGGAAAAAAAAAAAAAAACCAACCAAACCCTTCTTGTTTAGCTCAGAGTTCTCCCATGACTTGATTTCTCTCTCCCTGCAAACTTTGGTGCTCATCCTTTTCTAACTCCTGATTCAGGCTGTCTTTTGAAAATACCTGCTAGGGCAGTTATCAAAAAATACTCTGGGAGGATTTGGGGGTTTTTTTTGCTGGGAGGAAAAATATTTCAAAGCCAGTCACAAAAAGAGCAAGCTAAAGAAATCACTCACATGAGAGAAATAACAAGAAAAAAAAACAATGATTCAAAGCCAAGGTTTTTCCTGTTGCAGCCTTTAGTGAATCCTAACAGCTACAGGAAGATATTTTAAATATTGGAAAGAAAAGCAGATTTGCAAGAATTCCACATTTTCAGCCCAGCAGCTTTCCAAGTTCACAATTTTCTAGAATTTTGAGCATCTAAGGAATGGTATTCTGGACTTTCAGACTTGTTGAGCCTCATCCATGCCACATGCCCAAAGAATTACTCTGCATTTTAGAAAAATAGGGTTAGAATTTCAGGAGCAAAAAGTTAAAGCCTGAACTTGGGGAAAAAAAAAAGGAGTTGTTAAAGCTCTGCATCCCTGTTCCCTTGCCACTGAGGAATAGATGGCCCTGAGCTCCCTCCTAGTGGTGGAAATTGAAAATAAAACAAAATATTGAGGGTTCTTCAATTAAAAAAAAAAACAAAACAACAAGACGACTCAGCAGTTTGATCGTTTCTGTTTTCACTGCAGACACAGAATTTAAGCTCATTTCATTTTAATAACCCTTCAATTATTGCCAAATAACTTTCCTGGGTATGAACTCCAGGCATTAAACTGAAAAGAACACTGAAAACTCCTTAAAAAAATGCTCTCAGAGAATTTCTTCACACTTCCTAACTTAGGGAGAGACTCAGCCCTTGGGTGGATGGGAACAGAGCTGCTGGGTTCCACCCCAGAAAACTCCAGAGGAGATGTCCTGGTGGGAAACTCTTTGAAAGAGAAAATAAGATTGGAGAAGCATCATCTGCACACTCAGGTCCACCTGCATCTGCACATCTTGCTGAATGGTCTCTTATCCTCTTCTCTTCCTTGTCTCTTACTCTTCTCTCCTTACCTCTTTCTCCTTCTTTCTCTCTTTTTCTCTTTCTCTCCTTCTCCTCCCCTTGCTCCTTTTTCTTCTCCTTTTTCTTCTCCTTCTCCTTCTCCTGCTCCTTCCCCTGCTCCTTTTTCTTCTCCCTTTTCTTCTCCTTTTTCTCCTCCTTTTTCTTCTTCCTCTTCTTCCCCTTCCCCTTCCCCTTCCCCTTCCCCTTCCCCTTCTCCTTCTCCTTCCCCTTCCCCTGCTCCTTCCCCTGCTCCTTTTTCTTCTCCTTTTTCTTCTCCTTTTTCTTCTCCTTTTTCTTCTCCTTTTTCTTCTCCTTTTTCTTCTCCTTTTTCTTCTCCTTCTCCTCCCCTTGCTCCTTTTTCTTTCCTTCTCCTTCTCCTCCTCCTTCTCCTCCTCCTTCTTCTCCTTTTTCTTCTCCTGCTCCTTCTCCTTCCCCTGTTCCTTTTTCTTCTCCTTTTACTTCTCCTTTTTCTTCTTCTTCTCCTTCTTCTCCCTCCCCTTCTCCTCCTCCTCCTTCTCCTTCCCCTGCTCCTTTTTCTTCTCCTTCTCCTTCTCTTTCTCTTTCTCCTTCTCCTCTTCCTCCTCTTCCTTCTCCTCCTCCTTCTCCTTTTTCGTCTCCTTCTCTTTCCCTTCTCCTTCTCCTTTTTCTTCTCCTTCTCCTGCTCCTTTTCCTTCTAATTTTTCTTCTCCTTTTTCTTCCCCTTCTCCTTCTTCTCCTTTTCCTTCTCCTGCTCCTTCTCTTTCCCCTGCTCCTTTTTCTTCTCCTCCTTTTTCTTCCCCTCCCCCTTCTTCTTCCCCTCCCCCTTCTCTCTCCTTCACCTCCTCATTAACAAGCAGAGATTTCAGAATGGATGACACTAAATCTCAAACATCCAGGACTCATTTTAAAATTCCATAAGCCAGAATCCAGAGTACTGCTGAAGGGTTTCAAGTCCTCCACTAAATCTGGAATTTGGCTCTGGAAGGTTTCTGTGGGTGTGTTGATTGAAATACTGTGTTTGCACACCCAGGAAGTGTCATTTTAAAAACATCATTTTGAATCACAGTCCTACAAAAATGACATTCCCACTTCTTGGTGAGCCTCCCATAGATTATAAAAACTTTATAGGATTTTTTTCCATGCAAATAAAGGTTTGATGTTCCTCTGTGCTGGGAACAAAGAGTTTCTAATGAGAGGAGCTCAGACTGTGAGCACTGACTGAGCAAACATTAGCCTCACACCAGAGATAATTTATTACATTAATTACATCTCACTTGAATCTCGTAGGGTGAGAGATATTGGAAAAAGTTTTTTTTTCCTTGGAAATGTAAGAGATTGACAGTATTGATTAATTTTAAGTGTGGTGATAAAAATTTTTTGCTCCCCAGAAACCTGTTCTGCTTCCCTCCTTTTTTTTTTTAAATTTTAATTTCCTCCCTTTATCATTTGCACTTTCTGATTTTCATCTTTTTGTGTGAATTTCATTCTGCTAAAAGCAAAATAAATTTCAAGTTGTTTTGGTCCTTATGGCCCAACCCCTGGTAACCCAGAGCTGGTTTCTTTAAAGCAATGGCAGCAGGGTTTGGGTGGGAAAATTGCCCAAAATAACTGTGCTGGTGTAATTGTTGGAATAATTTTTCCTTTTTTTTTTTCCCAGCAGTAGTGGGGATGCAAGCTGCAGGCAGGGATGCAGGATGCAGAGAAGGCAGGGATGCAGGATACAGAGCAGGCATCAGGAAGGGATGCAGGATATGGAGCAGGCAGGGATGCAGAGAGCAGGAAGGGATGCAGGATATGGAGCAGGCAGGGATACAGGATACAGAGAAGGCAGGAAGGGATGCAGAGCAGGAAGGGATGCAGGAGACAGAGCAGGCAGGATGCAGGGATGCAGAGTAGGGATGCAGGATGCAAGATGCAGGATTCAGGATGCAGGATTCAGGATAAGGAGGAGGCAGCAGGCAGGATGCAGGATTCAGGAGGCAGGATGCAGGATAAGGAGCAGGCAGGATGCAGGATGCAGGATTCAGGATGCAGGATACAGAGCAGGCAGCAGGCAGGATGCAGGATTCAGGATGCAGAATTCAGGATGCAGGATAAGGAGCAGGCAGGATGCAGGATTCAGGATTCAGGATACAGAACAGGCAGGATGCAGGATTCAGGATCCAGGCCCAGGGCTTGGGCTGCACCGACCTCTAGAGGCTCCATCCCTGCTGGGCACAGCAGCTTTTCCCTGGATGGAGAGGGAGGGAAAGGGATCCTTCCCCTTTCAGCTTCCCCCCTCCATCCTCTAGCTCCAGACTCTGCTAAAAAGTTTGTCCCCCCCAGGGCAGAAAGTTTTTTGCCCCCTGCCCAGCACCAGGGATTTGCCCAATTTCTTGGTGTCCTGCTGGGAAAAAAAAAAGGGACCAGAAAATAAAACCAAATTCTAGGGCCAGAGAGCAAGGGTGGCACATGATAATTTAGAGGCTGGGGTGTCACCCGTGCCTGGAGGGACTTGGGGTTGAGAATTTGGTAATATTTTCACCAAAGGGGAATGGCTTTACCTGAGAAAATCCCCTTAGTGAGGGGTGGGAGATTTCAGCTCCCAGCTCACCCCCATCCCAGGAATCCCACTCTGCTCTTCTGTGGACAGAAGGACTCCAGAGGTGCTGGAAAATCTTCTCCCACCATGGGCTGGAGAGCAGTTGCTGTGTCCATAGTCATAAAATCCCAATCCCAGACTGGTTTGGGTTGGAAGGGATCTTCAAGCTCCTCCATTCCCAACCTTTTTCCATGGGCAGGGACACCTCCCAGCAGCCCAGGTTGCTCCAAGCCCCATCCAACCTGACCTGAGACACTGCCAGGGATGGGGCAGCCACAGCTTCTCTGGGAAACCTGGCACAGGGGCTCAGCACCCTCAAATTCAGGAATTTCTTCCTCATGTCCAACCTCAATCTACCCCATGGCAGATCTAACCCCACCTTCCTGGAGAAACAGATGTTATTCTGACCTTGGAACTCTTATGGCCATTGAGTCTCCAGGGAAGTTCAGCTCAAATTTCTTTTATTTCTGAGTTTTCTGATTAAAAAGACCCAACTCACTTCCCAGGTACCTTGGCAGTGTCCCAGGCCATCCCAGTGTCTGGCTAGACAGAGAACAACTCAGGTTTTGGCCCCTGCTGCACTTTCTTCACAGCCTCCCTTTGACCTCAAAGCAGAACCCTGGAATAGAAGTCATGCTGCCTACTTCTTTTTAGCAATTTTCTTTCTCAGAGGAAAGAGCCAATTGTCCTGCAACTGGGCTGAAAAGTCCACGACTGCTGCAAGGCTCAGACTCCCTGAGGCAGTGTTCCCATCCCATCCACTCCCTGGCCAAGGCAAGACTGAAATACGAGCAGAGATTATTCTATCCACAACACAACTTTTCAGCTGCTTGGAATATAGTTATTTATTTCTCTTTACAGTGATGACTGAAGAATGTACAGGTGCTTGCCACCCATAGGTATAAAAATCTGTTTATATACAGAGTCACAATAATCTTTCATTGGGAAATTGTTCTGTTCTCCTGATCTGTCCTTAGGAAAAACCACAGGAAAAACAAATATTCAGTACAGGCAGTAGAATTCCAGTAGGTTTGCAACCTGGCATCCAAAAGCTCAGCTTTAGATTAAGGGTAACATTCGATACTTAAAAAAGGACTTTTAAGTCATAGGACACAAAATAAAGTTGCTTTTCAAATAAGATATATACATCAAAAAATAGGAGTCTAAAAAAGGCATTGGTTTTAATGCTATTAGAAAGCTATATAAATGTGCACGGGTCTGTTTCTTCTCATCATGAAAGACCAAAGGAGAAAAGTGCCTCTGTCTTTTAGGAAGTTCCTCCTGGGACAAGTCAGTTAAAAGTACCTGGAAAAGAGAACAAAAGAAATCCAAAATAAATCCTTTTGGAGAAGGAAAGGCTGCTGGTAGAGTCAAATGACTTGGGTGAGGCAGTTGTGGTCCAGTTCCATATTAAATCCCCTTCATAAATAGGAGGTAACCAAAAAATTAATCCACTCTAAGTAGCTACTCAGTTGTTAAGAGTCCCAGAGGTGCCTGGTTTTCAGTAAGCACAACCCAACCCCACAAGGTGTTTTTAACATCCCTCCTGACTCATGGACCCAGTACTTCCCTGCAGCCTGAAATCTGAATTCTTGGCTCTTAAATCCAGCAGAATGTGTACAGAAAAGGCTGCTTAATAGAGGAAGATCCTACTGAAACAAGGGTCTGTATAAAAGAAAAAAAACCTTGGATCTTTCAATCTGTTGCACATTAACTGGCCACTTACTCAAAAATCTTCCATGAGTCTAATTCAAGCCACTATGGCAAGAAAAAAGAATAAATCAGTTTTATAGAACATCTAAACAGATCCTGAGCTCCCAAGCTGATGAAACTTAAGGTCTACTAATCCACCTGATTTCTGCCAAGACCCAGTGTGAAAATGAGACCACTTGTGATTCTCTGAGTGAACACTTCTTGATGCCAAATGAAAGAAATCCAAAGGGAAAATTTGATTCTAAGCCAAGTTTTGAAATTTCACCTCTCACACCAACGTTCTTTCTTGACTTCCTTGAAACTTACCCAGAATTTGGGTTTTAGAGGACAATCACTCAGAAATTAAGAATTGAAAAGTAAATTCAAGTAACCAGAAGAAGCCTGGAAAACATCAGGAGTATGGAGGCTGTGAAGTGCCCAGTAAATAACAATGCCAAGAGCTCTAGCCACAAGTTCATGATCAAATTTTTCTTCACATTGCACTGACACTGCACTCAAAATGACTCTTCACCAGCCAGGAGTATTCAGGGGCTGCTGGGTGTGGTAAAAATGGATTTTGTTTCTAATTCTAAGACTTTTGTTTCTAAGGATAAGAATTTACTCAAGCAACACAGTCTTCTGTCTGAAGCCCTAACCTAAAGCACAGGACAGCTGTTGAGTGTAAAAATCACAACTGGTTGCTGGGTGCTCATTCTTCAGGGAAGGGAGAACCAAAAATCCCTGGAATTACCACTCCATGCTATGTTGGCACATTCCAAAATTAACTCCTCTGTATCTCCAACTAGATAACTCTTCCTCCATGTGGGCAGCAACTCCAGGACAAAAGAAAGAATAATAATAATTTAAAAAAAGTGTTTTAAGATTACACAGACACCTCCAGAGGGAATCTGTAGTTGTTACAAATCCTAATGAGGTGTTACACTTTTATAAGTACATTTTATAAGGTGTTATACTTTTATAAGTGAGCTCAGTGGAAACAAGGGCAGGAATTGTCATTCTTCTGCAGGTGATTACAAAGCTTTTTAAAGCAAGTGTTTGGCAAATCAACAGCTCAGTCCTGTGACCACCCATGAGACATGAGAAGATGCCTCAGGAAATAACTTCAGAGAGGCACTCTCCATGTGAAAAATCCAATGAAGTTTCAGGAAGTCATGATGTGATTTCCCTAAATTAAAGTTTGAAGAGGAAAAGTTACTGTGAGTGCTTTGGTCCAGTTTCACAGGAAGCAGGAGGTGCCAGCAAATGCACCTGCAATGCTTTCTAGAGACAGGGTCTTTGCTCCAAAAAGGATAAAACCCACTCTTCCTTTCCTCCCTGCTGATCTGAGGAGCATTTAAAGAGGGGCTGTGTCTGTCTCTATTTTCAAACCCCCCCAGTGTTCTGCTGACCCCAGGACTCCTCGTGTGTGATACTGCCCACCCAATGCCCCCTGAGTGATGGCAGGGGCTGGGACAGCTCCATCTCAGAGTATCCCTCCAGGAGACCTGACCCACCTGGTTTCTTTTTTTATGCTTCCTCTCCATTATCCATTTCCACCTCTATATCTTTTGTTGTGTCAGCTGCTCGGGATAAAATATCTGCCATGAGTGCTTCCTCCAGTTTTTTACGCACTTGTTGCACCCGCTCTTCTTGTTTCCTGAGAGGAGAGAAGGGAAGAAGGGGCAGAAACATCAATCCTTCCAGCATGCTGGTAAACTGGGAACACACCACTTCAATAAATGCCTCAGGACTGGTTTTCTCAGCCTTTCCTTTACCTCAGAAGAGAATATGGCAGAATTGCTCCAGGTGGAAGCGACCTACAAGGATTTTTTGAGAAAATCAAGGAGAGGAGGAGCTCCCCAGGGTTAACCCTGCAGAGGAGATCTGAACCCATCTCCCTCCTGCCCAACAGGAAGGTGTGCACACCAGGAGCACCTTCACAGCACACTGGGACACTGAGGAGGTTTGCAAGTGCTCAGCTCCAAGTCCCACTGTGTGTGTAGAGGGGAAGAGCCTCCCTGTTGCCATTTCTTCCTTTAATCACTCCTCCCCATCTATTCAGTCCTCTCTCCCAGTCAGGGATGCACTGCAGATGGCAGCAACTTCTGCTGAAACAAAGCTTTGCTTCCCTGGGGAAAGGTAATTAAAAAATATGAGCTTGGTATACATTGAAACTGAAGAGATTTTGTTTCAATGTTTAGTTTGGAAGGTAAAATTTAGCTTTCAAATGTTACCAGAAGACAAGAAGTCCTCTTCTGAAGTTTTCCCAAGACCCAGTTTTGGTTTTTGATTTTTTTTTTTTTTACATGAAAATCCACTTTTTCTATCAAGCTATGTTTTAAGGATGGCAAGGGAGATACAAAGAGCATCAAATCTCAGAAGGGCAGGAGAAATATCCAAGAGGCTCCACAGTAGCCAGGAGCTTCTGAGGAGCATCAGCCTCCAGGGCTGTTCTGTTTTCTGGCTGCTACCACTGCCAACACCACTTCAGAGGAGTCTGCCTGCCTGCAGAGCTAGCAAAAGGAAGGGAAAAAACCATAAAGGATTTGTTTTCTATCTTCCAGCTGTTTTCTATCCTTGTTTTCTCTCTTCAATGTACAGCTTGCTCTCCCACAGCTGCTAATTTTCAATGCCAAGAGAGTGATCTTTTAAATCCTGGGGCAGACAACTGAACAAAACCAAAGTTGTTTTATCTCTTTTACAGAACCTGTGTGACAAAGGAGAAAGAAAAGTCTGAGTAGCAACTTCAGTAGTTAATTGAATGAAAGTTATTTCAAGACCACTGAAATAGATTTTTAAAAAGAGAAAAAAACAGTAATAAAAATTCACCACTATCTCACTGTTGGAACACCCTGGGAAATAGCCAAAGATTATGGGAACTAAATAGCTCAAGTCTATTTTGGTTCTCCCCCTTTTTTGGCTTTAGAATTTTGACTTTTAAGCCAATTGGATCTTAACCACTGCTGAGACAAGACACAAGGCAGCTACAGGAGCTTCCTGGCTTCCCTGACACACTCATTATCAAACCCATCTTTAGATCCAAGCTCAGGAAGTTTATCTTGTAGCTCAGATCAATAAGGATTATTCAGGGTTCTCTTTTGCCTCCCTTTACCTTCCACCTTTCTGACTCCTGAGGAGAACTCAGGCTGTGGCACATTCTCCACCTCTCAGTTTCTGCCTTGGGCATGGAGAGATGTGGATGGGGTGGTGAAAAACAGGGGGAGGGACTCAGCTGCAACTTGGAGCAGGAGATTAAAACCTAAAGAAATTTCTTTTCTAAAGAAACTTAGAGAGCACTAAACTCAAGTTACTCTTCACTGCTGCCTCAGGGTACAGCTTAGTTTTGGGGGAGCTTAACAGGTACTTTTTCTTACCCACAACTATGACAGAGCATATTGCAGGAATTGTTTTGTTTTTTTAAGTTTAACAAGTTCATCTGGAAAAGCAGAAGTGTCATTGCCATGCAATTTGTCAAGAAAACTCAGGGACAAAACCTGCTGGGTGAGGGCACGTGCTCAGCAAAGAACCTGTCCTGAGCAAGAGAAAGGGCTGTGAGAAACTGAAAGGTGAGATTTACAAAAATGACTTCTCTGCTTTAGGAAAAGAAATCCCCTGAAAATGGTAAAGCTTTAGAAAATCCCCCTAAAGAGACATTTAGAAAGAATGACAGGCTGGATTATGAAGCAGTACAGAGCTCTGAGTCAAAAATGAATTTTATAATAGGTTGCAAAACTTCATCCAGCTAAGAACAACTAGAAAAACTAATCCATCTATTTGTTATTTTCAAGTTATATCATTCCAGCTTCATCCCAAAAGAAAGGAGCTGGTTAAAGCTTTTATTTAGCAGGGACACTCAGGAGGCAAACTGACACTGCAGCTACAAAGAACATCACTGGTCAGGAAAGAAGCTCCAAAAAGAAGATGCAAAGCAGCTTCTCAAGCCAAATGAACTCACAGACTCAATCTGGGAGTAGACAGTTAATTGGGAATTCTAAAAACCTGCCTCAGGAGGCCAAGATTTGGGTGCAAAGACCCCAGGGAAGCACACTGTACTCATTTTATGGGCTTACCTTTCACAGGACTGGCACTAAGAAGCCCAGAACTATTCAGAAGATGTACCCCACAGCTGAGAAAATAAAGAGGTGCTTGTCCCTGGTGCTAAGGAAGCATGGTTGTTCCTGAGCCATGCATTTATAGGAAGTTTTTTCATGTTTTCCCAGTGAGTGTGTTGAACTAAAAGAAGAATTTTTGCATTTGACTCTGATTAGGAAAGAGATTTGCCATCACTGCATGACCAGGAACACTTCCAAGTTCCACATGAGTCGAACTGATCCATTTATTTGTTTCCAATAAATAATAAATGTAGGCAAGCATGCCAGGAAAGTTTCTCATCCTGCCCTGTATCTTTATGAGGCAAATCAAGAAGAGCTTACCTTCTGAAAGCATTTCAAGTGGACATATAAAAAATTAAGCAAAGTAAATCCCTAAAGCAAAGGACTGAGAAGCAATTGTGATTCCAAAGGCAATGTTTATCCCATGTGTTGATTCATGCAAATCAATACTAAACCAAAAACTGGATGACAGAATTGTGTCCTGGGTCTGGCCAGACTGGGGCAATCAGGCAATAAAAGAAGAAATCTCCTTCTCCAGCCCTAAAATACAGTGCTGAAGTCTTGGCTTTTAGTAGCTAAAAAAGAACAAGTCTTTCTTTGAAAAGAAAATGAGCAGTGCAGCTGTTAAAATAAAAACACCTTTGCCCACATGTCAGTATCTGTGCTCTTCATGCCATACCCCAGTCTCCCACTTTGAGCCACAAAGGTAGGTGCCATGAGGGAATATTCTCCTTCTCCTTTGTTGAAATTACAACTGGGATCAACAAATTAACTTGACTGAGACAGAAAATGGAAGGAAAAAAGCCACTACTGACCATGAGTACAGCTTGATGTCTAGGGCATCCTCCTGGGAAAGAAAATGTAGATTCTGACTCACACCATAGTGAACATTTTAAGTTGACCACAAAGAGAAAATCAAAGTTTTCTCTTTTTTTCAAGTTCCTGAACCAATCAGCAGGTACAAGAAGCACATTTTGCTTCTGTTCTCTCCAGGAAGGAATCTCCTTTAATTCCATTTGCTTTTAATTTTTTTTTTTTCTTCCCAAGGCTTCAGAAACCTTACCTGATGTCATCATCTGTGACAATGAAAGCTTTGCAGAGGGGCTGGGATGTGTTAAGCCAGACTGCTGGGTTCTTCTCCACAGCTGCAGAGAGCTGCCCTGTGATGGGTGCAGAACTGGTGTGCAGAGCACTGGCAACAGCTGACAAGAGGGTATCATCATTATTACCAGGGCCAACTCCTGAAACAAGAGTTACCATCAGAATCTGAGCAGCTAAAACCAAGTGCTTCCAACTGGCTTTGTCATTTCAGTGCAGACAGCATCTCAAAAGGCAGCTGAATTGTTCAAACTGGCTGTTTCTAGCAATTACACAATGATTAAATCACAAATCTGACAGTCATATATTGAAATAGTTTCTCTGCAGCTTCATGGAATTAACCCACACCAGCATAATCTTTGCTTTAGTGTTCCAAAGTCTTAAATTTATTCTGGAAAATCAAACACTGGAGTTTGTCACAACACTCCAGTTCCCCAAAACCCCTCCCAAGCTAAGGCACAAAGTTATTCATTCTGAACTATGACTTGGAGGGACTTTGGATACACTTCCACCAAGAAAAATGCAGTTCTGAAGTAGGGTTTGTATCAAGTGAATTAAAAAACAACTTTTGTTTTGGAGACTGCAGGTATTTTGCCAGCAAGAACATTTATACTTAATTAATCTGACCTTAAAACCTTTTAAGGGCACGCAGACCTCCCTGATTTGAAGCCCAGCTTGGTGGCTCTGACTGCAGGAACTGAAGACACAATACCTTGAAGACCTTTAGGTAGCTCCATGGATTTTATGATTTGTTCACTGACATCCGATGCACTGAGGCCTTGTAGCCTCTTCTCCCAGAAAAGCTGAGAAAGAGAAAACAAGATTGTTCATTAGGAATAATTTAAAAAAAAAAACACCTAAATCAGCTCACGGAAATAAAGAGCATTTGTGCTCAAAAGAGCATCAGTATGATAAAAGCCAAACATCTGGAAATAAAATTTTTTCCAGTTTTGGGAAGAAATACAACATGAATCCATATTTATTTTGTTTCATTGATTAGCTGGGAACATGTTTCCATTTCTCACAGAAAGCAGTTCCAGGGCCTAAGATGTTTGGTTCATGGCACAGATTTCCCTGACTCATCCTGGAGTTCTGGGCTGCAGCTTGGCCACAGCTATTCTTTAAAATCAGCTTTTTCTCTTAAGCAAGATAGTGATGAAAGATACTTAAAAAGGTGATTTCCATTCCATGGGAAGCAATATTTAACAAATAATCTTAATAAGGAGGTAAGCAAGAATGTAAGCTATGCAATTCCCTATGGAAAAAGCATTCAGAAATGCTCTGCAGAATATGGAGGAGGGGGGAAAAAATAAAAAAAAAGACTGTTTATTTTCATGCCTGTGAAATGTGAGGCAAAAACTAAAGCAGCAGTAATTCCCATTCCTAGGAAATGATTGTGGGTGGGTGTCCAAAAAGCTCAGTGTAAGATAGGGCTTCCAAATGCCCCATCCTGTTCTAAAACTGGAAGTGAAACCACTGGAGCATCCTCTTTGATTTTCTGTGGAACTGTACATCAGGGATACTTGGGCAGAAAAAAAAAACACATTTTTTTTTTTAGTTACAGAGGTAGTAAAGGCAAAGAAAAAAGTACACCAAACCACCTCTACCCCAGCATTAAGAGTCTGCTACTGACTGCAAATAAAACACGCAATTATGCTAAAAAAAAATGCAAGCCTCTCCACAGCATGGCTTTGCAAAAGATGACCATGTCATTCTAGAGAGATTTAATTATTTAAGCACTCTTCTCTGGACAATAAGACATATTTGGCACCAAGTTTAGATCTAAGTAGCTTAGAAAACCCACAGAAGATCACCTAAGCTCTTCAAGTTTGGTGTTTTGGGTTTTTTTTGCAAACCTTGGCTACATTTCTTGACCTCTTCATGATTTCAGGGCTTTTTAAAATGCTTGTTGCTATTTGTGTTTTATGAATGACTTCAAATGCTTGCTGGAAAGGGACTCCTCACTCCTAACTGGTATTTATTTTCAATATTCCAACCCAGGTCTGAGCTATGTTGTTAGCTGAGTAGCAGGACAACTCTTTGGTTTGTTAAATAAGAAATTTGTAGTCATTCACTCTTGCTGTTCACCACTACTGCAAAACCTCCACCCCAAGAAAGCATTTAGATGGCTTGTAGCAGTCCTTGGAAATCCAGGGATGAAGTGGCAGTGCCTTAAAGCTGTCCAGAAAGATGGAGAAAACCTTAATTCCAAAGGCAAAGATGGAGAAAACCTTCATTCCAAAGGCAAAACCAGCAACTCAGCAGTCAAGCTCTCAAGTGTGTATTAGGATTCAGAAAAAAAAAAAAAGACAAAGCAAAATCCTAGAAATTCAGTCTTTCCTCACTGGATGAGCTTCCCATCTTGAAAGTCTACAGAATTTATGCATGGTTTTCACTCTAATTGCACCTGACTTTTTAGTATTTACAGATTATTGAAAATACTGTAGCTGGAAGAGAATGAGGAACTAACCTGGTGTGCAAACTGATTAAAAGTTACTCATTTCTGCACCAAACCAGAGTCCTACTGCAGACCCAGCCAGCCAGCAATTCTCTGATGTATGAAAATCTGTTTTAAAAGCTAAGGGAGACCAGAATGCTGAGAGTCACCATTTGGGAAACCTCTCAACTGCAGAAAGAATGATTAAAGAGAGGTCTTTTCAAAGTCTCCAGGGGATAATTCAAAAGGAAAGAGAATTTCTCCTGAAAACTGGGAAACTTCTTGCTTTTTTTTATATCCAATGAGTTGCTCAGCTCTGCTGCATCCATAACAATCAAAATTTCAGTGTTCTTTTAGTTGCCTGGAAGAGGCAGATGAATTTAACAACCTCCTTGGGTCCCTTCCAACCCTTTTTGGTAACTCAAATAGACAGAAACCAAGAAGTTGAAGTTTTCCAACCCTATCTAATTTCAGCTTCCAGTCCTTCAGGTTGATGCCCAGGAAACCACATCCCATCTATTTGACAAAATGCTAAGAGCTAAGAGCTAAATAAGTCTTCCTTGTAAAGACCTGCTCACAAGAAGACATATATAAAATGACATCTGCAATTTTTCTTCTAAATTAGACTTTTTACACTGCATCTATCTCATGTCAAAAAAATGAATATGGTCAGATTTGGTTTGTCATGTATAATCCTACTCAGTTATCCATCACAATACAACCCACTCCAGATATGTATGACAGTAAGTGCAAGAGACTTTTGAATCAATTTTAAAGAGTACTCGTGGTCCACAGATAAATGATGTTAAAAGTAAATAAATCAGGTTTATCCTAAGGTGCTTTTAAAAAGTAAGTACCCTCAGATTTATCCTAGGGTGTTGTCTGCCACAGAACTAGAGGGATCAGATCAAATAATAAGAACTGACTCCTTGACTGAGTTTCTGATTGCTTTCTTTTAAACACTGGAGGTATGTTTGTGGAGTCTTGCTAGCCAAATGTATCAGGAAGAAACTGAGACCAATGTTTTGCAGATTCAGTGCTCTGATTCCCATAAACATGAGTTTAAACTGGTTTCCAGTGTTCCTGCCACCACCACAATACACAAGAAAATTAACAAATCACCAGCAGGTCCTCAGGATTCAAAGCTCTCTCCAAGCAACACTTCAAGTACCGTGTTTGGGGAGTGGGGATAAGAGAACAAGCTTCATCTTTACCCTAAAAAAAAGTCATTAAGTGTGAACAGTGTGACCCAAGAAACTCTTAAGACACAGAGAGGGGGATAAGGGCTCTGCAGAGGCACCAAGTGAACAGAGGTATAAAGGGCAGTGATCCATCAGAAAAGTGATTTGCAGCACCATTCCATTTGATCTGGATTTGATTCATTGCAGGGATGGGGCTGAGTGAAGGTCTTGGTTAAGGTTGGACTGGATCTTGAAGGCCTTTTCCAGCCAAGCTAACTCTGTGATTGTATGATCCAGGTAGGTACAGAACACTGGACAGGTAAGTAACTCTAGTTCAAGTGCTTATGGAGAATATTTACTGCCTCTAACAATTTTAAATAGTTACAGGACTTCCTCTGCTTCACCTGCACTCTTCTCCTTGAGGAATACTCAAAGCCAGATGCACAAGTGGAGCATTAGTGTATCCTGAAGTGTTGCTACATCTAGTGGCCTTTTTGCTAAATAGGAAGAAAAAAATTATGATCTTAAGACAGCACTCCACCCCCCCTAGGAGGGAGATGACAGATGTGGTTGCCTGCTTCTTTTATCCATCCCTAATGCCACTTCCAGACTCTGCAGTGCTGATCTGACTTTAAAATCCAGGCCATTACTCTGAAGTTCATCAAGAATGTACCTTATCTCACCCAAACTTCCTAAATCTAACAGTGGAGAGGAGGCTAAAATGGGGGGGGTTGTGTTTTTTGGGTTTTTTTCCTCTTCCTTGAAGGGTCCACTTAGCAGTCTCTCAGGATTCCTTTTCTTGCACTGCTTTATCAGTGATCTCTGTGAGGGAAAAACCCCTCAAACTCACAGCAGCAGTAAGAAAACCTATCTCAAGAAGACTGTGGAGAGTCCAAATGTCTTGAGCAGGTTGATGCTTCACAAAGAGATGTTAAAGCACTTGGAAGGAAATTGCATTTGAAGCTGTTAGATTTGATACTTAGGAGCCTACTACAGATTCTCCTGTTATTTTCTTAGAGAAAAAGAATTTAAGACAACTCTGTGGATTGACTGGTACTGCTATTTGAACAAAAATCACTCAGAGGAAGAAGACTGATGGTGAAGAGAAGCCTAATGAGTGCCAGAAGCCCCTTCAGAGCATGTGTGCAGAGGCACAGAACTCAAGCTCTGACACTTAACTACTGCCAGGATTCTCCAGAACATTTTTGGTTTTTCCCTGGGTGAAGCTCTCTGCTCTGATCATCAGGAATCTACAAAACCTTGAAGACTGCCTTTGAAAGCTTCAAGCTGCTGTCTTGCAGAGGTGTTGCTTAAAAAAAGGCTTAGACAACCTCAAGGCACTTGCCTGAAATGAAGGAGCAGGCTGGGTATAGAAACCAGCAGCTGCCAACACCAATCAGCACATCTTCTCACTCTCAGGTGATGAAAAAAAATAACAAAAAAAAATCCCACTGCCTGCCAGAGGAGCTCCAGCACTCATTTATTTTCATCTCCACACAAGGAGGCAAAGAGAATCTTCAGGGAATTGTGGTCAGACTGTCTTTTGAAAAGGGAGATACATGAGATAAGAAGTGGAGAAAGAGATGGCTGTCTTCAGCTCCAGGTGTAAGAACTCTGGGATGGATTTGGGCCAAGGATGGAGGAAACTGGGAGGTATAGCACTGGAAGTGGGAACTGAGTAAATTTTACCTACAAACAGACTGTCCAGGCAGTGTTTTAGCACTATATCCAACCCTGATATAGTTACAATCTAGGGGCAGGAAAGTTTGAGAGAAGGCAGTGATCCATGCAGGGATTCTTTAGGTAAGGAAAATACAACTTTTATCTGGAGAGGAAGAGAATTTAAATACATTTGCAAGCCTGTGTTGTCCACTAACTCAAGTGCCAGCTGCTCCACATGGTGCAGGCTCTATAAAGTTTCCCAAGCATTTCAGCCCTCAGTCTGGCTTCCCTACTTTATCTCACCAGATGGCATCAGAAAAGAATTGTTGCTTTTTGACAAGCAAGCAAAAATCCTAGCTGTGAAATTTGATGCTCCAGCTAGCAAGTCAAACATTCAAATGTTCAAACAAGGGGGGCATGAGTGTGCATTTCTGATCAGTGACTGAATACTCATACCAAAACAGTACTGATAATTCCATGATGGAAATCTGGGTGCAAAGAAACTGGAAATTGTTTATAAAATCTGTCAGTTTGCTTAAGATTCTCCAGTAAGTGATAGCACATGACCTATAATAAATTGCTTGGCTCCAGACTTTTAAATGGAATTTTTACTGAAAACTCACTCAGATTTTATTGAAAAACCAGCTGTAATAATCCTGTCTCTCCCTTCCCCAAATCTCCCACCTATGTCAATCATAGAACCATGACAAACCACCTAAGGAAGGGCTCTAGCTTGGAGAAAAGCAAGAGTAAGACACACCAAGATTAGGATTCACTATTAACTATTCCACATTCAAGGCAAAGAGAGCATTTCTTCCAAAGGAAGAGTGTGGATATAGAATAAGAATAGTGTTTAAAGTCCTCTTCTGAAGATGTTGCAAGCAAGAGGAAAGGACTGTGGCTGAAAAAGAGTGCTGAGACAGATGATCCGTTCCTGAAGATCTTGCTATAGCTCAGTCTGTTAGAACCTATCTTAAGAGGCCAAGATTTAACTTGGAGAGGCTTGAAAATAGCCTGTTCTGCAACTTTTTCCTGGGTAGTTATCCTCAAAAGACACAAGATGCATTCTTGAAGGCTCCAGTCATTATGTACTTGAAGAAAAGATTCTGGAAGAAGGAAAATGAGGAGGAAATAGGGTTTGGAAGCCACCAAGAAAGGAATTGCCAGGCATCTGTTTCTCTTGCCACAAAGGTGCCACAACCTTTGTATGCTTTGGTGGTTACCACTGGCTCAGCTACACGACCAAACAAGAAAATTCCTGACACACAAAGAGCTCAAAAGGAAACCCCAAAGAATGTGAAGAGAATCAACAGACACATGCAATTATGCACCACCTTTTAGATCTGAATGGGATACACTTACATGGCCCCTGCTGAACTTCATGGGACCAACAGTGAGGGTTAGCTGAGGCCTTCAAATCTTGCTAAAAGACATCTCAACGAGATGGTCCAATACGGCTCGATAGCTCTTCTTTTTCTTTCTCACCTGAATTTAGAGGATGCAAAGTCTAAATTCCTTCTGTTATTTCTTACAAGCACAGCATTCAAGAAAGAGGTTTGAAAGTGCAATGTTAGACAGCTGGAGTTGCAAAGGAAATGTTAAGTTAGTGACATACGAGTGCACAAAACTTTCAGCACGCCTTTGGTGTTTTCTTTTTATCCCTGCACTCCTAAGATAGAAAAAGGGGGATCAAGTTGATTGTTATAACTCAAAAAATACAAATCAGACTTAAACACACCACCTCAGCCCAATAAGCACTATATTATCTATGTTTCTTCCCTAATTAGATTTCTGTTCCTTCTCAGTTCCCTCCTCTCTGTAAAGAAACAACCCCAAAAAAGTATCAAGTCAGCAGGCAACCTGTGACTGATAGGAAGAAAAGCAGCTAAGCCAGAAATTAGATCCCTTATCCATCCCTGTGAGATGAATTAACATTATTGTGGTTTGTATTTAAGGTTGTAGCAGCACGAGAAAGAGGGACTTAAAATACATTTTTTATGGATTTTGAGCCAAGGTCTTCTATATCAAAGACAGATACTGCTTCCTGAGAGCTGTGTCTGTTACAGGAACTTCCATTAAGCTGCACCTGAAACTTTTTATTTGATGTCCAACTGTCACAATACAGCATATTCTCTGAATTTCAAGAGGAACGTGGTAATTAAATACCAATTTGTTTTGGATGAAGAAAAATCCATCTCCATATGAACCGATTGCTTTTTCTGTATTTTTGTACAAACTCCCTATATTACACAAACTTCCAGCAGTAACTTTCAAGATAGAAATTCTCCTCAGCTGAAAAGCAGAACATTTTCAGGTTGTTTCAGCTCTCCTGAGCAGCAGCAATGAGAAGAGATTGCTCCTTACCTGTCGGGGCTGCTCTGTCACTCGCTGGGGGTCAGACCTCACTTTGTTACTGGGATGATTGGTGACTTTGGTGACAGGTTGTTTGAAAATGGATGCAGTTTGTCTGATTGGTAAAGTTGTGTTTAAGTCTGGTTTTCCCTGTTGGGAAAGAAAAGCAAAAAGTGAATTAACAAAAGTTATACAGGGAAGTGACACAAATTAATATTGGATTCGCCCTCTTCTATTGATGTGCAAGAGAAGGAGCCTTTTTTTTTTTTTGGAGTAAAGATTCCCCTTAAATGCTGTGCTTAACTAAGCTTTGCAGTCATCCATTTAAAAGAAACAAGCAAAAAAAAAAAACCACTTAAATGGTTCCATGCATTTTGACCTTCTCAGGAAGGATCAAACTGCTTGAAAGTCCACCTTTTTTTTTTTGTTAAAATATTCTGCAAGTAAATTACATTCCAAAAAGATTCAACTTCACCATCAGATGGCAAAATGAAATCTCCAAAGCTTCATGAAAATATGTTTGTAGCCAAGAGTTCATAGAGTTCCAAGCCTTAAAAAACAGCTCTTGAATTTTGCCTGCTATTTTTCCTAACAAAATAATTCCTTTTTTGTTTTTTGACCAAGGATACAAAGGTGTGACTGAGAAGACATGTGATTATACCCACACAAGATGGACGCTGGGAAAAACTGTCCCATGATAAATATTTTCCCAATGAAACTGTCCCAAAAACCACGTTCCCTAGTTTGCAGGACATTAATAGCCAGATCTGGCTTCTGACAACAAAAAAAGCTCTTAAAAAGTTGACTGCTACTCATTCAAAGGGAAGAAAAACAAGTTACTACGTGGGATTTCAGCTCTCAGAAGTTTTATAATTGCCTGTGAGGCTGGAGCTCAAAAGTTACACAAAGAACATGGACATCAAACTCCATCAAAGGATCCTGTTAAAGTTTTTCATTAGGATTTCCCTAGGCTCCTAATTTTGTGATCAAAACCAATCTCTTGGGCTTTGAAAGGGGGAACTAAATCTCAGCCTTCAACTCCTCAATATTTTGATTCCACGAGGACCACAGAGCTCCAGAAGAGACCCTGGTGTGAAGCAGAGGTCACATTCTTGCTTCAAAATTGTTCATTCCTCAGCTGGAACTCTGGAACCCCAGCTGAAAGAAGCTAAAACACCAGTTGTATTAGAAACTAGCAATAAAATCAATATCATCTCTGCACCCCAGTTGCAGCTGATAGGAAGGAGCAACAAAAGAACACTTCATATTTACCTTGGCATCTCAACATTTACTATATCAGTAAATAGTAAAACTCTTTTTTTTAAATTTTTCCTTGCAGGTGGCATATTCTTAGCTATTCAACAGCATGACTCAATTCATCTACTCATTTAGAAATCAGCACTGTAACATTTGGGGATTCCTTGATTAATATTCATTTGCTCACCCTTGCCTCAGAGCCAGAACTGTTTTCCAGACCAACAGAAGAAAGATGTCAGAACATACAGCTGAATTCTGAAAGGGAAATCTGAAACAGAAATCTATTTTTTCCAATGGAAGCCTTTCCCTATTCCTACACTGTTTTAACTAAACTTTTTTATTTCATAGATCCCCTTCCTTCATCCTTTTGAGTTAGCAAGTAACTCATTAAAATATAGTGAAGCTAAACCCAGAAATTCCAGTATTGGTGGAAGTGTTTCTGCAATGAGGTCCCAGGATCTTTTCATCCAAAGCCAAAGTGAGAATCTAAGCTTCTAAAACAATCAGAACCTTGTTCTTTTCCTCATGTTCCACCCAGGTAGTCCCAGCCCACTAGAAAAATACTTTCAGATGCTTTGATCACTGCTTTTCACACGTGCTTTGCACGCTGGCTACTGGTGAAGGGCTCTGTTGTTTTCCCCACTGATGATAGAAATGTTTAAGTCTAATATTAGGCTTTTTTTAGACATAATTCAGCATCTCTGCTGAGCAGAGATTCAGCAACCAGAGCTAGACAGGAATCACACATACTTAAATTTGCACTAAGTATTCTGACAATGAACTTTCCTCATGCCATGTAACTTAATTCCCATCAGAATCTTGATAGACCTTGCTTATCCTACAAGCTTCCCATTCCCTGATCTTGTGACATCAAGTTCAAAGTGGTATTTAAAGCTTTGAAGTCCATGTCCCCAGGGCTGCAGCATCAGTATTAGTGGTAAAATAACTACTAAAACTGGAAAAAAAAAAACCAGCAGTAACATTACAGAGTCATCTGCCAGATGGGGGCTAAATCTGGTTTAGCAAACATTTCTAGAAGAAAGTTCAGGAAAAAATATTGACAGGTTTCTTTTGGCCAGTAATGGGACTTGATGAGAAGCTAAAAACTAAATCTATTAATCTTAGAAAAATTAAAAGAAAGGTTTCTCCAAGCAATATGAGAAAATTCAGCTAGATTAATGATATTAAAGTGAATTAAGTGAAAACCTGGAAATACTAGGCTAGATGTCCCATCATCTACTTTTTATCAAGGCTCCATACTAGAAAATGGTCATTAGGAGAAACAGTTTAAACTAAGAACAGATCCATTCCTAAGTCCTGTAATTATAACCTTAATACTTTCCTACTTTACAGAGGAAATAATCACAGCCATGCCTGCACTCTCCCCTTTGTGGCACTGAGTTTTCAACAACAGAAACCAGCACAGACACTTGCAGAGCTCACCCATCTCCAGCACCTCCAGATGCACAGGGGGAGAGGGAAAGATTATCCCACCTTCCCAGGATATTACCATGAATACTTGAATATTACCATGACCCAAACCCCCTTCCTCCTCTGGCAACATATCCACTGGCAGAAATCTTCATGTTCCCTGCTCTTCTTCACTCATCAGGAGTAATTTATGCTCCAACAACAGCTTCCATAAGAATTTCAGCTCACTACCTTGCAGGGGATGTATTTCCAGAAGCAGCAATAGGTCTCAGACATCAAAATGAAACTCAGCAGTGTATTTCCAAGCCTTTCAAATCCTTTAACCTAAGAAGTCACTTATCACCAGACAGCATGTTTAACCTGCAGGCTTCTCTGATGTTTGCTTTTCAACAGAAAGAATTGATAAGCATATTTTTATAAGGACAGCAGCATGCTGTATTGACTGGATTCTATTCCATTGTGTTCCTTCATTCATTGTCTCCCTGAAAGCACTTCAAATAAACACAGTAACTCAATTTCCAAGTGAAATGTAAAAAAGGCTGCACTGAGAACATCAGCAGAGGTTGAAGCAAAACCCCTCCTGCAGCTCTAGCATAAATAAACCTATCAAATATATGCTTTTATTGCAAATACTGCAGGGGCAGTAAGAATGCACAATGCCAAGATAGGAGACAAGTGTTCTGCTACAAGAATATTTCTGTGTCATTTACACAGGGGTGCATTAACATCACAAAATGAAGAGCACTCATTAGCATATATTATCCTCAGCCCCATTTTCAGCCAGGTGGTATTTGTATGTCAGCCTTGACACTGAGTTCTAATCTGCTAACGTGGAGAATCTCCAAAGTTCCAAGGATGGGAAGACATTTCCATCCACCAGCTGCACAAATCCAAGTGCCGAGACACCTCCCAGAAAGAAAACTCAAATATTTTTTTACATTGCTTCTTGAAACACAAGGGGAGCCAAAGAATTTGTGGTAAATTGTTTGGAGGAAAACAAACCACCCATAAAATACACCTTTATACACAAACTTGCCCATGCAAGCCTGCACAGCTGCAAGACTGGACAAGGAGATGGCCACAACCAACCTCTTCCAGTGGCTATGCAAGAAAACAGCAACTTCAAGGAGAAGCTGAGACCTCATTTTTAAGTACCACAGGAATACAGCAGAAATTCTTGCAAAGCTCATGAGTTCCAGATTCAGTCATTTAGAAATAATAAACATCATTTACCTAAATAAAAACCTACTGTGAGTAACGTGTAAGCAATTTCAGATGATGGCCTAGGAAGCAAACAGACTCTTCTGGATTTTATAGACCAAGTGGTGTAATTTCTGCTTATGCAGAATTAGCCTAAGCAAATAAATATTATGGTATTTGAAAGCCTCGTGTCTTTGGGAAGAAAATATTAAATGATTTGAAGACATGCTTTAAATAAAATAAAATAAAAATTAGCATGAGATGTGTGGTTCACGCATGACAAAGAGCAGATGACAAGAACCATCAGTGCACAAGACAGAGCTGTAAGTTGTGGGGTATTTTCATCCACTACTCTAAGTTATGAAATCCTCAAAACCCTTTAAAAAGAAAACATTGCAGGCTGCTACAGAAATGCTTTCCACTTCTGGTATGAGGTTTCTGAAGTTTATCCAGGAATTTATTAAGGGAGTCAGCTGAACTTGTCATGTCCCTGTGTGCTGCATCAGTTACTCCACTTCTGAATGCTTCAGCCTTTTATTTCTAATACTGTCCACATGTCTACTCTCCACATTTTCTGCAGTATTGAGAAGGACACAATGTCACTCAAGAGTAACCAGGCAGAGAGAGAGCACTCAGATCAATTGAGAGCAGCCCAAGCCTAAACCAAAAAACCACCTGGCCTTGTTTGCCTCCCCAAACAAGCTGCCTGGCACATTTGGCACATGGTAAGCACGTGGAGGATTTCATCTCAGAACAGGAAGATGAACATGTCACAAGCTTTGTGACAATCTCTTGGTGTCAACAGCCCTAACCTTCCCCCTTTAGAAGAATATCCTGCAGGTAGATGACTGAGGTTCTTACTCCCAAGCCAACTCCTCAGTTACTCCAACTTTTGATTCGTGCTTCACCTCAATATTTCCATGGTAGTAGCAGAGTATTCCTTCTCTTTATAAATTTTGTGTCTCTACCACTACTAAAAATTCAACAGACAAGTACATCTTAGAGGCAGACTGCTTTAAAGCAGAAACGAAACTGCTACACGAACTACAGGAAAGGAAATTCTTAGGATATCCTTAAACACAGTATTTACTAACAAACCTTATTTTGATTGAGAGAATCATTCCTTAGTCTCTGTTTGTTCTTCTGCAATTTACTGGGCATCATCTTTCCCGTTCTGAAGTCAAAACTGCTGAGATCAACAGTGTTTCCCAGGTATCTTGCCAACTGAGGCTTGCTTCTGAACTTCTTACCACTTGGACTAAAAAGAAGAAAACACTTTAGTATGTTTTGTTGTACAAGAGGATACAACCTTGACTTCTAATAACAGGTTTTATACCTTGTTAAATACCTAAAAAGCTTCTGTTATCTTTATTCCATGTGGCATCTTCATCCCTGGGTTGCTCAGGGATGCTTTACCTGCCCAACCTTGGCATCTCTGCTCAGATCCTTTGCACAGGGTTTAAGTGATGTGTCCTGGGGGAGCTAAACCCAACTCCAGCATAAGAACTTTAAGCTGATCACTAGCCACGGGCAACCTGGACTCAACTGCAACCCTTCTAGGCTATCACCCAGCCAGGAGTTAAACAGATGCATGGGACAAGGAGCTGAGGGGACATCTCAGAGTTATTCTGTCACCAAGAATGGTGAGCAAAGCCAGGTGAGTGAGCAACAAGCAAGCAAGCAGCAAGCAAGGTGATGCAGAGGATGGAACAGGCCCAAAGCTGCCACTGGGTAGGTAGAGCCCCTAAATCACATCAGTTGTAGGGAAGTTATTGAAAATCATCTTCCTTTGCAAGTACGGAATTATTATTCTCCCAAATTCCCAGTGGATGTTTTTTGAGGACCAGCAGCACATATCCAATCTCCAGTTATCCTAAGCAATATCCTAAATATCCTAAGCAATATCCTAAATATCCTAAGCAGATATCCTAAAGCAATCTTCCCATCTCCCAACTTTCTGTCCCCTCATCTCTACTCGATTCTCAAGTCACAGGCACTGAGCACACATTGGCTGCACTAAACACACATTTAATCCAGGCAGATTTTCCCCAATCTCACAGGGGATTCCTGTAGGCTTCCAACCTAGAAAACACCTTCTTGACAACAAGTCCTGGGGTTTGTTTCACTGGAAGGGACAAAGATGCTGCCCCCAGACTTCAAAGCTCTGCAGCAAAGGAAGTAGCAAGAAGTGCCAGGTAGAACTGCAGCATCAGTTTGAGCTCATCTCTCAGTACAGGCAGCCCTAAAAAAGGCTCAATAACCATCCCATGAAGGCAACCAGCCCTTGGTCTACTGCCAATTTCTACCCAGTGAAAATCCAAGCACTAAAATCCTCCCACTGCTGAAACCCCAAAGTTTAACTAAACTCACAGAGTTTTTCGTGTCACTTTCTTGCTGCAGAAAACTCCTCAAGATCTGAGTTTTCTTCGCTTTTCCAAAGTGTTTGGTTGTGGTGCTGTTTTCTTTTTTTTGGTTTTGTTGTTTTTTTTAAACTTCAAAACACCTTGAGGCAAGAACTTGCCCCTAGCAGAATATGTAGGGAATTCTGGGAAAAAGAGCTAATTACCCCAAGGATTTTTCAAAGTCATTTAAATGAATCCAGAAAGATGGAGAGACATAATTAACCAGAGGTAAGGGGTGGGAGAAAAAGACTTAAAACAGATCACAATCTGAAACGAACCTCCTGGAGGATGGGTGTGGGAGGGAAAATAAAACACCATCCCACCACACAGGGGTACACAGAAACTCCAGCCCAAAACTCTTCTCTACTTCTCATAAACCAAGGACTGCAGATGAAGCTAAAAGCCCAGCTAAACACACCCCCAATTCCATTTTACACACCCTGGCTTCTTATAGGTAAGAAAACGTCTTCCCTGATGGTCAGATGCAGATTAAGGCTTTTAAATTTGTTATTAAAATAATCTGACCCATTGTCTTTCATCCCTATTCAGGTACCAGTAAGAAAAGTTCAGGATAAATCCTAAGCAAGAATTGCTGGCTGCTGAGTTCCCAGTTTCCTAACAGGCTGGAAGGGCTGAAAACCCCTCCTGTTAGGAGCTGCCTTCTCAGCTTTCCTAATGAACACAAAACACTGAATAAAAAAGGAGGAGACAAGACTATAAACAAACCCTGAAGTTGTTGTTAATGGTTTCTCTTCCAGACACTTGTTTTTAATTAAAACCTGTGCACATTCAGTCATTTTAGCCCATAGCTAAGTAACTACTGAAAGAATACAGAATTTTGACATCCTAATCTTCTTTTATTATGTCCTAACTTGGTCCCTTTGCATCCCACCACATCCATGTTGCTTTTCTTACTCCTTAAGCAGTTTGCCATTCCTGACTATCTTCATCCTAACCCACCCCCTGCTCTTCAATTCCCATTTCCCTGAGGATTTTCTCAGCCTTGCTTGTTCTGATGATGTCCCAGGTATGAAACTTGCTGGTGATGCACGTGTAGCACCCATTTTACAAAACCTGTTGTATTCTGCCTTCTCTGGCTTCAGTGAGATCTAATGGCACTCCCAAACTACATTTCAGTTGGTTCCTTTTCCCACAAAAGCTCCTACACTTAATTATTCATCATTCCAGAGTTTCAACACGTTCAAGGGATGACATAGTTTGACATCATAGGATGTCAAAATGTGGAGAAAAATTGTTCTTGTTCAACCTCAGAAGCTGAAAAATAAAATCCCCACTGGCCTTCCACTCAGTTTCAAGGCTGAAATTTTTTTCTAATCCCATCCAGACTCATCATTTCCCATCTCAGACCTTCCCTTGCTCTAAGGGGGAGATGAAGGATTTGAATAAACTCAAAACTTTCTTTCCACTCCACCTCTATTCATTTTTACACCTATTCACTGCTTTCACTACCACTTGTTTCTATTTTATTCTCTGAAAGGGTGGGCTGTCAACCCCCTAAAGTAATGCTTTAATTTCTGAATCACTCCCAGATTATTTTCAATCCCTAACTTGTTCCTCCTCTTACTTGCAGAGAAAGCTCCATGGGGTAAAAGTCAAATAAAAAGCCTATTTGCAGAGGCTTTATTTAAACATCTATTAACTAATTAGTATGCACTAATGGAAAAGAGAGGTTTTACAACCTATTTAAACCAGTATATCTACATGAAAGCCTGCTACTTACACATCCTGGTTGAAACCAGAAAAGAAGAACATGCTGGTTCTAAGTGTGAACTGGAAAAGCTACAAATATTTCGTTGCACCTAAAGACAGTAAATCCCCTATAGCTTTTTTTAAAAATTTAACTTCAATAGGAAGTGGCTGTGGTTTTTTTTTCTTCCCCAATAGAAATGTCATAGTGCACACAATTTATTTCTACCATAGCTGACTTAAGAGATCAGCACTTAAAGTTTATCATGTCAAATTAAACCCTGGGTGAGATTTTGGGCTTCACCAACTAATGCAAAGCAGCACACCTCCAAGGAAGTGATGTGCAACATCACCTAAAATCTGTTCTTTCAGTGACATTCTCTCAAATCACTTCAGACCTGATGGGTTTGGTTGCTTTCAGAAAAAGTTTTGTCAGTCTTTTTCTTTCTTTTTTTTTAACTTTGACTTCCTTGCTTGCTGGCCCTCTCCAGCAGACAGATTTGGAAGGCAAAATGTAACCAGTAGATGTGCCAGCAGCAGGTGAGAAGAGGGGAAACGTGCTGTCTGCTCCAAGTTTTAACCAGCTTGCTTTCCAAAAGAGCTCCAGCTTCACAAGTTTGCAGCAGTGGGTAGAAGGAGAAGAAATTGAAGAAAGAGAAGGTGTGATCTCATGGCTATTTAAGTGTCTATATTTATTATAAAATTTATTTTTATAGTTATGAAATTCGTATCTATTATAAATATGCATATATTTATAATTTTTTATATATATATATGTAATTATTCCCTCATTTTAGTCTTTCCATCCTCTCCAGCAGCATTGCAGGGTCAGTCTGAACAAATTTCTGTCCCAAGGTGTCCAGAGCTCCTGTCTTCTCAGCATCCCATCTGCCAGGCTGCAGCTCCACAGCCACAAGCCAATAAAGAAAAAAAAAAAATGCTAAACACTCCTGAAAATCCAGATGAAAGGAGTTCAGTCCTCTACCCTAAGAGAGGTAGAGGAAGGCAAAGTATTTCAAAGTATTTCTCCCCATCACTTCCCCCTGTAGGCTGGGAATGCAGACCAGGAAAGCAAGGAGACTGAAAATGTACCTGAGGATTTAATAGTTATAGGAAATAACACCACAAAAACACCACAAAAACTGTTTAGTTTGATTTTCTGCTGAAGGGAATCTAATTTCGGACAGCTGCTGCCCTCGGAGGGAAGAGAACAGATTTATTCCCCAGGATATCAGAACTGCTCTGCAGCTGCTGGAGGTGCCTGTCCTCCAAGATTTGGTTGCAAAAGATGCCCAAAGATTCCCTAAAGAAGCTGCTACACAAATGCCCTACCATTTCCAGGCCTTCCAAGCAGTTCAGGATCTAATTTCACTTCCAACAGGAATATTTGGGTTTACAATAGGAGAGTTTAGACCACCCCACTAAGCCACCAGCAGCCACTGCCACAGTAATAACAAAAATAAACTGTAAACGGGTAATTTCTAGACTGTCACTTCATCTTCTGCTCGAGGAAATATTTTGGATTATTTTCACAGAGTCTGTTTCTGCTTTCTAAACCAACTGATGAGCTCTTCTGCTGGGGACTGGCTCAGGATGTCCTCATGAAATGAAGTCAGAGTTACTGCTTTGACTTCCTAATATTATTATCATTCAGTACAGGGATGAATTCACCTTGTAAAGAAAATAAATGTATTTTAACACAGTAAGCCCCTGCTAGCCAGCATGGTTGAACTCCCAGCATAGGTGGGGGGGAATCGTTACCATCAGGGCAAAAAATTCAGCCATAGGAATGCAAAGTAGCACTGGTTGCAACTTAAACAACTTCTTTTTCACATTTGCCTTCCAACAAGCAAAAGGAAAGGCAGAATATTCAAATTCAAACCAGAGAAAGCCTGCACAAGAAAACTTGGGCTGACTCGTTTGGTGTTATCACTGCCCTTGGCTTGGTTTTCCCTCGTGTTTAAAAAAGCAGCAGAGTGACAGCAGTGAAGAAAATGCAAAACTTCCAGAAGTGATGGAAAGAACAAGATTTGAACCCCCACCCTCCTCGGTGAAGAGAAAAAAAGCCATCATCTGAGCAGCACTAATTAAGAAACTGCTAATGGCAGAGATTTCTTCTTTGCACAAGAGGTAAAACACATTCTTAAAGTGTAGATTGCACTATTAGGACTTGGGTTAATATTTGCTCTTGGAATTTAGCTTTGCAAACAAAAAACCAATCAGAAGAGAAGCACAACTGAGCATCACTCTGAAAGCCCTCACTTGCTCACTTTCAAAGAGAAAACTAAAGGTCTCTTCCCCGAAAATTAAAATAAAATAAAATAAAAACACAGAAAAAAGCACAGAATTAAGCTAACCCTGTCACTGGCAACTCTTTGGCATTTCTCTTACTGTCAAACCACAACACAAACTTCAAAGGGATGCCTGTTTGCCCCATAGGTACACCTAGACTTTTGTAGTTAAACTTAACAGCCTACAAGAATCCAGGGAAAGAATTCCCCCTGCCACTTGGTTTTTAAAATCTTGACTGGGATAAAAAAGTGGAGTAGCTCCTGCTTGTTTGTTTTGTTTTTTTTTCCCCACGAAGAACAGATGCACCAAACTAGAATATTAAAGTAATGAAGGAATTCCATGCCAGAGTTTAATATTTTTTCAACAGGTGAAGTGCTCTAGGGGGTCACATCTCCTAAAAAGGATTTCACCTGTGAAAAGGAGGGGTGAAGAAAACAGGAGGTGAGCTACCCATGTCCAAATTCCCACTGCACTCTGAGTTTTGCAGGATTTTGGAAGTGTGGCTGAGCTTTTTGACAGGCCAGCAGCACCCCCTACCTCACTCTTCACTGAATGAAGAAAACTACAAAATCGTGATGCCAATTTCCTACACTCTGAGTAGGCTAC
Organism: Phaethornis superciliosus; assembly: GCA_023637945.1. Classification (NCBI taxonomy): domain Eukaryota; kingdom Metazoa; phylum Chordata; class Aves; order Apodiformes; family Trochilidae; genus Phaethornis; species Phaethornis superciliosus. The sequence continues at coordinate 71,564,769 of JAJQWJ010000004.1, forward strand.
TACTAGGAGAGTCACCTCAAAATGCTCTTTTTGTAGGTCCAGGTTCTCAGGTAACCCTGAGTACAATAACAGGAGTCATGACACACTGGATATGCAGTGTATATGAGCATAGAGCTGGATTTAAAAGACAAATTAGATATAGGGGCTCTGTGTAGAGTCAAAATCCTCTGAGGTTGTCACTCTGCAGGTAGCAGGGGGACATTACAGAGGGGTTTGCAGCAAAGACCCTGCAGAAAGAGGATTTCTCAACAAAACCAACCTTCCTCTTACCTTTGCTGTAAGGGGAGAGCTCACTTTATAGCAGGGACTCAAAGAGAAGCCCTTCTTGAAACTAAAATATCCCCCATATTCCTGCAAGTTGCTACATACCTCAAATTGATTCCAAAACCATCGTTTTGCCTCAGGACCAGTGTAACCTTCTTGACTTCACCCTAGGTCACTGTCCCTGGGAATATTCCTCTCTGGAGCTTCAGGCACAGCACAGAGAATCTCCTGGGAAGTTCCCTGACCTCTGGATTCAAGTCTAAAGCAAGCATTCAATCTGAGAATGCTGCCCGAGTTTTGCATTTCTCCTGTATGTATCCCCATTTTTATTCCCTAGACCAAATAATTTTAGGTTCCTAAATACAGTCATTCTCTCCTCCCTGCAACTCAGCTCCAGAAGAATGGATTTTTTTTGCCATTTCTTCTTCCAGAAGATTTTTCTCCATCACCATTAACAAGGATTCTTGATAATCAGGCTTCTGCTGTCACCTCTGTAGGTTCAAGAGACACAGAAATCTCTTTCTTCTGATTCCCTGTCTGAACTGAAGCAACTGAACATTTCAGTGAATACTTCTGAAGCTGCTCTAAAAATGCAACGTACATTTTTGTCGTTGTCCTACAGCTGCCAAAACCAAGCAAACAACCAAAAAAATTGCTCTCCCAGTGGTCATACCATCCCTGGACACTGCAGGGCTTCAGGGAGCATTAGTTCTGTGTAAGGCACACCAAGCAAATCCCACTTTGTAGCCAGCTACAGAGTTTAACAACACAGCATTTATTAACATTCATGGTTTTTTCCCCAACAGAGCTGGAGTGACATAACTCTTCTGAATGTATTTGGCCTGCTCTACTTACTGGATCAAAACAGATTTTCATTTGTTTTAAATATAGCAGTGCTGAAATCTGCCTCATAGCTACAACAGAATGAAAAGGGGGGAAAAGAAAGAATAAAAAGAGGATAAATTTCCTATGCCAGTCCTGCCTGCAGCCATTAAAACATTTTTTATTTGTTTCACTTTGATTGTGCAGAAGCAGTCCTGTTACTGAACACAAGTTATTTCTCTAGACATAAATGACTGCTTATTTTTCCAAACCTGTAATCTGCAGTGAAATCAACAAACTCTAAGCTATGAGTTGCCTGGTAAGTTTTTAGTTTCAATTTTGTGGTTGTTTGGCAGAAGAGCTCCATCCCTGCTAACCATGCTGGAAGGCAGCCTAAAATTTGAAACATTTATTCCTACCACTTTCCCACATTAAAAAAAAAAAAATTAAAATCCTAGAGTCAGTGATGAGCAGATTGCAGTCTTGCATCTTCAACAAAAACTAGGCTGAAGAGATTTTTATGAGGGTTTTTAAGCAGCAGAATCTGAAGGATGAAGGTTCAGATCTTTAAGAAGGGGCCAACCTCAAAAGCTGGTTTGATTTAATAGTGGTTTTGAAGTATTTTCACCACACCCCTCTTTTAATAGGTTTTTGGGGTTTTTTTTTACAATAATCATGAAGGTCAGAAGACTCGTGGGCTCATGTGAAGAGGGGCAAAAACTATCTTTCCAGAAACTACTGAAGCTGAAGCTCCTGAAGCATGACATGTGAAAGTAGCATCAAGCAGTCCTGAAACAAGAAAGTCCCAAAATGCAAATAAGGTAGATTGCAACAGGGATTAATCTTGCAAGAGTTGTCCTTAATGACTATTATTATTATTATTCTTTAGATCATCACGGTAAATGAAGCTTTGCCTAATCCCTTTTTGGGGTTTTGGTTGGGTTGTTTTTTTTTCCTAGCCTTAAGAAACCATACAAACATAAACCTCAGGTTTTTTCATCAGCTAAGGTGCCTTAAGGAACTTAATGAGGTTACCTATTACCAAGCAAAAGCTAAAACCTGGAAATCCTACCAGACCTTACTGTATTTTTACATGTTTTCAGTTTGATCTGTAATAAAAGAAAACACTGACAACCCCTACGTTCTGACAGACTCAATGTGTTTTTAAAACAGGTCATTCCAAGGAAATAGCTGAAGTTACTTGGGCCTTCTATATTAAATCTGTTCCAACACAGTCAGCAGCGACTGTCTGGCTTGAGCAAAGTCTGGCATTTAATTCTGGCAAGAATTCTAGGCAGAAAGTTGAGTTTAGCAATCTGCAGGAAGCCAGGAGCCATCCAGAAACCAGGATTGGGCTTGTAGGCTGGAGTGCAATGGTTCAGCCAGGCTTAAGGAGGCAGCAGGGCAGAGAGGCCAGGCAGATGCGGAGGGACAGATGCTGCCCAAAATTCTGCTGCAATATTAGCATAGGCTTGAGAGCACAAGTCAGACAAAGGCAGCAAGACAAAACCAGAACTTGGCTTTGAAAAAAAAAAAAAAGTTTTCAATCACTGATTCACCTGGAATCATTCATTCGAGATGAAAAGCTTGGGGGAAAATAATAATAATTAAAAAAAAAAACACAACATTTCTCCTCTACATCTAGTGATCCTTTTGTCAGGCATTTGGTTTTGCTTCTCAGAGACACAGGTTGGGTCAAACGATGCCACGGTCAACCCAGACCCAACCCAATTTTTCCATTTGCTGGTGTCTGAGGGGGCACAAGCAGGATTTAGGACTTTTCTCCAGCAGCAGCCAGCCCTGCACCAAAAGGAGCCTGCAAAGCCTGCTCAGTGGCAGGGAGAGGTTTCAGGTGTGGTTCCTCCAGAGCTATAAATAGAGGTGCTGTGGGTAAGAGGTTAGAATTCCAAATTCAGCTGCCTCTGCTGTGCAGCCAGCTGGGCTCAGGGTTTGAGAGGAAGACTTCAGAATTTAGTGGATTTCTGCCTTGTGAGCAGAACTCTTTCCTCAGTTGCTGGAAGGGAGCAGGGGGGGTGAAAGCAAACCAGGTGGCTGTGGTGCTTCTCTGGCTTGGAGCAGAACACTGAAGAGCGGCAAAGGCTTCCCCAATTTTCACTTTTCCAATTTTCACTCTCCCAATTGAACTTTGCAAAAATTTCAGCTCTTCTCCCCCATGCCAAGCTTCCTCAGGGATCCATCCCGCTGTGCCAGCAGGACAGATTTTGGGGGGGCTTGGGGAAGGGGTTCTCTAAGGGAAGGGGGTGTCCCAGGGCCAGGCTGCTCCATTCCCGAAGGAGAAACGGGATGAAGGGGGGGAGGGGGGGGGGGAAATCCTCGCCATCCCGGCAGCCCGCAGAGACGGCAGAAGGAGCTCCGGGAACGGGAGGGAAAGGGGGGACCATATAGACACACACATCTATACATAACCGGGACTGCCTGCCAGCCCCTCGCCCCGGGGCTGAGCTCCTGCGGGGGCTGCTGCCCGCCCGGGCCCTGAGGAGAGGAGGAAGAGGCGGGAAGGGCAGCGGGAGCAGCCCGGGGAGCCATGGCGGCTCCGGAGGGCACCGGCTCCGTGCCAAGAGGGGAGGACGGAGCCTCCGGGACAGCCGGCTGACAGGACCGGAGCGTTCTGACAGCCGAACCGGCACCGAGCCACACCCCACCACCCCTGACATTCGGGACGGTGGGAGAGGACCGGGACCGGAACCGACACCGTCACCCCTGACACTCGGGACGGTGGGAGAGAACCGGGACCGGAACCGACCCTGTCACCCCTGACAATCGGGACCGGAACCGGCACCGACCCACTCCCCGCCGCCCCTGCCAGGGGGAGTCCCGGGAGCAGGTGGCGGCGCCGGGGGGTGCAGGGGGAGCTGAGGAGCGGTGGCCCCGATCCCTGCCGGTGCCGGTGCCGGTGCCGTCCCAGCGGTTCGGCCGGCACGTACCTGAAGTAATAGACATCGCTCTTGCCGGCGCTGAGGCCCGACTTGCGGATCACCTCTTCCTTCTTCCAGCCCGGGGGCAGCGCCGGGCAATCCATCCTGCCTTGCTTCTCCATGCACCGAGCTCGGGGCCCCCGGCAGCGGCGGCGGCGGCGGCGGTGAGATAAGCAAGGAAGAGGTTCTCCCGGAGCCCGGTCCCCGGTACTGCCAACCAGCGTTGTATTGTTCCCGGACAGGGCCAGGGCCGGGACCGGGACCGGGACCCCCTGGCGATGGCGGCCTCGGCGGGCTCCTCGGCGCCAGGAGCGGGGGCTGCGCGCGCAGCCGGCGGAGCTCTGGGCCCGGCGCCCTCTTCCGCGACCGAGCCCCGGAATCGGTGTCAGCGGCCTAGAAGGGCCGGAGCGGCCAACCCCGCCGACCATAGAGAGCTCCGTAGGCGGGACAGAGCGGCGGGAGGGGCGGGAAGGGGTACGGGGTGTTGCCGCCGGCATCTCCCCGGCGCCTGACTGACTGACTGACTGACTGACGCCGAACCGGGAGGGTTCGGGCGGAGGGACGCGGAACCGAACGGTGGCGGCAGGTGCTGGGGCGAGGAGGAAACCGTCCGTCACGTCCCGCTGGTCCCAGCGTGGCAGGGAGAGCGAGGCTCGGCGGCTGCTGGGGACGGTTTGGGGACGCGCTGAGGCGTTAGCGCCTGACAGCACCGAGGGGACGGCAACCGACCCGCGCCGCCATCCACCCCAGCTCACCCATTTTCTCCTCCGAACACCACACTTCCCAGGATCCGCCAATTTATTCGCCCTCTCTCTACACACCCCGAGCCTCCGGACAGCTCTCGGGGGGGCGGCTGCTTCCCCACCCCACGGGGTCCTCCGGCAACGGAGCCTCCGCCTCAGCGCACACCGGACCCATGTCCCCCCCTTCCTCCTCCTCAGCGCCGTTGGGGCTCTGGCTCGGGCTCGGCGACCTCTCCCGCAGGCACCTAAGGGAGGCCCCGGCCCTGGCCCGTCCGGGCGCTAGGACCTGCGCACCGCGGCCGCCTCCTCCTCCTCCTCGGTGGGGCGGGCCCGTCCCGGGGAGCCGTGGCTGCGCGTTCGTCCCCGACGCCGGCGGCTGTGGTGAAGGGAGCGGCTGTGAGTCAGCCCTGAGGCGGCATGGAGCCCTTCCCGCCGCCCACGGAGGAGCTGGAACAGGAGGAAGAGGAGGAGGAGGAGGGCTGCCTTCACCCGCAGCCGGGCGGCGGGGACGCTCCGCCCGCCTCCTGTGAGCCTGGGCCCCGGGCGGGGCGGGAGCGATGGCGGCGGAGGCTGAGGGGAGCGGAGCCCGGAGGGTGAAGCGTTGCCCTCAGTCAGCCCTCAGGGTGGAAGCTCCGCGGCCCGGGCAGAGGTGTGAGGCGGGAGGGAAAGGCTGGAGCTGGCGGGGGTTGTCGGAGCCCCAAGCCTGTCCTTGCCTCCTGGAGAAAAGGGATTGGAGCTCTGTGAGGAGGAGAGGGGCTCTGTGAGGGGGAGAGAAGCTCCGTGAGGGGGAGAGGAGCTCTGTGAGGAGGAGAGGAGCTCTGTGAGGAGGAGGAGAGAAGCTCTGTGAGGGGGAGAGGAGCTCTGTGAGGAGGAGGAGAGAAGCTCTGTGAGGGGGAGAGGAGCTCTGTGAGGGGGAGAGGAGCTCTGTGAGGGGGAGAGGAGCTCCGTGAGGAGGAGAGAAGCTCTGTGAGGAGGAGAGGAGCTCCGTGAGGGGGAGAGGAGCTGTGTGAGGAGAGGAGCTGTGTGAGGAGGAGAGGAGCTGTGTGAGGAGGAGAGGAGCTGTGTGAGGAGGAGAGGAGCTGTGTGAGGAGGAGAGGAGCTGTGTGAGGAGGAGAGGAGCTGTGTGAGGAGAGGAGCTGTGTGAGGAGGAGAGGAGCTGTGTGAGGAGGAGAGGAGCTGTGTGAGGAGGAGAGGAGCTGTGTGAGGAGAGGAGCTGTGTGAGGAGAGGAGCTGTGTGAGGAGGAGAGGAGCTGTGTGAGGAGGAGAGGAGCTGTGTGAGGAGGAGAGGAGCTGTGAGGAGGAGAGGAGCTCTGTGAGGAGGAGAGGAGCTGTGTGAGGAGGAGAGGAGCTGTGTGAGGAGAGGAGCTCTCCTCGGCAGCCATCACCCCGCCTCTTCTTTTTGTTTTGTTGTCACGGTCCTGGTTCTGCCACAAGGCTGAAAGAAAAAGCCGGGGTCTGTTTTCGCGGGGATAAAAAAAAGGTGTTGTTTTGACAGAAATAAAAGGGTGTTGGGGGGTGAAAGGGTAGGGTGTAGGGAAAGGGGTGTTCTCAGGTGGGTGTTTGGCAGTCAGCTGGGCTGCTGGGGGGAGCTCAGGAGGAAGCCTGGGATGAATGCGGGGCTGCAGCTGGTGTATGAAACCTCTGAAATGTATATTCCTCTTGCAGGGGTTATTTAGGAACATGGATTAATTGGGAGGGTAACTGTTCCACTGTGCTTTTTTGCAGTGACAAGGAGCAGAGTGATCCTGCACCTCGACCTGGACTGCTTTTATGCCCAAGTAGAAATGCTCCGTAATCCTGCGTTTAGGAACAAGCCTTTAGGTAGGAGTTCCTCTGCTGTTAATTTGAGGATTATGCTTATTATTCAGGCAGGAGAAACTAAAACCCTGAACAAACCAGGGCCATGCCTGCCTGGTGAGATCCAGGGGGTCACAGCAGAGCTGTAACCACATCCAGAGTGAGTCGAGTTCAGGCTAAGATCCCACTAGCTGTGACTACAAAATAATAAAGCCTCCTGAGCATTTGACGACCTGTCTGAGCTTCACTGATGAGCTTTGTGACTCAGCCTTGCTCAAAACATGTTTCATTCCATCCAGAAGTTAAGAATGAAGGTGAGGCATGCAGCAGGGTCTGCCATCAGTAGGAGAAAAAAAAAATCCCCAAGGTTTTAAAATGGTTTTACTCTCCAGTCTTCTAAATCAAGAGATCTGTCTTGAGAAATGAGACTGTTGGGTTGGGTTTGTTTGCTGCTCTGGTGATGTTCTGTCCTGACCACAGTGTATCTTTGCTGTGGCAGGAAAATCCTGTGGTCTTCTGCAAAGGACCCAGGTGCCTGAACTTTGAAAACCATTTATCTTTAGGTGTGCAACAGAAATCCCTTGTAGTTACCTGCAACTATGAAGCCAGAAAACTTGGAGTTAAGAAACTGATGTCTGTCAAGGATGCTAAAGAGAAGTGTCCTCAGCTGGTCCTGGTTAATGGAGAAGATCTGACTCCTTACAGGGAAATGTCCTACAAAGTTACAGGTACAACATTAACAGTTTTTCAGTAAGGACACTTTTTGTTCTTAGATGGTTCTTTAGAAACCATTTGCCTTATTCAAATACTGGCTGCAGTAATGTATTTCCAAATGTGAAGCAATGGAGGACAGAATGCTGAAACCTTTGAGTGGGTGATCTTCTCTATGATCCTTTAATTAAACGATACTGATGATTGATTATTGCTTTTCTCATCAGCAGGTGAGATGGTAAGAACTAAAAAGTGAAAGCTGGAAAACAGATTTCCTTAGGAGAAAGTACTGCAGGGGTTAAGAAATAGAATTTCAAAAAGAAATGAGGAAAGCAAAGGAAGCTTTGGGGAGAAGAAAAGCAGATGACAGAGGTAGTTGTGGGATGAAAAAATATTCCTCTTCACTTTTGCTAAAAATATGTGCTGTCTTATTTTATCAAATCAACTGTGGATTGCTGCAGATGTGAACACTTCCCATGTTCATATTATCCTTGGGTATCTTTTCCTCCTAGAGTTGCTGGGGGAATTTTGCCCACTGGTGGAAAGGCTTGGGTTTGATGAAAATTTTGTGGATATCACAGAGATTGCAGAGAAAAGACTAAACCAGCTAGAGCAGAGGGGGTGTTCCCAAGTCTGTGTGTCTGGCCATGTCTACAACAACCAAGGTGAGCCAAACTTTTCTCTAAGGAAAAAAGTTGCAAGGCAACCCTGTAAAGATTTAAAAATATCTCTACTTTGGTTATATTGGTACAAGAAGCTGTGATATTTAGCACTTTTCTCTCATAATATATTGTATCTTAGATTTAAAATACTCCCTAAACATTATTGTCTTTTATATTTAAATGTATTTTGTATTTCAGGTATATTGCTTTTTATATTTTAAATACTTCCTAAACATTACTTGCCTGGGTTTGGGCAGCTGTAGTCTCCCTTCAAGCAGGATTTTTGGGAAAGAGGAGTGAGGTTAAACTTGGATACAGAAGCCACAAGAATCCCACTCGACCCTGCAGATCACACTTCAATGCAACAAAAAAATGTTACCTCAATCAGGCAAACTTTTAGCTAACCAGGTGACTGTTTACAACCTGAACACTGTTTTTTTTTCTTTGCAGCCATCAATTTGCATGATCCAAGACATTTAAGGCTGGTTATGGGATCTCAGATTGCAGAAGAGTTCAGGGAAGCCATATATGCCAGGCTGGGCCTCACAGGCTGTGCAGGAGTGGCCTCTAACAAATTGCTGTCTAAATTAGTCTCTGGGACCTTTAAACCAAACCAGCAAACCCTTCTTCTGCCTGAAAGCTGCCAAGATCTAATACACAGCCTTGATCACATCCAAAAAGTGCCTGGTAAGCATATTGACAACTCCTCAGATGAGAAGAAAAAATCCTGAAAAAACAATAACTGAAATACCTTCAAAATCTGGGTCTCACAAGGAGGGGCTGCAGGTGTGTGCTTCCTTATTTTATTTTATTTTTTTTTTTTATAAGCTATTTGAGTTTTGTTTAGCAGGAGGAATTAAAGAACTTTGGTTTGTTTAATTTTCAGTTGTGGCATAAATGTGTTGCATAAATCTCCTTACAAGATACCTTCAAAATTACTAAACTCTCCTGTTTATTCTTGAATTGGTGGATAGAAACTTTTTTAAACTTGCTGGCTTGAAACTTACAGATATTAAAGCAGTCTTATTAGAGCCTGATAACTCCAATATCTGAGGAAGCAATTTTCCTAATTATTCTACACTTAGAATAATTGTCAGGTACAGACAGACCTTTCCTGTGACCCACTATGGCAGATTTTAAAATTTGGATTCTAAAAAATGGAAGAAGCCCCCACTGCAGTGGTAAAAATTGTCAGGACTGCATGGCTGGGGATTTTTTAATATGTACACTGTTCTGTGTATTTTTAACATACATTCTCTTTAGGCATTGGCTGCAAAACTGCCAAGGGCCTGGAAATGCTGGGTGTTAGGAAGGTGTGTGACCTCCAAGCCTTTCCATCTGCTCTGTTGGAGAAGGAATTTGGTGCTTCTGTTGCTCAGAGGATCCAAAAACTCAGCTATGGAGAAGATGATTCCCCTGTCACTCCATCAGGCCCTCCTCAGGTACAAGAATTCTTCTGAAAGACTTTATAAAGAGCAAAAAAAATGCTTTTCTTTCTATACAGCTTTGCTGGGCTAGCCAAAATGATGTATTTTTGTATATATTCTCTAGTGCAACTGGAATTAACTTCTAATTCTCCAGAAATTCAGTTGAGCTCTGAGTGTCAGAAAGCTGTTGTTAATCCTACACACTTAATTGTGATACTTTTTTTCCTCTTCAGAATTTTGAAGGAAATATAAGATGGAAAGGACTAACATGGGTTTTTTTCAGTCCTTTAGTGATGAAGATTCCTTTAAAAAATGCTCATCAGAAGTGGAAGTTAAGGAGAAAATTGAAGAACTGCTTCCTAAGCTATTAGACAGGTGACTGTCTTCAGTAGCTCTTTTTCATGACTGAAATTATGACCTGAAGGGATGCATTCACTCCTGTCCTGAGTTTCCATTTTAGTTATATAAAATTTGGGGGCAAATCTTTTAGCAGCATCTCAGAGATGGTTTAATAATCACCCCAAATTGAACCTCTCTGTCCTCCCTTCTTTACAACAGCGAGAACTGAGAAATCTTTTCTTTTGTAGGGAAAATACCGGGAGAGATCTCTGCTTATTTAAAGTGAATATTGAACCTAGATGCTGGGGCAGTTTCCAAAGCCTTTCTGCAGGCTCCTCATGATTTTTTTTTTTCCTAGGATCCAGAGGGATGGGAGGCAGCCCCACACAGTCAGGCTGAGCATACGCCGCTTCTCCTCCCCAGGGCAGAGATCCAAGCGGGAGAGCCGTCAGTGTCCTGTTCCCCCTCACCTCAGCCACACCTTTGGAAAAGGTAAATTTACAGCTTTGGAAAGGATCAACTTGGGCCTGCTATCACCTTAGTTGGCTGTCAAATTCTCTTGCTTAATTTCATGCTGATATTCCCTGTGTTTGGAAAGGTTTCCCTGGCTTGGCGATGGATGTGTCTTGAGGAGATTTGCTAAAAATGTCTTGAATTTCACTTCATTATGTTACTGCCATGTTTTAATCCAATCTAGCTGGATTCCTGGCAGCAAATTTCCTGAGAGAGGGGAGTAGGTTGACAGGGAGCTGTTTCCCAGATTAATAATCTGCTTTTCTCCATTAGAGAACTGAATTATGTTCTCAGTTTTATTCTGTAATAAACCATCTTTTTGATGTGCCTCTCAAATTAATAACCTAAAGGCTCTCACCCTTCTCAGCCTTCAAGCTTTCCAACCAGCAATTGCAATTCTTTTGACACTTCATGCAGATTGGGGTGAGGAAGTAAATCTGAACCACTGTTCCCCTGAATTACTTCCCAGAGGGAAGTCCTAGGGAAGCTGCTTAAAGGCTGTGTAGCTTCTCACTTCCAATTTGCTCCTGCAACAGAAGATGACTGACAATTCCTGTCAGCTCATGCAGCCACACAAAATCCAATAAAGCTATGTTGTGGTAATGTTAAATACCTGTGTGGTATTAATGTTAAATACCTGTGACAAAGGCTCTTTTTGGTAAAATTGGATGATTTCTCACATCTGTTCAGCCTGGCTTGTGTTCTGTAATACTTCTAGGTGTGAAATAAAGCATTTGTACTGGAGGGGAAAAAGATTTCCCTGAGAGGGCAGAGTGAATTGAGAAATTATTTTGGAAGTGTTTGCCTTTGGGCATGGCCATTTCACTCAGTCTTGCTCAACCAGTGACTCTTGATGATCTCCAGTGCTTCTTTGCAATCTTTTTTTCTTTTAGAAAGCAGCAAGGTGCTGTCCCCATGGGTGGATATCCTCCTGAAACTCTTTAGGAAGATGGTAGCTGTAGAGCTCCCGTTTCACCTCACCCTCCTGAGCATCTGCTTCTCCAACCTCAAAGAGCTGCCTAGCAGCAAGGAAGGCTCCATTGCTTTCTATCTAAAGCAAATGTCACCACCATCAGGCTCTGCTAAACGTGTCTGGGTAAGTTGAAACTGTTTTCCCTGTTTGGAGATGTAGCTTTGAGATATTTCTGTCTTCATTCCATAGATTTAAATCTTAACTGCTTTGGTATTTTTAGGATAAAGTTTGACTCACCTGGTAAAAATGAAGATTTACTTGGAGTCTGCTGAGCAGTTGCTAGTTGTTTGCTCTCTGTCATTGTGCAGAGTGTTTTAAAGAGATTGAACACTGGGCTGGGGCAGGCAGCTAGGTTATCCACCCCCTTAACTGAAGGGAAGAGAAATCACTAAGGAAGAAAATACAAACATAGGTTTTTCCAAAAAATAATTGCTGAATTTGGCTGTTCATTCCAGGAAGATCTGCCCTTCATTTAGCATTTGTCAAACAGGCCATTTCCTCAGATCCTCTCATACTGAAGCACCTTTTACCTTAGACTGTAATCTCTCAGTGTATTATACAGAAGCTGAGGAACTTCAAAATGATGTTGTGTAATGAATTTACTGTTTCTGGCTTGGCACAGCAAGTCTGCAAAATTATACATTGCTCTGTTTCTCAAGTGCTCAGAAATACGAGGGATAACCTCTTGTATTCTAAAGCTTTGCAGAGTTTTAAAGCAATAAAAAGTAACTCCAAGGTATTTGCTCCTTTAAAAGTACAGAATTCCTGTGTGTGTACTGTTTAAGGTCAACGTTTGAAAATAAAATTTAAAAACCACTGCTGATCATAAGGAAAAAAAAAAGAATAATTCAAAGAACTTGCTTTTAGCAAAATACCTCTTGGTGACTATCAGATTACACAGAACATATTTATGCTTCTCTCTACATTTTTTGCCACAGGAGGTGGAAGCTACCTCACCAGTTGAAGGAAGTGCTTCTTGGAACCAGAACTGTGACAGAATTGGAACTACAAAAAGTAGGAAGCTTTCAGAGGAAAAGCAAAGCAATCCAGGAAAAGCAGGAATTCCTGACTTGCCATTTTATTTGCCAGCTGCTGATATTGACCAGGAAGTCTTCAAGGAACTTCCAGAAGATATTCAAAAAGAAATTATTTCTGAGAAAGCAGCAGTGCTCCCTGCTGGGAATGTTTTGGGTGAGCCATCAGGAGGTTTTGCAGAAAATCTCCCATCAGCTCCTGTTCTGGCACACAGCTCCAGGGCCAGTTGTTCTTCTGAGTGTCCCACAAGTACCCTGAGAAGCAGCAGGCTGGAAAAACAAGCTCCTGACCCTCTGAGCTCCAGAGGGAAAGGCCTCTCAGCCCTGGAAGTCAGAGAGGGCCAAAGTGGTGAGGGTTTCCCTGGCTCAGATAAAGATGAACAGATCTTTGGAACAACTTTTGAGGAGAAAACTTCTAGTAGGCAAGCTGGAGTTGTACTCCCTCCTGATGTTGACACAAAGACTTTTTATGAGCTCCCTGCAGAGGTGCAAGCAGAACTATTAGCTGAATGGAAGAATCAGGACCCAGTGTCCAAAACTTCTAAGGCTAAACCCCCTGAAAAGCCTAAAACTAATAAAGGAAGGAGGAATGCAGCAGCATGTGTGTCCCAGCCCAACAGTTTGCTAAGGTATTTCAAACCACAGTGAAACATTTTTCCTAATAGTGAACATAGTAAGAATCAGCACTGGCAGGCACTTTAGTGATTAGAAGTTTAATGTAGACTGAAAATATATGATTATTAAAAATCTACTTTGACAATTTTCCACGTTTTGTTGCTTTGCAATGGGAATGCCCATTTCTATCCCTATTTCCTGCAGTTAGCTGGTAACCAGAGGGCTTAAAATGCTGAGGGATGAAGGAAATACTACTTTAAATTGTTTATACCACCAGCTTGTTCCTGGAAGTCAGTCAGCATATAAAAATGGTTTAACTTTGGCACTCAAGATTCAAAAAATGACAACTCTGTACAAAGAGCAGCTTTTAATGAGATGCTAGATACAAATTCATGAGGCTTTTCTTCAGCTACAGTGAGGCAGTTGCTAATTACACTTAAGAGTTAATAAACATGCTTAAAGCCTCTAGTGCACAAGATGTTTGCTTGTTTCAGTCAAGAGTACATAATTGAGGTAAAAATTTATCAAAGTGTGTTTAAAGCCAGGGCAAAATATTTGACTACCATATCTTAACATTGCTATTACATCACCAGATTCTCATGTATATATATACATATATTTTTCTTTTCCTCTACATAAAAAGTGCAAAAACACTACAAAGCATCACCTGATTGCATTGCAAGTGACATCCTGGACTTTGCTGGCACTTCAGTGTATAAATTCTTGCATCATCCCCAAGAACAGAGGAAAGCAGCATTCACCTCTCTTAACACTTAAGCTTTAGACATTTCCCCAGAAACCACAACTAAAATAATCATCTACTTTAAAAACAAAGCCAAGTCAAAGATGTGTGTGAGTGAAGTGCTGATTATTTTCCACTTTATGTTGAATTCTGGTCTCTCAAGCTTTTCAGGCCAGCTCTTGTTTCAGTGATTAAGTTTATAAGAGTTGTAGGTAATGCTGTCTCCACCACAGAGCAGGGAAGCCTTCCTCCTAGTTCTGGCTGAATAAATACCACTAGCTTGGAATGTTCTGGGTTCCTGCAATGAAGGAACAAAATCTTTCACTTAACACTTGGAAACTTGACAAGATGTACAAATGTTTAGATTTTATAGCCCATCTCTGCTGAAATCACTAATGTGAAGTAAAGGATGGCTAAAAGTTCCAGTTGTTTCAAAAGATTCAAAGTCACAGAACTCTAAAGTTTCCCCAGAATTAAATGAAGTAATATAAATTAAAGATAAAAGTTGTGTGCTTCAGTAAATTTTAAGCTTTGCATGGAGAAAACAACTTAATAACCAAAGGTACCAATGCAAGGGGCCTTTAAATACTTACTCAGGCAAAGGTGAGCACACATATCCACAGGGATTGTTATAACCTCGGACACAAGAGGGAGTAGGAGGGCAGCCAGAATATTCCACACTGACAGCTACCTCACACAAAAACCAAAGCCCAGTTAATTAGAGCTGTCAATCCAAAACACCTTTTTAAAAAATCAACAAAAAGACGATAGTCCAAAACCCTCCCTGGTGTGTTCAGCAATTCCACCCTGCCCACAAAAACACTTGCAGGACATTAAATATTTGTGCAAGTAATTCAATATTTTGTCAGAATTTCCCCTGATCTTTGGGCAGGCCTACCCAAAATCCCCAAATTACACATTGCTAAAGGGTCAAGGTGTGCCTTAGGGCTGGACAAAGCAGTCAGTTTGTCAGCAAGATGCTGTTCAGTAGGAAAAACAGTTGCAGAGGAGATGAGGAAACTGCTGCACACGTGCAGGGCAGTTGTTAGGAGGGGTTTATTTGTTTAGTTGTCTATTAATTTTATGTAATGCAAATATTGTAAGAGGAGGGCTGGGGAAAAACTGCCAGGTCAGGCAAGTTCCTGCTCTGTACTAAGATTCACACAGAGGAACAAGGTTAGCAGAGGAATGAAGCAGCAGTGAGGCATTTCCCTGATTACCTCTATGCTTGTAATACTAATAATTTTACATTTTTTACAGAGCCAGATTCAAAGAGGATCAAATAGGGAGGAAATTAGCAAGCTGAGTCTCAGATTCTTGTGTTAATCAAGAAGCATTTGGTCAGCAAGTCATCCAAGTACAGGAAAATGTTATTAAATAAGCACTGGATTTATCTAGGGAAATAAATTCTAGCTTACTCCTACTGCTCCTACATTTTTTGAATTTTCCCAGAGAGAAGTGAACTAGGAGACTAAAGAAAGAGCAAATATGAAACCATGCAGTGGCTACACATAACTTACAATTAGTTGTAAGGATATCACCAGGGTATGGTTTAACATGCAGCAGGTCAACAAAATCTCTGGATGAAATCAGCCCCATGCCATAACTGTGGGTTACACTGTGGTATATACCAGTGTCCTACAAGAAAGTAAAAGCAATTTATGGCTTTTTTTTTTTTAATTAGTTTGTAAGAAGCAATTTTTGATTGAACTGGAGCAGCAGTGTTGCATTCTGATTAATTAAGAATGGGACAAAAATGGATTCCTGTTTGTTAGCAGCAGGTGACAGTCCTGAACTAACAGGAGATTCATTAAAAGGATCTTCTAGAAACACAGCTTAAGGATTCACTGCCATTCCCCAGGGCCTAGATTTGAGGAAGGGATACAGTTTCTGGGTGGAAAAGCTCAAAATGTGCACATTTAAGATCCATGGTTAATGGCTAATAATAGAATAATCAAATGCCTCTCTGCTCACACCCCCAGTGCCAAAAAAAAATTCTTACCAACCCAGGATGTGGTTTGTATCAAGAGCTTTTTTTTCTCCCAGCAGAGGTAGTTTCAGCCACCATAATTCATGCAGAAAGAGTTAAAATAAAACTTTTATATTAAGTTCTCACATTACCTGGTCAATCCTTTCTAACAGCTTGTAGGACTGTAATGCCTTGTCCCATTTACTTCGATATTCAGGGAGATACATAAAAGGAATAATTTTACTAGGGACTTCCTTAATTATCCCTTCTCCACGGTATCTAGATGGTGTTAAAAAAAAAAAAAAAGGTTTTGAGTACACATTTATGAACTGGAAAAATCACTTATACAGGAATTAGCATCTAGCAGCTGGGGGTGCTGGGCTACCAGGAGGTGAAGCTCACAAATGTGATGGCACTTGATGGATTCATTCAAATTCAAGAGGTAAAATTCATCTTACCTATTTATCCTATTTATTATTATCCTATTATTCTATATTAATATCCTATTATCGTATTATTATTATCCTATTTATTTTTACCTATTTATCCATTTTACCTTTTATCCTGTAACTGATTTTTGAGGCTGTTGCATTCTTGACACCACACATTTTAAATCAATTCTTTGCAAGCTATGGGATAGGAACCTGTTAATTTAAATATATGTGATTCATCTATTCATTAATTGTGGGGTTTTTTTTTTCCCCTAGGTACTTTCAAACCCTTTTGAGCCCAACTGCAAACCTTCTCACTGTTCTATGAACCAGCACTGGCATTTCTCCAACTTGGGTTCATAATCTTCTGAGGAGTTCAAAGGAAAGTTCACAAAGGGGAAAAGAGGGACAAGGAAATAGGAAACTCCTGCAGTGCTGGGAACTGCTGGCTTCACCCTGACACTTCTCACACCTAGTTCCTGGAGAAACTGTGAATCACTCCAGGGGAGAGTGTGTGAAGGACTCTGCCTGACAGCAGGGAGCTCACAGGAGACTCTGCTTGCAAACAGGCTGAGAAACCTGCAACAGACTTACAGGTTGCATGCATGGAAAGGCAGAAAGAGGAAAGATAAGCAAGGAAATGATGTAAGATCATGGATCTGTGCCTTCACTCTGCCCCAGAGCACACTCAGACTGCTCCAGAACCTCACTTCTCCACTGCCTACAGCAGGGCTGAGGGGGATGGACACCACTTGAATGCCCATTGAAAACCAGGGAGTGTAAGCACTGGCAGGACCAGTTAAAAGCTGCATTCTTCATATTTGGATACACCCTGGATTTCCATAACTCCCACCAACTTCTGGGAGTTACCAAGCTCCTACTCAGCTCTCACCTGCACCCTGTGACAGCCTCTCACCTCAACTCAGGGTGAGCTGTTAACAGGACTTCTTCTAGGCAAAGCTTCTGCTAGACTCAGTTGTTAGGACAAAAAAAAAAGGGCACACTTGTTCAACAAAATCTCCATTTCCACTTCTTTCAGTGGATTACTGGGAACACTGGAAAAAGAGGAAGGTAAAAACCACTTGGATCACCAAATCAGGACTCAGTGTCTGAGACAAACTGAAATACCCAGCTCATTGGCTGTCCTCAGTGACAGAATTCCAAACAAAATACTATCCAGCCTTGGAACAGTCCCCCTGAACTCTGCTGGAAATGTTTCACCTGCCTGTCAGTGAATCAGCTCCACCTAACTTCACCCTGGGGGCCAAACCCTCCTGCTTCCCAACAGCACTGAATTCATCACTCCAGAGAGGCCAGGATGGGGGAGGTTGCTGGGTTTGTGTGTTTATGGCCTTTTTATTCTCAGCAGATCCAGTTTTGGGTGCCAGCAAGAAAACAGGACAGAGCAGGCAGAGCACAAGCACATCTCTGAGCATCCCTCATTCCACAAATAGAAAAGAGGTGAAAAATGAAGCCCAGCTGATAAGATGTAATGGCCTGAAGAGAATATTCCCCCAGGAGGAGTCATGGGGACTTCTATTCCCTCTTAGTAAGTGTTAGACAGTATTTAATTTCCACAGCACATTTGAAAATTCTTTGGGAAATCCAGTTTTTTATCCCAGCCACTTTTTATCCCAGTTTTTTTTTTTTTTTATTCCTGCTCACTCAGCTTAACTCCAGGGCAAACTCTTCTAACAAAACTTACACAAAGGTCAGAACATAATTAGCTTTTCCAGCTCAATCTTGGATATCACCTATCAAAAAATGCCAACCAAAATGTGAAATACTTACATGTTTCCTGGGTATTCTTTTGAAGGCTTTGCAGAAACTGTAACATTTTTCTCAAAGCAGAAAAAGGAGAAAAGAAAACACCTTAGAGTTGCTGATTGCAACAAAATGTGTTTAATAAAAAATAGTAAATAGAAATAGTATTAACTAATAAATTATTAACTAATAAATAGTATTAACTAATAAATAGTATTAACTAATAAATAGTATTAACTAATGTTATCTTACTGCAACTTTTATCACCCTCCAGCCTGAAGTATCCTGACTGTAGGAGAAAAGTTTTCCTGAAACTTCCTCTGCCGTTTTCTTATAGTCCATTTATCTGCAAAGATTTCAAAGCAAGGCGTTGGTATCTGAACAAAGTATTTTTTAAAGAACAAATAGCACTATTTCCAAGATTCCATGTCAGGGAATGACATTCCTTAGGGATACAAACTCCTGCCACCCGCTGCCTCCCTGGCTGCAGGGCCAGCGGATGCTCATGGGGACCTTCAGGTCCAAGGGCATCGTGACGCCGGTACCCGGCCCGGCCGCGGGGCATGCCGGGAGTTGTAGTCCCCGCGTAGGCGCAGCGTTGGGCTCAGCCCGCCTTTGGGACTACAACTCCCAGAGGGCCGCGCGGCCGCGCCTGCGCGCCGCCATTTCTGTGCGTTAAGGCGGGCCCTTCAAAGCCCTGCGAGGCCCGGCCCTGAGGAGCGGCGGCTGCGGGGTGGGGATCCCCGGGTTGGAGTTCAGGTGCCGCACCCTCACGGTGTCACAGAAGGGTTGGGCTGCTTTAGGAACCCGCCCTGAGTGCGCCATGGCAGGGAAAAGGGGTGGCGGGGGGGGGCGGTGCGGCCTGCTGCGGGGATGGGGCCATGGGGCTGCCCTCAGGGTGCTGCTCAGCACTGCTTCCCTGGAATAAAACCCTCAGGGTGCTGCTCAGCACTGCTTCCCTGGAATAAAACCCTCAGGGTGCTGCTCAGCACTGCTTCCCTGGAATAAAACCCTCAGGGTGCTGCTCAGCATTGGTTCCCTGGAATAAACCCCTCAGGGTGCTGCTCAGCACTGCTTCCCTGGAATAAACCCCTCAGGGTGCTGCTCAGCACTGCTTCCCTGGAATAAACCCCTCAGGGTGCTGCTCAGCACTGCTTCCCGGGAATAAACCCCTCAGGGTGCTGCTCAGCATTGGTTCCCTGGAATAAACCCCTCAGGGTGCTGCTCAGCACTGCTTCCCGAGAATAAAAACCCTCAGGGTGCTGCTCAGCATTGCTTCCCGAGAATAAAAACCCTCAGGGTGCTGCTCAGCACTGCTTCCTGGGAATAAACCCCTCAGGGTGCTGCTCAGCACTGCTTCCCTGGAATAAACCCCTCAGGGTGCTGCTCAGCACTGCTTCCCTGGAATAAACCCCTCAGGGTGCTGCTCAGCACTGCTTCCCGGGAATAAACCCCTCAGGGTGCTGCTCAGCACTGCTTCCCTGGAATAAAACCCTAAGGGTGCTGCTCAGCACTGCTTCCCGGGAATAAACCCCTCAGGGTGCTGCTCAGCATTGGTTCCCTGGAATAAAAACCCTCAGGGTGCTGCTCTCCAGGGTGCCTGTTGTATATAAATGCTGCTGTTGCATGATAATCCTTAAAAAAGTGAGCTATGGGGTGTAACAAAGGTATTGATCTTTGTTCCTCGTTTAGCTTAACACCCTAACACTCTTGTTGATTTTTTTTCTTTTAAATATTTTGCCTAGAGGTGTTAAGTGAGTTTTGGCTGTGAGTTTCACCACCCTGCTCACAGCATTTAGAACAAGCCTGCACTTCCAGCTCCTCAGTTTGCAGTTTGGGGGGTTACAAAGGCAGCTTGGATTGGGATGGCTAAATTGCATAGATGGGACAATTGAAAGTGCCCCTGTGTGACTTGTGAAATGCTTTTGCTCTGTGTATCCACACTGGTTCTATAAAACCAGCCCTAAGAGGAATATCTTCCTCCCCTTGTTACACTGAGTTGTTTCCCTACTAACCTACTTCTGATTTTTCCATGCAAACTCCTCTTGTTTCTGAAATCAGAAGTTACCATACTTTAGTGTGGCTCTGCTGAACTCTCTGTTTGGTTGCAAGTTTCAGCACTTAGATAAAGTTTTTCTCCTCCAAATCCAGGGTTCTGAGGTTCCTCTAAGAGCTAGTGAGGAGCTGGATTTTCTTTGCTCTCTTACTATTGTAATTTTTTTTTCCCCACTGAAAATTTTAATATACAAGAAGCTGTCACTGCTATTACTTTTTTTTGTTGTTTTTTCAACAAATTTTTTAGCTTTTTGAGGGGTGTGTATATGACAAAACTTATTTGGAAAAGCAGCAAGTTGAATAGGATTAGGAAAACAGTGAAATTGCAGAACAGAAGTTTCAAATCCCAGCTACAGTACAGTTTGAGAAGACTTTTTAGTGCAGGTGATCACTTGTGGCTTGCTTGATTTTTTCCATTTTAGATTGCTTGAAAAGATGAGTGGAGATTCTAACAGAAACCTGGATAAAACCCATGGCAAGCTCAATAAAATCAAGCAGTGGCTGCTCTCCTGATTCAACAGTGTCCTCTCTTCTAACAAGCTGCAGCACTGACAGCAGTAATCCCCACTCAGACAGTTTGATTTGCTACAAGGGCAAACTCTACAGCTCTGCATCTGAGGCTTTGGAAGCTTACATTGAAGATTTTGACTTAAGTCTCACCTCTCCTGATGTAAGGACTGGAAAAATCTCCATGTGTCAAAGTACTCCCAAGCAAGTGAAGTTTTCAAAGCCTCATGCCAAAGCAAAACATGGTATGTCTTCTGAAAATAAGCTTTTTCATAAGCTCTAATCTTTGCTGTTCTTTTTTCCTTTTTTTTTTTTCCCTTTTATGAACTCTTTGCCTCACCCCAGGTGTGTTTTCTTGAAGGAATAATCCCTGCATGACCTCTTGCAAGTCTTTGTGTTCCAGTAAATGATGCTTGCTCATAATAATTGTCATTCTCTGTAATGTTTGCTCCTAAAAACTTGGTGAGAATTCATGGCCGTGCTCAGAGATGCAATGATAAATTCCAAAGTATGGCATAGGAATTGTATTTTCATGCTATGAACTACAGACAGTGGAAATCATTCCTTAAACCTTCAGGCTTGGGAAGATCTGTTTCTTTTCCAGAGTAATACCAGAATCTGATTGATTGAAGGAGTTCTTTTCAATGTTGCTTTGTCTGAAGATAAAATTTGCCTCTTATCCATTGCTTTTTGAGGAATGCACTTTGGAGTGTGAGGGGGTAATATCTGTGGCTCTGAATGGGCTTGTGTCATGGTTAATTAGCAAGATTCTGATTCAAAATGGAACCACTCTTCCAAAAACTGGAATCTGGTACTCCCTGGTAAGGAGTATATTTGGAATTATTATTCCAGGTTAGATTTTACAAGTGCATTGGTTTTCTATGCTGGAAGTTGAGCAATTCCTGTGAAATCTCTTTGTTTTTCAGGACTGGAAGATTTTAATCAGCAATTAGGGCTGGATGCTCTTGCTTCCCTCTGTCCAAGGCAGGCTGAATGTGACCCAGAGCTGCTCAGCCTTGCAACAGATGATCTGTTGGGATTCCCAGAAGATGGATCCCTGCCTTTTGTCCAGAGCACTCCTTCAAAACCAAAGCTTCCCAGTAGTGAGTGGAAGAGGCAGATACTCAGAACAGCTTCCTGCCTTTCCCAAACTTCACCCCTCAGTGCTGGAGGCACTTTGTGTCTCCAGGAGAATGGGAAAGCTGGTGTTCCCCAGGAACAAGACCAAGACTTCAGCATAAAGCAGCACACTTGGTGTCCATCTGCTGCTTCTCTCTCCCTGAAAGGAAGCCCAAGACCTTTGGCTTTTGAAGAGCTCTCTGGAACTTGGAAGAATTACCCCAGGTGGCTCACCAGTCACAAGGCTGAGCTGAGTGTCTCAGGCATCACCAGTATTCCCAGTTTGCACTACCCACTCTGGCTCAGCAGCTACAGCCTTGCCTCTCATTCAACAAATGAAAGGGATGGTCAAGGTTTGAGTATCCAAGGCAAAGCTCCCTCTTCACAACATTTGGAGATCCTGAAAGAAAACCACTCCCTAGATAAAGGCAGAGCTGGTTTTTTGGAACAAAAAGCCTGCCTGCCTCCCAGAGGTGGGGATAAAGCAGAGGAATGCTTCCCAGCTGAGAGCTCATTTTGGAGACATGCTGAAAAGCCCTTCAGAGGTAACTACACTCATCTAGCTTGGTTTGGGATTTTGTGGCTATAAAGATGGACATTTATTCCAAACCAAGACTCTCTAGCCATGGGAATGCCTACACAGATTTAATCACCCTGACAAATGACTCAAAACACTTCCTTCTAGTTGACCAAGTTAAGCAGTGTTTATACTCCAAGTTTTCAGACATCAATCAACATTTAAGTGTTCCTCTTCCAGCAAAGTATCTATTAAAATGGCATATTTAGGACCTTCCTGCAAGATGTTGACAGTAATTCCATAAATCCCTTAATAGAATTGCAAGCATTAAATTAAATTGCATGAGGTGTAACCTGGGGGGAGAGAGATTCCTAAGCAGTGTAAATGGACCTGTCAGATGGGTCAGAAATTCCATGTATCCTGCAGCCTTTCCCCCTCCTGTACACAGCCAGCAGGAAGTGTTTGTAACATGGATATTTAGATTATTCCAGGTTTCTCTGAAGGCTTTCCTTGGACATCTCTGCCATAGCCACACTTTGCAGCAGGCTCCTGGGGAGCAGGGAGGTCCTCCTGTGGTGAAACACCAGCAAGGTTTGTTTGGAGATGAGAAAGGGACCTTTAGTCATGGAAAAAGAAAAGTATTTTGGTCCTTGTTAAGCCAAACATAAATATTGATCTCTTATTTTCTCCTCCCCCAAGAAGTTGTATATACAAAATGTTGCATTTTGTCACTTTAAATGCACGACATAAAAAAACTCCACAAATGCCTGCTAATACCTTTGTAATGTGGATGCAGGGTTATATCTTTTTCCTTTTCACACAAAGTTTTACCAATCTAAACAGGCTAAGTATAAAAAATATGTGAGGATTTTGAGTGCTTATTTTGAAATGGGAGATTTGCCTGTACATGTTGCATGTTTTCTCTCCCATGTTTTCTCTTGGAAAAACCCGTGCAAAAGAATAAGAAAAGTAACCTAAGAACTTAGAGTGTTAATAAGTAGTTTTTAAAATTTTATTCTGAATATTAATCATATTTTCCATAACATGAAAGGCCAATGAAGCATTAAATAATTGTGAATGCTGCATGTGATACTGGTTTTATTTAAATTAGGAAGAGAAATGCTTCACTGTAAATATTCACCTGGCTAAACCCTTGCAGCTCCTTTGCAGTTCTCTTTGGGCAGAGCTCTCTGTCAAATATTCCCAGTGCTAATGAGTTTGTTGGCATTTTCTTTGGACTATTTCCTAAAATTACAAGTATTGTGGAAATAATGCTTCAGAGAAGGTTGGATATATTGTGTCCTGGTTTTTTTTTCTTAGAAGAACAACTTGAAGGAGTCACCTGGAAGGCTGACAGACAGCTGGAGGGTTGGACTGAAGATCTGGAGCAGGACAGCCCCTCTACAACAGCTATCCTGGGAACAGAAAGATCATGGGAAAAGGCTCCAGGTGCTTGGTAAGTGAACATGGATTTGGGACTAATTTCTTCAAGGAGTTTCAGAGCAGTGCAATTTCACTTCTTGGGGAACTGGAAGGTGATTTCACAGCCTCAAAGAGGCTCCAGTGCTTGTGGTTCTGGGTGTTGCCTTATCAGTTTCCCTTTACCCCAGAAGATTTGGAACTGCTGATTAATTTTAGCAATATTTACCAGGTGAGCAATACTCTCAAACTGCAGCATTCCTGTCCCTGATAACAGAAGGGCTACTAGTTATCTAGTTAGGGTGCTTTGGAGAGAGAGGCTAACAACCTAACCTCCTGCTAGCCACCAGAATACCCCCATGAGAGAACAGCCCTGGAAAGCAGCTTTAATACCTCTTTCTGCAAGACTTACCAGCCTGGAATTAAAATACTTTAGAGACTGGAAAAGAATTAAAGGTCATTAAGCAGAGGGTAACTCTCTTTTTCTTTAGGTGTTGAATATTAATGGTGGAGTACCAGCTGCAAGAAAAACATTTGTGTAATAAATTCTAGCTAAGAAGTCCTTGCTTTGCCTGCTTTGGGTTTTTTTTTTTTTTGCTCAGTTGACTTTTATAGCCACCCAGGTTTTGATTATATTGGCAAAACTAGAAAAAAAAAAAGTGTTTCACAGACACCAAAGTGCTGACAAGCCTGCTCAGTGCCCCCTTGGACTTGCAGAGGTGCAGTATATCTGCTTTCACCAAAATTGCTCTAGCCTAAACCAATTCTTTTCATTTATAGCCCTGTTGTTATTTTCTGTTGCATGTTTAATGTTGGTTTAGCAACCCAGCAGTGCCTGTGTGCTGTGAAGACCTGGAGGATGCTCTGTCATTCCCCAAGGCAGATATCATACAGAAATTCTTGGAAGACTGTTTACAGGACAAAAATAAGGTCAGTAAAACTGAGTGGGTTTTTTTGCCCCAAATATCTAAGACTTATAAATATTAGAAGTTGGAATACCTATTAATAGTTTTGGGTTTTTTTTCTTTTATGATATATAAAGTGGAAAGCCTCACTGCAGTAGTTTGGTCATATTTGGCCATGATGAATTTATACAGTTATTAAATCCTATAATCTAACCCTTGGTCACAGCTATGGTTAAGACACTTTTACACTCCATGTTTTGTTTAAACTATAAGTTTCCTTCTTCAAATAAAAGAAGAAACGTTCTTTTTGTTGTTCCTCTATTAAATACTACTAAGTTCTTGGCCTGGCTGATCTTCTGTTGGGTATGAGTCAAGTTCAGGAGTTGAGTAATATTTTAACTATTTATGCTGCTGCACTGAACTTGGATCATGAATTGAAATTACCCTTTTGCTTATTCATGATTTTGTCCCATGCTAATCATCTTGGCAGTTTTAACATTGCTCAGTCTCTCATTTTGAGTTGGAGGAACACTTGATCCTTTTCTCAGGTAAGGAGGTGAGGGCTGAGCCCAGGATTCCAGGTAAAAGTCACACTCTTAATTTACATACTGGTGTATTTACTTTCTGCCCTGGTTTCCTTTTATCTTCACTGCTTTCAGATTCTGGTTTCCCACCCTGTAGTAAAGCAGAGCATTACCCTGTAAGTTTTTCCACTGTGGCACATATTTCTCTTCCCTTCAAGAGTTTATCTGACACAAAACCTAACAGTGTAACAGGTAGTTCAGATTTTTCTGTCTCAATGCTGCTTCAGTCTATTTCATCCTTTTTGTTTCCCATGCCCTTGGTTTTTGTGAGCTCATCAGCCATTTCCAGACAGAAGTATTTCTAGATTATCCACAGATTTCTGGTGATTTCATTTGCTGGTTTGACTGTAGTGTGAGCAGATACCACAGAGATAAATCAATCTTTAAATCAATGTTTATCATTAAGGCAGCTGGCTTCCTTTATCACTTATGAAATGGTGAAGCATGTCCCAGCATTGCAAGACCTTGAATTATTTTGCTGACAGACCTTGAATTATTTTGCACAACCCATGGCTGAGGCATTTCTGTTTTGCCTTTACTTTTGATTCACACAAACACAGATGAACCAGCCTAGCATCACACATGGACAAATTTAAAACAGATTTTTAAAGAGCAGGGAAAACCAATACAATTTATCCTTTAGCTTGTTTCAGGGGAACATCAGAAATGGGTGGGTTTGTTTTGGTGGCTGTGCACTGCAGTACCCCCAAGTTCTTTGGGTTTTGCTTTAGGAAGAGACTTTTTGTGGAGGTCATCATCCCAGACCCCTTGAAGCTTTGAAGCTGATGTTGTTTAAACTCCAAACAATGAAGGGAAATTTAAGCCAGAATGAAGCTGCTGAGCAAAAGGAAGAGTTTGAAAAAGTGAGTAGTCACTTGCCTTACACTTCATCTCACTGATACTCATGTGGCATGTGCAATTTCTGAGGAAAAAGGCCTTTTCTTGACTCGGTTTCCAGCCATCTGAGAGCACTGCCAGCAGATTCCATCCAGTTTGCCTCAGGAACAGGAGTGCTGTGCCCTAAATCCCTTGGGAATTGTTGCTGCTGGTGGGAGCAGAGGACTGGGTGCCGCTGGAGGGGAGGGGAGCCAGGAGATGGCGACATTTCAGGCAGTCCTGCCCGCAGAAAACCACCTCTGCTTCCCTCACCCTGCTCCAGGGATGGCTGTGCTCACCCAAGTGGTGTCCTCTGATAATATCCCTCTTCCTTTTAGGCTTTTAGGGGCACGCAGCAATTAAAAAAAAAAAAAATTCACTCAAATTCACTCTCCTTGCCTTATTTGCCATCAGGAGTTTGGCCTTTTTGTTTCAAAATGATTTCAGACTTTATTATTCCTTTTTCTTTACCTTTTTCATAATGCTCCATGTTTATCCCTACCTAGGGAGCTGCTCTGCTGAAAATTCCCAGGAGGTCTTGGTGGGTACAAGCTGAATATGACCCAGCCAGGGCCTGGGATGTGTGGATAAGAGCAGAAAATTCTCTTTGTATCCCCCCAGCACATCTTCTAACACTGCATCCAGGTTTAGCCCCCTGACTTCAGGAGATCCATCAATGGGGGGCATCTGAGGGGTGGTGGGAGGGGGATAGAGCACTGGTTCCTGGGGGGAGCTGAGAGAAATGGGGTTCTTCCTTCCAGAGGAATTTTGGGGGGAGCTGGTAGGAAATTTCCAGGAGGGGATGAAGAAGATGGAGCCAGGTTCTTCATAGCAGTGCATGATGAAAAGAAAGAGAAACAGGCATCAAGAGGTTCACACTGGGTGCTGGGAGAAACTTTTTGAACCCTGAACACAGCCAAGCACTGGAGCAAATTGCTGAGGAGAGGTTGGGCAATCTCTGGCCTGGGAGGTTTTCAGGATTGGACCCTGAGCAAACCTTGGGGCTGTCTCTGCTTTAGGCAGGAGCCCACCTCCTGAGCTGCCTCCCCACCTGAATTGCTTGATGATGCCATAAAGTTGTTGACATTGTGTTCCAGTGCAACACTTCATAAAAAAAATGCATATTTTCTGTCATTTTCAGCTGCTGCTCTTTAGTGACCTTGGTTTTCTCTATGTTGTTTTTTAAAGCTTTCTGAAAGAGCAGAGGATGCATTAAAACTGTGTGACAGGGAGATCATTCCTCTTATTAATTCTGTTCAGAAGTAAGTGACCACTGATTTTGCTGACTTTTCCCTGTTTTCAGAAAGTGCAGAAAAGAAATGATGAATTAGCTGAGAGAGTTCTCCTGTGCTCTGCAAACTTTGTGAAGAACAAGCCAGAAGTGAATAATTAAAAAAATGGAGCAGAGAAATACCTAGTGAATAGTTGTGGAGATGGACCCTGTAAATAAACACTTGTTTTTCATCTCTAGCAATAATTATTGCTACACATAAATGGACTTGAATCAGACTTGGAGAAGTTTGTAATAATAGTACAGAAATATTTTCTTGCTCTTTTTTTTTTTCAGTGGAGAGATTAATTGCTATAAAACATCTTCCATTAATGAACAGTTAGAAGTGACTGAAGAAACTTGAGAAAAGGCAGAGTGGAAGACAGGGTTTTGTTATGCAGAATATTTTTTTCAACCAAACTGAGTGTTGCAGTGTAGTTTTAAACTGTTTTGTGAAATGAGATTTTAAAAAATTTTTTAATTTAAAAAAATACAGTAACTTGCAGTACTGGGATGCTGTTTTGTGACATAAGCAGTATTAAATTAACCCAGGCTGCTATGTAATTAATAATGTTAAACACTCAATTCATAATAACTTAAACTGGGTGTTTGAGCACCTGTGTTTGAGAAGAAGTATTAAAAAAAGTATTTTACTTAAAAAAAAAGAATCTTAGTATATTTTATGATCTCTAAAGAACAAGTGGAACAGTTAGACACAGAGGTGTAAATTGTATGTAATATCACCCAAACTGTTAAGCTGATTGTAAGAAATCAGCAGCATTTTCTGTTAAATGAAAATAGTAATCTATAGACTGTTATTAAAATCTTAATTTTCCCTCCTCTAGGGCTTTGCAGCATTTCTCACATCTTAAAAGCCTGGCTGAAGATAACAGGAACCAACAAAAGCAGACTGGTGATCAGGAAGATAAAGAAGCAAAAAAGAATTATCTGTGAAACTAATATCTAAGGATATATTTTAATACTGTGTAACTTCCATAATTTTTCAGCCTGAAACCTGAATGTGACTGCATGTTCTCCAAAATATTATATTCAGGATCTCTGTACATAGTCATTAATTACTCCACAGCCTAATTGAGTATCAGCACTTCCAGTAGGATCTAACAATATGTGCCAAGTGACATCAGTTCTTGAAGAGTGTTTAATTAAAATATTGTGAGGTTTTTGGTGGAAGGATCTGTGTTTATAAAAATTTCTAACAATTTAAACTCTTTGGCTATCACTTCATCCCCCAGGCTGTTAGAAGCAGGGGGAAGCACAACATCATGTGTCAAGCAGTAAAGTTGAGCAACAATACATTTACAGCAGATTTTTCAGTTCTGTTCTTTCTAAGAGGAGTGGAGTCAGTGTAATTGTGTGCTCCTTGTTCCCCAAATAAAAATTGACAAATAAACTGCATCAAAAAAGTGTCTGAAGTCTTTTGGGATTTGAATTCCATGTTCTAGGAAAGGCTGATTGGTACTTGGGGGCTCAGAGTAGCACAGGATGTGTTTTAGGTGAACTGATCCAACAGCTGCTTCTCCCTCTCCTAAGCTTCCTTCTCTTTTCCTTGGCTTTGTTCTCTGATTTAGAGCCTGCAAAATCCTTCAGTGGGCCTAAGCAGACAGAGAAGTAATAATTATATATTATTTTTTCAGCATAATTGAATAGAATGAGCACTGGAGCTTGTGGAGGGGAGAGAGGAGCAGGGTTTGAGCCTGTTTGGCAGCAAGCTGTGAGGAGGAATCCGAGGTGGGACCTGAAATGTTTTGCAAGGAGCCTTTTGTAGCTCTCCTCAGGCTTGTAGCTCACAGCCTGGCATCTTGGGCTGCCAGGAAGCCAAGTGTGGCAATGTGCCTGCCTCCTCTTCCTCCTCCTGGGGATATCCCAAGGGAGAGGAGGCAGAGGAGCAGGTGCTGAGTGTGAGCCCTGCTCCAGAAAGCAGGGGCTGCAACAACCCCAGGGAGGGGAGCCCCGGGCTCTCCCCCTCTTCCTGTTAAAGATGAGTAAGTGGAGAGGTAACAACACCTTCATTTTATGATCAGGAGAACACAGATCAGAATATAGAGCAGTGTGTGTCAGGTTTTATTGGCCTGCCTCAAATGCTGAGTACAGAAAACAAAATTCCAGGCAGAGGAAACGTTCCTCTCGAAGCTTCCAAGTGGAGACCTGAATCATGGGCTGTAGCTGCTGTCTGTATGCATGGGTTTTCAGAGTTAAGGAGTTCAGGTGGTGAGGAACTCAGCAAGATGAGGATTTTATCCCCTGACGTCACACACAGAGTGTGGATCACAGTGGATTTGCTCTACTCCTGCACTACTCCGTGTGTAGCTACGCGTAGCGTGGCTTCGACCTCGGGTTCCCAGCACAGTGTGACACTGCCTAAGCTGTCCCAGCTCCCCCACTTCTGGAGGAGTTTGTTCCTCTAGAACTCAGCGTAGAAAGGAAGATTTACCCACCCAGGTGTACAGATACTCCTCGGAGTAATGGGAGCACAATCAAAGTGGACTCAAAGAGAAAGTTGATGCCCTGAGAGTAGTTTGAGGTTAAACCACACTCCTCTTGCACCCATCTTGCAGGGCTGCACAGACAAATGTGAAGCCCCTCTTGCCCCCTTAGGACTTCCCTTGATGCTGGGGCAGTTTGTTGGCTAGTTAGAAACTTTTTTCCACAATTCCTCCTTGGAGAATCCTCATATTTATCCCTATTTGTGAGATTCCTCATTCTCTGGAGTTTGGTTACGAGCCCTCAGCTTGTTCTCCTTTTCCAGTTCAGTGTCCTTTGGTCTAGGATTTCAGGACAACTTTTTATAACTTTTTATAGCAGACAGACCTCGGTAAGAACTAAAAGTATTGCTGAAATGATTTGTATTTGCTAACTTTTTATTGCCCAGGTGTGAAAAGCTTTGCTCCAGGATAACACCCACTCTGTGAGGTACTGCACAAGGTAAACTATGTAAGGATATGGAATTTGGCAGCAAAGGAAGGACACTTTCTAGTTATAAACAATAGAAATTCAATTAAAAATATAAAAATATTTTTTGGAAATAAACCACTAATACTAAGTAACTCTTTTCACATAATATTTTTTGTACATGCTGCGAAGATTTTTATGTCCATTGAGGGGTATTTTTAAGGGGGATTTGGTCCCTTATGTATTTTCTATCTTGTTGATTATGGATTCTGGTTTTAATTTTTGTGTCCTTACTCCTTATTGCCATGTCCAAGGTGTCAGTGATGTTCTTCTCCTTGAGGCCAGAGCAGAGAACTGGAATTTTCTTGAGAGTGCCAGTGGGGAAAGCAAAACCACAGGCAGAGACCAGGATTTGGAGGCAACACTAAAAATAGCAAGACTAGATAGAAGGAAACTCATAATTTCTCAGCCAGTTCCACGACTTGTTTGCTAAGGATGTCCACAAGCATTTTTGATCTTCTGGATTTGCATATACAGGAAATATTTGATGAGGGCACTTCCTGAATTTGAGGGTTTATATATCTCAGCCAGCCAGAGGGGAGGGAAGTGGGAGCTTTGGGGAAGATCAAATATTGGGCTCCTCAATCTGAAGATCCTACCCGTGGTAAGACTCTGGCTTGGCAGGGGGGGCTTAGAATGGGATGGGGGTTTTGTGTCTCAAGGGATTGGGGTTTTGGGGTCTCAGGGGTTTGGGATTTTGGGAAGCCAAGCTGCTGGGATGCTGGAGTGGCTCCATCCTGCACTGCTTTCCCTCTTCACAGCACACCTGGAGCAGATCTCTGCATCCTTTTATTCACATGGATGCAAAAAGGTGCTGGGAAAAGCAAACTTCATTTTAGGCTCTAGACATCGAGACTACCAGAGTTAATTTGTGTAGAATTTATTCCTGCTTTAGTCTGAAAAGGAAGAGCTGAGAAACTGCCAACCCTGCATTCACTCATTAGCAACCTCTTCATATTTTCCTACAGAACTGCCAGGGGTATTTGTGTTCCCAGAGATGCTCATAAATTCTCACACCTCTGGAAGTGGAGAATTGTGAAAATCATGAGGGGTGTTTTCTTTCTGCTTGGGATTTTAATTTTTCTGTCCTTATCCAAAAGATCTGGCAATATTTGAGAGATCTCTCACTGTGCAGTTGAGACAAATTTTTGTGACTTTTAACTTTTTATTTTTAACTGGCCTGATCCTCCTGGTGCCAACTTGAGTGGCTGAGCTTTCACAGCTCTTCCAGAACAGGAAAAGAAAGGATTGTTGAGGAGAGAGAGAGGAAAAATAAATGCTTCTAGACTTAGAACTAGAATTAAAGGGACTGCTGAGAAAAGAATCCAAGTGTTATCAGTGGCATAGTAACCATGGCTCTGGGGGTTTTATAAAAAAAAGATTGAAGCAATATGGAAAACAAAGAGGAGAGGGAATACCTATGTCTGCTTAACATTGAAGATGTCAACACCAGTGGGAGCCACACGGAAACTGAATGGAGGAAAAGCACAAGGATCTGTGCAAGGTGGTGATTTAGCCAATGTCAATGTTTGCTTGGTGGGGTATTTAATTGTTAATGAATGCATGCAGAGAAAAGGAAAAAAAAAAAAAAAAAAGAGGTGGCTCTTGAAGAAAGGGGAAGATATGTTTCTCTAGGAGGATTTTCCTTTGTGTTGAAGTTTAGAATATATATGTTCAAAGTATCTCTTTGATAAGAAAAGCAGAAAAAAGCCCGAGCACTGTTGAGTACCCAGCACAGCCAAGAAGAGTGAGATGGGAAGAGCATTTTTGTAAAAAACTGATAGAATAATTTGCCTTGAGGAGATAACAATTAACCAAATATTTGTCAGGGGAAAAGAAATTGAGCACAGAATATCCCAGGGATTTCTAGATTAGGGTGATTTCAAGTTTTGATACAGGAGGTGAGGGCTAGGACAAGAATTTTCTTACAAGGTTTTTAGAATGGAAAAGAGGAAGAATAGAAAGGAGTAACTGCAAGAATTGCAAAGATTCTTTACAAAACCCTGTGGAAAAAGAAGTCTAGGAAAAAAGTGCTCAGGAATTTGGCATTTCATAAAGATATGTTTGTTTAAGGTATATTTGTGGGGCAGCCCAATAGGGAACAGTGAAAATAAATGCAATGTGTCTTGTAGTCCTAAGTGGTCTTCAGGAAGGAAGAGATAGAATTGTCCCTAAAAATGAGTCACTTTGGGCTTTTGTGCTTTTTGGAAAGTCCAGGGCATTACAAATGAGAGACAAGGAGGAAGAAGAGTCAAGAAAACCACCCGAAAGTTCCTTATTGCTTCTTGTAGTAAACAAAGAAAATTTGGGTCCATGAGGACCCTGCAGAGTCACCCAGGATGGGAGTGAAGGGAGAAGGGAAACCCAGCTGAGGCTTTTGGGGAGATATTAAGGATGTTTACTGCTCAGTCCAGTCCCACCACAGCCTAGAAATGGGATGGGCAAAGTAACTCCTACCAAAAAACCACCAGTTATTGATTCCAAAGAATTACAGGTTGACAACCTGCACTAGAGAGAGACAAAAAAGGTTCAAACCTTCAGCCTGGGCAGGGCAATGTGTGCTTGGTGGTGGTTAAATGCCAGAAATTGAAGAAGATACTAATATAAAGTATAAATAAAGATAATAAAGATACTATATCTCCAAACTAATAGGAGATCTCCTTAGGACTGAGAAGTGCTCTTGGTTTTCACCTGAAAGCAGCAAACTTAGGTCAGGGAGCACCAGCAGGTTCAGAAAAGAGACAAAGACCTGGTGAGGGGTTTTTTGTTTTGGTTTTTTTTTTTCTTTTATGGAATGAAATCTAAAGGGAACAACCTCTTGTATCTTTCAGCCAGCAGCTCTGTGGGTTTGTGGAGGATGAAAAGTACAACCTGGGAATAAGTCAGGAAAATCACTGGGTGTTGGGCTCACCTGGAAGGGCATTTCCCATAGAATTGGGTCCATGGGAGGGGAAAAGGTGCTGGTTCTCTTGCAGGATGGGTGCTTTAGGCTTGTGAAAACCTTTTTTCAACAAGGCAGGACAATCCTAACATGCAAAGAAGGCACTGGGTTGCCAAAGAAGTTCTGGAACCTCAACCGTTTTTGTGGTTTGAAAAGCAGATTACACAACCTGCCCAAACTGTAAATTTCTTAGCTCCTCAGCACAGACTGGAATGAGATGACCTCTCCTTTTTTCCCCCCTCCCTACGTATTTGATGTTCCAGACTCTTATCTCATGGTCCTGTTGTGCCTTAGGGTTCATGTGACACATGAATAATGTCAGCTCTGAGGGTGGCAATTGCCAGACCTCTCTCTCAGCTGTGGTTCAGCAAAGACAATTTTTTTTTTTCTGATTGCACCACAAGATTTCCGCACTCAATACCCTCAGTGTCACTGCACTGAGTGACTCCCCTGGGCTCTGTAAAATATCTGAGTGGATTGGGATGAATATTCTTTTGTTTCAGTGTTTCTCTGTGTTTGATTTTCTCTTCTGGGCTCTGCTCTGCTTCAGCTTTCCTCAATGGATAACCAAGCCTTTGAAATGCATGGAGAGAACATCCCAAGCTCTTCGACAGGAAAAGAGTGGCCAAAGAAAGAGGAGGTATTGGGCACTTGCTTTTATAGTGCTATCAAAATATTATTAACAATGTCAGGCTGAAGATTAAACCTTTATTTTGTAGCATGACCTCATCCTATACCCCAAAGAAAGTCCTGGAGAAAAATAAAAGCTTTAAGGGGCTGCAATTCCCAAGGTCCTAAAAAACACAGCTAGGATCTGAGCTGTGAGACATAATTCCCACTTAACAGCTAAATTCTTTATCCTATACCTAGAGGACAAAGTATCTTTGGACACTTTGGGATATCTTTGGAGGATTCCCCATTGATTTGAACAGAAAGAGCCACTTGGTATTTATTTAGTATCTTTATTGAGTTACAAATAGAGGACTGGTTCACCTTTCTCTTTTTCTTTTTCTTTTTCTTTTTCTTTTTCTTTTTCTTTTTCTTTTTCTTTTTCTTTTTCTTTTTCTTTTTCTTTTTCTTTTTCTTTTTCTTTTTCTTTTTCTTTTTCTTTTTCTTTTTCTTGTTCTTTTTCTTGTTCTTTTTCTTTTTCTTGTTCTTTTTCTTGTTCTTTTTCTTTTTCTTGTTCTTTTTCTTGTTCTTTTTCTTTTTCTTGTTCTTTTTCTTTTTCTTTTTCTTGTTCTTTTTCTTGTTCTTTTTCTTGTTCTTTTTCTTGTTCTTTTTCTCTTTCTTTTTCTCTTTCTTTTTCCTCTTTTAAAGCTGGAAAATGGGGATTTTGGTTGCATTTAACTAGAAATCATGTTCTCTGAGGAGATTCTGTGGTCTGGGTACCACTGGTGTGATATTTAATTGAACACCAGCTTGAAAAAGGGAGGCATTTAAACTGAAGAAAAGCTTACTACCAAATAGAATAGGTGGTATTTTGAGCACTCTGCTGCTGGCAAGAGAATTGTAAAGAGCTTTTGTCAAAGAGATTCATGAAAAAAATTTTTTTTGTTAAAATCACTGAGCAGTCTCCCGTTTTTTTCATTGTCCAGCTTAAGAACTCAACATTCACAGCTGATTTTCGGGCACTTCACCATCTGCTGATCCAGGTTTTTGAAAGGGTGATCAAGCTGTGTGCCTAGAACCAGGAAAAAAGTTTCAAAATTAGGGCCAGAGAATTCAGCCTCTGTTCATCTGAAGCTGCAACTTCAGCAGAAAAAAAAAAAAAAAAAAAAAAAAAGAAAAAAAGGAAAAAATAAAAGGAAAAAAAAAAAAAAAAAAAAAAAAAAAAAAAGGAAAAAATAAAAGGTCAAGAAGAAAGACAGCAAATCCTCATCAAGGGGATGCTTTAGGGTGCCCTGGCCTCCTGTACAGAACTCGGGTGCTCCTGGGCACCCAACACCCTCCTCCTGAGGTCCCAATGTCCACAAGTGGAATTTTCAGTAAAGAAATGATGCCCTGAGCAGTTGGGACAGATGAAATTTTCCTTTTGAGATGTGGCAGAAAGCAGAGGCAAAATTCCTGCCCCAGCTGTGAAGCTTCACCAGGAGCTTCAGTGTTTTGTGAGCCAGCTTAGAACCAGCAATGAATGAAAAAAGACCTTTAAGCCCCTGGGATGATGATGATGATGATTTTTTTTTCACTTGATGCCAGCAACAACCCCATAACACACTCTATAAAGTTTCCCAGCACATTGTTTTGATAGGACCATCCCAAATTTTCTCCTCTCTGTTAGATCTTGTAAAGCTTTTTTTTTTTTTTTTAATTTTATTTTTTTTAATTGTCTTTTTTTTTGCTGAATTACAGGGCAGAAAGGGCAGCTGGTCCCTAATGAAAATCTTTCTAGCCTGCCTGCTGGCTTGTGTTGTCAGCACAGCAATAGGAGTGCTGGTTCTCTCCTTGGTCTATGTGAACACCACTGCCTTTCTGAGAGAGAGCACTGCTAAAAATGATGGTGCAACCCCTCCAGAAACAGCAGGAAAAAAAGTGGATATCAAATTCCAGTTCCTGAACCATCTGCCAAAATCAAAGGTAAATTGTCCACCTTGTGAAATAACGTTCTAGCTTCATGTACAGAAGGTGAAGGGATTAATGTCACTTAATTTTATTTTCACTCAATTTTCACTGAATTCTTTTTTTAAGCGTTTGATCAATCTCAACTCGTTAGCCAAGCTTTTTTTTTTATTTTTTTTTAATAATCCCTGGGGAAAGGGACAAACCTCAGAGTTACTCTGGGAGAGCTAAAGAATTTTTCCAACAAATTTCATTCCAAAGCATTTCACAAAATGGTTTCATCCTCTGAAATGACAGGGGAGGAAATTCTGTGAGACAAAAAGGGTGAAATCTGAAACCCAACCAATTTTTATATTGCAAAAAAAGAACCAGCTCCAGCAGCAGGTTGCACTGAGCTAAAAGGAATTAATAGGGAATGTAATGAAGCCCCAAAAATTATGTAAAGGTTTTTTAGGGACATTTTAAGACTTGCAGAAATCTCCTATTTGAGCAAATTCTAAAGACATCCTCTGTCTTCTAAATATAAGTTTACATAAAAAATAACTCCAAATTAATTTTTGCTTTGCAGCAAAAGAGGGGAAAGGATAAATTAGATAGAGGGGCACTTTATACTGACAACAACCATTCTGTTACTCTTCCCTGTTAGCTTTAACTACATAATTAATTTTCCAACACAAAAAAAAATGGTTTTAAGAAACCAAACAAATTTTTTATTAGTAAAGAAACCTTTTTTATATGCCCTTTGTAAGTGCATATTTTTGTGTGATTCTTCCAAGTTCAAAATGTGTTCTAGGGGCAGTATAAATATTGGGAAAGGAGTAGTTTTAGGTGCAAATAATTTGTGACCAGAGAAATTCAAGAAAATATCTTACCAAGGAAAATGTTTAAATATTTGGAGTCTTTAAGCATATCTGTGACTGATTTCCCAAACCAACATCCAGAATGATGTAAGAAAGGAAGAGAAGATAGTTTTGTTCTTGATCTTGCTGTTTATTCCTCCTTTGTAGGAAAAATATAGTTAGATCATGACATGAGAAAGTAAATCAACGACTGTGAAAATTGAGTAAAATACTTATGGAAAGAAACCTCATGGAGAAAAGGAGTAGAGCAATTTAATAGTGCTCAGAGGAAGAATTTTCTAAAATATTTGTTAACAGTCACCCAACGACCACAACTTCTTAACTCCCTAACTTACAGGTATTCAGCTACCCAGGTGGTGAAATTCAGTGGGCAAGATTCAGGAATGATGTCAGTGAATATCAGAGTGATGAAGAAATGGAATTTGGCAAAAGCATCAACCACCATCAGTCCAAGATGACTTTTGGAACCTTGCTGATCAAGAGCAAAGGGCTTCGGGCTCCCCACTGGCATTTTAATGCCAATGAACATGGTTACTTGCTACAGGTAGGATCTGAAGGGTTCAGCTCTCCCAAGCAGCTTTGCAATTGAAAAAATTGGAAAAAAAAAAAAAAATAAAAAAAAGCACCAAAAAAACCCCATTATATGCATATGTGAGAGGTACTCAAACCAGAATTACCCTGGATTTATGGATGGATGGAGTGATGCTTGGACTTGATGAAAATCCATCCCAGCCATGATGATTTTGGGATCCCATGGCACTGGGTTTCTTGCCTGGAATAATATTTTCCAATGGAGATGCTTGCTGCAGGCTGCTTAGTGGTATTGCTTGCAGAGCAAAAACCTGCAGCTTCCAATAAAATATAAAAACTGAGGTCCCAGGAGAGTTTGGACACCTGAAAGTTACAGGATTTTATGTGCTTAGCTTACAATAATTACATTAATTATCTAAAAGAGACATCAGAAACTGACAGAGGGGGGCTGCTAAGGTTTTTAAGAAATCCTCTGGCTTCACCCCCTGGATTGATGCAGGATGAGGACACCCAAAGCTCATCTGACAGTTTTGTTCAGTTTTTAAAAATCTTCAACAAAGGAGCTGTTACAAAACTGAAAAAGAGTTGTCTGCCATCTATCATCACACAAGTGATGGAAGTGGTACAAAAACCACACTTGCATTTAAAGCAAAAAAAAAATAAAAATTAAATCCCAATTTCTTGTTTAACTCCTTTGGCTTGTGGAGACCCTCAGATCATCTGGTTTCTTACAGCTTTTTATATTTGGAAGACTGGTTTTTTTTCCCATAATGCCTTCTCTTTCCTGGACCAAATACATTTCTCTTCCTCCCCCCCCCACCAAAAAATCTTCTTTGAAATGGTTTCCTTGAAAATATCCCCTGAGCATTAAATTTCAAACCTGTCAAAATTAAAAAAATAAGAGAGAAACAGACAGTCACTGTGAGGTAGCATATTATTTAGAAAGAAAAATGATTTTTCTTTGGAAGTAGAGGTACTTAGAAATATCTTTTATTGTGATAAAATAATATATGTTAATTTTATTATTATAAAATTAATTTATTGTGAAGAACATTATATTCATCTTTTGATCAGCAGAGAACTGAGCAGCTCCACAAACACCTGGTCCTCTCTCCAGCAGTTTTTGGTCAAAGATGACTCCTTTACAGCTGTTCTTCTTGAGGAAGAAAGGAGTTTCTGTCTGAGCATAGTATTGATCCCATTTTCCTTAAACCTTCTCAAAATTTCCCCTTTAATTGCTATTCTGAAGTTCCCCATAGTTTGTTGGAGAGTCCAGCAGGAGCTGGGATTACCTGGCAGGCTGAGAGTTATTTGAAATACTGATTTTCTGGGGATTAAAGGAGAAAAACTGTCCTGCTGCTGAAATTCTGGTTCTGTTCCAGGGTTCTGCCTGGGTGGGAGTCATTGGTGCAGATGCCAGCGTGGTGACAACCTACAATGTCACAGCTGGGCAAGTCATCTTCTTCCCTCGAAACACCGTGCACTGGATCAAGAACACGGGGCCAGCAGACTGTGTCTTCTTGCTCTTTTTTACAACCCATGAAGAACTTCAGACCTTGGATGTAGATGATGCTTTTTTCTCCACCCCAGAGGATATAGCAGCCCGGGCACTCCAGGTCTGTATAGGGGTGCAGCCAGCTCTGCCTTGGCTTCTGCACATCACCACAGCTTTCCAGGCTCTCTGATTTCCTTGGAGTGAATCCAGGGATTCCCCTTAGCTCAGCTCTTCCCCTTAGTCCCATTTGTGTGGAAGGATGCAGGCATCTTCTGTGTCTTAACACTGGCTCTCCCTCCCTCTGAGTTCTTACAAGGGGAAGTAAATGATGATGCTCTCTCCAGGACATTTTTTCCTCTTCAAATTTATCAAACTCCTGGAGGATCCTCCATATTTTCAGTGGTGGAAAGGAAAATAACAAATTGAAGCCCAAACCTCTCAATAACCCCTTGGTGAATTCTTGGTGGAATGAGAAAGTCTCCTAGGAAATTATAGATAAATCCAGGTCCTTGTTGAAGTGGATTTCATTCGAGCTGACAAGTTGACAGTGTCCCTCGAGCAAGAATATAGCCACAGAGTTTTCCTGAGGAATTTGAATATTCCAACCAGAGCCCTTCCCACCCTGGCACGGTGTGATGGGAGACAGCTCCAGGTCCCTGGGGTACCACAGAAAAAAAATAGGGGATAAGAGGGTGGGGAAATGATGGGATGTCTCCAAGAGGCAGAGCTCACCTCCCAGCAGGCACTCAGGTGGGATGCTCAGTGAAGGAAAATGGGAATTCTGCAATGGCAGTAGCAGAGTGTGTGTCCTGCAGCCACCAGGTGGAGTTAACTTCATCAGAACCTTCAAGAAACAGAGGGAAGATCAAGCAATTAATCTGCCAGCAAACTTGAATGAGCTAATCCAAAATGCCACCTATGTCCAGTCCCCAGAAAACCTGGTGTGGCAATACTTCTACGACCTCAAAGGTAAGGGCTGGGAAGCCTGGGATGGGAGAGGGGGAGAGGGGGGAGATCTGTAATCCTGACTGAAACAGGAGGAAAAAGGTGTATGAAGAAATCATGAGGGTTTAAGGAGAAAAAAGAACTCGGTGATCCATCTAATTGCTGCCTTTTGAAGAGGTGTCACCTGATTTTTATCTCTTAGTTCCCTCTCTGGTGATAATTCTTCTGTCTGCAGCAGCAGAACTGAGTGGAACAGGGCCAGGAACTCAATGCTTCCCAGCTCAAGGTTTTCTCCATGTACCCATGTGCTCCTGTTAAGTTAAATAATAACTTTAAGCTTTTGTCAGGGTTTAACACTGGCCTGGCAATTAAACTGAATGCCAGATGCTCTCTATTAATCCCCCTCTCCTCCCTGATAAAGAGAGGAGAGAGAATAACGGAGAGAGACTTAGGGGTTGGAAATTAACTTTAATGAAACAGGAATGATAAATAGGAAAAATGACTAAATCTATACAAATAGACAGGAAAATTGATCCCATATTCTTCCTCCCTCCCCCCCAATAACTCTCACATCAGTACTGAGGCTGCAGGGCAGCCCTGGGAAAGTCCAGGCTGGAATCCTGGGGTCAGGAGCAGTCAGGAACACACAGGATTCAGGATGGAATGGATCAGAACCACAGGCAGAGGAATGGATGGAATCCTCCCAGGATGCTGAAGCAAACAGGGAGAGGGGAAGAAGGGGAAGCAGGAAGGGGTTTGACCCTTGTGATCCCTCAAATTTATACTGAGTATGAGGTGTGTGGGATGGAATACTCTGTTTGGTCAATTCTGGCATCTCTCTTGTCTGGTTCTTCCCAAAGGAGGGGTTCAGGTGGGACCTCCTTACTCCTTCTGGAGGGTAAAATGTTCCTCAGAGCTGAGCAGTGTCCTTATTCTGCATCCCAATCTCTGGCAGTAACTATAACCATGGAGTGTGAGCAGTCACTGGCTGAGAAACTTGCTGTTCATTTCAGCGAGTGCAACTACTTACAAGAGACTGAGCTGAAAACAAAAGTACAAACCAGAAAATCACCTTTATCCTGGCCCAAAGCAGGCCAGCTTTTCATTCAGAAATGAAAATCTACCAGGGCAGGGAGCCCTGCTCAGCTGGAGAGTGAGTGGTGCTGAGCTGCTGCCAGCATCTTGGATTTGCAGCTGAAACAGCAGGGAATAAACACCCAAATGTCTGTCTGATTATATCCTCCCTTTTCTTTTAAAAAATATAACTTCAGAAACACTATTCTTCACTGGTTCGTTTATCAACAGTTCTGCACAGCCTGGGAGAACCTATTAACCATAGGTGGGAAAACTTAACTCCAAGTAGTAAAGTTGAAGGAGGTAGAAAGAGCAAATAGAAGCCCAGAGCTCCACAGGCAGCTGATGGGGATGCTGAGAAATAGCTATGTGACAAAAAATCTTTACACCTGGACCAAAATATTCTTCTGCACTGCCAGTTCTGGACAAAATATGATTCCCGATCAGAGCCGTAAAGGTGAAGAGGAATGGATTTATGAAAGGTCAGAGTGGTCTTGAGGTGTATGGTTACTGGTGGCAATGAGAAAGCTAAGCCCTAGCTTTGCATAGTGAGCATCTGACTAGAGAAAAATGCCAGGAAAGGAAGAAATGCTGATGAGCTGTCTTTATTTTAGGGTCAGCAGAATTTCCTTTCCCTGGAGGAATCTTCCAGTGGGCTCGGTACCGCAGGAATGGCACCGGGCTCAATCAAACAGAAAAGATTTTCAGTGAATCTCTGAACAAGGTGTGTGCATCCCAGCTGGACATCTACAACCAGAAAGGCCAGGAACAAACCTGGGGGCTTTTCTGAACCTTTCTGTTCTGCTTTTCACAGCATGAAAATACCCTCACCTTGGCCACCCTCCGGATCTTCAGCAACAAGCTGGGCCAACCTCACTTCCACTTCAATGCTAATGAGATGGGCTATGTCATTAGTGGCTGTGGACAGGTAATTTGGGACACCAGGGAGGGAGAAGGCAGTGGAATTTTGGCTGGAAAACCATTACAGGGTAAATAATTAAAAAAAAAAACCACAACAAACCCAACTGCAGATCGAAGACCAATTCCCAGCCTTGATTAAGGATGCTACAATTAGTAGAGGTCCAACACTTTCAGCTTAGAACTTTTTCCTTCTCCATACAAAATTCTGATTCCAGAAGGGTTTGTGGAAGCTTGTCTGGTCCAAGTGGAGATACACAGAGAGCAGAATTTGTCCATCTTGTGGAGTTGTTCAGCAAAATGAGAGGGATTGCTTGGGCTTGATAATCCTAGAGGTCATCTCCAGCCTCAGTGCTTCTGGACCCATGAATTGGCACTATCCTGACAGCTGGGAGGACAAAAAAAATCAATACTTTTGATTTAGCACCTCTGAGGAATAGATAAATAGAAGAAATCTAGTGATAATTAAGATTTGGAGTTCTTCATTCTGTGTTTTTCACTCCGTGCAAATCTGAAAGGCAAAGAGAAGGGAGATGGAATGAGAGCCCCTAACATTAGGGCTGTGTTTTCACTCAGGATTTTACCTCTCTGTCCCTCTGTATTCCTCCACTGACAGCAGACTGAAAATTGCTGGGTTTTGTGGCTGAATATTGCTGCTTTCCTTGCACCAGGTTGGAGTCACTCTCTCTGGAGTCACTGCCAACTTCAACATTGGCATTGGGGATGTCATCTTCTTCCCTGTTGGAACCCAACATTACATCAAGAGTGTGTGTGAGGAGGATTTGCTTTTGATTCTAGCCTACAGTACAGGAAACCAGGTGAGAATTCAGTTTTTATTTAAAAAAAATTTATTTCAAATTGATTTTTAAAATTTTACTTTAAAAATTATTCAAAAAATTGTATTTAAAAAATGATGCAGTTGGACAGCATCCTGGGCTTTCCTCAGGCATTTAAGCTTTACATTTTGGTGCACACCCTTTAAAATAGAATTCTTAGAATATGTCAAGTGCTGGCTGGGCAAATTCCCTTCTGGTGGGAAGGGCTGGCAAGGAACCCCCATCAAAACTCTGCACGTGGAGGTGGGGAAGACACAGAAAAAAATCTGTGGCAGGGTGTGAAATGCTGGTGTTGTGCTTACCAGCTCATGGTTGTACAGGGTTTTCATTAGTTCTAAGCTTTTATTTTTTTTAATTTTAATTTTTTTAATTTTTTAATTTTAATTAATTGTCATCTGAATTTTTATATGAATTAATTTTCACTTTAACAGTCCTTATTATCAGTGTAGTAAAACTGCTCACAGGTACCTATGGTTATTCTTTTTTAATGACTGCCTTTTCCCTCCTAGCTGGAAACCCTTCGGATGAGGGACTATTTCCATGGAACAGCAGACCACATCCTTGCTCAGCTTTTTTTCAAGAAGCAGGAGGAGTTTCAGAAGTTCCCAAAATGAGACAAATTACCTCTCTCAACAGTTAATGGCTCCAAGGAGTTTTTCATTCTCACCCTCTTTCTAGCAGCACTTTTTGGTACTTTTCTCACTATTTATCCAGAGGTGGTGTTCAGAAAAAGAGAAAAAAAAGAAATTGGGGTTATTAATTACCACAACTTGGGATTTTTTTTTTTTGGGTATGTTACAGTGTTTTATTTATAGTGCCATGTCGTTTGATTGTGTAATAAAGTAATTTTTTACCTTTCCAGTGGACTTTTGCTCTCTGTTACATCCATTATCCCACTCTTTATCTTCCCTAGCAGCACTGAATTTTTTTTTTACATTGATTTTCTGTCAGGCAGACAGGGCTCTTATCTCCCAGGGTGAATACATCAAGGCACTGCTTGGGCTTGGCCCCCAAACTGCTTTTGAAAGAGCCATTTGAGGCCAGATTCTTCACTGGATTTTCTTGTGACCCTTAGGTTTCCTTTCCTTCTTCTGTAAATATGAAGACTTGGAACCTGAGGACATGTTCTGGTGGACATGATGGATTTGGTGGCCTTGGAGGTCTTTTCCAACCTGGGGCTTAAGACAATTTAGCTGGGAAAAAGAAAGTTTAAAGGTTTTCAGGAGGGTTCATGATTCCTCTAATGTACTTTAGCTCCCTGTTAAACACAGTGACTTGCTTTCCATCCAACTTATTTAACAGCTGGATAAAATTCAGATTACAGTGGGCCACTCGGTCATAAAAATGAATGAAACAATGTTTTGGACAGGCAGGATACAGGAAAATCAAAATAATTTCCCTGGTGCTTGGTGGATGCAATAACTTGAAATCCTTGTCTTCTTGCCCCCCTGTGAGTTGGGCTTTTCCTGGTCAGTGAATTGAATTCAGAAAGTGGTATTTCTTCCTTGGTTTTGAAGGAAAAAAAGAGAGAAACTCAGAATATTTAATTTACTTCTAGTTTTTGTAATTTATTTACTGAAGTTATTGGGTTTTACACTGGCTCGCAGCTCTGTGCAAACCCTGGGGAGACCTGGTGTTGGAAAGCATTGCAAGAAAAGGAGTTCTTTGCTTTATTTTGAGGTTCATCATAGAATCTCAGACTGGTTTGGGTCATCATTTAAAGCTCATCCATTCCCAAGCCCTTTCCATGGGCAGGGACACCTCCCAGCAGCCCCATCCAACCTGACCTGAGACACTGCCAGGGATGGGGCAGCCACAGCTTCTCTGGGAAACCTGGCTGTCATCTTTTGGCTGGGAAAACCCATCAATTAATGCCTGGATTTGATGAGCTTCTACAGGCAGGACCAAACCTGTGAAGAAGCCAAGAGTATCCAGTACAAAAAAAAAAAAAAAACAAAGCTGAGATGCTTGCAGCTCATGCAAAGCATCCCCACTTCCCTTGAAATACCAGTCCCAACCTGAGCAGGCAAAGAAGAAGTAGTTTGGGGGTAATAAAAGCATAATAAGTGCAATAATAATTAAAAAAACCCAGATTTGATTAGCTGGTCATCCTCCATCCTGGTCTGGGGGGAGCAGGAGAGGTCAATGAGAGCAGCTGCAGAATGCCAGGGGAGGGAAGGCATGGGGAAAAAAAAAAAAAAACAACAGGGAAAATCAATATTAAAATGAACACTGAACAGCTTGCAAGGGAGGATGGAATCAATTATTAATGTGCACTTGAGGAAAAGGTTAAATGAGCTCTTCAGGCTGCTGAGAAGGGACCTGTGAGCTGCTCAGTGAAACTCCTCTGCAGTGTTTGCAGCCAGGCTGGGCAGAGAGCATTGGAAAAGAGGGAGAATTAAATGGGTGGCATTTCTTTAGAGAGAGCCAGGGGCTCTTTGGGTGCTCAGGAGGATGGGGAGAAGCTGTCAGGGGGTCCCCAGAGGCAGCTTGGCCCAGGATGTGGAGCAACATCTTGAGGTCCTTGGAGAACTTCTGCTTGCAGGTGGCTTTCAGAGTTAGGATCTCATTTGCCCTGTGCTGGTGCTTAAAAAGCTGCCCTTG
Source organism: Phaethornis superciliosus (assembly GCA_023637945.1). NCBI lineage: Eukaryota > Metazoa > Chordata > Aves > Apodiformes > Trochilidae > Phaethornis > Phaethornis superciliosus. The sequence goes on from JAJQWJ010000004.1 coordinate 71,609,493, forward strand.
CACATCACTGGATGAAATTTGGGACCAAAATGATGAGATCCTAACCCACGCTTCTCTGTTTTGTTAATTGAAATTAAATTTTCCAGGTTTTATGCTCCTGCAGTAGCACAAAAGGCTGGAGCAAAGCTCCTCTCTCCGTGCCCCAGCTCTGCAAGGAATTTGTGGTGATAGGAGGGGAAAGAAGGGATCTCCAGGGAAATTATTTCCCTGGGGCTTTTTCCAGAGGAGCAGAAGGTACTTTTGAAGGCCCAGGCAGAGCTGGAGGTGTCCTGGGTCTTTCCCATGTTTGCTCAAAATGTTGGGAGAGATCCTTGAGCTCCTCAAACCTTCCTGGAGAACCTTTTTGAGAGTTTCCCCATGCTAGAATTATTAATTTTTTTTAAAAAAAGGATATTATTCCCTCCCTTAAATTAAGCTGGCAGCTTGGTGATGGTCCTTGTGATGGAGAGCAGAGCCTGTGTTAGCAGATTTTTCCTTTTTTTTTGTATAAAAGTAGGTAAAATGCTGCATGTCTGACCCAACCATGGCTGCTTTAAACCCAGATCAAACAAGGAGGCAGCAAGCTGAACCTCTCCTTCTCTATCAAAACTCAGTTTTTGTCATCACCTCCCCAGCTCCCCCTGCTTGGTCCCTCCAGAGATGGTGTTTGCCCTCAAACTGGGGATACTGGGAGGCTTCTGCAGCCCAAGCTTGGTGGGCTATGCCTGCACCCAGCTTAGATGGAGGCAGGAAAAATGAGATGTTTTCTCTTTCCATCTTCCTTCCTTCACTTCTCCCCTACCCCCATCTCCTGTGTGTCCATCATCTATTGCAGCTTGGCCCAAAAAGCTTCTCTGGGATGGTTCCTGGTGCCTTGAGGTGGAGCAGTGGTTCCTCAACAGTTCCATGTCTTTTAATTGACTTTAAATTAAGGGAGCTGTAAGAAAAGGGAGTAAATGGCAGGTTGTAAATAATTAAGGTGCTGCTAATCCTCAAAAAAATGTCAGGCAGTCCCTCAGAGATACCACATGGGATCCCCTGGCTCATCAGTTGACTAATTAAAAGGATTTTTTTTTTTTTTTTTTTAATTGGAAATAAATCAGGGGGTGAGGCTGTCAGCTCCACATGTTGGCTGGGGAGGGAAGGAGACAAACCCCTCTCTCCTGGAAGCCAATCTTGTCATTTGGGTAAGAACCAAGCTGTAAAATTGCAGGTACAAACCCTGTACCTGCAAAAATTTTGCAAAAAATTGCAAAATACAAACCCTGGTTTGTGGTGACTGAGGAGCAGCAGAGTTTGGAGCTGAAAGGCAAAGCTCTGTGACCTGAGATGGACACCAGAAGGTCCCAGAAGCTGCTGAAAACCTGCAGGTGAGGGGTTGGGGAAATAATAAAAAATGGGAAAATGTGTTAGGGCTGGTGAGATATTGGCAAGGTGGAACCTCCTGGGCCTGGATGGTTGGAGGTGGAACATCTGGGCTTGGGGGGATGTAAATCTTCTTTCTCTCTGCCTCATCCACACCTCAAAACTCATGGTTGGGCTTTGAATATTCTATTTTATTCTATATTGAGTATTCTATTTGATTCTATATTGAATATTCTATTCTATTTTGAATATTCTATTTTATTCTATTTTGAATATTCTATTCTGGCAACCGGGGGGTGGGAGCTGACAAGAAGGGGACACTCAGGCACAGAGAAGGATGGCTCTAAGGAATTTGTCTTCACCAAAATAATAAAAAAGCAAACCAAAACCAAAACCTAAGCATCTGGAGGAAAAGCTTTTGAGATCAATTTTCCATTTCCAGCACCCAAAGGAGTCATTACCAGAAACCTGAGGGTTTTTTGGTGGAGTTTTCAGGTGCCAGGGAGAAGCAGAATGAGTTCCTCAAGGAATCTGAGGGGGAATTTGGACAGATGAGGTGGTCAGGGAACCAGGCTGCCCTAAAGACTGGGATATGGTAAATGGTTTCTGGAGCCTTGCAGGTCTGCAGTGAATCCCTAACTCTGGGCTTTTCCCTCCCCTGGGGCATTCAGAACCCCTGGCTTTGGGTTCTCTTTGCAGTTCTGGCCCAAAAAGTTAGGGTCCCTCATCACCCCCTTCTTTGGGCTGTGGCTGAATCCACACAGGGGGTTATTTTAGGGCTTGATGGCATCAGCAACATCCCTTTTTTTAAAGAAAAAGAAAAAAAAAAAAAAAAGAAAATGCTATTTTTGTCCTGATTTCCTTTATTTTGGTAGAAGACAGACTGATGTCATGATGCTATAACTGGGACCTGGAGCAGCTCCATCTGCTCCATTTATTGACATTTTTCTTGCAATTAAATTTCCCTTTAAACCCTCCTGGTGTCCCTCAGGGCAAAAACAGGCAGTGGGAGGCTGAGGGGAAAAGCAAACTTTGGTCCTCTGCCCCCAAATCTTCTTGGTTCTCCCCAGAATGATGCTCAGAGCCTTGGGCAGGGACTGACTCCCAGCTCCCTGGGGCTCTGCACCCTTCCTGACACCCAGTTCCTGCAGGATGACAGCAAAGAGATGGCCCTGGGAAAGAAAGGAGATACTATTTATTTAATTTTTTTTTTCCCCTCTCTCTGTTTCTCTCATTTGGGGTTTAAAATCCTCCTGGCAGAACTTCACAGCAGAGTTTGCTTAGAGCTGTCGAAGGGGAGATGTGAAGCTGCTCGAGTTTTAACTCTCCCCTGAGCAAATTTTACCCCTGGAAACAAGGAATTAGCAGCAACATTTGCTGCAGTGACTGGGAATTAAAAGAAATCCCCTGAGGAGCTGCATCCTTTGAGGGAGAGCATCAGCTCCTGTCCAGGGTGTATTTTGATGCAGGAAAGGAAAACTGCCTGCACAAGAGCTGCAGAGATTCCTAACCAGGTAGGAACAGGGAAACAGCACATTCAAGATATTAGAAAGAAAATACAAATAAAGCAGAGCAATGCTGCAGGCACTGGTTTTAATATTTTATATAGGGGTAACAATTTATTGCTTCCAAATTGGAAACCAGCAGAAGGCAGCAAAAGGATTCAACTTGAGCTAGATCTCCAGGTAAGTTGATTTGTTTTATTTCCTAATGGTGCCCATTAATACTTCATTTATGACTTTGGATTAAATCGATGTTTCTTATCTGAGAAAGATAGAGGGAAAAGTTCTATTTGAGCTGCCTGGGTGATGGATGGTGTTTAACCTTTACTGCACCTCTGCTGTGTGAGGAGGAGTTTTAAATGTAGCTTTATTAGGTTAAAAATGGTATTCCAGGTATTTGGGGTATTTGTGTCTGTAAATTTTAGGTGTTGTCCTATCCAATTGAAATGGTTCTGTGGTGGGGAGGAGAGCAGCAGCCCCCTAAATCATGTTATCAGAGCCCTCCAGCATCCAAATGAGCCCAGCTGACGTGTGCAATGGTTTTAAAATAGCCTCTAGGATGTGGTTCTGAATCATGGTTTTGTCATGAATCTCAGGGATTCTTTTCTCTGGCACCCTCTCTCCAAAATGCAGGGGAAATGGGTGCTGAGGGTGCTGGCACCTTAGTGTCCTTCCTCTCCTCCTTGGGGGGACTCTCACTCAATCTGAGGAGTGGGATTGCTTTAAATCTCTCTTATCCTACCAAATTTCACTGATTTGGCAGGGGGGAGTAAGGAACTAGAGGAATTTTTTTGCATTTGCTCTTAAAAAATAAAGAAAATTTGGCTCTGCAGGGCAATGGTTCCAGGAAGGCAGCAAACTTGCTGCTTTTAGTCCAAGCCTGGAAATTTTGTGTTTTCCTTCAAAAGAACAAAGATTTTTTTGTCTATAAAGAAGCAGAAAGTAAACCTCAGCTTGACATCTCCAAGCAGAGGTAGGGAGCTGGTTGCCTACACACACAACTATATTGCCAGCCCCAGGGCAAAACACTGAATTTTATTTAAGAAACCATTCAGCCAGGGGCAAAACTCCTCAATTAATGATAAAAAAGGAGAAGGCTTATTAATTTGAAGGCATTAAAGTCATTTGAGGACATTTGACTCCTCAATTAATGCCAAAAAGGGATCAGGTTTATTAATTTGGAGGAATTAGTCATTTGAGGACATTTGAGCTGGGTTGGTTTGGAATCCAGGCCAATAAATTCTTTGTAAATCCCTTGGCTGCTTGCAAACCTCTTGGTGCTGGAGCAGACTTCCACGGTGGCTCTTTTCCAACAGGAAAATCCCAAAGATCAGATGTTTCATCCCTAAATCTGGTGTTCCCAACTCTGTGGATGGAGAGCCCATCACCTGCCCCCCTGGGCTGGGGCTGTCCCTGCCTATGGCAACAGATTGGAAAGAGCTGAGCTTTAAGAACCCTTCCAACCCCCAAAATTCCATGTTTCTATGAAAAAAAAAAATCTCTGGATATCTATCCAGAAGTTAACCTGCAGGTTAGCACAGCCACCTCCTCTGCAAGAGCTGCTTGGAAGTCAGTTGCTAAGGCAACATTTTTTTATTTTTTTTTTTTTTTCCCCAAACTGGGATCTTCTTTGCAGCTTCCCAGCTCATCTCCATCAGCACAAACCTCTAACAAACCAGGTCTGACCAGTGAAGAGCTCAGCTTTCCTCCCCAACCTCCTGCCAGGGAGGCAAAAGGACAGCATGTCCCCAGGGCAGATGTCCCCAAGGGGCCATGGGGGTGGCAGAAGTCCAGGGGAGACCCCAGACCCCCCAAATCCTGATGGTGCCACCCGTGGAAGAAGTGAGTGGCCATTCAGCAAGAGCTGCTGGAATGAAAGGCACTGAACAGGCTTCTCATCTGGGTAAATTTAGGGCTGATGGTCAGATCTGGGAAATTACTGCCTGAAATAATAAAGGGAGATGTATACTGCATCTGGGAAAGCCAAATGGGGGATAAATACTCATTTAGCTAAAATTATCACTCCTCTTAGGCTTTGTTTCCAAACATCCTCTGTTTAATAAGTTCCTCCCCAGCACCTTTCAGACAGAAACTCACGGAAAGTAATAAAGGGCTGTGGTTGGGGCCATCTATTCTGCTCTGCAGGCACTGCAGTAGGAGGGAGAAATTGCTTCCTCTGGAAATAGATATTTATCATCTAGATAAAGAATGTTCATTTAGTTTGTAGATAAATCCCCAAGTTTTCTCTTGGTCAGATTGCTGCATACAGCTCTTTGTTTGCAGGAGGAATGTGCAGGTAAAATGTTCTTCCATGTAAAACTGGGCTGCAAATCCACTTTTTTGTAACTCTTTTATTGGTAGTGACAAGTGTCAAAATCTGCCTGGAAGGTGCCCACTTCCTGGGGACTCTTCTGTTATGGGTTTTAGCATAATTTTCAGTTCTTTGTTATTTTTAGTGATTTGTTTTAGCATGAACATCCCAGGGACTGAAGCAATCCAGGTTTTTTTTCCTAAAAACCAGCTTGTTGTTGGAGATGTCCACATTCAAACTGCCCAACTTGACTTCTTCAAACTATCTTGTTTGGGCTAAAACTACTTTCAAATTATACATATATTGAAGAAAAACATTCCAGCCAGAGAGGTCCTCAAAAACTCTGAGCTTTTTTGGAGAGGAGTGAGCAGGGGGAAGCAGATGCACAGGAGCCCAAATGTTGCAGGCTGGATGCATCACTATCCCCAGAGATAATGAACATTTCCAAAATTTTGGATGGAATGTCCTTGCATCCAGGTTGCAGCAAGATCTTGGGCATTTGTGAGTCTCTGGAGTGAGAGCAAAGAGGATGGAAATTGGGATACAACGCTGATCCAGAGGAGTGGTGTCCAACTTAATTGTGGAGCTTCAAACTTAATTGTGGAGCTTTTTTTTCATTTCTTCAGGTGGTTTTGTCATTGTCCAGTGCTATCTGGCATTCTTCCCCCCAGCAACTGCCTGAGGGAATGGGTACAACTCTTGCAATCAACATTTCTGTTTTGGTGCTCCCTTGGGGACCCATTATTTCCCATTTTTGCTCTGCTGGAAGCCATGCATGGAGATGTGCTGGACAGGAGGGATCTGTGGGACCTGGGAAGGAGATAGCTGGGTCTTGGCTGTAGCAGGAAGGAGCAGGAGGGCTCAGATTTTCCAAAGTGAGCTCAGACCTCCTGTGAGAATGGATGCTTCTGCTCCAGGAAGGTTTGGGCTCTTCCCAACACCTTCACAGACACTTTTCCCCTGAGCCTGATATATTTTGGAGCAAGTAAATAGACTGTTTGTTCCCTATTGTTGCTAGGGAAAGTCCTGTGGTATCTGACAAAAAAAAAAAAAAAATATTGTGAATCATAAAATTGTTAGAAATGTTTTGGGTGGAGAAATCCAAAATCAGTGGAGAGGCAGCTAAGAAGTTGTCCTGAAATGGAGTTCCCTGGAGAGCAGGCATGCATGGTAAGGTCTGGCATGTGCCTTCTCTCCTTTTACCCTGTAGCATCTTTGGGGCAAAATCCAAAATTGCCCTGCCCAGGAGCAGCCCTTCCCAGGGTGGTCCATGCCATGCTTTAGTATTGGACTTGTCAGGGTTAGGGCTTGGATTTGATGCTCTTCAGGATCTTTTCCAACCAGAATGTTTCTGTGGTTCTGTGAGCCCTCCAGCCATGTCAGGACAATAATGATACTTCATCTGACAGACACCAGTGACACTTTTAAAGAAATTGTTAGAGCATCTTCTCTGCTTCAAGGGCAGCATCACCAGAGCTGCCACTGAAGGTTTCTGCTGCAGCTTTGTGGTGCTGCTCAGCACTTCACCTCCTCAAAGCTTTGGGGTGTCAAAAATGGAGAGGTGACACTGGAAGTGACACTAATTCCCTCCAACCTCCACATGCAGCTGATGGGGCTTATCCTCAAAACACACATCTGGGAAGAAGGAGGAGCAGATGGCAAGGTAAAACAGAGGCAGCATGAAAGCAGTTCTGTCTCCTTACAGCTAAATCCCTTTTTCTCACCTGGATAAAGCTGCAGAAAAAGGCAGAGAGTTCACCAGAGGCTGAGCTCCACAACCCACCCTCAGCTCTTGTCTCTGCAAGCAGCTGAGGAGCAATGGGGGGAGGTGGTGGAACTGGAAACCTTGGTTGGAAATAATCCCTTTTCCTTCTAACCTGTGCTCCTCTGGTCCCCAGGACCCAGCTTGAATTGAGCCAGCCTCCATATTCCTGCAGATGGAGATGCTAATCCCAAGTTGCATTCCCAGGTGGTTCTTCAGAGAGCATTTCACAACCTTAGCTGAAAGAGCCATTAGTGCAATTATGAATTTCCTAACTTAGAGCACACCCTAAAATGTGTAAAAGATCCCAACCCCTGGTGATGCAAGGAGGTTTTGATGTTAACAAGGGATTTCTGTCTGATTAGAAGGAGTAGGTGATTACTGAGACTACTCTGAGGGTAAGGAACCCAAAAGATATGCCATGGAAATTTGCCTCCTGAAGCAGTCCTTGAATTTGCAGAACCCTTCTCTCTCCAGAAGTTGTCAACTATTTTAATGTTATTGGTAGAAAATTCTTTGATTTTAAGTAACTTTTCAATTCTGAAAGCAGATCTTTTCCTCCTTTGATATATGTCCTACAGTGATGACATGATGCCAGAGGGCAGAGCTGCAAAGCTGTGTGAGTAACCTGAGGAATTCTCTAAGAATAATTTGGGTTTTTAAATGACCTCTTTTAGCTTGTTGGAGGAACTGCACAGAATGATTTGGTTTCAGTCTGCTTTGAGGCTCTGGTGACAAGGATGGGATGAGATACATCATTCCCTTGACGGGATGAATCCAGTTTTTATACCCCAGTGTGGGGGAACAGATGGATTCATTCCTTTCTGATTTTTCTCTGTTGTCTTTCATGACCCTGGAGAAATAGCCCACAGGTTCCTGGGGGTCAGTAACTCCACACTGGTGTGCAGCAGATGTAGGATAGGTAGGTATCTGGTGAGCAGGAGGCTCAGGATTGTCCTAAGTCATCCAAAGATGAACCACTTGCTCCAACAACTCCATCTCCTCCTTCGGCTTCCCCAAACACATCACCTCCCGCTCTCCCCCACCAGCCCAAGGACATTCCCTGGGCAATGTCTGCTGAGGAACCTCAAGCTCTGCCTTCTCTCTTGTCTCAAGCTTTGATTTTATTCTTCCAGGCCAAGCTTCCAAGGAGAAAGGGCCAAGCAAGAGGTGGCTGTGTCCCCACACCTCTGACCACCCGCTGCCTTTTCGGGGCTCACTGAACCAGAGGGCCTCCAGCAGCTCTTCTCAGTGGGTTGTCATTTTAAGATAATCTTAATTATCTTCAATTAGTTCTTAAATTAGAATTAGAATCTGGAATTAGATTCATTTTTAGCAGGGATAAAGCACTCCACCTCCTCATTCCTCGTCCCAGCACATGAAGGGCCACTCTGGCTCCAGGTTTTTCCAGATTAATTTCATTCAGAGCTTATTAGCCTAGGCTAGGATGCACGTGATAAGAGCCACTTTTGGTGCCAAGAAAGATTTTTACTTTTTGGAATGTGATTCCTAGCTAAAATGTCTCCCATTTGATGTTCTGGATGATGGAGGAGGTGATGGCACAAAGCTGCCTACCCCAGTGGGGTTTTTTTTTGCTGGTGACCAAGTTGGTTCAGATAGATTGTACAGGACATGGTGTCACCTCCCTGAACTACCCCTGTCTCTATGACTAGCTCCCTGAGCCACCCTGATTGAATCTCTCTTATCAAGCTGGAAGATGAGGAGAAGAAATCTCCATACCCACCCAGACTGGTAGTTCAGGGCAGAGATCTGATCTTCATCCCAGAAAAATTCATTTTTTTGGAACTAGAGCAAACAGTTTGGAGCTGCTGGTTCAGCAAATGAAGGCTTTCACCTCTACTTCTTCCATTCCACTGGTTCACTTTTTAATTGTGTTATCCCATTCTTATCTTGGTGCACATCAACCCAGAGACTCATTGAATGGTTGGGGTAGGAAGGGACCTTAAAGATCACCCAGTCCAACCCTCCTGCAGTCAGCAGAACCATCTCCAACTGGATCAGGTTGCTCAGAGCCCCATCCAACCTGCCCTGAAATGATTCCAGGGATGGGGCATCTCCCCCCTCTCTGGGAAACCTGAGCCAGGCTCTCACCACCCTCAGCATAAAAAAAAAATTCTTCCTCACATCTTCTTCTCTCTTATCCTTGTGTAGGATTACTAGGGGCTTCTTGTTCTCCCTTATTCCAGCAGAGATTCATCCCCTAAAAGGCCACCCATCAAAAGAGCAGCTCATTTTCCTGGCTTGGAATTAACTCGGTGCCTGAATCGATGGAAAATCCTCTGGTTACAGCTGCCTTGGGAGCCCACAGCTACCACCATAGGAGAGGAGGGAAAAAAAAAAAATCTGGGTCTTTTCCAGGCTGTTTTCTGAGTTTATGAAAGTGATCCCACAGAATTTTAAAGCAATTTTGTAGCCAGTTTTGTTGTGTTTTGCTCAGCAGAGATGCAGTGCAAGCCTGTATGAGGCATTTTCCTGTTGTGTTTGGGTCTGGTTTTGTTGTCTTGCTGTAGATAACATGAAAATGTCCAGAGGAAACCTGGGGAAAAGGAACCCAGGCAGACACAGTGTGATAAGGTGTTATAAATCAACCCAAATCAAGTTAAGATAATGAGAGAGGTTAGTTCAAATTAGAGGTTTGGGTTTCTGTTTGTTGTTTGTTTTTTTTTCCCCTTCTCACCACAGCCCTGGGTACTGAAAAGCAACATTAAAACATTTCCAAGAGAATCACAGGAGACCAAGGCAAAATCAAGGAGCTGAAGAAGCTTGGCTGATGTTTTGTGATGCAGCTTTTTCTGCCACCAATAAATACAGACACACACAGTTCTTAAGGTGCTGCTACTCAGTGTCTGCAGCATCAAAGGGATCCTGGTTTGGTCTTGAATGGTTTGGCAGATCAAAGATTTAAAGAGTTGTTAACACATGGAATTAACTGCATTTTGAGCTGATTTTCAAGAGTGATGCAAAGAACTTGAAATTACAGATTTTTATTTTTTTTTTTACTAGGCAGAAATGATCAAGGTCATTTTTCTGCTGGCCTTGTCTATGTTCTTTTTTTTTTTTTTTTTTAGGAAAATAATGTTTTCTGGGTCTGAAAAAAAAAAAAAAATGGTGCAACTTCCTCGATGAAAACTGTTTTAATCCCAAAGCTTGGTTGCAAGAAATAACTAAGTAATCGGAGTCTTTCTTTTAAACATCATTTTAGGCAGAATAGGATCCTGGTTTCCCAGCAACCTTGCTCATTCCTCCTCTTCTTAACTTATTAGCCTCTGGCTATCGAATCATGATGGAGAAAATGAGTGTATCCTGTTGAATTATTATTGTTTAGGAAACGTATAATGGATTAAAACCCTTCTTGGCATAAAATCTGTGGAGTTTTCTTGAGCTCAGTGGAGTTACACTGACAAACACTAAAGGTGAGCTCTGTCTCTCTGCATTCAAGTGCAGATATTTGACCAGGCTGGACCAGAGCAGAGTGGGATAGGATATTTTAGTTAGAAAACTAAATCAACAATCACATCATCCAAAATCTGGGCACCACAGGAACCAGAGCAAGGAGTAACAGGAGCTCCTGAACCTTCTGAGGATGCCCAGACCTGCTGGGAGGGTACTGGGTGGCAGAGGAGTGGAGGAAGAAGGGGGAATGACAGACAGACATATGAGACTTCCTCAATAAATAAATCTGCAGTGTGTGCCTTATCTAATGAACTTGTTGGCTTTATGTAATTAAGTCAACTGTTTGCTCCAGATTCACCTGGGTTATATATCTGGTTTCTTTGCAAAGGGCTTATAACAGTGTTTATGAGTTTTTGTTTTATGGTGGTTTTGTTGTTGTTGTGGGTTTTTTTGTTTGTTTTTTTTTTCCACAAAGGGCCAAGAAATGTGTTTGCTACTTTAAAACACATAGAAAGCTCTTCTCCTCGAAGAATCTTGGCAATGCAGGCAATACTTTGGTCAAGGACAGGGTAAGAAGAATATGAAATATGCTACCAGCACTCTCGTTACTGGGTTGAGGCATACCTGTGTCTGCTTGCTTTCAGGAAATATCCCTAATTCCTCCCAAAAGCCCTTGGGAAGGTCACTGGGCAGCCTGAAGTCTTCTAAGGGTCACATATTGAGCATCTGGCACGTCCCAGTGACAGAAATCCCACCTGATGGGTCTGACTTGAGACCCAGCGAGACTGAGACAGATTGGGTGCGTTTGCATGAGATGTTTGGAGCAGTTTAATGAGGTTGAATAGACATTAATTTAGCTGGCATTAAGGAGATGAAAAACGAGGCTATTAATACTTTGTGAAAAACCACAACTGAGCTACAAGAACTGGTTTAAGACAGTTCACCTAAAGGCAGACACCGGTTTTGCTGACACTTAAAACGTTTTAGTTTATTTTTCCCTTCCCTAAGTAGAGCAGGCCTTCAAGAAAAATTTGAATAAGAAATAACTATCTGGGCTAATTAAAGGAAAAAAAAAAAACAACAAAACCAACAAACCAGTTGGCTGCAACTCCTTCCTGGTTGCTGGAGAGGAGTGAAGCTATGCAGAGCTGGGCAGCCACTGCCAGCAGATATTTGTTCCTGGCTGTGGGCACAGGGAGAACAGGTGAGAGAACATATTTGCTTTCATTGTGGGGCAGTATCACAAGTAATGCAAATATGCTTGTCCCAGGGAACATAAAATACCACATCCTGCTACTGCTCCACGAGCAGATCCAGCCCTTTTTTTTTTAAAAAAAAAAAATCTATCAGGAAATACGGCCCTTTCATTATTAATTTTGTATGATTTCCTCAAATAACTCTGTGAAGTGTTTGTTTAGTCACTGATGCTTCACACGAAATGTCTCTATCTGGCAAGAGCAGGATCGGTGCACATTTCCTGCTCTGGTGAATAATGCTGAATTTTAATTGTCAGAGAAAGAAGCAGGAAACTGAGGTTACTCAGAAAGACATTCGCCTTGAATTTAAGTGACCCAGCAGAGACACAACTCCCAGAGTGTTAGTTCGCAGCCTGGAAGAGATAAAAACTTATCTACAAACTGCAAGGGCTTGAGAGAAACGCTTGTCTGAAACCTTCCATCATAGCAGAACATTTCCAGTTCCATAAAAAGAGCTGGCAAGCAGCAGAGTTACTAATTGCCTGTGTGGCCGGACTGAATCACAGCTGATTTCAAGCCAATTTCTCCTGGGTGCAAAGTTCTGAGCTGCGAGGCCTCAAGGAAATGTTTGCCAAGAGTTTGATCTCCTCTCTCCAGCAGCACTGGGAATTCACCAACAGGGAAATGGGTAAAGAGCCCAGGGCCAACCCACTGAGGATGGTGGCAGCCAGTGCCACTGATCTGGGAGGGAATGATTGCTCTTCCCAGCTCAGACACCTGAAAGGAAAGGGTTTATTCCAGCACTGGTTTGAAATGATACCCAGGGAGGGGCAGAAACTGCTTGAACAGCCCTTTTCCCAGCTGGAATTGCTGGAGAGAAAGGGAATGGGTGCAGGATCTGCAGCTCCTCCCAGCACCATGCCAGCTTTCCTGCAGCCTTCCCAGTTTTGCAGGTATCTCTGGACACAAAGAAATCCAAATGAAAAAAAAACAAAACACCATGCCCGAGGGTTCAAGTAGTTCCAACTCCCCTTTTTTTTTTTGACCTTCTTTATTCGTGTGACACCTCAGCACATCTCACCTGTGACCTCCCACACAGCCAAATGAAATCAAAGTATTGGTACACTCTGCTGACATGATAAATCCAAGGATTTGAGTGAAATCCCTACAACCCTCCCTGAACACAGAGCTCTGCTGCCCAAGGGCTTTGCCAAAATACCTACAGAGGGTAACACCAGCCCTTATTTTTCTGTGCTTTTCTCACTCAGCTCTCTCCCTCGCTTGCCTGTTGTGTTCTGCTTTTTCGAGCAGCTATTTTGGGGCCAAACCATGCCAGGACAGAGCGTGAATGTTGTTATTTTTTCCACACAAATCCCAAGGTGGGGGATTAGAGAGAGAAGTCAGGCTCCTTGTGTGAGATACCAAATTAATTTCATGGCAAGGGAAGAGCTGCCCTCGTGTAGCAACAAGTCTGTAGCAGATAAAAACGATGACTGTGCTGTCGGGCTCTTTGAGCTGAAGGCTCTCCAGCCCTAGGATTGCCATGTGGAAGTGATTGTGAAAGAGCTTTTGGATAGAAAATGGTGGAGGATTGGGGTTTTTTGGTGGTGTTTCAGGAGTACAGGGTGGTTGGATTGGACCAAGCCTTGGGTTCGGGGTCTGGGCAGCTGTCTCAGATTGAATGGGATTGGGAACCAGGAGATGGACAAAGAATGATTGATTGGGAAGCAGGAGATGGACAAAAGGGAGAAATGGAGGTGGCTTGAGGTCCACTGATGTCTCTTTTCAGCTGCCTCAAGGGAGGATGGAGCAAGGAGGGAAGAAGCCTCTGCTCCTTGGAAAACTGTGGCAGGACCAGAGGGAATGGATGGAAGCTGCACCAGGGGAGGGTTAGGCTGGGTGTTAGGAAATATGTTTTCACTGAGAGGTTTTTTAGGCATTGGAATGGCCCAGGACAGTGATGGAGTCACCATCCCTGGAGGCATTTAAAAGGCGTTTGGAGCTGGTCCTTAAGGATGCGGTTTAGAAGTTGACGGTGGTGTTAATCAAAGGTTGATGAGCTTGGAGGTCTCTTCCAACCTAAACATTCTGTGATTCTGTAGCAAGGCTGCCCAAAGAAGCCCTTGAACCCTCTTCTCCTAAAGGATTTGGGGAGGGGGAGGCAGAATCCGCTCTTTTCCCTGGAGCCGCATGGAGCACCCCAACTCCATCACCCCCCGGGCAGGGCACAACCTGCGGGCCCGGGCTCGCCGGTTCTTGCCCTTCTCCTTCCAGCAAGAAAAAGCTGGAAACCCTCCAAGGAAAACCAGAGGAAGGTGTGTGTGTGTGTGTGGGGGGGTGTCTCCAGACCCCTTTCTCCCCGGTCCCTGAGGACACCCCCCCTCCTTGGGAGCTTTTCCCCCCCGTGGTGCTCTCCCAGAGGTTATCCCCCGGAGACAGCCATGGAGGGAGCCCGTGGGAAGAGATGTCTGCGGCTGTGTCTGTGGCAGCAGAGGGTGCTTCCCCCTGAGGAAAACCCGCCCCTCACAGCCCGGCCCTTCCCCGCCTCAGCCCCCGGGGCCGAGCGGCTACATCCGTGCGGCGGCTCCGGCTGCTCCAAGCCCAGCTTCGGCTCCTGGGCTCCCGCAGAGGGGAGGGACTCCTCGCCTGCCTCCTTCCCCTTCCCTTCCCTTTCCTTCTCCTTCTCGGCGACGACAGGCAGGAGAGAGCCGCGGAGCTCCGGGAGAGCAGGTTTCTGACGACCGGGGAAAGGGGAAGGGAGGGGGGATACACACACACAGACACCACCCCATCCTTCCCGCCCCGACAGACGGGGAGAGGAGGCGGCAGGGGACCCCTTGGGACGTGGTGCTTGGAGGGAGAAGAAAATGGAGACCGGAGATGGGTTTGAAATGGGTCGGGGAAAGCGAACCCGGAGCCGCCCTGCCACAACCCGGGGCGCCTTCTCAGCCTCGCCGGGTTGTGGCAGGGCGGCAATGGGGAGTCCCCCCCGCGATATACACTCACTATCGCGACAGTGTTTTCCCCGTGAGAAAGGGGGGGGTGTGATGGTGTCACGTCCTGCAGGCTGAGCTGGCAGGTTTCGGAGCGGCCAGGAAGGGAAGGGAGGTTTGGAAAATCATCCTCTGGCCGGGACCGGGTGTAGACACGCAGGGAGCGATGAGTGAAGTGAATTCGGATTGAGGTGCCCCAAGCCGAAGTGGTGGTGTCAAGGGGTCTGTACAGCTCTGCTCTGGCTCCTGGGCTGGGGGAATGAGAGAAGAATGTGATATGAAGCCATGCAAGCAGGATGCACTTCTGTGGGTGGGGAAGAAATGCCCCCCCAATCCGTCCTGTGATGCTGATGGAAGGGTAAAAATTCTCCTTTATACCTCTTAGATGCCATTATGGTGCAGAGGCAGAGCTCCTGGAGCTTTCTGTGCTTCCCAGGAATGATGGCAACAGGTTTGGTCCCTAAATTGCTAGCCAAGCACAGCTTCTGCAGAGTTTAAATGTCTTGCAGGTGGCTGTGGCAGGAGGAGAAAGGCAGGTGCAGAAAACAGCAGCAATTTGCTTCTCAACTCTATTATAAAAAGTTCTTTTAAAGTAGCTTTGTGCCATGGGGAAAAAAAAAAAAAAAAGCATGCCAAAAGTAAAATGAACTGCATAGTTGCAGGGCATATGGGGGATAAAAAGGCCCGAGTCTTGGCGTTATGCTAATTGATACCAGAGTGTGTGACTCCTCTTTCAGGTCTTTAATCAGACTTTGACTCGCAAGAGAAACAGTTTTCCCATGCTGCAAAACTCCTCTCAACAAATCTGGTGGGTTTGGGCTGCGTGTGAAGTCCTCAAGATGGGGTGTTAGAAGTGAAATGCGCAAGAAAAGGCACTTGTTGGCAGCTTTGCAGTCAGCCTGCTTGGAAAGCTCTGCTCCAACATGGTGCTGGGAGCTTGGAACAGCTGCAGGGAAGAGCCACAGCTCCTGTGGTGGGTGCTGAATCCTTGCTTCCCAAGAAAAGAGGGATGGATTGCAGCCTGCTGAAATGTGGGAAGCAGGGAGTAAGCAGCATGCTCCCTCGGAGCGTGCCTGGAAGCTGCTAAAGCTGACATATGACAGCCTGGGCATTCCAGAAATCCATGCTGGCACTGTTTAAAGCTGCTCAAAAAATGTTCTGCCCTCCAGAGCCTGTCACCAAATCCAGCTGTATGCTGCTTACCTGGAGATCTGTAAGCCCTGCCTGTTGAAAAGCTGCATCTGCTCTTTAGAGAACTGGAAAGCGTTTATATTTTATTTTCTTTTTTGTTGTTGTTTCCATGGGAGAAGCTTTTTCTCACTGTTTATGCATCACAGCCTCAATTTTCCAAGCTGCTTTTCCTGTTAGCATGTGACAGGTGTTTGGTCTCAGCACTGTTGCATAGGGAACTGTAAATAATAGTTACAGAAATACAAGTATACCTTGCACTGGTTCCCATGAAAGCTTTGGGTTTTGCCTCTTTCTTTCACTGAGAAACAAAAATAGCCCAGAGGAATTCAGCAAAGTCAATGTTTTGCATTTTGTGCCTTGAAATGTGACATGGGGAAGCAGCATTGTCAGCAAGGTAATACAGGAGGCCTGAGTTTGGATGGGTGGAGGTATTTAAAAACAGATGAGGCACTTCAGGACACGCTTTAGTGGGTATGTTGATACATATTTCAATTAAAAATAATTCATTTTATTTTGAGGAGGGGGGATGTTGACAGTTGGACGCGCTGATCTCGGAGGTCTTTTCCAACCAGGACAATTCTGTGATTCCAGGTGGCATTAGGAAAAGGTTTGAGCCTGGCCATAGGTCCTTTTCCTCCCTGCCACCTCCGGGGTGAGCTTGTGGGTTTGCTTGGTGGTACCCATGTGTAATAAAGCCTGACCCTGTGCCTGTACCTTACCCCTGGCTATTGCAGCATTAGGAATGGGCAGACAGCATGGAAAGAGGCAGTTTCTGTGATCCAAACCACAGCAGGCTCATCAAACAAAGGCTATTTCCCTGGGAGGACTGACAGAGAAACCATGTCATCTTGAAATTCCATATCAGGAGAGGAGCTTAAAGCTTTAGGTTTCCTTTTGAACCTGGAAGCAGTGGTGAATTCCCCTCGGTTAGGTCGATGAAAGGCATTTTTCATCTTCCTTGTGGCAGCTCCTCATTCCCTTCTCATCCTTGCCTTCCAAACCTCTCATTTGCTTGTCTGCCCTGAAACCCCCCTGGGCTGGGGTGGGGATGGCTCTTTCTGGAGGGGGAGAACCAGCTGGCATGAGAAGTTTGGAGGTGGTGTTTCTGGGGTGCCCCTGGCCCAGAGAGAGGAGAAGAACACCTTGGGAAACTTGCAGGTAACAGGACAGCACCAGGGATATCCTGGGAGGAGCATCCCAAGGGAGTGGAAAAGGCAGGAGTGAGGAGACCCTTCTCCTCTTTGGTACAGCCTCAGCTGGAGGAGAGAAATAACCCTTCACTCTGCAGCTTTAAGGGGTTAAAACTTTCTAGAGAACCAATTTGTGATGTGGATAACCTCTCTTGGTACAGCCTCAGCTGGAGGAGAGAAATAACCCTTCACTCTGCAGCTTTAAGGGGTTAAAACTTTCTAGAGAACCAATTTGTGATCTCTGGATAATCTCTCTTGGTACAGCCTCAGCTGGAGGAGGGAAATAACCCTTCACTCTGCAGCTTTAAGGGGTTAAAACTTTCTGGAGAACCAATTTGTGCCTGAGCAGTGAACTAGACTTTTAATTCCTTAAACCTTTCATGGCATAATCAGATTGCTTCAGCATTCACAGAAGATTGTCTGCCACAGAAAGGAGCAATGATTTACTGGTTCAAAAGCAGTGATTTAAATGTGTAATAGCCATTAGCTTGTTAGAACTAATGACTTGCTATCTCAAGGAACCTTCTTTACAGTTTGCAGCCCTTAAAGAGCCACACTGAATGGGATCAGATTATTTGACAAGCCAAGACATTTTGATCACTGCTGTACATTTTTATTTAAAGGGCATGAATGGTACAGGGGGTGGAAATCTGGCTATCTGAGTGGAGAGAGGTGTAGCTGCTGTTGTGGTTAACATTTATTGCAACCACTGCTCCAAGTGTCAGAGCTTCCCAAGCCTCTTTTGAGCAATCTAAAACTACACAAGTAAAAGTACTTTGGGGGCTGCAGGAGGGCTTCTGGGGAAGCAGAGGAGGAAAGAAATATGGGTGTGAACAGGGTGTGCAAATGGCAGGGCCTGTCTCTGGACCTTGGAAGTTTTCAAGAGCCATGTGAAGCTGCACTCCAGCCACTGGAAAGCTTCCCTCTTTCCAGGGAATTCCCTGCACAGGCCTGGCTTACAGCCAAGTGAGTTGCCATCTTCATGGAGGGTTGGTATTAAAGGAACTGAAAAAAACCTAGCCCGAAGATTTGGGGGGAAAATACAGAGCTGTCAAGGCTGCAGCCAGCCAATAGCTTAAACTACTGTAGAGCAGCTTTGCTTTTTTATTCACTAAAATGCTGTGTTCCTTTGGCAGGTGTGACTGAGAGCTCCCTGGCTGCAGTTGGAGGCTGCAGCAGCAGCAATGCTTTCCTTCTTTCCCTTTCCTGGCTGTCCTCCTGCCCTGGACAAGGCCCAGAGTGACATTTCTGAGGCAGGTCAGCAGTGGCCACAGTTGGGATCAGCCACAGGGTAGGGCAAGAACAGGGACAACATTGTTCCCTCAGTTTAGTTCCTGCTGGCCTTCCTGGCTGGCAGGGAGGTAAAAACCACTTGAACAGCAATGGGGGTGGATGAAATCCAAGGAATCTGCTTTTTTTTTTTTTTTTTTTAGGAAGAGGTTAGCTGTTAGAAGGGCTCTCAACTGATGGCCACAGCTTTTTGAAGCTGTAATGGGTGATGCAGCCAGCAGCAGGCTTTGCTCACTGCTTTCTGGCCATTCCCAATTTCCCCTTTACTCTCCAGCCAGCCCATTATCTGCAGGCAACACAAAATAGAATTCTCCCTCCTCTTAATCTTGATTCAGACTTTCCATTAGGCACCTCACTATGAAGATGCCCCAAAAGACACCTCTGGGTTGATTTGGGGAATCAATTGGGTCAGGCCCAATTCTCAGGACAGACTTTCTGAGCTGTGGAGTTGACTTTCCTCCCCTCACCCCCTTGCTCTTTACTCCACTGCTAACTGTTCATCTTGATTCATGTATGCAGCAAGAAGGGGAGTGTTATAAAAAACATGAGGAGCTGGCAAACGTTCAGGTCTTTTAGATGTAATCATCCAGCTCAGAGTCTTTATCAGCACAGCAGGGTTTCTAAATTTAAACAGAGATCTGCAGGGAAAAAAAAACAAACCCCAAACACCAAAACCCAACAGTGTCACACTCATGTGCATGGTGGCAAAGGCTGGGCTTTGTCAAAGGAGTTTTACAAAAGATTTCTGATGAGTTTGGGATTCAAAAGGTGGATTTGATAAGGTCAGGGAGAGATGAAGTGTGGCTAATGATACCATGCTTCTGCAGCTAAAAGGGAAGTCTAGCCCACTGCATGTCTTTCAGATAACTATATCAGCTCATAAATTTTCATGGAGTTTCTGTGTTTTTTTTCCCTGACACACTGACAGATCCATAGTGTAATGAGTGGTAGCTTTTGCTTGCCTTCAGAAGAGCAGGAGAGACTTGGGGGATTTGAAGAGCAACTCAGCATCCCTCCTGGGATCCCCCATGTGTTGGTAGGTTGGGAAGTGACCCTGTAGTCCCAGTACCCCTTTCTCTCCCATTTAACCAGGGCACATCCAATCCTTGTTCAACATTTGGACTTCAAAATATTTATGAGCTATAAAAACTGAAAATTCCTCAGGCTGACTTTCCTCCTTCTCACTGCAAGTGCAAGTAGTGACTGTGCTGGGTTTACTTTTTGAAGTGTAAAGGTTAAGGGTGTTTGCCACCTGGGTGATTTTACAGTAGGAGGGTTCTGCTGCTTTTTACAAGATCCATTTCTGGCTTGTGTATTTTCCAGGGATTTTGTCACTGATTATTATTCTCTGGTCAGTAGCAGGGTTGTATTTGTGCAGTCAATCAAGTGTGATAGACTGGATTACGTGCTCAACATCCAGCCCTGCTGTGGCATGGGCAGCCCAGAACTAATTCCTGTACTCACCAAGCAGGTTTTTGAGATGGTGGAGCAGAGGAAAATGTCTTTGGTGTTACAGCTCATCCTCTGCTTGTGGTCTGGAGGAAAGAAAGCACAGGGGGAAGTGTGGTGAGAACAGCTTCTGGTAAGGGTTGGCCACCGCCCTTGTCCATGCTGGCTTGCTTTTTTTTTCCTTTTTGCATGTATTTTTCATTTTGGTTGGTTGAATTAGTCACTCTTTCCCCTTGCCCACACGACTGTAAATAGAGATTTTGTAGTGAGAGAGTTTTTAGGAGGTGGCAGAGCATCAGCTGGAAAGGAAAGGTTCAGTGCTGCTCTTCCCTCTCTCTGAGCAGCACTTGGGAGAGCAGAACACACTTTCCCTGGGAGGAAAAGAGCCCAAAAGGTTGTGGGTATGAGCAGAAAACAGGGATGGATGTGGGGAGCTGGGAGCCTGCTGCTTGGTTTGTTCTGAATAATACCTGTGGGACAGGGGGTGATGTGAGTGGGTTCATGGGACCTGTGGGACAGGGGGTGATGTGAGTGGGTTCATGGGACCTGTGGGACATGGGGTGATGTGAGTGGGTTCTGGCTGAGGAGAAAGCACCTTCCTGGTCCTCTGAGCTTTTCCTCTGTAAGGAGGAAAATGAAGGAAGATCTTTTCTTCCACACTGCTGCTGTATTGGTTACCTGTTGGTGCTCTCAGCTCCGACACAGCGATTACTGTAGATGCCTGAGCAGAGAAGCCAGCTTAAATTTCAGCTCAGCATATCTCCAGTGAGTTGTTTGATTTTTGAAGGGGAAAAAAAAAAAAATTTGGCTTATTCTGGGCCGTTTATTTGGCAGCTGTGAGGCTCTCTGCTTTTTTGGCAGATGAGTGCAGACAAATTACAGCGTGGTGCTGAGATGACTGGATGGGGTTTCATCTTGCATTCTGTCTCTCCTGTTTGGGAAGGACTTGTGAGGCTACTTTCTGATAAAGCAATCTTAAATTTAATGCTTAAATGCTCCACTTTGCATTGCAGACAGCCCTGTATGTTCTCTCTGCTGGGGAAGAGGTGGCTAATAACAAAGTCAGGAGCAGAGACATGTTCATCTGGTTGGGGTGGGATTCTCTCTTGGATGCTCCATTGGGGAGAGAGGTTGGCCCACAGCAAAAGAGTAGGAACAGGTTGTGGGGTTTGAGGGCAGCAGGTGACTGGAGTTGGTTTTTCTCAGCCAAGATCTTGAGGATGAAAGGAAAGAAAGTTTTCTGGTGTTCCAGCAAAAGACCAGGCAAGTCCAGAACTAAAGAACTTCAAAGACCAAGCAGATCCAGCTGGATCTTGGGCTGTTCTGCTGGATCTTTCTGCTCTAGCCTGTGGGATTCCTTCTTTAGAAGGACGGGCAGAGTTAGAAATAATGCATTTCAAAAGTTTCTTCACACCCTGGCTCTGATTTCCAACAGGAACCTGCTGCTGTCAGTGTTTCCCACCTCCTAGAAGTGACTCGAAGAGGAAACCTAGCAGGCAGCCTGTCCTCCCACGGATCAGCTTTGCTCTTTTCTTCACTGGGAGTCTCCATGCTGCTCTTTTTTTTATCAGGAAGTTAATGGTACCTCTGTGGAGGAGCTCTTGGGGTTGAGAAGGGGTCTCCTGGGGGAACCTGTCCCTCAGGCCTTCTGCAAAGCATTTCTAAACCCTGTGTTGGACCTTGGTGGCAGGTCCACTTGTCACCTGCATCCAAGTGCTGCCCCTGCAGGGATTTGGGAGCAGGATCTCTGGAGTGAATGGAGGATGCCACAATCATTCTGGGGGACCCTGAAGGTCAGCTTCATGGAGGCAAAGGCACTGGACCATACTCAGGGCAGGACATCCCATGAGCTGGGGCACGATGGCTCCTGCCATGCACTGCAGAAAGTTGAATGGGGTCACTTGGTAGTTTTGTAGGGACTATTGGGTGGCTGCTGGGCCCTTGGAACAGCATCCCATTGTCTCTGAGCATCCCATTTGGATCAGGTAACACCACCTATAGGTGCCAAGGGCTGTCAAAAGGAGGGTTTGCTGATTTGAGTAAGTGAGGCTCACTGTGTCAGTGCCTCTGAGAAAGTTCTCCCTGAGGTGGCCCTTAGGATGGCACTAGGGGTGGGGGTTTTTTTGATGTTGTTGTTGGTTTTACACTTTTTTTTTTTAAAAAAAAAAGCTTGGATGAATCCTGTTTTGCTGCAGAGGGAACAAATCTCTTGCTGACCAGCTGCTGGGCCAATCTGTGCACTGTGATTTTTATACCCTGCCTTTTCCAGAGCTAACGTTATTTATACAACATTTTTGTTAGTGACACCTTTAACTAGTACTGTGTCAAGGGAAATAAAACCTTGTTTTCCTGGGCTGTTTTTTCTCTCATTGCACACGTAACTTTTTCCTGATGCTGTTCCCATTGACTGATTGCATAACTGGGGAGCTCCTCTGAGCAGTTCTCTCTGTTAATCAGAAAATGTTTTATCAGGAAATCGAGCGGATGCTCTGACGAGGAGTGTCTGAAATCTCAAGACCTGCAAAGTCTGAAATGTAGAAACTGAAACATTCTTCAATCTTTTCCAATTCTGGGAGGCTAAAAGTAGGACAGGCCATGTTTTTAGGTTAGGTTCATCAGAGTTTTAGATCATTTAGGGGGGTTGTTTGGTGGCTTTTTTTTTTTTTTTTTTTTTAACATATCAAGATGAGAGTTTCTGAATTGAAACCATTTTTCTGCAGACTTTTTTCCCCAGCCCAAAGACATTTTCTTACAAAAGCAATTTAGATTCCAATCCATTGCCTTTCTCCCAGTTTTTAAGGCACATGCTGTGAATGGAAGAAGAAAACCTGATTTAGAAGTCTGCTTCTCTGCTTCTCTTTCCAGGTGGATTTTCTGGAGCAGTTTGGAATTTCAGAGTAGAGGTGCAGTGCCCAAGGAGGAGAATTTCCTTTCCTTGTAGGCTATAACTGGATGTCTTAAGGTTTGGTTGGGTTTTGTGAAGCCAAATCTGTCTATCAAGAAAACATCCTCTGGAGGATCTGCTGACAAGTGCCAGGTTTTAAATAATCTCTCACACTGTAGTTAGAGAACATTAAATCAGGGTGGAACAAAATAATCAAGGTGGGGGAGACCTGACTGGTCCAGTGAGATGTTCTCAGGATGGTGAGGGTTTGAAAGTGAAGGTTCCAGACCCAGGGTTGGTTTGTGAACATCATCAGAGGAACTGGTGAGTGGTGTTGCTCTGCTTTAGCAAGATAAAATTTCTGCATTACAGCCTCAGGTGGCTTCCTTCCAGTTGCTCTGTATGTTGAGCCATTTCAAATTAGAGTTGAATGAAATATACTGCAGTGTCATTAAAATGCCTGGTTAATAACCTCTTGGTAGAAAATTCTGAGGTGTTTTGCACATCTTTTTTTTTTTTTTTTTTTTATAAGAAACTATCTTAACTATATTGAAATCAAATAATTATTTTTTTTTTCTTGAACCTCCCCCATTGAAGAGCTGTGCTTGGTTCCAGATCCAGAAAACCTTCAGCTCCAAGGATTTCAGCTGCCACTTGGCATGGGAAACAGAATGAACCCATCAGGATTTTCAAAGCCAGTTAATTGTAGGCACGCTGGGATGTTTACCTAATAGTAATTATTAATAATCAGTGGGAGCTTTTAACTCTTTTCATTCCAGATGGAAATGGCAATCTGAATGCCTTGGCTGGTGGCAGGCTGGGAGAGGCTGCAAGGCACTGCTGCTCAGGCTGGCAAGAGGCAGGAATTTCTGGAAAAGCAGCTGGTGCTGGGAGCAGGAGAGCCAAGTGCCTTCTCGTGACAGCTTGACAAAAATAAGGGTTTAATCATCCCAGTCTGATGTATATTTTCTGAACATTCTGCTTTGCACGTTTGCATGGCAAGGAGATGCTGAGCTGCAGCTCCCAGAGAGCACAGATATTTGGGACTAGTGCCTAATCCCAAATAAATATTTTGGTTTAGCAGTCAAGCATTTGGGAATCATCTCCCAGGATACCTTTCTTTTTTCTTTTTCCTTTTTTTTTTTTTTTTTTTTTCTGATTTATTGACTGCAATGCTCCAAGAATTCCTTGCATTGATCAGAGTTGTTATTGCATTGCACTGGTCAGAAATACTTTGATTTTTACAATCCTCAGGTTTCTTGGGGAGAAAGTGTTCTTCCACAGTGGAGCCTCGTGGTAAACTTGGGATATTCTGGAAAGGATTCATGACCTTTGAGTTCATTTGGGGTCAGTTTTGTTGGTACCAAGCACAGACCAAAGGCAGAGGGAAGCAGAGCAGCTTTTTTCTCAAGATCCATTAAACCTTTATCATCAGAAAATTAATTTCTCCCAGGTTTATCCCCTCTCTGGGTGGCTCTGCAGCTGTGGAAGGGCTAAACCTCAGACTCTGGAGCAGCTTTTTTATCTTTCTGCTGCTGAAATGGGGCTGAAGTCATTCTTTTAGTCAAAGGCAGGCAGTACTTGCTGATGGAAATGCTCTGAAAGGGAGGTTCCAGGATGGAAAGGTGGAATTTCTGATGGAAAAGGGACAACCAGGAGTTTTATGCATGGGTTCTAGCCCAAGGAACAGCTCTCCATCCCTGCTCAGGATTAAGAAGGGGCAAGAAAAAAAGGGACATGCTTACTCTGCTTTTTAATTACTTCTCTTGGGTGAAAAAAATAAGTGTAGAGTTTGAGCCTTGAGAATGATCCTTGCCTGAGTTTCCTTTTCATGCTTTTTTTTGCGCTACCTTTTTTCTTCCAGCCCATAATAAAATACTGTGAGCAGAAGGATTTAGCCCTAGGTTTTGTACCTGTGTTCATTAGAGGCCTTATTGTTATCCTCAGACCAAAAAGATTTCTGTCCCAAACTCCTATCATTCTAAGCTTCAGTTTTATTTATTTAGAAAAAAAAAAAAAAAGTGTAAGTTGTATCACCTCCTGGCACCTGAAGCTGTGAGTTTCACTGCTGCTTTTTTCCTACAATTCCTACCACAGGCAGTAGCATTTCAGTGACCAAAAATGGGGCTTTGGCATCATTAAATCAATTCTTTTTTTTTTCTCTTTACCTAGGTTCCTAAAAATTAGCACTATGACTGATGGAGACTATGATTATCTGATCAAACTCCTGGCCCTTGGAGACTCTGGGGTTGGAAAAACAACCTTCCTGTACAGATACACTGACAACAAATTCAATCCCAAATTCATCACAACAGTAGGGATAGATTTTCGGGAAAAACGAGTGGTAAGTTGTCTCCCATGAAGGAGACCACCTTTTTTTTTGTCTTTATTCATTTTTGCTGAGAACAAGTTGGACATCAATATCTACTGCCTCTCTTCTGCAGGGTATAGCATGTGTTGATAATCCTTGGCTTAAACAACTCGGAATAAAGGATAAAGGGGAAAAATGCCATTATCCATGTCCCAATGTTGGGCTGTAAAATGGTTTACTGCATATTGGTATAAAAGAATCTGATACTAAATATAGGGGACAAATTCAGCTTTCTAATAGGAATCCCTCTAGCTTGCTTGAACAGTTAAACCATAATAAATACAAGATATTAGACCCCAAGCTGCTCTTGGTGTCATTTCCTTAATAAAAAGACATGCAAATGCTTGCCCAGTTGGAGACTTCTTTAAAATGCATTCTTTATAGCTTAATTTTTAAAGCTCCTATTATTTAATTAGAATACAGTGGAAAGATTCACTGCCTGGTCAATGGGGGTTGAGGGATCTCATGAAGAAAAAAAATCCTGAATTCTGCCTCAAATTTCTCATCATCAACCTTACTCAAGTTAAAAGTGCTGCTCAGGTTGGAGTGGAGCCTGGCTCCTTCTCTGGGCTGTGGGATCACACTGATAAAATAAGAGTAAAACAATAAAACCACAGGTTTTTTGGGTTTTTTTTTTCAAGGAAATGTCTGAACATGCAAATTGCCAGAGTATTCTTTCCATGGTCAGACTCTCATTAACATGTTTTAAACATGCTCCTGGATTTTTTCCAGAAGGTTGAACTTTTCCTGCTAAATGTTGCAGACAGATTTCTGCTGTAATTTTCCAGTCCTGGACTTTTTGGGGTCAGGGTAGTTTTTAAGAAGGGGAGAAACTACATGGAAATTACCAGTTTTGAGGTGTCCTGAAGGTCTGTCTAATAAATTGCCTTTTAAGAAAGAGGTGCAAAAGGTTTTGTTGTGTAAAAGTCAGCTTACAAAATGACCCTGTGGGATTCCTTGTTTATCAGGCTAAATATTACAGTTTAATGCACAAAAAATGTGGTGCAGTTGATAAGCTGATTCTTTCCTGGTTTTCAGCCCTGTCCCTAAAATCTGTATTTTCTTGATCTAAATACAAGGGCAATATTTGACTGCTTTTAGGGTCTGCTAACCTGTCTTGGATAACAAAACCAGCTCATGCTTATTTTATCCCTTTGTCTTTTTCCTGCAATATTTATATGCTGCCTCTGTTTAATAAAGGATTGAGCCTCAGCAAAAGGTCACAGTGATTTTTTTTAATTACTTTTTTTTTTTTTTTTAAAGCACCAGGAGTTTGCAGTTGCAGTCAGTAAGGAAGTCATTGATGTCCAATGGAGGTTAATGGTGGAGAAAAAAAAAAAAGCTTTTTCTAATAGTGGTTAATCCTGTCAGCCAGCTGTAAATTTTATAAGAGCAGCAATGAAACAGAACACAGGCAGCTTTACAACTGTGCCAAGCTGTAAAGAATTGGTATCTAATTTGAAGTGCTAAATATGACCAAATTATCTTTTGAAAGTGCAGCTTTCATGGACATTTCATGTGCCTCCTGGGGTTTTTAATCCTATTTTAAGCAGTCCTCTGAAGTGGAGGTAAGAGTCAGCATTTCCTGAAGGACTCAACTGTTGCTCCTTAATTCTTGCTTGCACAAAATGTACCAGGCTGTGAGCCACAGGTCTCAGTGTGGATTTGCTTCTCTCCTTAGGTTTACAACAGCAGAGGAGCAAATGGATCTCCAGGAAAAGCCTTCAAGGTACATCTCCAGCTCTGGGACACAGCTGGACAGGAAAGGTAATAGAGTTCAACTCTTTGGAAAGTAGTTCTGAGTTTTTTCACATTTCTGGGCAAATCATTAGTCCAGGCAGATGAAAAAAAAACGAGAAATTTGTGTATTTTAGGACAAGAAGAAAGTTTTCCAGAAAGAAAGTTTCTCTGACACTGCTTTGCCACAGTGATCAGAGGATTTTAGAAACTTAGGCACTATGCTGCCTTGTTTCTTGCTCCCATGAGTTACTAGTTAGCTTTTTTTGGGTTGTTATTTTGGCTTCAGAATGCTCCTCATCTCCTCTGGAGGATACTGTATAACTTACCCAAATGTCTTGTTGTGTTTTACATTTTTTTTCTGTCAAGCTGGATGGTAAGGCAGGTGTTGATGAACACTGGCACAGGGAGGTGGTTGAATCACCCTCCCTTCAGGTCTTTAAAAGCCATATAGGTGAGATGCTTAGAAATATAGTTTAGCATTGGAGAATTAGCTTTGTGGTTGGACTTGATGATTTTAAAGGCCTTTTCCAACCAGAATGACTCTGAGAAGATGGAGCCAGCCTCTTCTCAGGCTCACAGCTCCAGGGCAAGAGGTGGTGGACACAAGGAGCAGTGAGGAAGTCTTGTCTGCAGCTCAGATCTTGTCTCTGGTGAGCAAGGTTTCTCTTCTGGCCTGCTTCAGGCTCTCTCCCCACCAGTGGAGAATTCTTCTTCAAGGCTGAGTGCAAGGAAAGAATTGCTTCTTATTTTATTTTGTTGGGTTTGGTTATTTGCCACCTTTGCAGCAGGATGGTTGACATGGTTAAGCCCATGGCTGACCAGAATCCTCCTTTGCTGAAGGGTTTGATTTTTTTCTTTTTTTAATCTATCTGGTCATTCCCCATCTGTTTTTTCCAAAGACTTCCATGACTCTTCCCCATTAAATTTGGTCCTGGTGTTTATTGTAGAGGTAGAAGCATGTGTGCTGCTTGCTGAACCTCCACATGCTGCTTTTGGCTGCCATGAAGAGTGTGAGGTTGCCCTGGGGATGACTTCTGATGTCATTTGCCAGCAAGGCAAAGTGACAAAGTGACTCACACCTTTTGCTGGGTGTGAGAGGGACTGGAGAGCAGCAGACCAGAGCATTTGCCCAGTGGAGAGGAATTAAAGTGGTGATGAGGCAGAGTGAGCACTGCCATGTGGGAGGGCTTGCTGATGGATGAAAAGCAGAAAGAAGCTGAAATTTTTTGTCTGCATCTTTCCTTAACCCTCAAGCCCTGTTTGTGTACACCCCTCAGCAAGGCATTAAACATTTGGAAGCTCCTCTGTTTTTCTTTTCCTGAAAAGAAAGCGTAGAAGCAGTGTCAGGTGTCTTGACATGCTTCTGTGGAGACCTTTTTTTTTTTTTTCCCATTTTCATGGCTGTGTGGCATGAAATACCATTTCTGCTAGGTTTGTGCTAGGTGATGCAGTGCTGCTTTGTGCTGTACTATAACCTTGAGATCTAAGAAACCCCAGAGTGCCCCTGCAGCATTTCTTCACAGTTCTGATTTGAACATCCTTGTGACCTTTTGGTGCCAAACAGAATTGCACGCCAGGGTTTGGAGTTTTCATCCCAGCTCCATGGCTTTGCAGGAACCATGTCCCAGCTGACAGTGCTATCAAACCAGCCAAAGGCTTGTAAACAACCACCTTCTCTTTCTTGTTTTCTTTATATTTCTTTAATATTGACTAGTGCACATCCCTCCAGTACATGTCATGTCAGCAGGTGAGTCCATGTCACTATGATTTGTGAGGCAATAAATGCTTCAGGATCTTTTTTTTTTCCTGCTTCTGTCTCTGCCTCCCTCTCAGTGAAATCAGGCAGAATTTGAACTAATAGATTAGTCACTGGCAATGTTTATATTCTCACATATAAGCTTCCTCTGGTAAGTTACTAACAGACTGATTAATAAATGTTTGCTGGTGGGATGCATCATAGCTAAAATAAAAGTCAAGAATTATTTTGCTTTTCCTTCCAAGGGATTTTTTGCCCACTGAATCTTGCACACTCTTCAGATTTCAAGATATTTTTTAAAAGGGAATTTTTGCATAAGCAGTTCAGAAAAGCATTACTTTCTCTCTTTTGTTTTTTTTCCCTTCAGACTTGCCAGCAAAGTGCTTACCTTAGAGCTCACTTCATATTAACAGACCTGTGTTGTCTTTTTTTTTTTTTTTCTTCAGATTTCGAAGCCTCACCACAGCATTTTTCAGAGATGCTATGGGCTTTTTACTGATGTTTGATCTCACCAGTCAACAGAGCTTCTTAAATGTCAGGAATTGGATGAGTAAGTAGAACCATGGAGTTTGCATTTATTGGTTGACTTGAAGCTTTCTTGTGGATTTTAGGCTCCTGGGTTTTATGTCTGTCATTCTTTGTGAGCTGGAAAATGCCCAGAGAAGGTCCTTGTGTCTAGTGCAGAATTAAGTGGGGTACTTGCAGCCTGGAATTTGGGGTGCAAGCTTCATCACATTGGAAAAAGGTCCCAGGATATTTTTTAATTGGGTTTTTTTTTTTTGCACAATAGACTATTTTGGGCATATCTTGATAATCTTGTTTGGATTTGGTACAATTTGAGTAAAACCTCTTGTCTCTTGAAAAATTCATTGCATTCCTTGGCCCCATAGCTGAGATGATATAGAGAGGCTTGGAAACTGGACTTTGGATATCACCATTATCTTTAGGGTGTGTTTTCTGTTTGAAAAGCAGAATGTGATTCCTTTTTATTTGCTTTGAGGCTTAAGTTAAAATGAAGATCGGGCTTTGTGGATTTGCTTTGAAAGAGCATCATGTTTGCTGTTGTTTGTTTCCCTTCAGCTACACTAAAAGTGAAACTAAGGTTAAATTCTTCAAATTTGGTTTTAATTGAGGGTATTTAAATGATGGAAAGGCAGAGGCCAGTCTTTTTCCTTTTTTTAGCTGGCAGTTTTCCAGCTGGAGCAGGGATAAGGTGAGAATCCAGCTAGTGTGGTGAAAACAGCTCTATCTTCTTCAAAGATTCCTTCTTCCTGCTAAACAATTCCTGTCCTCACTTCTCCACTGCTGACCAAGCTGAGTCTCTAATTTTTTTCTGTATATGTAGCACACTTTCCAGACCCTCATGACTGTGTCTAAATCAATGGTTTTGCACAGTTACTTACAATGACTTGTGCCTGGCTCTTCAGATAGATAAACTGCATTTAAACCTTTAAATATATCCAAGATGCTTGAGGATTTTGTCCTAAACTTCTGAAGTTTATTGCAGGTGATGGTGGTGGAGGTTCTCCTCTGCTAAAGCACTGTGTTTAGTGCACCTCCTTGCACTGAAGTCTTGCTATATGTTGGTAAAATAAATACTGGCAGTAATTTTCTAGTAGCATTTCTACTTCCTACTTGGAAAAATTCCCCTTAGCAAGGAAATGTGTAACAAGAAATGTGGTTGGTGTGAAGTAATGGGCTGGTTAGTCTAGGAGCTTTTAAGGTGGGGAGGAAGAAAGGTATTTTGAGTTGTTTTGTCAACAGTCTTGGTCTCTAAGACTCTCCCAGCATTCTCTTACCTCCTGTTTATTTTTGCTTCTAGGTCAGCTGCAAGCCAATGCATATTGTGAGAATCCAGATATAGTCTTAATTGGTAATAAAGCTGATTTATCAGACCAGAGGGAGGTAAATGAAAGGCAAGCAAAAGATCTGGCAGACAAATATGGGTAAGCAAATTTTGAGAGAAGCTAAATTTAGTCTCAAAGTGTTGCAAATGTAGCTGATGGCTCCCTAGAGATACTTGCAAGTATGCTTAGAAACTTTTAAGCCTGGTAGATGTGGTATCTCCTACACCTATAGTGCTACCCAGCTTGTTACACCTTCACATTGACCTTTTTGAGCAGAAAATATCTAGAATGAAACACACTGTGGTGTGGTTTGGCTGAAATGAAACATTCTTCCTAGAAAAGCACATTTTGGGGATGTTGGCTTGTCCTGAGAATTCAGGACAGAGTATACCAAAGGCTGATGAATGCTCAGTGTTGTGAATTAAATAACTAACCATATTTATAATTTGCCTTTTGTGGAGACACACCTGTAGATTTTGGTCAGGTTCTAAGTGTGCAGAGGCACTAAATTTCTTGGCTTTCTCTCCCCTGATGGATGTTACCTGACAGATTTTTTCAGCCAAGTTTGTGCTGCTGCTGCTGCTAGGGCAAGTTGAACTCAAAAAGCATTTTGCAAATTAACAAATTTGTCACCGTGCCACCGTATTCTAGAATCAGGAGTTTGGGTTC
This sequence comes from Phaethornis superciliosus, assembly GCA_023637945.1. NCBI lineage: Eukaryota > Metazoa > Chordata > Aves > Apodiformes > Trochilidae > Phaethornis > Phaethornis superciliosus. The sequence continues at coordinate 71,640,402 of JAJQWJ010000004.1, forward strand.
TGCCCAGCAAGGAAAAAGTCCCAAGCAACCAAAATTTTGTCCCCTTCATTTTAGTGCCCCAGAATTTCCAACTCCAGGCAGGGCTTTACAAAGAGCTGAGTCTCTGGGTTGCCTTGCAAAGTCTCTCCAGCAAACGTTTTCCTTTCCACTGCAGCATTCCCTACTTTGAAACGAGTGCTGCTACTGGACAGAACGTGGAGAAGGCTGTGGACAAACTTCTGGACTTGATAATGAAGAGGATGGAGCAGTGTGTGGACAAGACCCAGGTCTCTGAGACAGCCAACGGAGGGAGCTCGGGGAAGCTCGAGCCGGCAAAACCCGAGGAGAAAAAGTGTGCCTGCTAAACATCATCTCTAAACTGTGACAAAAATGTCACCAGAACACGCCTGACCTGTCACCAAATTCCAACTGGCTCTGGTGAGCCCTGCACAGAAGCAAAGTCACATTGTTTTCTTGGGATTGTGCATTTTTTTTCTCCAAAGAACTGGTCTCCAACTAAAAGCTGTGTTTCCGTGAGACGCTTGTGCTGAAATGATCCTTCCTGATACAGTGCCATCTTCATGGAAAACTCTCCCACCTCTCCTTCTCTTTTACCCCTAACCCTCATCTTTATTTTTCATGTGATCAGGAGACTGAATAGAGGACAGTAGCTTTATTTTTTTAAAAAGGGAGGGAAAGAACCTATTGTCTGCATACACTGGGTATTGAAATTACAATGGAGGCGAGTGGTTTTCTAGGTCTGTGCCATTTTTCCAGAGAATCCTATTTCTTTGTAACTCTTAATCTGCATCAGGGACTGTGTGTTTTCTAAGGCAAAGATAGAGAAGATTTTAGGTGGCCTATTAAGAAAAACTTTTTCTGGCTTGCACAGAGGAAGCAATGCTGTGAATTATGTCCTGACTGAATCAACGAGAAGGGGGGCAAGAAGTAGGACATTTACTTAAAAAAATAATAATTAATAATTATCAGGGAATTGTGCAGCATTGTTTGTGTTGCAAATAATCCAAGCAGGGATTGGAGTGTTACAGGAAAAAATATGGAGAGGGATTCTGAAGCTGCAGGGATAGTTTTTAAAAGAGAGTATAATGTATGGGAGCAGAAACTGTATTTTATGAAATGACTGCTTACCATTAGCAAAAAAATACTCTCCTTTTTGTTCTGTGTCTCTGGATGACTGAGCTAAACTGCTGTGCTGAGAGAGCCTCTGACTTAGTGCTATTCTCTGCATGAAGGCAACATGGGAAAAACATGGCATGGGGAGTTGGGATGCTTGAATTCCAGCATCTGGGACTGAGGAGGTAGAAGGTTGTTGCAGAAACTTGCAGGTGTCTCGGGTCAAGGGGTGGAAGTTGCTCTGTTGGTGCAATGCAAAAGGTGTGAAAGCAAGTTCTAGTGAAATAGCAAGGTGCATGTCACAAATATAGGGGAAAATGAAAGAAAAATACTATATTTATAAGTAAAGAGCATTTTCTAAAGCAAGTTACAGCATATTTATTATCTACCCTGTCCTTTTTTTTTTCTTCTTGAGAATAACCATTCTGGTTTTATACATGTGGTAGTTCAAGGTCTGTTTTTATTGTACTTTAAGCTACTTTAAAACCACTTGGGAGAGTGCAGATTTGGGGGAAAGGGAACAGATCTCTTTACAACTCAAGCTTAATTAATTGGCTTGGCTGGACTTCAGGCTTTCATGTATTTCAATTTTTTCATCTTTGCTTGACTCAAAGCTGCAAACCTGTTGAACAGCAAGCTTATCACTGCTGAAACAACAGGAGTTTTTTCTGCCCAGCTCCTGAGCTGGTGTTTATCTGCTGATTTGGCATGGCAATGGGGCAGAGTGACCAAATATCTGTGATTACCATGGCAGAGATACCACTTGCAAGCTGGGAGGATTCTAAAAGTGAGAGGCTATACCTAAAGAATAGATAAATAGTGAATATTAGAGGCTAGAAATAGCCCTCAAGAGGTGGAAATGTGATAATCAACAAGTGATTTCCTGAGCAGAAGATGTAAGCTGATAGCAAGCAGGCTGATGTTCAGATTGGTTCCTCAGTGAGATAAGGTTGACTGGAAGCTGTGTTTTCTTTGAAGTTGTAGTGCTTTTTAATACATAGCCTAAAATGTATGCATAATATATATTTATATATATATATACACACCAAAAAGAAAAAAGCAACACCAAAAAACCCCATAGTATGTCTTGAATCCCTGAGAGATCTCTCGTTTGGTGGCATTGGATTTTTGTCTCTTGAACAGGAGTGAAAGGGGTTGCTAAGAACAGTGAATTACCAGCAGTCATCCCAAGGCTGTTTCCCAGGGCAGCTGGAGTTCAGCTTGTCTGAAAAGCTCTGACAGGGCTGCAAGTGTCTCCAGGAGCAGACAGATGATTCATGGAAAGGTGTGTAAAATCCCAAGCCTCTGGCACTGCTTCAGAGCACCTCAAATGAAGCTCAGTTGCTTCTGTTTATCCCTCCACCTCTTGAAATTAGCACTCTTAAAATAATAATAATAATTATTATTATTATTTTTAAAAGCATACAGCAGTGAGCCCCAGAACTGTGTTGCTTAAGGGGGCTCTTGAAGAATGAAATGGAAATTACTGGAGTAAAAATTCCATTGCCTGCTTTGTGTTTCTGTAGTTGCTGGTAGAACAAACTGATGATTATTCTGTGTTTTTAAAAGAGGCTCCCTGAATGCATGTGAAACTGCTACCCTGAAAGGATTTTGCCATCAAATCTTGGTGTGGAGGAGGAGGAAGATAAGTTGAAGTGTGTTTGCTTTCCTAGTAGGTGATGCAGTAGCTCTCAGTTTTTAAATTAAGACAAGAGGAACACAGTAAGTGATTCTGAATGGCCACTGGCACCTTTTTGTTTATCAGGTTACCTCTCTTTGCAAAAAACTGGCAATGAACTCTGAGTAAAAATCACCTTCTGTCCCCTCTCCATCTTCATTTGACTCTTGCTCCATTTTTCCTTCCAAGCTCTGAGGTTCCATGTGTTTCCAGCTTCCTGCAGAGCATCACAGGCTGCTGCTGGGCTAAAGGAATTTTTCAATCCCATGGCTTGAGGATCCTTTGCTGACCTCACACCCTGGAGTTAAAAGTGCCAAGAACTTTTTTTTTTGGGAATGCAAGAAAGGAAACGTGCTGCTGTTAAGTGGGGTAATTTTTTATTTTTTATTTTTAGTGCATAGGTTGAAAGTACAGCGTGCCTTAGGTAAGAGAAATGCCCTTAAATATTCAGTGTTTCCCAGAGAGTCTGCTTGGAGAAGTTACTACAGCTTGGGTGAGCTGTGTCTGGAGTGAAGCAAGGAGCAAGGCCAAGGCAAAACAACTAGAGCTAAAATGGTAAAATACATATAAATATAGATATAAAATTTGCACAAAGGTACCTGTTCCATGAAGGTACAGATATGGATGATATTATTTTTATTTCAAATATTGTCCTGCCATGAGGAAAACTATCCCAGCAATTGCCAAAAAAGACAGGAGAGTTTTACTGACTATTTTTCAGTGCTCACTTTTTAGATGCTTGAGCAGCTCCTCTCCAGATGCTCTGCCAAGGTTTGGTGCTGACAGGGAGCAGTCCTGGGAGGGTTAGAAATACCTGGGGGCCAGGAGATAAAGTGTGGCACATATCCCAGGCTGCACAAGAAGCTGATGCTTTCATTGTAGATTTTTTAATTTATTTTTTTTTGTCTGTGATCAGCCTGTGATGTGTGGTGGTTTTTTTTTTCAGTTTTCCTTGTTCCAGTGACTCACTTCCAAATCAAAGCATTTGGCAGGCTGTGCCTCTCCACTCATCCTCATTTCTCAGCCCCTCAGAAAGACTCTTTGTCTATTTATTTCTAACCTTTGCCTTCTGTGGCTTTTCCCAGACGTTTGCAAGAAGGGCTTGGGTGCCTGTAATGTGCTTTTTTAATTATTTTTTTTAAAGAGGAGGTAACATAATGCAGGGCTGGGCAATTTACTGACTGCTTGCACGTGGGTATGGGGTAGCAGAAGACACTTGAGAGCAGCTGCTTCTTCCTTGCTGTCTTGGTAACTCTATAAAAATTTAATTGCCTTAACTGTTTGCTGAAGGTTGGATGTTATTTTACATTCCAAATGTGTTGCTGTACATAGGTTTACATTTTTAGAGGACTGTCTCAAGTAAGAAAGTTGATTAAAAGCTATACAAGATGTGATTTATTTTTTTTTTTGATACCTGCTCCATAGTGACTCTTTGGGACTGTTTCAAGGTAAGAGGTTTTATCTCTTAGAACTGTTTCATTCCATAGATGCAACTAAGGTTTTCAACTTAAAAAAAAAAAATCATATAAATCTGGAGCTGCTATTATAAATTTGTATTTGGGGCACTAACTGAAGAGAAGTTGCAAAAATAACCTCCAGTGACTCCTATTTTTGTACAGGTGTGACCTCTGTTCCAGGCCATACTCTGATTTTACTTAAAAAGAAAAGGAGAAAATACAAAAAAAGAGTTGGAACTGATGTGAGGCTGTAAAAAGGAATTGATTTTTACCTGATTCTTAGGAGACCTGGCCTGAGGTACCTTTAAAGAGAGAGCCAAATTTTCACCACTTCTTTCCTGTTTTAATAATTTTCCTACTTTAAACATAAATTCCCCCCCAAAGCTCCCACACAGCCATACAGCAGTTTTATGTTATTTTTTTCCAGAGGATGTTGTTGGCTTGGGATTATTCTCTTTGCTGCTGGGCAGATCTGTTTCTAATTCATTATTATTATTATTTCTGTCTAAATGAGTTCAAGGCAACACAGGAACCGATTGTTTGCTATGTGCTTTTTGTTCCATAGTGTTAGTTCCATAGTTCCAGTTAAAAAATAAGTTGAAAAAACAGATCCTGAAGTTGTCCTCCCTCATTGTGCCATAGGGCTTAATGGCAAAACTGTATATTAGAAGAAACCTGTTGTATCTGACTCATTTTATGGAAGTTCAGTGGTTTTTCTTTTCCTTAAGGAATCTTTCACCTTCCAGGTGAGCATCCTGCATCACTTTGAGTGTTTCCTTCTGTAAGCATGGTTTTCTGTTTGTCTCCAGCAGATCTGTGCTTTGCCTACTGCTATGAGTCTGAAATTTGAACACAAATAGCCTCTCTTTTATTTTTTTCTTTTTTTTTTTGGGATTGGTTTCATGCTAGGTGCCCCTTGCTCGGGCTTTTTGTTGTACTCTGGTGTACCCAAGTACCTGTGGCTTCAAAATGTACTGTCCCCTGAGTCCCTGCTGCCTGGGTTTGTGTCATACAGCTGAGGAATGTAGCCTGTGACTCAGTTTCTGCACTGTTATTTTCAGAATAAAAGGACATTTTTCAATCTGGTCTCTCAGCTGGGCTTTTTTTTTTTTGTTTTTTTTTTTTGAAGGGGGGAAAGGTAAGGAGAAAAGCAGAGTTTTCTCAACACCCAGCAAGTGGAGACCTTTTCTTACCAGGTAGGGAAAAAGAGGGAAGAAAGAAAAGATTTTGAGGGTTGCTTGGGGTGTTTTTGCAGACCTTGCAGTGGCTCAGCATCCGTGGCAGCTCAGCACCAGCCCCCTGGCTCCAAGCTGAGCTCAGTTTCTCCCAGAAGGGGCTGGAAAAGGCCTGACCAGCAGCTCTTTGCCCTCTTTTGCCAGGGAACTGGTCCTGTTTACAAAGCTCCCCCTTTTTAAATGGTACCTGAGTTATTCTGACCCCGTCCAGCACCCAGCTGCCTCACGCTGTGCTTTCCACCTTCCCTGAGTTAGTCCCAGAATGGAATCTAAAAATCTGGAATCTAAATGGAATCTCAAGATCTGGAACCTAAATGGAATCTAAAAATCCACCAGAATGGATCTAAAGTTAGATAAGGAAAAAACCAAACTGATATGGAGTACCTTCAGCAGCAACACCTATATATATATTTTTTTTTTTTTTTTCCACTGACTGCACCCCAGCTGAGCAGGCAGATGCTGAGCCACAGCTCTGGAGCAGGGGATTCCCACCATCCCAGCACTTCTCCCACTTCAGGGAGGATTAAAACCAGTACTTTCCCAGGTAAAGTGAGGCTTCAGGCTGGGTAGGTGCTGCCCACAAGGGACAGGCACAGAGTTGGGCTCAGGGATGGTCAGGGTTGCCTTGGCCATGGTGTTCATGTGCTCCCCACCTCCCTTCTCAGTTCTTGCCTTGTTTCCAGGTTGCTTCTTGCTCCATGGCTTCTCTTCCACATGCTGAAGGTTGCTTGGCAGTAGCAAAGAGGCTGCAGGTTGTCTTGGACAGGATGAATCCTTCTGCCAAAGGCAGGAGACAAACATCCAGGCTTTCTTTTAGCTCTCTTGCCTCCTGAGCCTGGGGAGCAGCAGGTAAGAGGGGGCTCCAAAAACTCCTGGGGTGCTGAGGAGGGAAGCACAAAAAGGTAGAGAGCTTGCCCAAGCCAGGCTTGAACCCACCCAAATCTGAAAAAAAAGGCAGAAGGTTAGAACCAGGGCTCTGGAGAGGGAGAAATTGACTTCAAGTGCCTGTCCTGCTAATTGAGCAGCAGAAAATTCCTTCCACAGCAAAGGACTGGAGCATCCCCTGAGAAATGTCATCCCATGTAATGGTAAATGTGCAATTTTCTGCAGGTGGCATTGACTGATGTGCTGAGCACACCCCATCTCTGAGCTGGGCATCACCCCATCTGCTCTGAAGTTGGAAGCAGAGCTGATGTTTTCCCCTTCTTTTACAGAGAAGATAATCCCAGGATAAACCAAATGAGGTCACTCAAACCCCTCTAGGAACCCCAGGAATGGTCTGGAAGGAGGGTGGGGACCCCAAGGTACATACTCTGTCCAGAAAGTTTTGGAGAATTGTGTCTTGGGCTGGCCAGACCAGGACTTCAGTTGCTCTTTCAGTTCTTTGTTCTGCAAGGAAAAAGAAAAGAAAACCCTCTCAGAATAACAGAGCAGACAAGAGATAAGCATGGATGGCAGGGAGGACCTCTCACTCCTCCAGAAAGGCTCTGGGGGGGATTTTTTGTGAGGTTTGGATTGTTTGGTTTTTTTTTTAAACTGAATGAAAGATGCAGTGCAAAAAAACCCACCACCCAACAGGGCTGGAGAGGAGCCCCTTTCAATACAACTTTTTATTCTCCAGCCTTACCTGTATCTCCAGTGTGGTCAGCTTCTCTGTCAGGTTTTCTATTCTTTCATCTTGGCTCTTGAGTTTGTTTTTCAATTCCTCTGCCTGCGAGGTAGGAAATAAAAGGGTTTTGTGTTTTGGTTATTTTTTTTTTGTAGAGTTTTGAAACCTCAATTCATCAAAAAATTCCCCCAAAATTGGAAACCTTAATTCATCACAAAAAAATATTTCTTGTGCTGACCAAAAGCACAGAATTAGATGTCTCCTAGGTGGGCTCTGCCCAAAATTGCTGCCTCCTCCACAACAATCCCATTTTTAGGGATGCCTTTTCCATCTGGATGGGGAAAACACGTTGGGATGCCTGAAGCTGCTGTGCACAAGACAGGGCATGGCCTGATGAGCAAACTGCTCCTCTTCCACCCAGACACATCCCAGTACCTCCCATTTCTTTCCCCAAGACTTTCCCAGTGCCTGACCTCCTGGATGATGCCACGCAGGCCATGGTGCTGCATCTGGATCAGGTGCTGGAGGTGGGAAATCTGCTCCTGCAGGGTGGAAATTTGCCTCTGGAGATCCAGGTACCTGTGGGCAAGAGCAAAGCATCCCAGGCTCATCCCCAAGGGTTCAATGACCTTTCCCACCTCAGGGACAGCTCTAGAGCTGCTTCCTAGCAAGGATGTGCCTGAGGCTGGAATTACAGGAATCCCAGGATTGGGACAGAACTTACACACAGAAAGGTTTTTTAGTGAGCAGAAGCAATCAAACCATAGTTGCAGACAAATATGGCCTGGTAGGACCACCCTTAGGAGCTGTTGATAAGTGAGTTTCTAAATGATGGATCAGGAAAGGGAAGCAAGCCATGCATGCACGGAAAAGTCCCAGGAATTCAGTAGAATCAACACCTTAAGAGCTGTAGGACATTCCCAACTAGCCTAGCAGTCATGATAAATCAGGGTTTGAACAGTCGCTTCCATCATTAGTGATTTTACCACCAGCAGAACCTTAAGCAAGTGATTGCTTGGGATTCTGGATGAAATAAAGCCCCAGAGAAAGGCAGAAGCACCCCTGCAGCACGTGCATTTCATCACCTTTTGCCATCTCCTTCTCTTGCCATCATCTGCTGAAGCCTCTCTTCAAATGACTTTTTCCTCTCTAGCAGAGTTTTCTTTTCCTAAGGGAAATCAATTCCAGTTAAATAAAATCATCATCATAATTCCAGTTAAATAAAAACTGTTACATTTGGGCTGCAGCCTCAGTGGGTCCATTCAGGTGCCACCACTTCTTCCAACTCAGCTACCACCACCCAAGAAAATTCACAGTCCATTTTCTGCAAGGTCCTGTACACTGTTTTCTGGGTTTTTTTTTTCTGGGATTTAAGAAGGAACAGGCCTTAGCTCTGGGATGGCTCCACTTTCAAATGGTGGAAGCAGAACCGTAGCTTCAGGAAAGTTGGATGGGACCTCTGAGGTCACCAAATCCAAGCCCACCAGCCAACTAAACCCTGTCCTCAACTCCTACAGCAACACCTTGTTTGCATACCACTGGGGGGAGGTTAAAGAGCAGCTATTTAGGAGCAGAAATAATCAATAAGTGACACACCAAGACTCCTCCCTGGTGCTTTCCAACTTTTCAGCAAGTTCTGAAACAACTGGAAGAGAGAGCTCCGAATGCACACTTGATTTCTAGCTGCAGCTTGAGCTTCTCAGAAGCCTTTTTACTCCCAACCCCAACAGTTTTACCCATCCCAAACCCTGGAGGAGATGAACTCCTCTTTCCAAGCCCCAAAATTCCCAGGGCAGGTTCCTCATCCCTGCTGCCAGGAGAGCTGGACATACCTCCTCCATCCTTTGGAGGCGATTCTCCATCTCCTGGATGCAAGAACATTTTTCCTGGAGGCTTTCAGCCAGGAGGTTGGTGTTTTCCCTGCTTTCCTGGAGCTTTTCTTCTTGGTGGAGATTATAAACCTGGGAGCAAGAAGGGAATAAATGCTGGGAGCTGGTGTGCTCAGCAGATGGATAGAGACAGGGCTGCAGCAATGGCTTGAGGCATTCTGAACCAACCCTCCCACCCCCCTCAAGTCCAAAAATCAGCAAGAAAACCCAAATACTTTTAAATTTTCCTCTTTACTTCCCCCCTCTCCTAGCAGAAGAGACTTGGGAGCTCCCAGCTCAATATTTTGATGGTGCCCAGGGTGGTGATGCCCACCCGGGGAGGGGGAGATCTGTACCTGGATTTGCTGCTTCTCATGCTCGTGGTTTTTTTTCAGTTCTTCTGACCCAGTCTGGTAATTCTCATACAGTTTCTGGGAGGAGGATCTGAGAACCTGGACACCTGCTTCTCTCAAGGCTTCCAGCTAGAAAGAGACATTGTATGATACAGCTTTTAAAACCAAACTAAAGGTGATGTTATAATCACACACGGAAAAATCAGCCCCCTCTACAAAGCCCAATGTCTGTATTTATCCCTTAAAAAAAAAAACTAAAAAAAAGGAACCAAAGCACCTGTGGACAACATCAACCAGGCAGTTTGGTTTCCAAATAAATAAGGAATTCTTCAGTACTGAGCAACCCCCACATGACAAAAACAAAAGGCCTAAAAGAAGAGAGGCACTTCCACTGCTTATAAATACACCTGCTGGCACCTTCTAACAGAGCTGCCTGTGCTGGCTCACTTGCCACAAATGGGATTTTTTTTTCTCTTTTTTCCTTATTTTTCCTGCTTCTCAGAAGCAGGTTTCATCATGAATTTGGGTGCCAGAGCAGAGTCTGCCCCATCCCCAAAGGAAAAAACTTCAGCGTGGGATCGCTGAGCAGGCACTGGGCTGCAGCAGCTCTCCCTGGGCTGCAAGACACACCTATCTGTCTGAAACCTAAAAAAAGACAAAAAACCCCCCAAAAACAACATTCCAAACTCACCTTGATCCTCAGCACTTGGTTTTCCTTGCTGACCACCAGCAGCTGCTCTTCTGTTTCCTTCAGTGTCCTCACAACGGGGCTGTGGCTCCAATCCCTGCTCTGGGACTGGGCTGGATTGCCTGAAAGCTGAGAAAACTGCTAAAGGAAAAAGCAGGGAGAAATTTTTATTTTTATTTTTATTTTTATTTTTATTTTTATTTTTATTTTTATTTTTATTTTTATTTTTATTTTTTTTAAAGGCTAGGAAACCAGCTGGGGCAGCTTCCAGCACAGCTCCTTCACCTCCCCAAATCCAGGGACATGAAAATGTTCCTGGTGCTCAGCTCTCCGAGGCTTTCCATGGGAAAGCATCTGCATGCTGATTCTGATGAATGCCCTTTTCCCACTCTTTCCAGCTTTATTCCCTAGAAGACCAGTCAGCATTTACCCTCTTGGGCTGAAGATGAGGCTGCAGAAAGGCAGGGAGTGGATGGCACACTTCCTTCCCCTCCAAATAACCATCCCTCTGCTTTTCACTCTGCCTTTTAACTGCTCAGACATTCCCAAACCTTTTAGCTTCCTAGGGGCTGCCTCTCTGTTCAAAGCCACTTGCTTAAAGTGCTTTAAAGTTGTTTAAACTGCTTCTTTTCTTTTTCCCTCCTGCAGGTGTTCATGAATGCATGCCCTGTGCTCACCTCCCATCTCTTTCCAGAGCTGGTACCTGACCTGCACCCTCTCAGATTTATGACAAAAATCTACCAGCATTTATCCAACCTTTCTAACATTATGCCAAGGCCATTTGTTAAAAAGAAACTCCCACAAACAAAGGGCACCCTGTACTTTTTTAAAGGTGCAAGCTATCAATCACTTTTCCCTCTGGAGCCTTTTCTCCAAGCTCATTCCTTACCCAAGCAGGGAGAGGTGTAAACATTTTTTTTTTTAAAAAAAGGAGTTGTGATTGAGTATTTCTTAATTAGCTGTGTTTCAGCCCCCTAAGCCTCCCTCTGCTCTCCTGGGATGCAGAAAAACTGCTTTTGCATGTGAACATCCCCCTGCTTAGTGCCAAGAAATAAGGCAGCAAGTCCACCAGGTTGAGTCTCTTGGTCCACAAGATCTCTGTTCATTCCCCGTGGGGTCAGCAACAAGGAGGACACTGCTTCTGTGTATATATATTACTATAGAAATATATTTCTGGTTTTATAGATAGTATATTAGATATATATTGATATATTTCCTTTTCTCAGCAATGGTTTCATGTCAGTGACTCTAAACTTCCTCGCAGAAGGCTCAGAGCCAAAGTTAAAGCATTCCTTCTGCAGCTTCATCAAGTTAATTATCAAGGGAAGGAAGATGTCTCCTTTTTTTTTAAACAAAAAGGTTGAGGTCGGCTCTTGTGGCATTAAATGCATTTACTAAACTCTGTTCTTTCTGTGTCATTCTTTTATTTTCCACTCAGGAAAAGATCATCTGAAGATGATGTGACTCTTCCATACCTCTCAAAACTACTGTACTGTGTTCTCCAAAGTGCTCACTCCAGCATCTGCCTGTATTTTCATTTTTTTTATGCATATCTCACTTTCTTCCTATTGATTTTAAATTTTAATGTGTCCATCCAACTACTTAGGCACTGTCCTTGCCTTCCTCCTTCTCCTCCTCCCCTCTCCCAGCAGTGACCTCGGGTCAGCCCATGCTGCAGTGAAGCCCAGGATACCTTTTGCACATATTCAGCTTCCTCAGTGATTTGGGAAGAGGAGGATCCATAAAGGACAAGGTTTCCCTCTGGGCCATGGTCTTCTCGGGTGAGGTGCCTGGTGAGGAGCAGGGTGGTCATCAGGATGCGTGGGCTCCTCTGCTCTGTGCCAGGGAGAGAAGAGAGAAGGAGCTGCTTTGGGCATGCAAGGAGGGAGAAGAATTCCATTATTCCATCCCACTTCATTCTAGTTCAGCCTCAAGGACGTGCAGGCATTGAACTACCACTTTAAAAAAAAAAAAAAAATATATATATATATATGCGAATATGCAGTGTTGAGTTTTTTTTTTTAATAGATGGGAAAAGATATTCATTAATCATTTCCACTCACTTTTTACTAGCAACCTCCACCCCAATCCTCTGTTACTTCAGGCCAGAGGTGCCAGGCAGAAAACCAGCAAATAACTGGCACAGGATGTGGGAAGTTTACAAAGAGAACAAAACTCTTACCATCCACCCGGGAAGTTTTCAAACCAAACCAAATTCCAGAGCATCCCCAGAAAGTTGCCTCCACATTCCCACTGCCTCGACCAGCACAGAACTGGATTTATTCAGGTCCAGGAGGATTCCCTGGCCTGCTGAGAGAGAAGGAGCAGCACGAGGCTGGGATGCTGGCATCACTCTTAGGAGAAACCCAAAAGCTACCCAGGGAATGGATGGGGGACAGGAGAGAAAGCTTTTTCTCTCTGTATCCCAAGCAGAATGAAGTTTCTGGGTTTGTGCTGTGCAATGGTGACATCCAGTGTCAGCTGAGTTGTTCTGAATGAGGTTTAGCTGAAAATGCTCCTCATTGCCAGCCCCAGGTGCTCAGCCAGCCCTGCAACCAACCTGACCTTTCCCCAGGTCATTGGGAATGTCTGGAAGGAATTCAGGTCAAAACAGAGGAATAATAAAGCCACCTGGGGAGCATGGAAGGTGAGGAGAGGCTCTTGCACCTCACCAAGCTGACAGAGAAGTCAGGATAATATTTGATTTTAAAATGCATCTATTCTCAAACATTCAAGGTCTTGGGGCAGCAGGGATGCTGCAGGCCAAGCCCTTGTGTTGGTTGCCTCATCCCAGCAGGATGGATTGCAGCACTAGCAGGAGGATGATTCCTGGGGATGGCACATTTCTTACCCAGCTCCTTTTCTAACCAAAGCACTGGGCAACTCGACACACTGATGGCTGGCAGGGCAGAGAAATGCCACTGCCACCCCCCAGCTGCTTGGCTGGACCCACACCTCACCAGAAAACCTCCCCTGGCATCCCAGGCAGACCCCAACAGAAGGTTGGAAACAAGAAACTAAACTGGAAGTGATCAGAAATTAGAATTATTAATCATAGCTGAGTGTCTATTTAACACAGTGTCTATTTCTATTGCAGTTCTTGGGTGATTTCTGAATTCAAAAAGCAATAAAATAAAATCTCTTATCGCTTTCCTTTTCATGCCACAGCCCTGCTCATCACCCAGATGGTCTCTTCTGGACATGGGAGAGAGGAGGAAAACCAGGTTGTGCCTTTCCTGCCATAGCCCAGGGGAGCTGGGTATCCAGACACAACGCTCCAGGGCTTTGACATCAATTTAAAAAAAAAAAATCATAGAATCCCAGAATGGTTTGGCTTGGAAGGGACCTCAAAGATCATCTAGATCCCCCTGCCATGGGTGGGAACACCTAGGGGACATCCCAAGTTATTCAGGATAATCCCAATTAGTGGCAAGAGGCAAGGAAAGTAATTCCCTGGCCTCAAACCCCAGGTTTCTGCATCACTTTTCATCCTCCTCTCCAAGCTCCAGGACCAGCCAGGTAAATCAATAAATCCCACATTTCCTCCACCACCAGCCAGGAATTTATACAATATTCATTCCCCTTTTCAGCCACAAAAGAGCAGTTATTTCTTCCTGTTGTTCTCATAACCTCTGAGAAACAGGTTTGGAGGTTGGTTTTTCTTTTGTTTTTTTTTATTTTATTTTTTTTCCTCCTTTGATGGCTACAAGAACATACATGTCAACACCCCCGCAGGCAAATGAACCTTTTTTTTTTTTTTTTTTTTTTTTAAATCATCTCCCACAGCACCAAAACCCTTCTGCAAACAAGCCAGGGAGAGGAGCAGAAAATCAGGGACAGAAAAATTGCACCCAGGACAATTAAAAGCAAAAAAAATCAGAGGGGACACTTGGCCAACACGAGTTTTGGCCAGGAGACACTTGTTCCTCCAAAATTATTTATCCCAGGGCTGCAGGAATTTGGGGGAAATGCCAGAGAAGCATTTGGGGTCAATGCCCCAAAGGTGGGGATGGGACTTGTCCCCTGACAGCCTCTAAAGCAGGGGAAGGGGGAATTTGGGAGAGGGATTTTTGGGATGCCACCAGGGCTTAGGGAGGGGGCTTTAGGGGGTGGCACCAGGATTTAGGGGGGGACACTTTGGATGCCACCAGGGCTCAGGGAAGGAGCTTTCTGGGTGCCACCAGGATTTAGGGAGGGGGCTTTAGGGGGTGGCACCAAGATTTAGGGAGGGGACACTTTGGATGCCACCAGGGCTCGGGGAAACAGCTTTCTGGGTGCCACAAGGGCTTAGGGAGGGGTCTATAGGGGATGGCACCAGGATTTAGGGAGGGGACATTTTGGATGCCAGCAGGGCTCAGGGAAGGAGCTTTTTGGGTGCCACCAGGGCTTAGGGAGGGGTATTTAGGGGATGCCACCGGGATTTTGGGGGGGGACATTTTGGATGCCACCAGGGCTCAGGGAAGGAGCTTTCTGGGTGCCACAAGGGCTCAGGGAAGGAGCTTTTTGGGTGCCACCAGGGCTTATGGAGGGGGCTTAGGGGATGGCACCAGGGCTTAGGGAAGGGGCTTTAGGGGATGGCATCAGGATTTAGAGAGGGGACACTTTGGATGCCACCAGGGGCTCAGGGAAACAGCTTTTTGGGTGCCACCAGGGCTTAGGGAGGGGTCTTTAGGGGATGGCACCAGGATTTAGGGAGGGGACACTTTGAGCTCGGGGAAGGAGCTTTTTGGGGGCCACCAGGGCTCAGGGAAGGAGCTTTTTGGGTGCCACAAGGGCTTAGGGAGGGGGCTTAGGGGATGGCATCAGAATTTAGGGCGGGTGACATTTTGGATGCCACCAGGGCTCAGGGAAGGAGCTTTCTGGGTGCCACCATGGCTTAGGGAGGGGGCTTTAGGGGATGGCACCAGGATTTAGGGAGGGGACACTTTGAGCTCAGGGAAAGAGCTTTTTGGGTGCCACGAGGGCTCAGGGAAGGAGCTTTTTGGGTGCCACCAGGGCTTAGGGAGGGGTCTATAGGGGATGGCACCAGGATTTAGGGGGGGACACTTTGGATGCCACCAGGGCTTGGGGAAACAGCTTTCTGGGTGCCACCAGGGCTTAGGGAGGGGTCTATAGGGGATGGCACCAGGATTTAGGGGGGGACACTTTGAGCTCGGGGAAGGAGCTTTTTGGGTGCCACCAGGGCTTAGGGAGAGGACCCCGGGTGTGCCACGGGGTTTCGGGGGACAAAAGCCACTGCCACTCCCCCAGGGGCCACTGTGCCATGGGCAAACCCTAGCCCAGACTCACCTTTAGGGCTAGCAGCCATCCTCCTGACTTGCCCGGTCCGGTCCCGGGGTTGGGGCCCGCCTCACCCAGCACCCCGCCCCGCTAGTCCCGCCCACCTCTGGCCACTAATTAATTAACTAATTAATGAATTCATGCCATTCCTTCAGCACTTAACGCTGCCTCGGTACCTCCGAAGGGAATTGGAGCGTTCAGCCATCCCTGAGCTGAGCTGCTCGGGGCACCCAGAGGGGCACCCATGGGTGCTGCACACCGGGCTCTGCCCTCCTATACCCTCCTATAGGTGCCCTGCATTATGGACTCTCTAAGTTCCCTGCCAGAGGGACCCTGCTTTATGTGCCCTCCATACGTCCCCTGCCATATGTGCCCTGCCACCTGCTTGCCATACATGCCCTGCCATACATCCTCCATACATCCCCTGCCATACAGCCTCCATACATCCCCTGCCATATGTCCCTTGCTCTACGTGCCCTCCATAAGTCCCCTGGCATATGACCCCTGCTCTATAGATGCCTTCCATACATCCCCTGCCATATGTGCCCTGCTCTACATCCCCTGCCATACATCCTCCATACATCCTCCATAAGTGCCCTGCCACCTGCCTTCCATACATCCCCTGCCATACATCCCCTGCCATACATCCTCTATACATCCCCTGCCACCTGCTTGCCATACATCCCCTGCCATACAGCCTCCATACATCCCCTGCCACCTGCTTGCCATACATCCCCTGCCCTACAGCCTCCATACATCCTCTGCCATATGTACCCTGCTCTACATGCCCTCCATATGTCCCCTGACACACATACCCTGCTCTACATGCCCTCCATATGTCCCCTGCCATATGTCCCTTGCTCTACGTGCCCTCCATATGTCCCCTGGCATATGACCCCTGCTCTATAGATGCCTTCCATACATCCCCTGCCATATGTGCCCTGCTCTACATCCCCTGCCATACATCCCTTCCATGCACACCTTGACATATGGCCCCTGCCATACATCCCCTGCCATATGTGCCCTCCATACATAACCCAAGAAGACTTCTCCTAGTCACGAGGGAGCTAGAATAAATAAATAAATATATAAATCTAGGAATAAAGCTTGGATTTTACCTTCTGCCTGCAGCAGCCAAGCACCTGGAGGGCAGGGAAGAGCAGGATGGCAGTGCCTGGATCCAAGGGATGCAAAGGGAAGAGCTGCCAGCCCTGGCCCCACCTCACCCCCCTGTGCCACTGCTCACTCCAGGCCTGGTTTTTCCTCCTCAGCCTGGAAAACAAGGAGCCCAAGAGGTGGTTTTGCTTCTTATCAGCCCCGTTGAGAAATAACCAAGCAGAGCTGGTTAATCTTTAGCAGGTTCCAAGGACTTCTCAGGAGGTTTTGGTTGTTCAGGGCTGGATGCAGGCTGCTGATTTCATTTGTATTTATTAGCAAAGTCTTACCTGAGAGCTCTGAAGCCATCCAGAAAAAATCGTTTGGAGTTTTCAGTGGGAAATCTCCAAGGGTTTCTTTCAGTCTCAGATTCAACCATCTGATTTTTACCTATACAAAAGCCCAAACTTAGGAAAAGGGGAATAAAGTTGAGACATTGTTCCAGGTTTGCCCTCAAAACTTGGATTCCTCTTTCAAAATTGCTGGGATGGATCCCCGAGCCTGTTGAATGCAAGAAAAAGAAACTTGGTGAAAGAAACTGTTGACAAGACACCCAATAATTCAGCTGCACCCAGTAATTCAGGATGGCCCTGCCAGCTTCAGCAGTCCCAGCCCATGTCTCAATGAGTGGGATATCGCTCCTCAGCTCCAGTTTGGTCAGGCATTTCCTTGGTGGGATGGTTCCTGATCAATCAAGCACTCACCCTTTCCTCTTTGGGAACCACTTTGCCCTGCCAGGTGTTTCTCCAGCTCTTCCCAATCTCCTCCTGACATGTGTCCTGCCTGGAAAGGTGCTGCCTGGTTCTGCTGGCATCCCTGTGTCTCACTCCCTGCTCCTCAAGAGGCTTCTCCTAAGGCAGGAAACATCAAGGAAGGTTGGCAGAGAAGCTTTATGGATTTTTATGGAGATTCCAAGTTCCTCCAAGCACAGCTCCCCATCCAAAGGGACAGGTTGGTGGGAGGTGGCCCTGCCCATGGAAAGAGGTTGGAATTGGATGACCTTTAAGGTCCCTTCCAACCCCAACCAGTCCAGGATTCTAAGATAAGCAGCTTTTTATTGGTGGCTTTTAAAATACTTCCCATACTCAACCTCAGAAAGAAAAAAAAAAGCAGATTTCAAGTTCATTGGAGTTTTGAGATAAGAAGGTCAGAGCACACTTTGCCTCTGTGGGGCCCAGCAGCTCAATAAAACCCATGAATCATTTGTTTGCTGCCTGCCCTGAGTCACCCTGCTCCAGAAAAGGACCCAGGAGATGGGATGCCAAACACCCAGAGACATTTCACCAGGGACATTTACCCTGAACCCACCTGGGCAATGCTTTCCAGGGCTTTTCCTCCATTCAAATCCTCCCCCATCCCATCCCTACACCTCCTCTTTGTGCCAACCACCCAAATCACCCCAAAAATCCCAGGGGATCCTATTAGAGGAGGTCCCAGCTCTCAAAGCCCACAGGTAGGAGCAAAGCTCCCTCAACAACCTTGAGGTGTCCCCCAAAAATCATGGGTTTTGTGGCCACCTGGATTGTTGGAGCTGCTCTTAAAGTAAGTGCTGAGAAGCCTTACAACCAGGAGCAAGAGGCAGCACTTTTGCCTCAAGTGTTTAACAGTCACCAGGGAAGCCTGGTAATTAATTTATTGCTTTAATTACCCAGCGTGTTAACTGTTCCTGTCGACTCCTTTTTTTTTTTTTAAGATAAGAGTTTTATTGCATGAGTAGTTTGGGCAAGAAGAAAGAGTTCTTTCTTATCTCTGCTGAGGAAGCTGCAAGCACAAGAGCAGCAGGAGAACAAAGCTCTTCTCCTCCTGCAGCTTGTAGAGATGTTTGAAAAGCATCTCCCCCAAGCTGGGGATGTCTGCTTCCTCCTGACTAAATAGTCCTCGAGCTCTGGTGTTGGGAAAACCAACCACTGATCTGAATTAAAGAAGAGACCAAAGCTTGGAATCTCTCTCTTCTATTTTCTCCTCGCACAAAGAGCTTGTCATTTATATATATATATTATTTTTTATTTTTATATTTTTTCCCCTCTCTAAATAAATCATTTATTCTAACAAACCCCCCTCCCTATAAAACTTCCTGTAATTAAAACTAGGGGTGGTTATTAGAGAAGATTTAGATTCTCCAGTGGGACTCAACAACCCTGCCAAACTTTGCTTTCCTAAGCAGTCCTGGATAATTATCCAGTTGGGAATGGTTCTGTCACTCCCCTGGGAGCTTGGTGACAGATTTTGGCCATGGAAAGACTTTGTCTTCTCAGTTGCTGAGCAGTGAGAGGGACAAGGGGGGGTCCAGGGGGGTGGTTGTGGTCCTGGTCTGGCTGGAGAGCTGGGAGCAGGTGGGACATTTGGCTGAGGATGAACACCCTGTCCTCCTGCCCTTTCTAGAAACTTCCCTCTCCTACAAACCATTTTCAGGTCCAATTTCTGCTCTGCACTTCACTAAATCCGAGAAAAATCCTTTTTGCTGTCCCAAGGCCACCAGTGGGACTTAGCCAATTAGTGGCCAAAAACTAGAGAGGGGGGCTCTGGTTAAGGAGAGAGGTTCTTCCCACAAAGAAATCCCTCGGGATGTGCCCAGCCATCCATTTAATCAGAAAGGGAGATTTCTCCTGGGGGTCTGCACCCTGCATGGGCACCCCAAGGGCTGGCACCATCCCTCTGGAGCTGCTTCCAGCTGGCTCCTACCCAAGCAGATACACCCAAGGAGCTTCAGTGGGTGAGATAAACAGGGCAGGGTTTAATCCTGCACTCCAAACGTAGCTGAAAGATGAGTGAGGGGGCTGAGGAGGGGGGCAGCAGCAAACCCTGGGGATTGAGCTGGAGATCTAGCAGGAGAAACACCTGGATTTACCCAACCCCCTCAGGATGCGTGTTGAGGCTCGGGTGAGACACTTCATTCCTCTCCTAACTTCAGCCTTGAGGCATTTTCCTTCCTTGAAGCAGAGGAAAAAATATCCCAATATCCCAATTCTCTGAGCATCAGTCAGGTGCTGGAGAAGTGGGGCCAGGAGAGCTTCAGGGAATTGCTGGAGGAATGCTGTGGTGTGGACATGGGGTGGGAAAGATCAAATCATCATCACAACCACACAGCAACTTGCTGTGAGACAGATTTGGACCTTTACTTACCCTCTTTATGGATTTCAGGTACTCTGTGATCCATACGTTGGGAATTCCTGGATTTAGACTCCATTCCCCATGTTATTTTTTAAGTGGGAGTTGATCTACCAGCATCTTTTCAATGCTTGGGGCTGATTTGCCTTCACACCTTGGCATTATATTCCAGATTTGGAACCCTTATTTACCCTCCTTATGGATTTCAGGTACTCTGTGATCCATACATTGGGAATTCCTGGATTTAGACTCCATTCCCCAGTTACTTTTTAAGTGGGAGTTGATCTCCCAGCATCTTTTCACTCCTTGGGGTTGATTTGCCTTTACTTCTTGGCATTATATTCCAGATTTGGAACCCTTACTTACCCTCCTTATGGATTTCAGGTACTCTGCAGTCCATACATTAGGAATTCCTGGATTTAGACTCCATTCCCCATGTTATTTTTTAAGTGGGAGTTGATCTACCAGCATCTTTTCACTGCTTGGGGCTGATTTGCCTTCACACCTTGGCATTATATTCCAGATTTGGAACCCTTATTTACCCTCCTTATGGATTTCAGGTACTCTGTGATCCATACATTGGGAATTCCTGGATTTAGACTCCATTCCCCAGTTACTTTTTAAGTGGGAGTTGATCTCCCAGCATCTTTTCACTGCTTGGGGCTGATTTGCCTTTACTTCTTGGCATTATATTCCAGATTTGGAACCCTTACTTACCCTCCTTATGGATTTCAGGTACTCTGCAGTCCATACATTAGGAATTCCTGGATTTAGACTCCATTCTCCAGTTATTTTTTAAGTGGGAGTTGATCTCCCAGCATCTTTTCACTGCTTGGAGCTGATTTTCCTTCACACCTTGGCATTATATTCCAGATTTGGAACCCTTATTTACCCTCCCTATGGATTTCAGGTACTCTGTGATCCATACGCTGGGAATTCCTGGATTTAGACTCTGTTCCCCAGTTATTTTTTAAGTGGGAGTTGGTCTACCAGCATCTTTTCACTGCTTGGGGCTGATTATATTCCAGATTTGGAAACCTTACTTACCCTCCTTATAGATTTCAGGTACTCTGTGATCCATACGCTGGGAATTCCTGGATTTAGACTCCATTCCCCAGTTATTTTTTAAGTGTGATTTGATCTACCAGCATCTTTTCACTGCTTGGGGCTGCTTTTCCTTCACTTCTTGGCATTATGTTCCAAGTCCTCATGCCAGGCAAGACAGTGCCAGGATCTGTCAGATGGGAGAGGAGAAAACTGCTCCAAAAACTTGCAGAAAAAAAAGAAAGAAACTGAGTTAAAGAGCTGTTTAAAAATATAATTCCCCTTCTGTTTTTATAGTACTTTGATTTATTTTGATTGGGTTGCCATCTAGAGAGGAAATGAGCTGCTAGACAGGGTTTGGGTTTTCTCCAGGTGGATTGAGCCCCCCCTTTCCCTTAGAGCACCTTCCAGTGCCTGGAGAGGCTCCAGGAAAGCTGGGGAGGGATTTGGGATGAGGAGCTGGAGGGCTGGGCTGAAGCAATCCCACATTTTCAGGATAGAGTCACCAGGGATTGCTCCCATCCCAGCCTCCCAGCAGAGGAAGGTGGGAGAAGGATGTGTGGGCACCACAATTAGTCAGGAGTTTCCCGCCGGGAAGTGATGCAATTCCCAGGAATCTCAAATTGCGCCAGAGGAGCTTTAGATTGGATTTGAGGAACAATTTTTTTTTTTTTTTTTTTTCCCCAAAAAGCCAAGGCAGGGCTGGAGTCCCCATTATCCCTGAAGGAATTCCAAAACCCTGGAGAGATTTCCAAGCCCTGGAGGAATTCCAAAGCTTTGGAAATGTGGTGCTGAGGGCCATGGGGCAGTGCTGGGATAAGGCTTGGATTTGAGGAGCTTTCCCAACCCGCCCCATTCCAGGATTCCAGGATGATGGAATCAGCAGTGGTTGGAGTTGGAAAGGAGCTGAAAGGGGGGGGGGATGCGCGGGTGGGGGGTACGCGGGTGGGGATGCGCGGGTGGGGATGCGCGGGTGGGGATGCGCGGGTGGGGGGTGCGCGGGTGGGGATGCGCGGATTGGGGTGCGCGGGTGGGGATGCGCGGGTGGGGATGCGCGGGGGGGGGGGTGCGCGGGGGGGGGGATGCGCGGGTGGGGATGCGCGGGTGGGGGGTGCGCGGGTGGGGGGTGCGCGGGTGGGGGTGCGCGGATTGGGGTGCGCGGGTGGGGATGCGCGGGTGGGGGTGCGCGGATTGGGGTGCGCGGGTGGGGATGCGCGGGTGGAGATGCGCGGGTGGGGGGTGCGCGGGTGGGGATGCGCGGGTGGGGGGTGCGCGGATTGGGGTGCGCGGGTGGGGATGCGCGGGGTGACACCGCCACCTAGTGCTGGCTGGCGGTACGCGCAGCCCCGCGGTAGGGCCAGGGACCCGCGGAGGGGGGGGGACATTCGATTCTCACCTCTGCGCACTTGCGCATCTGCGGGATTCTCCGCGCTGGGGGCAGGGTTAGGCCAGCAGTAATTTTTATGACTAATTTTTTTTATGAGTAATTTTGATCTTATTTTTCTCTCCCCAAAATAATAATCAATCAATAAATAACTAAATAAAAAAAAAATTAAAAAAAAAAAAATCATTACCTTGAACTGCCAGATCCTTCCTCTACTTCTCCCTCTATCTTCAGCCCCCCCTTGCTTTTTTTTTTTTTAATTTTTTTTTTTTTTTTTTTTGTGAATACTCCTTTTAAAAGTTCTTTTCTTCCTTCAGCTCCACCAGGGATATTAATTATGCCTTTCAATTTGTTGCCATTTCTCAAAACCAACCCTCCCCCAGGAGATGGAGGAAAACTTTCAAAACTGAACCCCCCCCCCCCCTTCCCTATTTCCAGTCCTCAGCTGGTCAGAAAAGCAAAGATTTCCAGCTTTTTTTTTTTTTTCCAACAAAGAAACAAACTAATTTTTAAAAATCTACTTTGTTTCTCTTCCCTTCTCCATCTTGTTTGTGTTTGGGCTTTTTTTGTTTGGGTTTTTTTGGGTTTTTTGTTTGTTTTTTTTTTTTTAAGAGAGCAGGTGCCCTCTGGGGGTGACAAATGTGATGATTCCCAATATGGCAGGGAATAGAATTATTGTCATTGGGAAAGACCCCTCAGTGCCCCCATGGAAAAGCTTTTGGGGTGATCTCCATCCATCCCTGGGACAGATTCCAAGTGAACCCCCCCAAAAAAAATCTAAAATCCCCCAAGAGAAGCCTCAAACACAACCCACGAGTGGAACATGGGGCTCAAACACATCTCCATGTGGGAATTCCTCTCTGGAACACATAGGGCTGATCCTGGCTGGAATCATTGGATTCAATAACTCATTCCAGGTGGACACTTGGGAGCAGTGGCTCCCAAAATTCCTTTGGTGGCCACCACTTAGGGGACCCATTGCCACCCAGCTGAGTGTAGCGAGGGACAGGGTTGGCACCGGATCGTCCCCCCCCTGAGCACCAGGATGTGTATTTAATGCCCTAAAAACACAAGGGCTGCAAATCTGCCCCCCAAAACCAGCCAGGAGATCCCCTGCACCTCCTGGGAGCAGCTGGAAAGCCAAGAGGCTGAATACAGATGATGGCATTTCAGGCTGATTTCCATTCCTGGAGCAAACAGCTTGATTGCCTCCAAGTTTGCAGGTTTGGAAATTGTGGTAATCAAGAAAGTGGGGCACAGTTTCAGCTCCCAGGGAAGGGGACCTCCAGCTCCAGACACTTGCCCTGCATTAATTTGCTCCTCATTTGAAAACATCCCACTCTGATGACTGCTTTTTTTTTGTTTGTTTGCTCGCTTCTTTGTGTTCTTCCTCTTTTCAACTTAATGACACTGCAAGTTTTTCCATTAGGGAAATGTTGGGAAGGGTTTCTCTTTGTTCTTCCTCCCATCCCAGCTCACTAATGCCTGGTGAGATGTATTTGTAACAGATGAGAGATCAGTAAAGTAGCCTTGAAACAGAGCTAAATAAAGCAGGGAGGGGATAACACCCCTTCTTGCCACTCTGGATTCCAGCAAATGGCCCTTCTCCTCCCCACACAACTCCATCCCTGCCAGAATTCCTCAGGAAGCCAAGGCTACCTTAAGAGAAGAGGAGAAGCTGGAGCCTCAGCGGGGGTAAATGAGTTTCCTGCAGGTTTGGGAAGATTTCTTGGCTCTAAAGTGGGGTGCTTGAGCAGTTTGGCTAATGAAATGAACTGAATTTTTTCAGCTGCTAGAGAAGTGCTGCTCAGTGGAGCCCAACACCCCTGCCCCTCGCTGGGTGATGTTCCCCGGAGCCCAGATGCTCCTCTCCTCCCACCCTCCCATTCCTTGGATTTTTAAGGAGCTTGTGCTCCCTCAGCCCTTTCTGTGGGTTGTGCCTGAAGCACCCAGATTTTTCCTTCCTGGCTTGGGAATCAGCTCCAGCAAATCCCATCTTTCCCGTGCCCCCTCCAGAGACACGGCACATCACCCAGGAATTTTATCCCTAAGTTCCTCCTCCAAAAAAAGGACTGAAGAGGAAGCATCTTTGCTGGAAAAGCCAACCAGACACAAAGCATAAGCTCTTCCCTTCAAGGGTCAGCCCAGATGGGGCATGAATTGTTGGAATTTCTCTCCTGGAGCTTTGGCATCAAGGCTGGGGTGGAATCGTTTTGAGGCAACCGAGCCAGTGGTGACCCCTGGGCTCTCCTGGGGGGGACAAGGTCTGAGATGGGGGGGTTCACACTGGGGAAACCTGGTCCCACACCAGTGCAGAACCCTGAGGAGCCTTCCCAGGGCTCTGGGACTCTTCCACGTGTCCTTCTCCAAAATACAAAGAGCCCAAATTGTTGCTTTCCCAAGTTGAGTTCCATTAAGATTATGTACAATTATTATTATTTTTTTTTTTAATGGCATGGCTATGCTCACATGTACCCAGTTTCTATATAATATCAAGAAATAATTAGTGTAATTAGCAGCTCAATTGGAATGGAGAAGCCATTTCCTTCCCCCAACCCTCTTTTTAAAAATTTTTGTTTGTTTGTTTGTTTTTTCTCTAGAAAACCTAAATTAATTCCCAGGGAAACTGATGAGAAATTTTCCAACTAGAAATAAATGTCTCCAATAAATCAAGGGATAAAGGAAGAGGCAGAGATTATTCTGCAATTAAACTTTCCAGAATTAATTCCCCTCTTAAAATCCGTGGAGTTTAATGTGATAAAGTCTGCATCTTCTCTTTTCTTTTTTTGGGGAAGGAGCATTTCCTAGACCTGGGAGGGAGATGAGCTCTGTGACAGCAGCTCCAATAATCACTATTCCCCCAGCCATGAAGAGCCAAAGAGGTTTCAGAGCTTCCCACCCCCTCATTTTTGACGTGCAAAATTATAAATAAACATCAGGCTCAGGAGCCATCAGCAAACTGATTGGAAAGTTGGACAGGTGATTGGAAGTTGAATGGGAATATTTGTTTTGTTTTTTCTTACCCAAATGAATGTAAATTTCATTAGTTGATAATTAAAAGGAAATTATGCAGACATTACAATTACTGCCAATGGCATAAATTATGAAGCTATATGGCAAAACAATTTAGGAATTCACATTGCAGTTCTTATTGTCAATTTGGTTGCCAAAGAAACCAAGAATAAATAATAAACTCAGTGACTATGCAAATGAAGCCTTGATGTGTTGCTAGGCTGTTAGAGCTAATGTCATTGTATAAAACAATAATGTTAAACATTATTAGTTTTTTAATTATGTCAGTTAATTAGAATTGTTCCTGTTAATTGCCTATGATTCATCTCCAGAAGAAAACTGTACAGCTAGCAGCTTTGGGGAGGTATCACCTCCAAAAGGGAGCAGAATTTAGTGCTAGAATATTTCCAAGAGTTTCTCAGGTGTTGAACCCTGGGAGGTTCTGGTGCAGCCGGGACCTCTGGGAGAGGCTGAAGGGATGGAATTCAGGGTGATACCTGAATTCTGCTTCATACTGAGGACAAAGGGACATGGTCCAAAGGGACCTGCCCAGGAGGAGGTTGGCTTTGATCCCTAGAACCCAAGAAAACCAGAAAAGTGATAACCAGGGCTGTTAGGAGACCCAATTATTTTGCTAAGCAAGAAGGAGCTCTGGGAAATGAGAGGAGGTTTGGTTTCACCATGAAGGACTGGCAGGCTATCACTTTTTTCCCCCAAAAAGCCCAGCTCTCCATCAGGTGGGATTCTTACACCCTTGGCCCATATTTGACATGCCTTCCAGCAGGGATGCCCCTCGAGTGTTTCCTCCTCCTTGGAGGGTGAAAGAAAGGGAGATATCCACAGCCATCAGGTGGCATCAACCCCTATACACTAATTAAACAATTGCTTTAACATATAGCTTTAAAATATTCCTATGGTTATGGTTTTATAGCCAATAAATGGCAATTAATAAGGAGCTGCTACAGCACTTACAGTGTCGACGAGGTCACAGTAGATATTCTGATATTCTAAGCCCTTTAGCCCCATCACATCACCAATATAATTTATAATAAAATGCTGCTTGGTGTGTACATACACTCTGGTCTGCCATCCTGAACATCCAGCAGTAAATCTATAGAATCTCTGATCAAACTCTCTGCATCAAGGATGAAATCACTAAGCCTACCTGGAGGCTGGCAAAAAAGCAGCTTGGGGATGGGAATTTTAGGTTTAATTCTAAGTTTCTCTTTGGGATCACCCCATTCCCCAGGGAACTAAGGTAAAATCAGGGTCTATTTAAAAATAAAATGCTGTTATTCATATTCTTCAACTAGAAAGATGTCTTTAGAAGATGATGGAAGTGCTGAAGTTATAAAGGAAGAAAAGTGAAGGGAATATAATCAGCTGGGAGCATCCCAGTCCTGGCCAGCATCAGCCTCCCATTCCTTGCTTCAGCTTTTCTCACCTCACCCTTGATACCTGCACCATTTCCCATTTCTTGTAAACAAAACTATCTTTTTTAAAAACAAAACTATCTTTTTAAACATAGTTACGACTCTCAACAAAAGCAAAGCCTTAACAAACAAGAGACCTGCACACAACAGATGCCCCTTGCACTTCATTTTTAATTTTAAGATGAATTTGTCAGCCTTCAGGGAGAGGTTCTCACTGCTTCAGTGTGCACAGCCACCTTCCTAACTTATTCTTTAGGACTTCCAGGACTTGTGGGGTTTTTTTTTAAATAGTTTTTATTTTGCTCACTGTCATTTTACTTTGTTGATGTAAAAATTCTTCATTTTGCCTCTGCCAGCACTGCTACCACCCACCTCCCACAACCAGCTCTGTTGTGGGGCAGCTTCCATCCCTTGTCACCACAGGGGGAAAAAAAAATCAGGGATTTTTCTCTACTTCTATCTTTGAAATTGGACCACGACAGAAAATCCTGAGGCATTTTTTTTCCCCAGCTCTGGAGTCTAAACCCCTGACATGCAGGAGCCTCAAACTCAGGTTTGAAGCAGAGCCTTCTTCATACCAGAAACCAAGGGGCTTAAGAGGACTCCTGAAATTCTATAGCAGCAATCTCCCTCCTTGGTGATGCTGGATCTGCTTGTTAATATTCCCTTCCTCTCCCAACAACTCCTTTCCCAAATGTTGGAACTGCAATTTCTCCTTTTTTTTTTTTTCTCTCCTCCTCTTTATACCTTTCAGGCGAAACACAAACAGAAACAAAGATCCTAATTATGATCCCCCAATCATTATTCTCTGAAGAAGTAATTAAATTTTAAAGAAAAATATATTTAATGAGCTTTTTACAGTTTCATCCAAGCGGTCCTTAGTCAAGTAGGCAGTGATTAGACTGAAACAGCTCTAATTTGAATGACTTGATAAAAGCTCCTACTTCACTACTGTGTTTTTAATAATTGTGTAATTACATAGAGAAGTATCCCTGTAAATACCACTTGTTTTGTACCCAATGGATGGCATCAAAAGGGGGGGGGAGGTTGTTATCTAAATTTGCAGCCCTTTGAAATGGTATTTTCTTAAGTCAGCTGAAAAGTTAATGTGCCTGTATTGCTATTAAGAACACAGAAGCCTCTGCGTGGATTTTAGGCCTCAAAAATGAAAATAAAATCGTTTCCACTCTTGAAAACTCTGTCAGGAAGAGACCCTCCTGTGAAACCATGGCTCCCATTTACTCCTTTGTGAGGAGATTCACCTCCAGCAGCCTCAAGCTTGACCTCATCAGAATTTTTCAAGCCCAACTTTGTGCAGCACAGGGCAATGGAAAAGCAATTCCTGAAGCAGCTTTCACTGGGACTCACTCCTACTCCATTTATCGATACTGGAAAGTGATCTGTAAAGTGATTTTCGCTCATTTTAAAAGAAAAAAAATAAAAGCAAAGCTTTTCAGGTCTGTTTCTAGCACGTGCTGAGCCTCAAAGTAGCAGTTTGCACTGATTGAGTTTCCTAAGTAGGTTTTAATAATAGTGGCACGAGTAATTTGCTCTGATACAAAACTCAATCTAAGTGATATTATCCAGGAGATAATTAAATAGGAAAAATTTTAATGCAACTCGGATTTTTCAATCAAAGCTGCAGGTGACTCCCTAAACATCTCTTTTTATTATTATTATTTTTATTCCCCCCCTCTCTGTGTGGTTCTTGTGCTCAGCAAATCCCTCCCCACCCTTTGGTGGGAGATTTCTGCTCCTTGAGAGGAGGAGACAACACTTACTGCAGGGATTTGAATTCCTTTCACTTGGAAAAAATTCCTTTCCCAATGGGAAAGCCTCATCTCCTGGTGAAATCCTGTGTGGGGATTATATCTCTGGGAGGTCAGGAGCTTTGGGACACCCCAAAATCAGGCTGTCCTGGTGCTTATTCCCATTTTTTCTGCCTTGGGGTAATAATAAAAAAGGTGCTTATATATTTTTTTAAAAAAAACCTCAGTTGAGGGGGGTTTAACAGAATAAAACCTCTGCGACCTGCTGAGTGAGCCCCAACTTGCTGAACTACTAGAACATTAATGAGTAGGAGATCTTAATTAAATTGTTTGTAATTAGCTTTCCCAGAGTAAAAAAAAAAAAAAGGAAAAAAAGAAAGAAAAAAAAAGAAAAAAAAAAAAAAAAAAAAGGAAATCTTGTGAGTGGGAACTACCTGCAGCACTCACACCAGAGCATTGGTGCCAAGACCTTGCTGGGAGTGCTGGTCCTGCTCCTTGTTGGAGGGAACATGTGGATTGGGAATGCCCAGGATGGAATTTCTGGCTACTTCTGGCTCTCTGGCAGTGTGTAAGTGCCACCACTGGAAGGCAGAGGATAAGGCTTGGATGTAAGGATCTGAAAGAGCTTTTCCAACCAAAATAATTCCCCTACTCTAACCCTCCACCTTCAGAATGAGAAGATTCAAGGGGCTGGGCTGAGCTATTTTGTAAAAACTAGCAGCCAGGAGCTGGGTCCCTCTGCACACCCCTTGCTGAGCATCCCTTGTCCCTTTGCCACCAGCCCCATCAGGAACAGCCTCCCCCATGCCTTGCCAGGAAGGAAATTCACCCTTTGCCTGGAGGATGCCCTTTGATTTCAATTTGTTATTGTTCATTGCCAACATTTTTCTAGCCCTCTTCTTGTTCTCCCCCATTTCCCTCCCCGGGGGGTGGCACAAGTTTTTTTCTGCCATCATTTTTTGGGGCTTTTGCTTTCAGCAGCTTGTTGTCTGCTTGCTTTTTGCTCTGCTTGCCAGCAGGAAAGCTTCATCCTCAGTGGTTCTTCATTTCCTGAGCATCATCTGCCCATCCCATCCCTACCTGCTACCCCCTCTCCTCATTCCTGCCCTCCAAACCCCATCCTCCCCTGGCCCCAAGCTGTTCATTAATATTAGGGTGCAATTTTTTATTTTTTTTTTGATCCCAGCATCTTCTTTGTGCTTCTCCAACACCACGTTTCTGGCCACAGGGTGTTGGAAGTGCTGAAACCAGATGCAGTTTTGCTTTTAAGAGCATAATGGATCCTTACTGCCTCGTTAGCTGTCTGGGACAGTTCCTTTTTCCAACTGAAATCTCATTTTTCATTCCAGCTGCTCCAAGCTGGATGTCACAATACCTTTCAAGTTAATCCAAGCCAGCTTTTGCAATTAGCTGGCTGCCTCAGATGGGGACGGGACACCCTTTAGAAACAGGTTCTGATAATAAACCCATTAAGCAGGTTCTGTTCCCAGTAAAGGAGATGGCCTGTAATTAATCCCTCTCTGAACAGAAACAAGGTGAGCAGATGGCTCAAACCCCAAAATAGATGCACTATTTTTACAAAAATAAGACAGTTGTAGGCACCTTGGCTCATTTGGCTGAAGTATTGGGGGTGCTGGCAGATTCTGGCACAGCTGAGCACCCCAAGGAGATGCTGAGGGGATGGGGTGGGTGATCAGATCCCAGCAACTCCTCCCTGGGAGCAGCCTCAGCAGCACTCAGGGTTTTGTTCTGCTGGTTTTGGGCTCAGCTCTGCCAAATTTACACCCTGAGCATCTCTTGACACCTTTCCCCCCATCCCCAGTCCTGTTGGTGATCCCCACCTGGACAGCAAGCAGTGGAAATTCCTCCTCCAAGCTCTTTGGTTGCTCCCAGCTCTGCTTGGTAACCCTCAAACATCCCAGCACCATGTCCAGACCAGCAGCACTTCCCTTCCCTCATTTGCATTGCTAATTAGTGCTGGGAGCATTGCATTGCTAATTAGCTGGCTGGGGACATGCCCTGACCTGGATTGGATTTGTTTGGGTTTTTGTTTTGAACTGGGAGAGTGGTTGCATGGGAGGAACAGGTTGTCCAGAAAATCTGAGCATTTCTCCATCCCTGGAGAGGTTGCGGAGCTGTTTGGATATGGGCCTGGGCAACTAGATCTGCTTTCACTTGTGATAAGGAGACCAGGTGATAAAGAGAACTAGATAAGGAGGACTAAATGATAAGGAGGACTAAATGATAAGGAGGACTAAATGATAAGAAGAACTACTTGATAAACAGAACTAGCTGATAAGAAGGACTAGTTGATAAACAGGACAAAATGATAAGAAGAACTACTTGATAAACAGAACTAGATGGATAAATAGGACTAGCTGATAACCAGGACTAGTTGATAAACAGGACTAAATTATAAGAAGAACTACTTGATAAACAGAACTAGATGATAAACAGGATTAGTTGATAAACAGGACTAAATGATAAGAACTACTTGATAAACAGAACTAGATGGAGAAACAGGACTAGCTGATAACCAGAACTAGTTGATAAACAGGACTAGATGATAAGAACTACTTGATAAACAGAACTAGATGGATAAATAGGACTATCTGATAACCAGGACTAAATGATAAGAACTACTTGATAAACAGAACTAGATGGAGAAACAGGGCTAGCTGATAACCAGAACTAGTTGATAAACAGGACTAGTTGATAAGAACTACTTGATAAACAGAACTAGATGGATAAATAGGACTAAATGATAAGAACTACTTGATAAACAGAACTAGATGATAAGAAGGACTAGTTGATAAACAGGACTAAATGATAAGAAGAACTACTTGATAAACAGAATTAGTTGATAAACAGGACTAGTTGATAAGAACTACTTGATAAACAGAACTAGATGAAAAGGAGGAGTAGTTGATAAACAGGACTAAATGATAAGAAGAACTACTTGATAAACAGAACTAGATGGATAAATAGGACTAGGTGATAACCAGAACTAGTTGATAAACAGGACTAAATGATAAGGACTACTTGATAAACAGAACTAGATGATAACCAGGACTAGTTGGTAAGCAGGACTAGTTGGTAAGCAGGACTAGCTGAGCAGTGTGAGCATCAGGGTGAGGAGGGGATTCTCCTCCCAGCAGTGCTGGCTCCTCATCCTCAACACAAGGGCAGGGAACTGAGTTCCAGGGTGTGGGGAAGGATGCTCTGGGGGAAGGCAGAAGGGCAGTAATCAGATGGGTGACAGACACCACAAAAGGATCTGCTGGGCCTTCTCTTCCTCAAAAAAATCCATTTCCCATCTCTGTTTAAAAGGGCTTTTGAGTTTGCTCTCAGGTTGAGAGCAGTGACAGTAATTACAGACAGACCCTGAGCTCTAACATAAAACAAAAGCCACCCAGAAATCCATGTGGTGATTACACACTGCTACTTCAATCCTGTCTTTCTTTCTTTTTTTTTTTTTTTTTTCCCCACATATCCCCCTTTCTAACTCAGTTATCAGCCGCCGAGTTCACAGCATCCGAGCACAGGGCAAGAATTTGGAAAGCCATTCATCTTAATCCAACAAAAAGGGCAAGCATCCAGTTTATTGAAGGTGAAGGCTTTGAATTTTGCCAGCTCAACAGGGCAGTGCCAGCCAAAGGAGAAGGGGCAGCAAGGTCTGTCTGCATGGTGTGCTGTCCTCTGCACCCAAACCAACCCCAAAGCTCGGGGGGCTGGAGCACCCATATGTGTTCTCATCACCCAGGCAGCTTTGCACCACCCACATGTGTCTACATTGCTCAATTTTGCATGGTCTGCCAAAAAATTGCAGTCATGTGGCTCTGCATCACTCCCCCCCCCCCCCCCCCAGGTTTCCATCTCCCAGGTCCTTGGGGAGGGCAAGGACGGTGGTGATGGCAGGGAAAAAAAACGAAATAAATAAACAAACAATGAAACCAAAAAACTCAACAAACCACAAACCAAACCTGCCAAACTGAGCTGCAGCAGCTGAGAAAGTAGGAGGGAACCAAATCTGGGAGTATTAAAGTTTAGGCTCTAGTAATTAGCAGAGAAGTGCAGGATAATAAGCACAGCAGGATGTCCCTCAAGGTACTTTAAGGCTCCTGCTGGGTTTATGATCCCAGATGAGGATGGAAATCCATGCCTGACTACATTTATGGGGGCAGTTAGAAGTTTCAAACAGACTCCTGAGCTCAGGAAAGATGCTCTGCAATGACACAGCCTCCCAGGTCCTTTTGCTGGCAAAATCCCAGGGAGCAGGAGCATCTCCCTGCCAGGTGATGGGAGCATCTCCCATCTCCAAGGCAGCAGGACAAGGAGGGATGGATGAGTTTGCAAACTGACCTTCCCAAGCAGGGTGCATGGAAAACATCACTTCCCTACCAGTTAATCCTGGGGGGGCTCTGGGTTGGAAAACATCCTGGAGCAGGGGAACCTCCGTGGATCAGTGGCATCTCCTGGCTTTTGGGATATTGTTGGCATGATGGTGTTTGGGTTGGCGGTTGGACTTGAGGATCCTGGAGGTTTTTTCCAACCTTTTCTATGACCAGAAGCACCTCCAGGGACATCTCTGCCATCCCTGCTGGATCCTGTTGGATCCATCCAGGCTGGACCACACTAGATGGCAGTGTGGGATGCTGCAGATCAAGGTGCACTTTGTGTGACACATCTGGGCCTTCCTCGATCCAGAGCCAGCCCTAGGGGATTGAGATCTACTAAAGGAATCTATATTTTTTTTTTTTTTTTCATTTTAAGACACTTTCCTTAAGCTAGCTTGGGGAAACTTGGCAACTCCTGGATGGTTTACACTTTCAGAAATGCTGAAGTAATGCATGCAGCCCCTGTTATTTCAGAGAAGGGCAAGAAAATAAGGAAAGGGCAAAAAAAAAAAGAGAAGGAGAGGGAAAGGGAGAGAAGAAGGAGGAGGAGGAGGGAACAGGGAACGAAGGGAAAGAAAGAAGGGAAAGAAAGAAGGGAAAGAAAGAAGGGAAAGAAAGAGGGGAAAGAAAGAGGGGAAAGAAAGAGGGGAAAGAAAGAGGGGAAAGAAAGAGGGGAAAGAAAGAGGGGAAAGAAAGAGGGGAAAGAAAGAGGGGAAAGAAAGAGGGGAAAGAAAGAAAGAAGGGGAAGAAAGAAAGAAGGGGAAGAAAGAAAGAAGGGGAAGAAAGAAAGAAGGGGAAGAAAGAAAGAAGGGGAAGAAAGAAAGAAGGGGAAGAAAGAAAGAAAGAAGGGGAAGAAAGAAAGAAGGGGAAGAAAGAAGGGGAAGAAAGAAGGGGAAGAAAGAAGGGGAAGAAAGAAGGGGAAGAAAGAAGGGGAAGAAAGAAGGGGAAGAAAGAAGGGGAAGAAAGAAGGGGAAGAAAGAAGGGGAAGAAAGAAGGGGAAGAAAGAAGGGGAAGAAAGAAGGGGAAGAAAGAAGGGAAAGAAAGAAGGGAAAGAAAGAAGGGAAAGAAAGAAGGGAAAGAAAGAAGGGAAAGAGAGTTACCACATAGTAAAAAGAAGTAAACAATAGATAAAAGTAGATAGATAAACAAGTTAAAAGTAAATTATATAAAGGCAAGCAAAAGGCTGTTAAAATGGCCATAGTGAGGGTGGGACATGAAAATAAAGGTTGGGGGGAGATGAGGGAGCCACATTCCCCCAGCCAGAGAAGCTCCTGGCACTGGAGAAACTGGGTTGGTGGGGTCTGGGGTCTGGTCCATGCTCCTGTGCATCACTCTGGGCCAGGATCTGGAGTATTCCCATAGGAACCAGTAAGGAAAAGCCACTCCTGTCTTGCCCACCCCAGGGGAAGCTCTGTGCCCATCTTTCCCAGCCTCATGGCTCTCCTGCTCTCAGCCCCAGACTCCAAATGGGTCACAAATAATAGCAATAATAGTGATAATAATAGTAATAACACTAATAATAATAATAGCAGTAACAGTAATAATAATAATAGTAATAATAAAAGTAATAGTAATAATAATAATGCTAATTCCTCGTGCTGGGAGGTGAAGGAGCATCACTTTGGGAGTGCAGGCAGGAGTTCAGGGCCTGTTTGGCGTTGCCAAGGGCAACCCCAACAACAAATAAAATCAAAAGCTTGCCAAGTCTGTGGGAGCCAACGACCCATCTGTAATTGTTTTCTTATTGCATTTGATGGTGGAGGAGCTGGTGGGAAGGATTGATCGCTCCATAGACTTAATACCTTTTATTTGTTTGGGGGACAAGGTAGGAGATAGATCCAGGGGAAGGGGGAATAGAGAAATTTGAACTGCAAGGAATAAGCAGAGTGAATGTATTTCCCCTGGCCCTCCCTTAATTTTATTTGTGTCAGTCTATTTGCCGAGGGAAGGCTGCCTGAATCCCAAATTATTTTAGTTGGTTAATCTGCTCAGTGCCAGTTTAGTCTGCAAACAGTCTCTGTAAATCCCAAATAATTGCAGTTAATCTGGTCAGTGCCAGCCTCTGCAATCCAGAGAGCCAGCACTTCAATTAGGTCAGACCCTTTTAATAAGAGTCGAGGTCAGGCTCTGCCCCACTCCCCCAGCACATCCCAGCTCCTGGAATGGGGATTTGGGAAGCCAAGGGCTTGAAATTGTTGCTTTTCAGCCTGGGTGTGGTGAGGGGGGAGTCCCTTGGGTGCTGGGGGGGACACAGGGCATCCCCATCCATCACCTTGGAGTGAGGGCATCAGCCCTGGCATGGGGAAGTTTTTGTCTGAATCCTCCTCTGAACCTGAGCTCTGATGGGGAGGGTGGAAAGGGATGGGAGGAAAAACTACTGATGAAAATAAGTACATGAGGTGGAAAAAAAAAAAAAGAAACTGATGGTGGGGTGCACTGGCCGTGCCCCAAAACCCTTCCAGCCACCACGAGGGGGTGAAGATGGCACCAACACAAAAATCATCACAAAAATCAGAATTCAATCAGAAAAGCCAAAAGCTGCAGCTCCTCCTGCCCCAGTCTGCTAAAGAAAACCTTGTTTT
Organism: Phaethornis superciliosus; assembly: GCA_023637945.1. NCBI lineage: Eukaryota > Metazoa > Chordata > Aves > Apodiformes > Trochilidae > Phaethornis > Phaethornis superciliosus. Next base: position 71,675,567 of record JAJQWJ010000004.1, read on the forward strand.
GGGTTTGTTTGTTTATTTTTTTATAAAAAATTCTTTTAATTGTGTTTAGCTGCCAGCCCCCAGCTCTGGTTTGGTGCAGCTGAGAGCGGTGCCAGGAGTGTCCCAGGCTGGGGGGGACAAGGGCCTGGGCAAGACAAGAGCTGTCCCCCTGCATCCCACCCCTTGGCCAGGAGCTTTTCCTGCCCTGGCATCTCCAAGGAGAAATTTGCAACCTGGAGATGCCAGGAGGGAGGAACCCCCCTGGTTTCCCTGGCTCATCCAAGGGTGTCGAGAGGGTGAGGTGGCACCTCTGGACTACCTGAGGTGGCACCTTTGGACCACCTGAGGGACAAAAGACATTTCAGGAGCTGCTTCCTCCACTCTGAAGAGTTGGAATCACTCTGTAGAATTGGAATCTCCCCTTTTTGTTGGCTTTGGCCGAGGGGGTGACCCTTGGCAGAGGAGCTCTGGGGATGCTGCAGATGGGCACAGGACCTGCAAAGCTGCCAGGGGCCTGAAAGGGAGCATCCCCCAGTCCTCCTGGCATGGTTTTTCCTGGGATTTAACCTAGGGGCAGGGAGTGCTCAGCTAAGGCTGCCCAACATCTCCTCTGCCTGGGGCTGCATCCTCACATCCCTCCTCTGCCAGGTTCTCCTCAGGTGCCCCCTTCATCCCCATCCAGGACACCTCCTGCAGGGACCTCATAGCCACCCAACCATTCCTTTATCTATTTATTTGTTTATTCCTCGCCGAGAACTCCCCTCCATATCTATAAGGGAATTATCAAATAAAAACCCCACTTCACATTAAATCAAAGGAGCATTTCAACGGCCAAGATTTAATAACAAGAAATAAAGGCTTGTGGAAACCCACACACAGCTGTGGAACCCCCCAAATAAATCAATTTTCAAGTGGCTGTATAGGAACCAGGGAGCAATTTTTTCAAATTAATTTTTTTTTTTTTCCCTAATATGAAAAACTCGTGCCCAAGGTTGTGCTGCAAATGGGGAAAAAAAAAAAATAATCCCCAAACATGTTCATTTTCTTATCAATACTCTATTGCAAAGAATAATAATCTGCCACTCCAACATCACTATCATGGTTTTTTACATCTATTCTTCTGTTGCCCTGAAGTAGAAGGCAAGGGGAGAGAATTAATTAACACAGGATTGGATTGGGGTGCCCTGATTTACTGGGTACTACACACAAGTTCTTGTGAGCAGAGTAAAATAAAAGTCAGGATGTGTCCTTAAGGCACCTGATTCACTTCCAAAGGTTTATTTTTTAGCCCTGTGTAGTCCAAGGAAGGGAAAAAGATAGAGCAAAACACATCCAGAGAGGTGTAGGACCAGTGCTGGGTCTCTGGGAGGGCCAACAAATGCCCAGCATCTTGGGGATCACCCTCAAGAATTTGAGTGTTAAAAACTGAGGAGATATTAGAGACCTAGAAGGTAGAAAAGAGGGGTTTTATCCTTAAAATAGAAAAAAAAAAAATAAAGAAAAAGAGATATTAATGCAGCCACCAGCTCAGCACAAAGTTAAAAAAAAAAAAAAAAAAAAAAAAGGACTGGAGAAATTAATGTTCAAGGGAGAACAAGGAGATGATTAACAAGAAATATGGATTGGTCAGGAAGAAATGATGTCAAATCAAGCTAACTTCACCTTGCAGCAGGCCCTGGGGGCAGAGGAGAAGCTGTGGATGTCACCCAGGGGGCCCCTGGCAAAGTTTCCAACTGGAGCTGATGGAGCAGGTGGAGACTGGAAAACCTTAGCCAGGGATGAGTTTAAAGACTGCCAACCATCCAGCAAGGCTCCCAGCTCTGGAACCACAAGCCAGGAGCCAAAACCAACTTTCTCAGGTTGGAAAGGACCTTGAAGACCACCTGGTTTCAACCCCATCAGATCTGGAGGAGAAAAACCGGAGCAGGGAACGGGGAGGTGGAGATGCTGAGAGCAGGGGAAACCCAGGGATGGGCTCAGGAGCAGCTGGGGTTATGCAGGAGGAGCTCAGCATTGCTCTGCCAAGGAGAAAAACCACCCCAAGGGGTTATCCTGAGGCACAGGAGGAGCTCCTGCCTCTCCCCTGGGAGCTGCTAGCTGGAGAATGAGGGATGCTACGGATGCTGGGCCTTGGGAAAGATGGGGACCAGCTGGAAAGGGTCCAGAAGAACATGGCAAGGACACCTAAGAGAGCCTGGAGAATTCCTAATGCTCAGTTCCCACTCCCTAAAAAGACCTGAAGACAAGCTTCTCTCTCCCTCCAGTCCCTGTATTTATTTTACAGCATTTCCTCAGCTGTGTTGTCTTCTTTTGTTTCTTTCACCACCCATTGTCTCCCTTGAGCAGCCAATTTTCTGTTGGGCAATCTGGGTTTCTTAGAGCCAGAAACCAGGAGATCTGGGCTGGATCTGGATGCAGGCTGGAGAAGAGACCCAGAGGGATGAATTTAGCTGAAGGGATTTTAAGGTCTGCTTCACTTCCCTGTGTTTTTTCAGGGTCATGGTCCACCTCCCCCCAGCAACTTCCCTGCTTTTTGGCTCAACCCCCCAAAGCCTGAGTGCTCCCCAGGCATCCAGGGCTAGTTCCACTTCCCTGAAGGCACTTCCATCTGAATTCCCAGGAGGAAAAAAAAAAGGAAAAAAAAAAAAAAAAGGGAAAAAAAAAGAAAAAAAGAAAAAAAAAGGAAAGAAAAGTAGATTGCAAAGTGCTTCATTATCCCCCTCCTCACACTCCCACCCCTGGAATTTGTGGTTTCTTTAACTGGGTTTTTTTTTTTTTTTTTAGTTCCACAGATCCCACATGGTCACCAGGGCTGTGATCCATCTGCACGGGAATGTGTTAGTCATATTCAGCTTTTAATTACATGATAGGGTCTAATGCTATTCAGATCCCCAGGGAGTTGTTCTTGCTGCTCTAAATATATCCTCTTACATGTTTCATTTATGAAACAATTTCTGGAGTTAAAGGGTTGGAAATCTCCTTACTCATGGTATGGGTTTCTGCCTGCAGAGTCTTTGTGTGGTGGCAGGAACATCAGTGTTTGATGTCAAATACTTCTGAGACATCATTTGAAGATTTGGCTTTTTTTTTTTAAAGAAAAAAAAAAAAGATGAGGGGGTGGTAGGAGCCTCATCCTTCTCCAGACACCCCCACCAGCTTTTAGTTGCTAGATGGGACCTTCAGCCATGGCTCCAAAGGCTGTGCCATGGTTATTTGGTCCCTAAAATTCCATCTTTAAGAAGTCCCCAGTGATTTTGCCTTCACAACAGAAGAGTTCTGGTGAAACAGGTTGGATAAAACACTAAATAGAAGCAGAGAAGTTGGGGTGGAGGTGGAGTCTCCATCATTCCTGGAGGGATTTCCAAGCCCTGGAGCTGTGGTGCTGAGGGACATGGGGCAGTGCTGGGTTCAGGGTTGGATTTGATGATTTTCAAGGTCTTTTCCAACCCATCCTTCCCCCCACAGCTTCAGGCACATGGGAACGTGAGATGGGAACCTGGGCCTAAGCTGGACAAATCTCACAGCTCTCTGCAGACCAAGACCAGATTTAGCTCAAATAGGAACAAGCTGAGACACAGAGTTAGGACAAACATAAGACAAACTCTTTGAATCCATTTCTTTTTCCTAAAATTCCCCCTGGGATCAGCAGCTGCCTCAGACAGAGCATTTGCTTCCCATTATTTAATTGTTGGTGATGAGTCCAGGCAGGATGAACCACGGAGCAGCCAGGTTTGGGATGGCTGGAGACCCCTGTGAACACACCAGGGAGATGTGCACATCACACCTTCACACCTCTCTTTCTCTGCTTTAGATCAACCCACATCACAGGATCTTTTTTTTTTTTTTTTTTTTTTTTTTGGGGTGTGGGGTAATTTTTGAAAAATCAGGGTTGACAAAATTCAATATTGGGGCTTGAGGATGAAAGAAGAAATCTGCCAGCCAGGTCAGGCCAGCTCACCTCCTTTTTGAACTGTGGATGAACTGTCACCTCAACAACAGCTCCAGATTCCCTTGAGGGCAAGAAGTGGTTTGAATTCCACCAGGAAAAACCAAAAAAACAAAAAAAAAAGAAAGAAAAAAAAAAGACTTAAACTGTTCTTGACACCCAAGCACCACATGAAGCCACCACCCAAGCTGGACAAACAGCTCCCCAAGGTGGATTCTTGGCCTTGCAGAGCTGGTGGAAGGAAAAAGTGATGCTCCCACTAAATTGTGGGTCTAGGACAACTTTGGAGGGACAACTCTCCATGTCCTATAGGCTGCCTGTGTTGAGTTGCTCCCCAAAGCTGCCCAAGCCCCCCCAAACCCATCTGCCACCTCCCCACCCTTGTCCCACCCAGGGTTCAGCTGGCCAAGCACATCCCTTCCCCCCCTTTCCATGCAAATTTCTGCAGAAGTGGCAATCTTTGAGCCTGATGTCTTCCCTCTTTTTTCATTTCCTGAGTTGGTTTAAGAACTTGCACCTGGGTAATAACTGCAAACCAGGTTAAAATTGATACCAGCCTTCCAGGAGGTTGCTTGACCTGCTCTGACTTTAAATAGGATCTTTGAATGGATGAAATGAGACCTGAACACAGATTTTTTTTCTCCCTTGGAAACACACCGTGGGTTTCTGACATGTCAAAAAAAAAAAAAAATTAATAAGAAATAAACCTGCACCATGCTCAGACATCCTTAAATTGATGCATTTGCTAGGAAGTGACTGGAAAAGGAGATGGGGAAAGGGCCTCAAGTTGTGCCAGGGGAAGTTTAGTTTGGATATTAGGAACAATTTCTTCCTGGAAAGGGAGTCCCCAGCATTCCTGGAGGGCTTTCCAAGCCTTGGAGCTGTGGTGCTGAGGGCCATGGGGCAGGGGTGGCTTTGGCAGTGCTCAGAGGGGAGGTGCAGCCTTTGGGTGCTGAGCCAAGCACCCAGGAGATGATGGATGGTGCACAGCAGGGAGCTGGGAGAGTCCTGACCCAATCCCACCACAAAATCTTGATATTCCCACAGGGAGGTGAAGAAACTTCCTTGGTTTGCACTTAGGGGTTTTGTTTCTGGTTTTGGTGGGTTTTTTTTGTTTTGTTTGTTTTTTATGTGTGTTTTGTTTTTTTTTTTTCCCTAAAGAATGAGAACCAAACCCATGGATGATCTGCTGGCTCTGACCAGCCCTAACCAGCTCCAGCAGCCACCCAGACAATACTCAGGGCTGTGAGAAAAGGCAACTCAGGAAGGAGCTGGGGTCCAGCTCCAGCTGCAGCCTCTGCCTCCTCCAGCCCATCACCCTTAAAAAAACCTGATCTGCAACCTGTGACAGCACAACCCGCCAGATCCCCCAGAAATGAGCTGAGAAGACATGGCCTGCAAAAGCCACCCCTTCCCAGCCAGGGTCTTCTCCAAAGCAGGGCTGATGGAATCCTCTCCCCATCAAGGAGCTGCTCAGTTCATCCCCCAGCCCCACAGCTTGGAGCAGCAGAAGGGAAAACCCTGGAGGTCTGCAGATTTTTGGCTGCCCTGCCTTGCCAAGCCCTGCTTGGATTGGAGAAGCCTCTTTTAAAACAAAAAAAAAAAATTAAAAAAAAAGAAAAAGAAGAAAAAAAAAAAGCTAGAATGACTAAACACAAATTAGGAAGAGGAGGAGATAAAATCTCCAGCAGAACAGAGGGATGTGGGAAGATGCTTGCTCAAGAGAGGGGAAGGAATGTCTTGGAGCAACCCAGCAGCCAAATGAATCCTCAGTTTTCTCCAGCAAAGCCAACTGCTTCTTGACCCAGCTGGGGTGAATTTCCAGGCTTTGTGCAGAGGAAGAAGCAGCCTGGGCAAGCTGAGCCCTCCCATGGCACCCTACCCACAGCATCACCACCAAGTGGGCTGTGGCTTTGCTTTAGGACCCAAACCCTCAAATGTTTCTCCCCTCTCAGCCATTCTCCCATTTTTTTGGCCATTTTCAAGCCCCAAATTCCAAAGCTGGCTCCCAAACACAAAGAAAGCTCCTGTCCTCATGGTTCATCAGGGGCTCTGTGCTGGCTGGTGAGGACAAGGTGCTCAGAGAGGGATGGGTGTCCCAGAGGTGATTTTAACTGGGATGGAAGAGGATGAACACCTGCATTTCTGAGCAGATTTTAGCCAAATTTGGGTGGCTCACTGCTCCTTCCCTTGGTGGATGCTCAGCCTCTTGCCCAAAAGCATCCCTGCAAAGCCTGGCAGGAACAGATTGATCAGGTGGAGTTAGGGGACAGCATTTCTCTTTCCTTCTCCAGGTTAGTTCTTCTAATGCCCTAAAAACCCCAGTAAGGCTTTCCTTGAAAAACAAATCCAGTCTGTAACCAGGTGAATGCATCACTTTTCATCTTCACACACCCCCCCCAGTTTCCTGACCATGCTGGCATCCCATCACTCTCTTCAGTGCTCCCAGCCCTCTCCATGGGCCAAAACCACCAGAGGGTGCTCCATTGGCTCCAAAGTAATAATTTCCCTCCCCTCATCCCATTTTCCCCCTCTCAGCCTCAGGTAACCATTTAAAACCCATTTAGTGAATATTCCCAGGAGAGGGGCAGAGTGTTGGTCACTCTGGGCAGGCAAGGAGCAGTTGCCTGAGGCTGGAAGGATGAATGATTGCTTGGAAAAACCCTGGAATTGTCAGCAGCTCTTCAGCTGGTGGAACTTATCCTACCTTCACCCACTTCAAAGATCAGGGACTTGAATGCAGACAGTTTCCAGCAATGGCAAATCTGCCTCTAATTAGGCCAGCTCTGATGCTGCAATATCCTGAGCTTCCTCCAATCCCCCTGACATCCCAGCAGCAAACAGCCCTGGGGCCACATCCCTGGGTACCTGGGGATGAGGAGGGGGGGACAGGATGAAGGCACAACCCCATCTGGCTGCAAAACCTGCTGCAGGTTTCATTCCACCCCATCAGCCACCTCAGCTCCTCCCCAAGCCTTTCCCCTCTGAAGTTTCCAATGCAATATTCATTTTGATTTTTGCTTTCTTTAACTCTTAATCCAAACCACATTTTCACAAATAAGCCACTACATATTTGCTGCGTTGTAGGGTTTTTCTTTTTCCCTCCCTCCTCCTCTCTTGAAATAAACCCTGCATGCCAGATCCTCTTAGGATGCAACTCGTTGTAGCTCTGGAGCAGTTAAAATGATCTGGCCTCTGCACACCAGTTCTGTCTCACCCCTCCACAAAAATCCAGCTCCCTTCACAAAGGAAGAAGCAGAAGTTTTGCTGATGGGCAAAGTTTTTCTGAATATTCTCATTCCTGTGACTGCTGATAAACTTGGGAGAGGGTGCCTGGGTGTTCAAAAAGTGCCACTTCAGGACATGACTGGTGGTATTGGGTTGGTGGTGGGGCTTGATGATCTTGGAGGTCTTTTCCTACCTTAAATGGTTCTATTCTATGCTAAAGACTTGGGAGAGGCCAGACATTTGCATTCCTTGAGGTTAGGTGCTTATAGGACAGGGCAGGGATGGGGACCCCCAGCAGGAGGTCACTAAAGGGCTGGGAGCACTGAGCAGGGTTTCTCTAGGGGTTTAAGAGATCTTGCTTATCCTTATCATCATGCTCCAAATCTGATAGTCTCATTTCCCAGCTGCAATAAGTTCAATTGACAGCAGCTAAGACTGGCTCAGCTGTCTTGGTGCTTTTATTTCCCTTAATCTCCGATTAATTTTAATGATCTTACAGTCCCTTTTAGTCCACATTATTCAGGACTTTGCCCATAATCTTTGGATCTAAGTGTGGCTCCGTGGTCTTTAAGCCATGCTGATACTTCTGCCTGCCCCTGGGTCTGTTCCACATTCCACCTGGGGATGGGGGCAGACAGGAGGTCCTGAGGATGCTCTTAGAAACCCAAAGCTCAACCCAGCTCCAGAGCAAGGCCTGGTGGGCAGGATGGTTTGGGGGCCACCTTGGAGCCATCCCATAGCTCTCATGTCTAAGGGGGTGAATAAAAAAAATAAATAAAAAAATAAATAAAAAAATCAAACTCAGCTTCTTGGGCTTTTGGAAATGCTGCTCAGAATCACCCCCAGATCTCCCACGTGGTGTTATTGTAGCCTACGAGGAGAAGGCTTTGAAGGCACCTACAGATGGGGCAGGGGATGCCCAAAGAATTACACATCATTTTAACACTGCATAAAATGGTTTCCATCACTCTGCAGATGCTCAATATATATATATTCTTTTTTTTTTTTCCACATCAATATTTCTTTACCGCCAAAGCTGCTTTTTGCCATTGCTGGTGACACAGGAGCCAGCAGAGGACAAAAAAGCCCCAATGAAATTTCCCCTTCTCAGCCACACCAGGGTATTCCACAAGCCCAGGCTGCAGTGTAATAAATGGGCTTGTTCCCTTCCTCCTTTATTTACAAATGTGATTTTTCTCTCTGGATTAAAGCCTGGCTAAGCCCCCAGCCCTATACTGGTCCTCACCTTCCTACCCAGCTCCACAAGGAGAGTGGGAGCTTCCCAGCATCTCAACAACTGGTATTTCAGACAAAATTTAAAAAAAAAAAAACAAAAGAAACAACAAACCAGGAGCAACTACATAGTTCTGGCCTATTTCAGATGATTTAATCCTCTTTGGACTTCTTTGAATCTCCAGCTTACCATTATTTAGTGGATTTGGGAGGGTGCCCCAGGAGCACATCTGCACCCCAGTTTGCTTGGTGCCTGAGCCCCCAGCACAGCTTTCAGCCCCAGGGTGCTGTGCTGGCCTTGTCTTAGAGGTGAATTGGAATTTCTTTTGGGTGTTACTTGCCCTGCTAGTGAGCAATCAGATTATTGTGGTGGGCAAAAAGCTTTAAGACCAAGAAGTCCAAACCATCAAGCCGGCACATCCGAGAATATTTGAGAGCAGAAAGTTGTTTCTACCACTATTATCCTCGTTAAAATAATCATTAAAAAATCCTCATGATGTAAAATTTTAGCTGTTTTTTCATAGTAGACAGCTGGGAGTGTTTCTGTCCTGAACCTGGGTAAGGTCTTCACCTCTCCCCCAAGAACCCAGAGATGGTTTCCCCATCGCCCAGCTTGGAACTGGTTCTCCCAATGCTTTCCCTGCTGGGAGCACAGCTGGCCAGCTGTGCCAGGGAATGGATTGCAAAAGCAGCTGCAGGATTCTCTTTTCAAAATGACAATATTGGCTTAGTGGAGAGTAAAGAAGATCAACTGGTCCTGGTGAAGGAGCTCCCCGAGGCATTGAGCTTTGCTGGAGGGATGCCAGGGCTCCAAGCACCAAACTCGAAATCCCAGGCAGAGGGATGTGCTCAAAGAGGCTCTGCCCCCTCCTCTGGGCTGGGGAATTTCCCTCCCCAGTTTCATCTCCATCATCTCAGGCCCTGATGGAGATCCCAGTCCCAAAAAGTTCTCTGCTAACAAAGGCGTGCTGGTTAAAAAGAAGTTTTGAAGTGTGGCAGGGAGGTTCCCCACTCTCTCTTCCCCTGCTCTATCCCCAGTTCAGCTGACCACAAGCTGATTAACACTAGATTACAACTGAGCAGGTTTTTCAGGAGCTTAAAAGCAGCTCAGGCTCCAGAGATTGCAGCAGCATTTGAGGAACGGGGTGCCTTGAAACAAGCAGAAACTCAAAGCCTTTCTGGCCAAAATGAGATTGTCTGACAGCAAAAGTTTCCAACCCATTTTGTTTGGCATCAAATTAGTTTTGCAGAGACTCCAGGGGGTCAGGATCACCCTTCTGAGGGGATTCCTGAATTATTTGGGGTGTTTGGGGTCAGGCTTGCATGTCTGGCCAGAAAAAAATGGGAGAGCAAGAAGAGAAACTGGACCAAACACTGTCAACAACAAATGGGATGGGAAGGAATTTTCCTGGGAAGGATGGGCTCCCAGAGGTGGGTGGACAGGAGGATCCCAAGAACCCCATTTCTCCAGGGAAACCCCAGCTTGCTCCTCTCAGAGCTGGCTCCAAAGCCCCTTACAACCTGACAACCCCCAGGACCATTGGTGTTAGCAGCAAGGAGGGGGAGAAAGCCAGGGGTAGCTGGATAAAATGAAGCAATTCAAAGAAAAACCAGAAGCTGGAGTTAAAAAAACCCAAACAAAACATCATCCTACCTGAGGCTGGGCAGTGTCACCTCCAGTGCCTTTGTCACCAAGCTCCTACACAGTCCCAAGGCCACCAGCACCAAGTCACAGAGCAAAAAAAAACAAACTCAAAAAAGCCCCAGCAGCTTCCCAAGGGGATTTGTCCTTAAACAAGGAGATCACATGACATGGAAAAATGCAAATGACCTTGTCTTTAATTGATGAGCTGATTGATTACAGTAACACACCCAGGAACCACCCCATCCATCCATCACCCCTTGGGCCTGGCACCTTTTATTCCCCACCTGATCCTACACAAATGATTCACCTGGCCCATCCCATCCCATCCCATCCCATCCCATCCCATCCCATCCCATCCCATCCCATCCCCCGACCCTCTTCCCAGGTGCAGATTTTTTTTTCTTTTTCTTTTCTGTTGTTCCAAAAAAAGTTTTATTGGGGTGAAATACCAATGGTTTTACTTCCTGAGCAGAGTTAAAAGCCAGATGAGAATGAAAATGAGGATTATTTGGCTTTTTTTTTTTTTTTTTTTTGACAGCACCTTCCTCCAGGACTGGAAAATGCTTTGGTGATGAAATCCTCAAGTTTGGGTCACCAGCTCCATCACACACATGGAAACACTCTTTTCTTACCCAGAACACCTAGTACAAACCCCAGCCAAAAATAAAATAAAATAAAATAAAATTACAAAAATCCCCCAAAGCAGTTTGGGGCCGAAGCAGGGCAGCAGTAGGATGAAATGAAAGGCCAATGTCAGAGAAGGGTTTAGAAAAATGGCACATTTATTGCTACAGAACGGTCATGTACATGACGGCATCGATAACTACAGATGAGAAACAGGTAATGGGCTACCCCAAGCTGCTTGGCTTGGCTTCTTGTCATCTTCTTCAAAGGAACTCCAGCACACAACCTGTTTGGACACTTCTACAAATCAGAAATACACCAAAAAACATGAAAAAATCGAGGCACTCAGCCACACATTGAAAACAAGGTGTAACTGTTCAGCTTTTTTTTTTTTTTTTTGCTTTTTTTTTTTTTAAATATTTTCCCTTTTTTTTTTTTTTTCAGTTTTTTCCCCTTTTTTTTGTTTGTTTTCCTTGTCACTGCCGTGTGTACAGTCGCAAAAATTTCCCCGTTGCGACCTACAACTAAAAAAAAAAAACAAAACCAAAAAACCAGAACCCAAAAAAAGCTACCATACAGTTTCATCTCAATAACACATGGTAAAATAACATCTTTTAAATAGTAAAATAAAGTAACAAACTTTTACTCAGAATGATTCCAAAAATCTACAAAGAAGAAATATTCAGAATCTGACAATTTTTTTTCTTTTTTTTTTTTTTTTTTTTTTTTTTTTTTCCCCCGTAATATTCATGGTATAAAAGGATTGCTCCTGTGAAAAATAAGCCAAATATAGTTTTTATTTTTTAATTTAGGTTTTTTCTTTTTTTTTTTCTTTTTTTTCTTTTTTTTTTTTTTTTTCTACTAGGGTGTACTACAGTCTATTTTATAGCAAAAAGAGCACTAGACAAACGAAGCTTTATAACAAAAAGCCAGGCACTGATACATGGTAAATCTCTGCTTTTTTTTTTTTTTCTTATCTTCACTTAATTGCATCACAAGTAACAAGAATGAAAAAGGCCACAGTTCATATATTTTCACCATTACATAAGTCTATAATACTTGAAATGAGTATGGTCAAACCAGCACTGCACAAATATGAATCAACTTCAAGTCCCATGAGAAAGAATATGTTTGTTGGTTTTTTTTTTTTGTTGTTTTTTTTTAAACCTTTTTTTTAAAAAAACAAAACAAAACAAACCCAAAACAAAACCCAAACAAAACAAAAAAACAAAACAAAAAAGGGAGGGCCCCCCCTGGGCCCTGTTGCCCCGTTGTGTTGCAATTCATCATATTCCACCTGTGGACTCATTTTTTTAGGTGGTTTTTTTTTTTTTTTTCCCCTCTTTTATTTTTTTTTCCTTAAATTTAAATTATTTACTTGTGCTTTTTCTTTCCCCCCCCCTGCAATCTCTTCATTCCTGGCAATCTTGTTTGCTTTTGGACACGGCTCAGATCCTGGGCTACAAAGATGACTCCCCCACCACCCACCTTCATCACCTTCCCCTCCCACCCCTCCAAACCCTGAAAAAACAAAATTCCAAATAATCCCCCCCCAAAAAAACCCCCAACCAAACCTCGGAAGACTGAATCAGTACAAGTTGCATCCCTGGTAGGACTGACAGTTGTAGAAACATTAAAGTGTTCCTCGCAGCTACACAGAAGACAAATGGTAAAAAAGTTCTAGATGAAGAGGTTCCCTACTCAGCATGTTCATAAATTACTTGAATGTGGAGGTGGATTGGGTCAGGAAAAACTGCTCATTCCAAAGTTATGCCTTCCCTGGAGGGTTTCTGAGCCCTGGGTTCAGCACCACAGCTTTCAAAACCCCTCCTGGCTGCACCTATGTCTGAAGCCCCTGGGAGATGCTCACACCTTACCTGGGCTGGGAAAGAAGGGAAAAACCCTAGGGATGTGCCAATCCCAGGGGGTTTGCTTTGAAATCTTCTCTTGTCTGAAGTGGAAGCCGGCCAGGATCCTCAGTTCTTAAATCCAGGAGGGATGAGGGCTCATCCTGCAGGAACTACAGCCCACTGGCATCCATCCATGCATCCATCCTGCCCCAGGCTGCTCCTCAGGCTCAGCTGGAGCCAAATCAAAAGCTTTTTTTTATTATTATTATTTTTTTTCCCCTCTTTTTTGTCTTTTCCTAAGTTCCAGCAACTAAACTCATCATTTCTTTTCCATCCACAGATCGTTTTAACTAAGCACAAAGTTGGTCTTACAATTTGGTTTGGGTTTTTGCAGTTGGTTGGTTCTTTTTCACATGGTTTATCAGCAGCACATTCCTCAGCATCTTGGCTCTCATCTCCTCCCCCCAGCCAGTGGTGGGCAGCCCTAAACTGAGTGGGATCCACCAAGGCTGAGCTCTCCTGGAGCAGAAAAAAAAAATATATATATGGCTTGTTCATTGGCATCGTGCTCTCCACCCCATCCAGGGGGACAACCCAGGGACACGGAGCCACGAAACCCCCCGTGGGACCTGGTGCTGGGTGGGGTCCAGCTTTAGGAAACCCCCTCTGAGATCAAGCAGGCTCCAAGTCCAGTGGTTTCTCCTGCAAAAAAGCCTTTTGGCTTTTGTGTGGTCTCCTCCAGAGCTTGAATCCACCTCCACATTTGAGAAACTTATCGCCAACTCAAAACGTTGAGAGCTTCCTCCCTCCTGAACATATTTACAGTTTGCAGCACGCACACAGCTAATCCAGATGGGGATGGGGATGGTGAAGGTGAGCACGTGGGGACTATTCATAGCTTGGTCTTTTTTTTTTTCTTTTTTCTTTTTTTTTTTTTACATTTTCGGAAACAAACATAAAAAAAAAAAATTCAGATTCTCGTATCTCGCCGTTTCGTTTCAATGAGACTTTGTTTTTTTTTTCAACCACACAGATTTTTATAAACAAAAAAGAAAAAAAAAACCATCAAAACTGATACAATGTATTAAAACACATAATAACAAGAGTCTACATGTAAAAATATAACTTTTACATACACAATTTCAAAATAATGATACGTTTGCCATTTGTTGCATAAAATTTACAAATGTTTTTTTCTTTTTTTTTTCATTACTATATAACTGGCAAAACAGGAGAACAGATGGAACATTTAGACCGTTGGATGGATTTATGGCATTTATTCAGCGTTGATAGGTGGAAAAAAAATCTACTCGAACAGGGAGATTTTTTTTTTTTTATTTAAAATACATGCCAGGTTGGTGTGGCTGTAAAAATAGAAACTGGAATCAAGACACAAAAGGATGCTGACAAATAACTAGGAGCACTATCTGTTCAATTGTACTGTACACCAAAGTCAATCGGTCTCAAGCTTCACTATGGAAGTTGGTTCAATTGTGCCCAGACTTCAAAGCTAATAAATCTGATGAGCTGCTGTGCCATAGTTTGGAGCTACGTTCCTATTAAATATCTTAAGTAAAAACTTCATTCGTACTGGCCAGAGAAAATACTGTATACTACCACCCCTCCTCGAAGAAAGTGCAACTTAATGCTTGTAGGACTCAGAATAAGGCTCGTTGGAAGAATGCTGCAGGATGACCAGGATATTGGCATTTTGCAAAGCAAGGAGGAGGCAGCGAGTGGTTTACACTTAAATAATCCACTTGGAAAAAAAAAAAAAAAAAAAAAAAAAAATCAAACAACCGGAAAAAAAAAAAAAAAAATTATTTTTTTTTTTTTTTCCATCAAATCTGTCACGCTATTTGCAATGCCCTCCCCAACCCGCCCCCTCCCAGTGGTTTTTTCCCCCCTCCCCAAATCCCCCCATGTATTCAGCACCACCTCACTGCACACTAGCTCCACGCATGGGGTGAACGCTTGGGTAATCACAGCCACTTTGATTATGTCATGTTTCTGATGATAGAGACATTGGAAGGCACAGTGGTAACATTGTAGCATTCTAACCTTGTACCTCTGAAAATCCCAGAACACACAAAAAACCCCAAAAATCCAAAAAAACCCAAAAACCCCCCAAAAAAACCCCCCAAAAAAGAAGGAAAATAAAGCAAACCCAAAAACCCAAAAGGGGGCGAGCGGGGCGGGTTCGCTGACCTCGCTGCCCCCTCCCCGTCCTGTCTGCCCCAAAAAGACTGAAGAAACAACTCTTGACTTTAGTTATGGATGAGAAGCAACGTCAGGGTCAGCGTTTCAGCCTGCACTACCCCTCCAGAGACAGAGTTGGCACTACAGGTTACAAGAACAACACCAAAAAAAACCAACAAGAAAAAAAAAAACCCCGAAAAAAAAAAAAACCCCAAAGCAAAAAACCAGGGGAGAGGGACAGAAATAAGACAAAAAAATTCCTTATTTACAGTAAAATCTTCTTTTTAAAAAAGTTAATCAGTACTATTTTTTTACAGGAGCAAAAAAGTCTGAAACAAATGAACAAAAGCTTACCATATTCACTAAATTTTTAATATATATTTATATATATATTTATATATATATATTTGTCATAGGTCTATAAGATCCATCTGTTCCTCCTACCCTAAGGAATGGCTAATGTCATCGCTTCAGTTTTCATTAGGACGTTTGCTGGTTTTGTAAATATCTGGGCAGCAAAGCTTCCCTTTTAATATCCAGTAAGTATAAACACTAGCTGTCTAGCACACCAACAAAAACGCTCATTTTTTTGTTTTTTTTTTTTTTTTCTTCAGAAGTACACTTTTTCATTATTGCAAGTTTACAATTTTTAAATTAAATAAGTTTTTTTTTCTTTTTTTTTCTTTTTTTTTTTTCTTTTCTTTTCTTCAGACTTACAAATTAATTATATTTTTTTTTCTTTTTTTTTTTTCCAAAAGAAGAAGTTTAGGCACAAATGCATTGTCCCACAGTGTGGAGAAGATTGCCATTCAGTCTCTAGGCTGTGCACGTACAGCTTGTAACATACTGCGTTAGACATTCTGCATGATATGTTAAAGAGAGTCGTCCCTCAAGTTGCACTTTTTGTTTGTTGTTTTTTTTTCCTTTTTTTTTTTTCCTTTTTGTTGCTTTTTGTTGTTTTTTTGTGGTGTTTTTTTTTTTTTCCTCAGTTTTTTAATACTTGGGAATGCTGAAATCTCTTGCGTCTGTGATTCTTAACTACTCAGACTTGTCTTATATTACAAAAAAGGGGTTAAGGAGAAGTGTTTATGTGGGTTTAAGATAATACAGCTGTTAAGGAAGTGGTCTCTTGCTTAAATGAAGAAATGTGGCAACTTGGACCTGTGGAAAAAGTAAAAAATCTCATCAGTCATGGAGAGGGGGAAGCCTGGCCCTATCCCCCCCTGCCAGCAACCCCTCCAAACGCTGCCTTGGAAACCAGAAACTGTCCCAAAAATCAATGTATAAAGGGTGAGCTGGCACATTATCTACATCCACATCCCCCCCCAGGGGATGATCTGCCCCAGGTGGGGTCTGGATGTGGGGCAGGACCCCCCTGGACACAGCTGAGAACACACTTGCCTTTTTTTTTTTTACATCTGTCCCATGTGATTGGAAGCATCTCCCATCCCAGGGTGGGGTCCTGCCAGGGAAAGTGGAGGAGGATCTGAAGATACTTTCTCTTCTTCCCTTCTTTTCAGACACGCTGCTTTAGGGTTCAGGTTTCTTTCTGTTGAATTGAAGCAAAAAGGGATTTCAAACATCCACGGGTTTTATACCAGATTGCTCTGCTGGAGGTGGGGACATTTAAAAGAATTAACTGATGGTTATTCATCCCACTCCAGGAATTTAGGGGGTTGAAGGATGCAGCCTGGTCAGGGAAATGCAGTAAAGCTTCAGCCAGAAGCTCTGCAAACCCCTCCCTGTTTGGGCTCTGCCAGGGAGCAGCCAAGCTCAATATTGAATTTGGACCTTACAAGAGAGCCTAAAACGTGCTTGGGATGCCAAGGACCTACCCCAGCATCCCCAGAGCCAGAGCTGGAGGAGAACACCAGCACCCTGGGTGCTTGGAGGTGCTTGGATGGCTCTGGGTGCTCTTTGCCTCTCTCCCTGGATGGCTCTGGGTGTCTTGCTTTTCCCCTTGGGTGGCTCTGGGTGCTCTTGATTTTCTCCTTGGATGGCTGAGTTCTCCTGCCTCCCTCTCTGGGTGCTCTGGCTTTTCCCCTTGGGTGGCTCTGGGTGCTGTTCCTTCCCTCTCTGGGTACCTATGGGTGCTCTGGCTTTTCTCCTTGGGTGCTTCAGGGTGCTTTTACCTCTGTCCCTGTCTCTGGGTGCCAGGGTGAGGTCTCCCCTCCCTCCCCAGCACCCCACGTCCCCGACTGGGCTTTCCCTACTCCGTTAAGGTGTTTTTGGCAGGGCCAAAGCCCAGAAGGGATGTAAAGTGGGCCCACTGACCTCTGACTTGCTGCTCTAAGCTGAGGATAACAGCCACAGCTTGGTGTAAGATCAGGAGCTTGGTCTGGGGCTTGTCACTCTTGAGATGGAGCTGCACCATCCGGCCCAACTCCTTGAAAGCTTCGTTGATGTCGCGGACGCGCAGGCGCTCCCGGGCGTTGTTTGCCATCCTCCTTTCCTTTTCCCTCTCAGCCTTCTGCTCTGGTGTCAGGTCTTCATCATCGTTATTGCTGGGAGACAAAAAGGAAGAGAGCATTTTCTAATGAGGTGGGAAGGAAGAGGGGCAAAGATTTTTCAACAGGCTTCATCCAAAACCAGAGCTTTGAATCATCGACAGGCTGCAGAGCAATTCTTATTTTTCTTCAATTCTTTTTTTTCTTATTCTTATTTCCACCAAACGTGAGCAAAATTCAGTGCCCTTCATTTTTACACTGAGCAAAGCCTTGGTTTGAGATGAAGCTTTACAATCTGCTAAGTGAGACTTCACATATTTAAAGGAAATGAAAATATAGGTGCTAGCACCCAAGTCCCATGGGCTCCAGCTCCTCCACAGTAGCTTCCAAGCCAGTCTGCCATCCATGAATTCACCCATTTCCCTTTCAGCACACCATCATTTGGGTTTTGGAAGGCACTTTCTCCACCACTGAGGGTAAGGGTGAGGATTCACCACCCTTCTAAGCAGTGGCAAACAGCCACAGGCAGTGGGTGGGCAGCACCCCAGCCCCTGCATGGGGCATGAAAACGCCTGCAGGCAAAGAGCCACCCAAATAATTTACAGCTGTTAGGGCCCCTCCAATGAACTTCTGCATCCTTTCTGCAAGCAAACTGCTTTCTATCCACCTAAAACAATGATTTGAAATTGAAAATGTATCCACTGGTGAGTCACCGGCACCATATAATTTGAATTGGTTATGCAAATGGAGCCATAAATTCTCAGCAGCCCTAACAATATGGATTCAGCCCTAGAACTAAACATCAGGAGTAACCTTTTAAAGCTGCAAGCATGTTAAAAAGCACAAATGTTAGCCTACAAAAGCCTCAAAGCCCATATAAATATGCATAAGTGCCAGCGAATTGGGTGAATTAACAAGAGCTGCGCTCGCTTCACATCAGCACCCAGGAGTTTTCTTCTCCCCACAGCAGGAGCACCCATGGGAGCCTCATTTCAACACAGGTACTCAGAGGGCATCTCAAGTGCCAGGTATTTCCTCCAGTTCTGGGTGAGAGGAAGGTAATGAATGGGCTGAGAGGTTGGAGCCTCAATGCTCTCTCAGAGCATCCCTCTGCTAAGATGCTTCTCACCTCCTGCTGCAGAGACCAAGGTGTGGAAGGAGACAAGGCAGGAGGCTGCTTCCACTCCATCCTTAATAAAAATCCCCTGGGCCAAGCAAGGGGAGGGAAGGTGACATTGAAGGGACACAAATAAAACCTGTCCCTTGCTCTGGTTCACTGGGCCTGAGTTCCCAGGTGACACACTCCAGTTACAAATCCTTTCCCCAAATGGTTGAAGAATATTGCACAAAAAAAAAAAAAAAAAAAAAAAAAGTAAAGACCTCTAAAACCTCTGCTGATACCTCAAGACTTAAGAGAAACTGAGGGAATGATGGATTTGTTTCAGAGGCAAAGGAAAAGCAGATGGTTGGTTAGTTCAGATGCAGGTGTGAGCAGCTGGTGAAGAGGTGACAATCCACACCCGGTTCCAATTCACAAGCACAGGCAGGGAGGAATAACAGCCCAATGGAATTTCTTTATAGATTGTGGAGAACTTGCTCAGGGGGCCAAATTTGTGAATTGTTGGAATTTGAGGACGTCCTGGCATCCAGAAAGGCACTGGGGATAGCCAGGACAGCCCTGCCCTTCCACTCAGGCTGTGGTTTTACCTGCCAGGAAAAAAAAATCTCATAGTTTCCTCCTGTTCTGTTCACTTCATCGAAATCCAGTAAAGGAATTAAATGAAGCGACACTATTATATACTGTTACCTAGATCTTGACCTAGTAATTGATTTGATATCCTTCTTGTCATCCTCTAGTTTCTTGTCCTCAGAAGACTTGGTGTCCTGGAGGTTTTCATCCCCCTCGTCGTCGGATTTGATTTCGGAGCTGCCCGAGGAGACGCTCTGCCCTTGCAGTCCGGTTGGCATTCCTAAGGGAGAACACAAGGATGGGATATCAGGCAATGGGGTGGGCTGGGGGGGTGTCCCCTGCTCCCTGACCCTGCTGCAGGGTGACCCATGGCACAGCCCCAGCCAGGAGTGGGGCAGCAGCTCCAGAAAAAGGGTTTCAGCCAGGGCTTTGGGGGCTGTGAGAGGGGGGCTGAGGATGCCTGGACACTACTCCTGTGCTTCAATTCCTACAGCACTTTTCCTTCAGCTTAAAAAGATGTATATTTAATTAGCAATTTGCAGGAAACAATCAGAGAATCACAGAATTACCTTGGCTGGAAAAGACCTTGAAGAGTCCAACCCTTACCTACCACTGACATGTCCTTAACTAAAGCAGAGCTCCAAATACTGTACCTCAAACCCCTCTGGGGATGGTGACTCCACCACTGCAGAGGAGTCTGCCAGGTTTTGGAGAGTGCAAAACACTTTGCAATCTAAGGATGTGTCCAGTTCTGGGCCCCTCAGGTCAGGAAGGAGATTGAGGTCCTGGAGCAGGTCCAAAGGAGGGCAACCAGGCTGGTGAAGGGATCCAGCACAAGTCCTGTGAGGAGAGGCTGAGGGAGCTGGGGGTGTTCAGCCTGGAGAAGAGGAGGCTCAGGGGAGACCTCATCGCTCTCTACAACTCCCTGAAAGGAGGCTGGAGCCAGGGGGGGGTTGGTCTTTTTTCACAGTAGGTCTTTTTTGTCAGTAGGACAAGAGGGCATGGTCTTAAGTTGTGCCAGGGGAGGTTTAGGTTGGATATTAGAAAGAATTTCTTCATGGAGAGCGTGATCAGCCATTGGAATGGGCTGCCCAGGGAAGTAGTGGATTCTCCATCCCTGGAGATATTTAAAAAGAGCCTGGATGTGGCACTCAGTGGGAACCACAGGGGGAGTGGATCAAGGGTTGGACTTGATGATCTCTGAGCTCCCTTCCAACCCAGCTGATTCTATGATTCTGCCCTCTGCCACAAGGGGAGAAGTGTGGAATAGCGTTGGGGCTGATCCCCCCCTCAACCTCACACCTTTTGTGTCCTGCATCCTGCAGCATCTCTACGGTCTCAACTCAAAGCAGCCACGCTGCCAAAACCATCCCGGGGTGCCCCGGTTGTGCATTTGGGGGATTAAGAAAAGCCTTTGGGAGAGCAGAGCTGAATCGCCCCAGAGGGGACAAGGTCAGGGTGAGGGTGTGCAGGCAGGAGGTACTCACCCCGGTACGGGTCCTGGGGAGGGTTGAGCTCGGGGGAGGTGGCAGACTGGACAGGCAGCTGGGGGACAGGGACCTGGTTTGGCACCAGCGAGTGACTCCCGCGGAGGCTGACCCCATCCTCACGGTGTGCCCCGACCTGCCGGAGAGGGGAGAGGGAAAGGGTGAGACTGTGGGGGGCTGGGACACCGCTGAACCCCCAGGGAGCCCTGGAGAGGGTCAGGGAGAGCCAGCCCGGGGCTCCGGGCCCCGCTTCACCACCGGTACCACCGGGCACAGCAGCACTGCTGCCAGCAACACCTCCAGCATCACCACCTCCCGAGCTGCCAGCATCCCTCTGCACACACACACACAGCTCCGGGAGCATCACTGTGCAACAATGTGCACAGCACTGTGAGCATCACTGTGCACCAATATGTACATCACTGTGAGCATCACTGTGCACCAATGTGCACATCACCAGGAGCACCACTGTGCACCAATATGCACACCATTGTGAGCATCACTGTGCACCAATCTGCACATCACTGTGAGCACCACTGTGCACCAATGTGCACATTAGCACAGGCACCATGAGCATCACCACCACAGACACCACCGTGCATGCTGCCTGCACATCACCGCACACACCACGGCGTGCAACACCACGTGCACCACTCTGCACAGCACCGTGCACAGCACACACCAGGCACATCCCTGTGCACACCACACACCTCCTGCACACAGCCACAGGCACCACCACACACACTGTGTGCTGCACCGTGCACATCACCACTGCACACAGTGCACGTGATCACCCTGCAACATCACATCCCGGCGCTCATCCCATCCCCAGATACACCCCATCCTGCTGCACATCATCCCATCCCATCCCATCCCATCCCATCCCATCCCATCACCAGATACACCCCATCCTGCTGCACATCATCCCATCCCATCCCATCCCATCACCAGATACAGCCCATCCTGCTGCACATCATCCCATCCTATCCCATCACCAGATACACCCCATCCTGCTGCACATCATCCCATCCCATCCCATCCCATCCCATCCCATCAGTAGATACAGCCCATCCTGCTGCACATCATTCCATTCCATTCCATTCCATCCCACCTCATCCCATCCTATCCCATCAGCAGATACACCCCATCCTGCTGCACATCATCCCATCCCATCCTATCCCATCCCATCCCCAGATACACCCCATCTTGCTGCACATCATCCCATCCCATCCCATCCCATCCCATCCCATCACCAGATACACCCCATCCTGCTGCACATCATCCCATCCCATCCCATCCCATCCCATCCCATCCCATCCCATCCCATCCCATCCCATCCCATCAGTAGGTACAGCCCATCCTGCTGCACATCATTCCATTCCATTCCATTCCATTCCATTCCATTCCATTCCATCCCATCCCATCCCATCCTATCCCATCAGCAGATACACCCCATCCTGCTGCACATCATCCCATCCCATCCTATCCTATCCCATCCCCAGATACACCCCATCTTGCTGCACATCATCCCATCCCATCCCATCCCATCTCATCCCATCCCATCAGCAGATACACCCCATCCTGCTGCACATCATCCCATTCCATCCCATCTCATCCCATCCCATCAGCAGATACACCCCATCTTGCTGCACATCATCCCATCCCATCCCATCCCATCCCGGATCCTGTGGTGCTGCCTGCCTCATGCCAAGGCAGTGGAGCAGCTCGGGCAGGTAAAACATCAAATTGTCTCCCTGGATGCCGCAGCCGAGCGGGCTGATTCCTCCCCATCTGTCTTCCATCCCGTCCGCCAACAGATCTGACAATTATCTCCGTGCCCATATGCTTAATTGTGGGCTTCTCAATTCCCCCGTCGCCGTCAGAATCCCGGCAGGAATCGCCATTTGGCATTCTCCTTTCATTTCAGGGGAGCGGAGCTGCCATTCCCCTTCTTCCCTGGGATGCCGGAGAAGACTCTGACAGCGGGAGGTGCAGCTGCACCCCCCCGACCCCTCTGTAACGTGTCACCTGCCTTTCCAGCCCGAGAAGCCCAGTCCAAATTAGTGCTGGCCCCCTCTCATTAGCCACCCAGCCCCACGCCAGCCCTGCCAGCCAGGGAGGTTTTATTAAACACTGCAGTAACACCATCAACGGAGCTGACAGCACGGTGGAGACGTCTCCATCCCTCCCCTCGCCGACACGCTCGGGTTTCCTCCTCATTAAATCAAGGAGATCATTGGGAAGCAGCTGAAGAGCAAAACTGTCAGGAGTCCCTATGCTGGAAAAGCACCCGGGGTGGTGACATCCAAGAGACGTCGGAGGGGACAGAGGGACATGTGTCCGCACGGACAACTCGGCTCCCCACCTCCTCCGGGCTCTGGATCCCAGGGATGGCGGTGATAAAGCTGGAGGAGAACTGGGAATGGCCTCAAAAAGGAAGGATTCGGGCAGATGAAAAGATGGAGAGATGTTTCTAATCAGACGTACAAGATAATACAGGATAATTGTTAGCAGCGAGTGGAGACCGCAGGAGGAAAGATAAAAGGGAACCCTGCCAAGGAGAACTCCAGAAAATCTTTTCCTACCAGACAGAGCGCAAATACCCAAAAGCAAGTGTAAAACTGCAGAGACAAAAACTCTCCCCTTCTTGAGACATTTTAGCTTGGAGAATGTGTGCTACAAAGAAAGGCTGGAACTGGCAGGATTTGGGGTTCAGGATGAGTTGTCAGAGGGAGCCTGGAGCTCAGCACTTTCTCAAGACCTCGACAGAGGAATGATATCCTTCTGAAGAGAAAAAAGTGTTTTTTTGAAATATGCATGAAAGAAAATAGAAACTGTGGAGCAAACATCTTCTCTGTCCCCACCGGTCCCCAGCCCAGCTGGATATGACCCTGGGTGACCCAAGCAGAAGCTGTCCCAGCCTCCAAAGGTGGTCCTGCCATAAGCAGATGTTTCACCTTAGCCACCTCCACAACTCCCTCCCATCTGCTCTCCTCTGTTACTCCACAAAAGACAAAGACCATTTAGTTTTGAGCTCGAGGAAGACAAAGGAGCATCTGATATCACTTCTCTTTGGCCAACAACCACTCCTCTTGGAGCAGAGCTCCTGAACGTGGCTGGAAGCGTCACTCTGCATCCCTTCCTTTTCCTGCCAGCCTTCCCCAGCTCAATCCATGAGCAGACAGACAGGACCAGAGATGGCAAGCATCCCATCCTGCTCCTGCCCTGGAGCAGCCTCTCTCCTCCTCCAGAGCAACAGGAGATGCCTCCAGTTGGGTGGTCCAGCTTGAAGAGGACAACATGGTAATCTTCATGATTTGGCCTGACTTCTTGAAGACCACCTCTTCTCTCACCATGCTAAGAAGCAGACGTGGCAATAATTGAAATCCAAGGGTTTGGGGGGGGGGGGGATTTCTAAACTGAAGGCTTGAATTCAGAGGGAAACTAAAAAAAGAGATGCCACAAAGCCACCCCCACTTTACCACTGACATATGGATACAAATTTTTCTTTCTATTTTTAAAATTGGTGGCAAAAAAAAAAAAAAAAGATTTCTTCTGCTTTAGGTTCTCAAGAAATCTGGAAGGTGAGCACCTATGTCATACCTCACAGCTGAATAACACAATCTATCAGTTCTTCTCTCCTCTGTTACAACAATTCCAGGCTGGCTCGGTGAGCAATCCCTACCTGAAAAAAAGACCATTTCTTATCCACTGGGACTGCTGTGAAGCCCATTTCCCCCCTTCTCTGGGTGGCAGGCAAGCATCCCAGGATGCCTGCAGTATTTCCAAGCCACCATTCTTCCCAGGCCACAGACCATCCAAAACTTTCTATAGCTCTGGCTACTCAAACCACCACCTTGCAACAGCCTTTCCATGGAGTGTTGAGCTGGATAATTTATTTCTCCAGTTTCAATCCCATGCAAGAAGATTCAGGCAGCCCCATCATTTTGTTGCCCACAAAGAGTGCACCTTCTGAGACACCAAAAGACTTCAGCTCCAACTCCCCCAGGCTACAAACACCGTGGTACATATGTATCCACAGCAAAAGATCAAAACTACCCCAACACCGAGTAGTCCCACCACAAGCAGAGGACTCCAAGAGCTGGTTCCTGGCAGTGCTGTGGTTCTCACCACAACATGGCATCTCTCCACCTATGAGACACTGTCCAGCCAACCACTTTTTCCTTAAATGTCCCCTAAATAAGCTGGCCATCTACTTTTCTCCTTTAAACAGCATGACCAGGACCTTCAAGACCATTACAGTGCCACCAGCTGTGAGGGGACGCAGGGAGGTGACTCCCTGACATCAAGCCCACCCCACACCAAGTTTTAGGGCCCAAAAGCACGGGGTGTTGGCACCACCAGGGATGCAGGAGATGCTGCTGTTTCTCCTTCCCCCTCCCAGTGCCTGGTGTGTCTGTTGTGCAAACAACAGCTCTGCCCTGAGGTGGAGCAGAGAAGTGAATCATTCCCCCCAGCCCGGGAGTGTAGATTCTAAATCACACTTATCTTTAGAGAATCAAACTCACTTTGAAGTTCTATTAATATTTTATTTATTCCCAGCTCTTTAAACAGGTCCCTACTGCAGCACTCGGAAGACTGGAGTGGAAAAAACAAAAAACAACCCAACAGAGAAAAAAATCCTAAAAAATGTGCGCTGGAAGAGGTGGAGGGACAAATCTCTGCCTTGATTTCCCCTTTGCCATCACCACCACAGGCACACACAGGTCCCAAGCCTCCGTGCTGCATGCTTGGGGGTAAAGCACAATCTGCTTGAGATCATTCAGCCCAAGAGAAAAACCAGGAGAAGCTCCATCCCTGGTGGGTTGGTTATTAAGGTTAAAAAAAAAAAAAAAGCTGCCAGAAGATAAATAAAGAGAGGCACAGAGAAGAGTGAAGGATCAAAATCAGAGTAAGGATCAAAACTGTTCTGTGGACCTTGCAGGGAAGGTCTCTTTGGAGGCACGAACGTACGAGGCTGATGGAAACAGCAGAAAAACCTGGGCAGACAGTTCCTGAATTCCCACTTGCATTAGTCTTTTATGGCATTTAAAAAATGTCAAGAGCTGGAAGAAGGCTCGAGCTTGTCTTCGCTTTGCTTTTTCGTTTCTGTATCTGGTGACAGGTACTCAGTAGGAATAACAGGGTGTTCAGGTTACAGCAGTTTGTTTGAACTCCAGATTAGCTGCACTAGCTATCCAGCCATCGTGAGGCTGCTTTAAAAATAAGTGGAAATTAATTCCTGAATACTCAGCATTTATTTCCTGATGGAGGGGTACACCTTACTGAGCCCAGACACAGAACGCGATGCTGGGGAAAAGTCTCAGTTTCACCCTCGTTTTACAAAGTGCATTTTTCCTTTTTTTTTTTTTTAACAAATAAAAGTGTTCTGCTGTGGGGAAGACGGTTGTTTCATCCATCAGAAACCTAGACTGGTGCCTCTGACTTGCTCCTTCCCCATGGAACCCCAGCAGCCCCGGAGCACCCCGAGGCGCTGCCTTTCCTTGCATTCCCCGGGCTTCTCCCTCTGGCTCTGTGTCACATGGAAGGGGATGGAAACTTTCTCCTCCAGAGCAAGGAAATCCCCACCTGACCCCCATCTGAATCCTGAGCTGTGTTGGGGAACAAGCCTACAAAGGTTTCTTTCATTGCTTGCAGGTGGGCATGTGAAGCCCAGGCCCGGCAAGGAGCAGACCTTGCTGTGAAAAGGGGGAAAAGTCTTCCTAAAAAGTTAGGAGCTTTGCACCCTTCTCCTTCCAGTTAACCCTTCTCATCCTTCGAGGTGGCATTTACACCCACAGCTCACTTTACAAGGGAAATACTACAGGAATCCACCGCAGAAACTCCCACCCCTCACCTGGATCACAGCTTCGGGCACTGGTTGGGAAGAGATTTCTCCCTAAACACACCCATAGCATGAACAAACACAACCCCAGCAACACATTTCTTCCTTTTCAAGATGCTGACCTTGTGTTCTCCAATTAAATAAATAAAAACAGGCGGCGAGAAAGTTGTAAGGTGATGCATGTTAACATGTGTTCAATATTGTCCGAATTTATAAGCCTGACAGAAAGCAGATTTGTGCAAAGCCCTTATAAACCTCTCTGGCTATATTAAAAAGGGAACAGCACAGGGCACGCTGACACAAATGGTCTCTCACTGTACGTGTGCATTATTGGGCCAAATTATTCCCTCTTATTTAACTGCACCGAAGGCTTTCATCTCCACGCTATACAATAATAGTTTCCATATGACCGGTGGCTCAGCTATAAATAAGATCAAAAGCAAAAGAAAGGATTTAATAAAAAAAAAAAAAAAAAAAAGACGACATTAAGAGTGGCATTAAATCTGGAAAAAAAAAGCCAAGTTCCCTTTTTTATTTTTTTTTTTGCTTTCGGCAGGAAAAAAAAGTAGTGCTGAGCACTAAGCAGCTCGCCAGCTCTCCTAGGAGAGCCAGTTGTATGCAAAAGCCATTTAAAGAGAGCTGCAAGCAGCAGAACCCAGCTGCACCCTTACAGGGAAGGGGAAGAAGCAGCTGATAGCCAAAAAACCCAAGTGCCACGTCTCCAGGAGATGCTGGGACAGTGTCTGGGTGGCAGCGTGCCCACCCTGAGGCCAGGGGAGCATCCCGGGGGGCTGCAGGAGGTTGGATTCTGCACTGGGTGTTTGCTGGGTGGGAAGAGCTGGCTTTGCCCATCAGCACGTCCCATCCTGAAGCAAGGAGGTGGTTCTTCCCCAGGTTTGGGGGAAAACGTCCCCAGGTTTGCTTACCCACCGTGGGGAGAGAGAAGTCAAGGATTTTCAGGGAAAACCAAGCGGTTTGCCACCTCTTCTGGAGAGAAGCGGGTTGCCATGGAAGAGGGAAGCCACTGAAATAATCACTGCCATTTCTTTCCAAGGGAGGTGATTATTCATTTAAGGATTGGCTAAATCCAGAGATAGAAAATGCCCTAAAGTACACAATGAAGAATATTAACTCTTATTCACCAAAAGGGAGGAAACCATGCTGCAAGCAAGTCCGTGCACCTGGATGCTTTCTTTTCATTTATTCTGTGCTTTTGGGCCCCAATTCCAGATGATGGGTGCCCCATCCCCAGCATCAGGTGCCTGAAGGCCCTCGCTGCTGCCTTCCTCCCCAGCACCTGCCTCAGAAATTGTACCAAAAGCAGATTTTTTAAACCCAACCCAGCTGCTCCCATTTCAGGAGCGAGCAGACTCCGGGCTGGCCACGTGGAACAAGGTAGAAACGAAGCCCCAAATATCAATGAAGTGGTTTTTTTTTTTTTTTCTTAACCACGTGCCTAATGAGCTGGCTGGTAATGAATGGAGCCATTGTGGGAGGACAAGGCTTTCCAGAAAAGGTGTTGTTTAAATATTGGTCAGTGGTTTCTCCCCTGGTCAAAAATGAAGTTTATAGCTCCAAAATAATTTGAGAATATGATAAGGGCTGTAATTGCACAGCATTAGGAATGTCAACCAATTAGGCAGAAAATGGTGCTCTACAAAAACCCCACACGAGCTCCTGTTATGTCAGACTTCATTACAGGTCATTCTGCCTATTTTTTAAATTTTATTTTATTTTTTTAAATTTATATTTATATTATACCTGATAACTCAAAAACCCCGTCAAGCAAAACAAACCACAGGCAGAGCAGCTACAACTGTGCTAAAAGCTCAGAAGAGAAAAAGACAGTAAGACAAACCAGCAAATGCCAAATTTTGCCTTTCAAACCACGCCAAGTGGCTTGACTCTTTTTGTTTATATACGAATGACATAACCGAATTACTTCATGAGCTGCTACTTTAATTCCTAGGGGTGGAAAATTCCATAAGTTAATTTAATGTGGATGTGAAAAAAATAAAAAAATAAAATACACACGAACAGGCTCCCTTCCTGTGGGCCCTGGTGTGAAGCGTGCAGCAGGCTGGCCTTCTAAGCACTGTCTTAAAAATAGCATGTACTGGTTTTGCTGTTTTATAAATTATTTTCCTCCATGCCTTCATGCACTGCTCCAGAACCACGCAACTTTGAGAAGTCCTCTGCAAAAGCTGGAGTTTTGCTGTTCCCTGCAGTGCAATCCGAAAGGTTACGACCAAATCCCTGCAATCTGCACCACCTCTGAAATAACAGGAACTGGGGAAAGCCAGGAAATTCACAGCTTCAGCTGAAAATATACACTTAGCTCATGCCCTTGAGAGATGGGGATGGGCAGATTCAATCAGCCCCAAGTCTGACTTTTCACCTTGACCTGCAACTCGGGAAATTTTGGCCTCCAAGCCCCTTCCAGGGAGAGGAATGTTCTGAGCAGCCTGACCACAGCCCCCCCCCCCCATCATTCCCATTTCTCAGTCGCTTCAGGCTCTTCCCAGAAGTTTCTCTGCGGGTGTCCGGGCTGGTTCTGTACCTCCTCCATTTTAATTACATTTGCAATCCCATGGATGCTCGGGCAAGTGCTTAACATCAACGTCACCAATGGTCCCACCAGGCAGGAGTTGTGGTAATAAAGTTAAGTGCAAGTGTGTTTGCAGAGCCCAGATCTGGATGGGAAACCTGAACCTCCATCTCCCCTGCTCCATGTGGGGGTCACCCCAATTCCTATAACCCCAAAGACACCCACAAAGGGACCAGCCCTGGTCAAGAAGCTGCTGCACCATGGTTTTGCAGCTGGGGCACGTTGCAGGGATGCTGGGGCACACTGGGAGGGATGCTGGGCACACTGGGGTGATACTGGGGGACCGGATTCTTCTCCCAACTGAGGCAGCTGTGCCTGACCCTCTGCAAGGGCTTCTCCCCTGAACTCCTGCACCTCAGGGCTGCGATTTAAAAAATAACCCGATTTTGAGACTTTCCTGCTGCCTTTCTCCTGCTGGAACCCAGCTGAGCGTGCAGCACCCTCAGGTTTTCACCAGTAAACCAGTTTGCTGTAAACCAGTCTCAGCCCCATCGTGTGTGTTTGTAAATGGTGTGAATTAACACACCTCCATTTGCTCCTGGCAGAGGGGAAATGAGAAGCAGGGCCATCAGCAAATTCCAGGGGGCTGCTAAAAATTAGGAACTGCTTAAACACTCTCCTTACTGGGCTGCTAATAATAAAAAAGAATAAAATAAAATAAAATAAAGCACGGGAATGTAACAGAAGAAATCCCTTTCAAGCCAGGCTGCCGCAGCAGACCCTTCCTGCCGCACAGCTGTAAACCTGGCCCCACGCCACCCCACCCAGAACCCTGCAAATTCTCCTTGCCAGCAGCATCTGACCCCAGCTCTCCTCTTCTTTGGGGCTGGGGGGCAGAGGGGGTGGGCAGAGCCGGGCACAGCTCCGAGGTGCACGGTGGGCACCGCCGCTTCCATCGCCGCGCTCGGCGACGTTTCCGGTCCATACCTCCCACTGCTACTTTATTTACTGCAGCTGGCCAGCCTTTTATAGCCTGTTTCATGTATTAAAATTCAAATGTGGAAAACATTACCACTATCCTCCTTGATTTTTTTTTTTTTGGGGGGGGGGGGTTGGTAAATTTCCCTCCCCTTCAACTTCCTTTTCAGCGTGGAATGTATCAACTGGTCAAAGGCTAACTTCAGACTGACTCCACTCAAAAACTATTTCCTTTGTTCTTCTGTTTTTCCTTCAAAATTCATACCAGTTTTTCCAAAAAGAAATTAGCGGGCCCGACTCCTTTGCCCAAGTTACAGTTTCAGACAGTGAGTAATGCTGCCTGGGAAGGCAGCAGGCTCTGGGGTTTGGGTGAAATGTCCCCGTCTCGCTTGCAAAGCATCCACTACCCTGCTCTGCCCATAAACTTACTTAACAAAAAGTTAAATAAAGTTAAAACCTTTCCAAAAAGAAACCCCAGTTCGACCCCACCACTTGGTGCTTCTCCTGAAAAACCACGTGCCTCCGTATTGCTAAAAACACAGGTCTGGAGAATACTGAAAGTACAAGGCCACGCATTCCTAAAAATACAAGGCCACATATTCCTGAAAACACAAAGGCATTTTTTTTAGGTGCATGATACCAGCACTTCCATTCCTCCTTGTTCCTGCTTTTTTTTTTTTATTTCTTCTTGGTTTCAATCGAACTTCACCTACATCTGGTATTGAAGTGAGGAGCACATATTTATGGAACAAACTGTCTCTGAAGTGATGCCCTGGGTGCATGTTGCATCAGTTTAACATATGCAAAGCGAACAAAGCTACAAAAATTAAACTCTTTTCTCTTGATTGAGAGCAGATACGCCCAAAGAGTTGTAAGTCACAGATCTGGCTTTTAATAAAGCCAGATTTCTTCATTAAAAGCAGTATTGTTTAAACACTGGAGGAAAAAATAGCTTTGTACAAACTAAAATCTTAGATTATATGTATCCCAAGTGTATTTAACATATTACCTGAGGCCAAGCTAAATTACAATCTAGAGTTTCCTTTTGTGAATTCTCAGCAACTGCCACAGAGAGCAAAACAATGTCTGGTTCATGCTAATTTTATTGGGGAAGGGGAGAGGAGATGGATTTAACTGAGAGGCTGAAAAAGCATCTTTTTACCTCTCAGTGCCTTTCCTCAGACCATTCCCAGTTTACACTTCACTTTTTTTTTTTTTTTTTTTTAATCTGTGAATGATGCGGGCTCAGTTGTGGCTTTTAATGATATTTTCCCCCAAGACAGAGTCACTTTTATTAACATCTAATTTAATGAGGAGCAGAACCTGTCACAAAGCTACCCCAATAAAAAAATAAACAAAAAACCCTCCGTATTTTCCTTTCTCAGGTACTTAATTTGAACAGCTGATGTTACATTTTAAGAACCTGAAGCAAGAGAAGCTGGATTTAGCATAGGACATCGTATGTGGCCAAGTTTGAAGAGAAGAAGGTCAAGGTGAGCTGGGTATGGATAGCTGAAAAGCAAATTTTTTCTTGCAGGAGACAGCTGGGATATTTAATTTCCAGCCAAGATGGCAAAGCTCAGTTGTAAAGGCTTTGGCTGGTGGTCAGTGCTAAAGCTCAGACACAAACCCTTGTCCTCAGAGGTGGGACAAAGAGAGGGCAAAAGGCTGGGTCCAGCCAGAAGAACCTCCCCCAGCACCAGGCAGGGCTCAGAAACAGCCCTGCTGAATAAAACCCCTCTCTCAATACCTCTGGAAGCTAATTATTTTATAATCACCTCCCCAGCTATCATGACAGAGCCTAGCTGGGCATCCCCAGACTGAGGATGTGGTAATTAGCAAATAATTGGCCACCAGAAGAAGCTCCTTCCTTCCCCTTGCAGTTGCCTCAGACCTGGGCATCAAAGTTTTTCTTTCTTTTTTCTTCCCTTGCAACCAAAAAAAAAAAAAAAAAAAAAGAAGAAGGAATCCTGCTTGAATCCCGTCAAATAAAACTTTAAATGTTTGCATTTTCCATATGATGTCTAATCCTATTTGGAATGCTTCTGAACATTTGGCCTTGATTACATCTTGGAGCAATGAATTTCACAGGTCATTGTGCGATGAATAAAAAGTATTTCTTTTGGTCAGGTTCACTGAATGTCCCCTTGTTCTTTAATTACAAGGCAGGATGAATAGGAGAGCTAGATTTACCTTCTCTATGCTGTCCATTATTCTGTGTACCTCTATTATGTCTCCTCTTATTCATCTCCTCTCTACACACAATCCCCACAATCTGTTCAACCTCCCTTCACAGGAAAATCCTTCCATGCTTGCAATCATTCCTGCTGTTTGTCCCCAGACTCCTCCTAATTCCACTACACTTTTTTTTTTTTTTTTTTTGTTAGGAAAACCAAACCAGAAGACAGCTCCAGGGAAGGTACAGCCACATATATGTATATGGAAATATATACTCAAGGCTGATCCTGCCACTCCAGCTGCCCTGCTGTCCTTTCTCACGTGCCTGCTAAATTCAAGGGGGTTTTGGTCTTGGTTTTGGGGTTTAGGGACTTTAGGGCTTTGGTTTTAGGGGGTTTTGGGTTCTAGCCCACTGTGGAGAAATGCCCACATGACTCTAGCATGCTCACAACCCTATATTTGTATGATTAATTGAAATTCTTCCTCTTAATCTGCCCTGCCTTCCCCTCTGCGTGTGGGATGAGCTGAGGATCAAGCCCAGTCCCCCCCCCCCCAGCGCCGGGCAGCAGCGAACTGGCCATGGATCTGTCAGGTCCTTTGCTCTTTCCACATGTTTTTCCCTGGTCTTAATTAATCTAACTAGCTTGAACCATCAGCAAATACTCCCAGATAACTCCTCGGCCCCTTCCTCTGATCCGCGTGTGAGTAAGCGACGCTATTTCTGGAATGAAATTTGGAAGCATCCAACCCAACGCCTTTTCCTTTGAGCTGACCAAGCTCGGCTCTGCACGGGCACAACTTTGTAGCTTCCCACCCAAGAACTGCTGCTCCCCAGCTCCTCCAGGACTCTCGTTTTTCCCACCAACTTCTGCTTTAGGATTTCTGCAGCCCCAGATGCATTGTGTTGGAGGGTTTGATTTTTCGGACCCGCAGAGCCACGCTTGTCCTTTGCAGGAGAGAAAACAACTGCAAAATATCAGCTCTGCAGATTCCCAGAGACCTGGGCAGTGCATCTCAGGCAATCACAGCCCCCATCCCAAAGTTTTTTGTGCCACGTCCCTTTCCCAGGCAGCAGAGACAGACTGGGGACAGGCAAAACACGAGCAGCAGCCCGAGGAGGGTTTGTCAGAGTCAGGCTTCCGAGCTATTTCACATTAAAGAAGGGTCATGGAACCCGGAGTGAAACACAGGCCAGGGTGAGCACAGGCAGCTCCAACTTGGAACTACTTTTTTCCCCCAAATCTAACCATGTGTTTAAAACCGGGACGGGATCACCGCCCACTCCTTACAACCGGAGCCAAACCTGATGCTAAGCCCTGCACGCAGCTTCCCGAGCCAGCAGGAAAACACAACATTCTCCCTATCCCAATGCAAAAATGGAAAAAAAAAAATAAATACAAAATAATTTCAGGACCTGGGGAAGGGCTGTGACTTTCTGTTCACCCAGAACTCAGACATCAAAGAATTATTTCACCCCCCTGAAGAACAAATAAATTACCCACGCGTCTACCCTGCACCTGCGGGAGGGCAAAGCGGGGCTGTGCCACCAACCCGGTGACAGAAAGGCAGAGCACAGCCCGACCTCCCCTTGCTCCTGCTGCCGGGTGACAACGGCCACGCCGGGTGACAACGGCCACACCGGGTGACAACGGCCATGCCGGGTGACAACGGCCACACGGGCAGCACCGAGAACCCGGAGCAGGGCAACCAACACCGACGGGTGCCCTCCCCGGCACCAACCCGACGGGGTGCCGTGCCCTGAGGAGGAACCACCCCACCTCACCCCCGAAGGCGTCACCCGTTGTGTCCCCAGCTCACCATCAGCGAGTGCCTGTTGGCGGAGAGCAGGCCGGTGCCGTATCCGGAGCCCAGCCCGGCCATGGCCCCGTTGTGGGAAGGGCCTATCAAGCCGTGCATGTCGGCGTGACCCCCGGGCATGGCGGTGGCCGGGCCCACCGCGTGGTTGCGGAGGACGTGGATGGCGTCGTCCAACCTCTCCAGGCGGTCCTCGATCCGGCTCTGCTGCGGGCGGGAAAGGGAAAAAACGGGAAAAGCATCAGCAGGAGGGAAGGGCTGCCCGGCACCCGGGGAGCTGGCAGACAGTCCTTCCTTCTACACCCCTTGGTGCTTTATTGATTGATTGATTTGCAGTTTGGTTTTGGCTTTTTTAAACATTCTTATTATTTTTTTTAAAATGCATATATATATATATTTATTATTTTTTTTTCTTCTGGTGAAAAGAATGGTTTTGTTTCCCTAGGGCAATGTTTGGAGTAGCGTTGTGGGGAAGGAGAGAGCATGGTTAACACGAGTACAGCTTTGATTTTCATGGGCAAAACAGGTTCAATGATTCCTCATGAACATAATCATTACAGTACATATGTTGCCCTCTTACGTCTTTGAAAAGTTTTAGTGATACTTAAAAAAAAATAATAATAAAAATAAAAATTAAAAAAAGAAGTAGAAGTAAAGAAATCAATATTGTAATCAAACTCTGGCCGGGATTTTCCTCCCCCCATCTGATTCCAGGATCACACACAAAGAAAGAAAAGAAACTACCATGTCCTTACAGCCAGATGGATTTTTCCCTATGGATATGCACCCTGAAACCACTTTTTATCACTGGCAAAGCAGCAACAAGTTCTCTCCCCTAAGTCAGCAGCTTCTTGCTGGTGAGCACTGTGGCACCAAAGGTCCCAGGGGACAAGGGGTGCAGGGCTGTTGCCACCCCCCCTGGCTGCAATGCCCTTGGGCTCCCTCCAACCAAGCAGCTGAGAAGGATGGCTCCTTGCCTCCCACTCCTTCCAACCATCCTAAAATTCATCCCAGTCCCTGGAAGGGTCTCCAAGGAGTCCCAACACTGCACTCCTGCTTAGCCAAAAAACAGCCTCTGAGGTGTCCAGCCCTGAGGAGAAGCCAGGGGCTTCACCAACCTCAAAGCTTTAGCCTGCTCTTTGAGAGGGACCCATCTGCGGTGCCACGGTCTGGGAACAACCCACTACCTGCAGAAACCCCTCTGCTCTGCTCCCCCGGCCCCACTGCTGTCCCCAGCTGTCCCCAGCAGAAGGCACGTGGAGACCTGGCCACCTCGAGCCTTTGCTCTTTGATAAAACACAGGAGGGGGAAGCTCAGCAGGGGCAGCCAAAAAGAATTCAGCATCGCTTACAGAGCTCTTCAGCAAAGCTCTGAACCAACCCATGGCTCTCCACAAACCCAAGTTACTAAAAAGCCTCCAGAAGACAGCCTAGAAAATATCACAGTCAGTCCTAAGAAGGATTTCTGTATCAGGGTGGAAAACCCACTCCAGGCTAACCCCTGACTCCAACAACTTTCTAACCACACCACGGGGACCGCAGCATCGCCCCGCACTGGGGGGTTCAACTTGGGAATTCTCTGCTTGCCTTTTTTTTAAAGGCAGCTTTTAAGCTCTAGCAGTGTTTATTTTCCACCCAAAAATAATTCAGGTGTTTCACACTGATCCTGAACCCCTCCTGGACTTCCAGCTGGGAGCAACAACCAACAGAGAAGAGCAAGATATCAAACTCTCTACAGCTCTTCTCTGTCCTAACATGGTGTTGGCCAGTTCCAATTCCCTTTAACCCCCTCTGCCACCCAAACTTTTAGGACCAGGTCAGCCCAGCAAGCTCTGCCACCAGCTTTCCCCAAGGAGATGACTCCTGGCTTGACTGATGGCTGCTCCATCCCATGTGGTGGCCACCGTGGCTTTCTCCTCCCATTTTCTCTTCAATCCATTCCATTCCATCTGCCTCCTCATCCTCCCCTCTTTCTATGGCCCTTGCTGCCCTTTTCCACAGATTTCAACTCCAGTCCAGCAAGAGACCCTGGCCAGCAGCACCATCCCCAACCACATCACACATCTAGAGCACGGGGTCCCCATGGTACGGATTTAGAGGTGGGAAAATCGAGTCCGAGGGCAGAGCGGTCACTAACGAAATGAAAACCTGTGTGAGAAGAATGGATGAGAAATGGAAAGAACAGCAAGTAAAATACTGAGGCAGAGGAGGTCACTAATCAAAACATACCAAAGAGTGTAAGGGACCTTCATAATTGGGAGATGATGACGCTTGACCTCCATTTCTAGACCAAACAGCTGTGCCTGCTAATAGTAAAATTGGAATTACCATTAGAACTATGCAAACAAAAATGGCTTTCAAACTTTTTTTTTTTTTTTTTTGGACAGTTTTGTAGACACGTAAATGCCGTATTCCGGATAGACTATATAGAGCAGACATATGGAGAACTTCCAAAATACACACCAATGAAAAAATAATTAAAAAAAAAAAAAAAAAAAGGTATTTTTTGTAGCTAAGCACGTAGATGCAGGCCACAAAGTTCCCCCGGGCTGCTCCTCTGCATAGAGGGCTGCATTCATTCATTCATTCATTCAGCAGCTGGAGCTGCCAGAGGCTCTGGGAGAAGGAAAGGTTTCCGTGGTGGAAGGAGATGCAGAGCCCTGTGTCAGCCCAGCCCATTCTCCTAGCCTTGCTTCCATGCTCAGGGCCACCCATGACATCACCCCACCAGCCAGTTTGCAAAATCTGACAAAAAAAAAAAAAAAAAGAAGTCAGGAAAAGCACTGCACACCACATTCAGGGAGAGGCTGATAAGGTTTGTGCTCTCTGCGGGCAGATTATTTGGTTTGGCCCATTGAGACCCTCCAAGGTCTGAGCAAAAACCTTCTGGTTTCTATCCACTGCTCAAAATCTGTTCCTGCTGCTGCTGCAGGAAGAAAAGGGCTCCTGGGCTCCAGCAGCACTATCTAAGGAAAAAAATTTCCCTTGTGAAAGAGGAAAACATAGGGGGGAAGAATTTTTTTTTTTATCCCAAGTATTTTTCCCCAACAGCTTTTATTTATATATATATATGTATGTATATATATAAAGCACAATGCTTAGACAATTCATAATGCTCTTTTCTATGAGTGATGTCCTGAACGATCTCATAAAACAGGGTTAAGAATTGGAGATGGAAGTATCAGGACTTTAATCTTAATGTCCCTATTGAGGGGCATTTGCTTGGACTGAGACAGCCCAGGGTGAACTCATGGCAATTTTTTTCAGGCTCTCACAGTTAATTTTTTTTTTTTTCCTCATAAAAGTTAAAATTATGTCAGATCTAATTAAAACTTAAATCTTGCCTTTTCTGGGCCTCATAGAGCTTTTTGCTACAGCCCTGAATGGAGCAATGAACAGCAATTGCTACTTGGAAAATAATTTTAACTGGCCCTTGATATCTTTGAGGGAAAGGGTTTTGCACGAGCACTTTCATCGCTTATTTAGATGCACTTATGCTCCTTATTTTTATTTCTTTGGAGACTCAGCTCTCCCTGTTTACCCAGGAGAGCCTGCAAGAAGCAACACAGCTCCTATCAGGGAGGGACCTGGGTCTGCAGAACCTGCCAGCTAGCACAAGCTTCCCTCCATCCCTCATCCCAAAAGGCTCTTGTCACCACTCTTAGCTCCATGTCTCTGAGCCTGGGGAACTATTTTAAAGGATCAGAAGCCCAGGAGCTCCCTCCAGCTCTGACCTGCTCCCCACGCCCCATGGCAAAGAAGGTATGGATCACACCTGCCCTATGGAAACACGCTGGCATTTAGGATTCCCAGAGAGGTTACCAGGATCCAGGACTCATGCACAAAGAGGAGGAGACCAAGGTCTTTGGTTCTGGGTGATAAAGACCCGGTCTCAAAGAGGAGATGGGAATCTAAGAGGCTTTCTCCAAAGTGTTAGTGTGGGAGATGAAGCCTGACACTCTCCTAGCCAAAAAGTCTTAAGGCTTGAGAAACTGGAATTACATTCAGGTAACCATTTAAAGCACCTGATGCTCAGGAGAACTATCCTGGGCCTCCGGATCTTTTTTGTTTTATTAGTAAAGTGGGTCTGGGTAAAGTTATCCCAAAGTATAGAATGAATCAACGGGATTCCCAAGGGCTCACTTTGTCCCAAGAGACACTTCATGGCTCAAACAGGTTTCTGCCTCGGCCCCAGGAGGGGACAGGGGAATACAGAAGGAGAAGGACCTGGAGTGGGGCTTGGGTGTCCCTGCATGGTGTCCACATCACAGGGACACGTTGTGCCCAGGGCAGGAATCATCTGCCCCAAGAGCCCGAGGGCACGGTGGGGAAACCACACTAAGGATGTGCAAAGCCCCAGCTCTGCTGCCAAGGCATCTCCCTGAGAGCTGCAACCACCTTCTCTCCACACTGGAAATCCAGGCTGTAGGAAACCTCCCTGCTCATCTGGCCTGCTTTGGACCAGGATAAAGGGGATTTTCTGGTTTGTACTTTTGCTTTCAGCTCAGTCTCTTGTAAGTAGTTGCACTCGCTGAAATGAACAGCAAGTTTCTCAGCCAGTGACTGCTCACACTCAATGTTTATAGTTACAGCCAGAGACTGGCATGCAGAACAAGGACACTGCTCAGCTCTGAGGAACATTTTACCCTCCAGAAGGAGTAAGCAGGTCCCACCTGAACCCCTCCTTTGGGGAGGAGCAGACAAGACAGATGTCAGAATTGACCAAACAGAGTATTCCATCCCATACACCTCATACTCAGTATAAATTGGAGGGATCACAAGGGTCAAACCCTTCCTGCTTCACTTCCTTGCCTGTTCCCTGTTTTTGCTTCAGCATCCTGGGAGGATTCCATCCATTCCTCTGCCTGTGGTCCTGATCTGTGCCAGCCTGAATCTGTCTGTTCCTGCCTCCAGCTCCTGACTGTTCCTGACTCCAGGATTCCAGCCTGGACTTTCCCAGGGCTGCCCTGCAGCCTTGGTGCTGACGTGAGAGTTATTGGGGGGAAGGAGGGAGGAACGTGGGGTCAATTTTCCTGTCTATTTGTATAGAGTTAGTCATTTTTCCTATTTATCATTACTGTTTCATTAAAATTGTGTAGTTAAGTTTCCAACTAAAGTCTCTCTCCCTTATTCTCTCTCCTTTTTTTATCAGGGAGGAGAGGGGGATTAATAGAGAGCATCAGTTATTTGGTTGAATTGCCAGGCCAGTGTTAAACCCTGACATTATCCCACCACGGCCACCCGGGATCAGCCGGGGCTGCTGGTGGGGTGCCCAGCTCACCCCCGGGACTGCAGGAGCTCAGCTTGGCATCTCCTACCAAAAAATAGGTTGAAACGTTCAGTAAAATAGAATTGTAACAACAATACCTGAGAGAGAAGGGGGAGAACCAACAGGAGTTGAAGGATTTGATGAAAAGCTGTTGTTGGTGTGATCTGGAGAATAGATCTTTAAAAGATGATACAGAATTAATCTGAAGCCATCACAAACTGATGCAGAAAGAAATATGGAATTCTTAACGCATTCAGTTCATTTCAATGAAAGCAGGACAGGTTAAAAAGCCTCTTATTCAAATATTAATATTTTTATAAAGGCAAAACTGTATTAGATGCAGGAAGCTAGACAACAGACCCCCCTGGATGGGAGCAGACACTATCCCATTAAACTACAGTTTCTGATTGCCCCACAGATCTGCTACAGTCAATATACACATTTTCATTGCATCAACTACTTTACAAATGAGTCTCAATGAACAAGGGCTTAAAGCAGGCCTGAAAGTTTGGTTTTTTTTGTTTTTTTTTTTTGTTAGGCTGAAATCCCCTAACAGCCAAAATAAAGCAAAGGGAGCAGAGCACAGTAAACCCTGGCACAGCAGGTAAGCTGCAGCAGCAGACTCCAACTACTCGTCCACTACTCCAGGGAGAAAGCCTCCGTGTGCCCCATGCCTGGGTGTCAGCACCCTGGGGCATCCCTGCTCCCCACTCGTGCCATTTGTCAGGGCACCACTTTAAAGTGGATTCTGTACTGTATCAGTTAATTATTTCAGGCAAACTGGAGTTGGACTTTTTTTTTTTTTTTTTTTTTTTTAATGAAGCATCGAGGAATATGCAAAAAAAAATATATATATAAAATAATAAAAAAATTAACTCTCATGAGAACTCAATGGAACCCACTCTGCCCAGAAAATAATTCTAGTGGTCCTTGTTAAAAGTCAGCTCGTGCCAACCGGTCCTGCAGCCATAGCTGGGGCACGGCAGGGTTTCCTCCTGCTTGGAGCTGGAAAAGTGCTGTGCCCCAGCTAGCTGGGTAGGAGGTGGGAACTGCTGACTTTCAACAGCAACCACAGCAACTGAATAGGTGGAAACTGCCGTGAAAAATAGAAAAGCTAAAGGCAAATTCAAAAGGAATCCAGTTTGTGGATGGCTTGGGAGTGTAGAAGTCATCCACAAACTGGGTTCTGTTCAGCCCTCCCTCACCCTAGGACAGGCAGTGTGTGACTAACAGACAGAGTCACTGAGACCAAGGCTTCCCCTCTTTCCATGTCTATTCTACCATAAAATTAGGTCTAAAACTTTTTAAACACCATTTTCACACTGATTGTTCAATATTTCGGTTGGCAGTATCTCCACGCGGGTGACCTCTGAGACCACATCTCTCCTCTTTGCTGCTCATCTTCGTAAACTCCAGGTCGTCCAATTCTGATTAAAGTTCACACTTTCAAAATGGTAAATGTGTATTCCAAAATAAATATTTCCTTACAGAGGCGAGTGCTTTCCCCAGCGCATCACCAGTCTGCGAGCTGCCTGCTGCCCCACTTCCTCTGTTTGCTGAAAAACAAAAGACTCCATGTAAAAACAGACAGTGAGACGTCACAGACTTCTATTCCTGGTCCACTTACTCATAATTTAATTGCGTTTTAATGCTAATTATACAAAATTAATCTTTAATTACCATTAATTTGTTTGCTGAGGTAGCTCTCAAACACATGCGCGCTCTATTTTTGCAGGTAAAATACAAACTTGACATGCTGGTTTTTTTATGAAAAATAGATGGCATTTTGACAGTACTTGGCCAGAATGTTTTACTTTTTTCTGAACAAAAGGCTTCTGACTGCAGAAGGTGCTCAAAAGTATGGAAAAGATGCAAGATGCAAGCCTGGGATGGGGAAGCACTGCTGCCACCCCTGCCTGCACCCGGAGCCACAGCCCACCCCAAGGCAAACCCACTCTAACAAGGTTTTTCTTCTTCAAAACCTCCACAACACCCATATATGAGGGCAATCTCACACAGAAACTGTCAAAAACTACCACCAAAGAACACTGTTCACTGGGAATGCCAGGGCTCAGCCTGCTCAGCCCCATCCCTGGAAGCGGTCCCTAATTCCAGGCTCCAGCCTCCCTCCCTGCCAGGGAAGGACAAAATGCTGTTAACAAGCAGCTACCCACTATTTCATTTGCTCCTCATTCTCTCTCCACCCCTGCTCCTTTGTAGACTTCTCAATGCATGCTTTAAAGATGTGATTAAATTCCACATGGGCTTTTCCAAATGTCCCTTTTGGCTTCACGTGAACATTTCACGAGCACTCACTGACATGAGTTTTTCACCCTCTCTCTCAGATGATGGATTTGCAGCTTTTGTAGAAGAAATTTAGGGCAAAAAAAATTCTGGTGCAGCAGGCTACTGGTTTCTAATACTCAGGTGACAGGATTAAAAACTTCTCCCTTACAGGAGAAACTGCAAGAAATAAAAATCAGGAGGAAACATCCCACTGGTTTCAGCATCTCTGTGCCCATTTATCAACTAAAAGCACTCCTGCCTGTTATCAAGACTTCTACTGTCATCTCCAAGGACTCTAGAGTCAGAAGACATGAAACAAGCAGTCAACAACCCCCCCAAAAAACAGATTAATGTTTGGATCTCATACGTAAAGGGGTTTGACTGCCTCCAGCCCCTCCATCTCCCCCTAAGCTCCTTGCAGGCTCTGCACCACGAGGCCATGGGATCCAGAAGTGGATGGAAAAGGGAGTCAGGGACCAAACTGCTCACACAAAGTGCAAGTAGAGGCACTTTTCTGGTCCTTAAAAAGCAATACTAAAAAGCCTCCTTTGAGTTTCACCCTGGTGTTATTCAGTTAAACACTCAGGGCATGATCAGGAGAAGGGGTGGAGCCATTCTTTAGGCTCTTGGTGTCCCTACAGTCAGCTAATAACTAATTTTACACAGCCCAGCACTCAAAGCAGATGTGCTGAGCTGCCTGTGAATGCTGCAGCTCCACATCCAAGCTCTGGGAATCTCCCTGCACCCAGGGATTTCCTGCCACCCACCTCCCTTCCCAGCAACCTTTCTGCTCCACCTTCTCCAACCTTCCCCCGAAAACATTTCTCTTGCTACTAACTCCATTTAGTTTTTGTACAAACTCGTGCAGTGTGGTCTGCCAGTACATCTTTGCCAACTCCTTTCCCCCCCCCCTTTTCTTAGTTAAACTTTTATTATTGCATATTTGAAAAGGTCCCTGTCTGCCAGTGGCAGCTTATTTGTGATCTCGGCTCAGTTTGATATTTGGCCTCAAGATGTATAAAGAAAGCTACATAAAGAAATGTGAAGACAGCTGGAGCAGGCAGTGTCAGCTAGAGATCCAACTCATCAGAGTAATTTCAGGTTGGAAATCACCATCTAAAGGGTTGCAACTTGAATAATACCAGGCAGATGTCCAGAAATTCAGTTACTTCGCTCTAAAGTGAATGGTGAATCGAAATGTAAATCATGCATTGTTTTTTTTCTTTTTCTAAGTGACTCTAACTGCATTATGCTAAAATTAAGTCCTACATTTGTCTGTCTGAGGGCTGCTTACTCCTAATGAGATGAGCTATACTGGTCCTGTGGGAGAAGCAAAGGCAGGGACCAGAGTCTTGCTCCACGTGCTCTCAGAAACCTGACCACGTCTTCCATCAGTTACTGCTAAAGAACAAAGGAATTCTTCAGATACACTGAATATTAAATTTTTCCTGCAAGACTTTGAAGACAAATTAGTGTGATAGGCCTGGAAAACATACCAGGAGAGGCTCAGCAGTGTGCAAAGTGACCTTTTGCAGGGACGAGGGAACTTCTCTGGGACAGGGATGCTTGAAGAGGTTTGTAACATGGGGAAGGCAAATTCACATTGTTATTTGCTGTTCTCCCCACACAAAAACTGAAAGCCACCCATTAAAAAAGGGTTAGCTTTGTTGTTTTGTTTTTTTTTTTTCTTTCTCAGTGGTGTCCAGTCAGATGGAGAGGAAACTTGTTGCTTTAAGACCAAACATACAAACAGGTTTAAAATGCACTGGGCAAATTCCTGGAGAACATCATCCATTGGTGGCTACTGAGCACCAGACAGAGCTGGGCTGGCTCTGAGATGCAGGCTGCAAAACCCTGAGGTGGAAGGCGAGGACACATGGGCACTTCCAGGTGCTGGGTTTGGGATTCCAGTGGACAAAATGTTCGTGTCCCCCCCCAAAAAGCTGGGACTACTTAAATACAGAATCAGCAGTTGTTGGCCCACCCCTTTACCACTGGTTTCAAAGGCTGAGCAAGGGTAGGATGAGCTCTGAAAAAGCTTGGGTGTCCAGAACAGCATCCAGAATGGAATAAAATGTCCAGGAAAAGTAAGGATTCTTCAAACTAGGCTGGGCCATGCATTGTAAAGAGCAATGCAGAGAGTCAGAGAATGTCTGAGCAGCCCCTGCTCCTTGGCAGGGTAAGACCAATCCTCAAGTGGTTTTCTAAAAAGAAAGAAATTTTAAAAAGTAGAAGGCAGAACAGATATGGATTCTACCTAAATAAAAGGCTTTCATCACATCCAATAAATGCTCCTCCACTTCCCTTCAGTATTTGGAAGACAACCATACAATGTACAGCTTGAGCAAGATGAGGGATCTCAAGCAAGTATTTAATGCAAGGTATAGAAAAACTTTGTAAAAGAGCAATTTCAATGACTTAAACAGCCATTATTGAAAGCTTTTTCATCAGAATTAGGCACAATGATTCTCCAGTAATAACTGGAGAATTCAAGGAAAAAAAGGAGAACATAAGAAATGCTATACAGATTATTTTCATCTGCCTTGCCATGGGACAGATGATATTTTACCAGGGATTATTCAGAAAAAATTAGCTCCAAGACCAGTGTCAGTGTAAAGGCTTTAAAATAAATCAATTAAAATAGAAATAAAGAAGAGCCAAATGATGTTTCTAAGAGCTCCCAAGAAACTCAAACATAAAGTTGTCCAACGTCTAACTGCAGTGTGAAACTGACTGCTTGGACCAACCTAAGTAAAGAAGGTAAAAAAATATTTTAAAAAATCAATACCGAAAACAAAGTTCTGTGAATTTAAGAGCCACCAGATTTTAGATCTCCTAGGAAAGGTAGCAAAGCAGCTGTGATAAATAATGCCACATCACACAGCCAACACCACTTTTGTGGAGGAAAGCATGTCATGCAAACCTAAATTCTTTCAAAACCATGCTGAGCTCATCAGTGCAGAAGGTGCA
The DNA here is from genome assembly GCA_023637945.1 of Phaethornis superciliosus. NCBI lineage: Eukaryota > Metazoa > Chordata > Aves > Apodiformes > Trochilidae > Phaethornis > Phaethornis superciliosus. The sequence goes on from JAJQWJ010000004.1 coordinate 71,719,783, forward strand.
GTAAACAGAACAGATTTGTACTCTCAGCTCTTCACAAAGCCATCTCCTGAAGGCTCCTATAGAACCTGAATTTGGTGGCCTTGCCAGTGTTGGGTTAATGGCTGGACTTGATAATTTTAAAGGTCTTTTCCAACCAAAATGATTCTGAGATTCTCTAAACCGTGTTAAGGTAACAGGGGAGTGAGGATATTCTTGCAGATTAAGAAGTGATTAAGAGAAAGACTACTACAGCAGGAATTAATAATTAGCTTTACACAGGAGGAGTATTACCAGCAAATTCCCACTTGTGCAGAGCTGTACTGCTCAACATACTCAGCCATGGCCTAGAAAGAGATGTGGTATACACTGAGGTTGGGATGTTTGGCAAGATCCTGGTTCAGGAAAATAAAATATAAAGTTATGTGTAAAGAGCAGTTCTCATAACATGAACGTACAGAGCAATAAATGCCATATGTATATAAAACCCAGCAGGCAGCAAATAATGGGGGGGAAAAAAAAGAGCCTCATGCCATAAATACACACAATCAGGCTCTCCATTACCTAACATCTGCCCAGAGAGAGGACAAAACCTAGAGACAGAACGAGGAACTAGCTGAGAACCTCAGCTGATGGTTAAACAGCAGAACCAGCTCCTCACTGACCCCAAGGAAACCCCAACAATGAGGAAAGACTGGGAAAAGAGGGAAGACAACCCAAAAGCCCCTTATGTCCCTCCAGGGATCCGTGGCACAACTGTATTTTGAATATGGAGCAAAGATCTGTAAGTTCATCAAAAAAGAGCATCAATGGCTCTGGAAAAGAAGTCAAGAAGAGCAGAGAGTGATTCCTTTAGAGGATGAAAGATGTGGATTCTCCTGCTTGGAAAAGGGACCACACCAGTGATGGGGCATGACACAGGCTACTTAAACCCAAAGATAGGGATAAACCTGAGTGACTTTATGGAGCAGAACAAACCCAAGCTTCCTAAACACTCAGTGCTGCACCTGGTGCTGGAACATCTGGGAAAATATCCTCTCTATGGCTGCTTTGTCTTTATTTTCTTCCCAAGCAAGTCCCAGGAATCTTTGCTGGAGACAGGAGCACGGCATAGAGGAGCTCTGGGTCTGAACAAGGACAGATGTTTTCAGGTTCCTATACAAAAAACCAAACAGCTTAGCACAAGGAACGCCTCCAAATCTGGAGGGGCACTGTTCCTCTGAGACATTTCTGCATTGACCTTCAAGGGAATGAAGTAGCCAAATCCAGCCTTCAGGGAAGTTTTCAGTTACTTAACTCCATAAGTGATGGATGAGGCAAGAGGAAGAGAACACCTGATGAAACTTCCAGGAAAAGAAATGAAAAGAGGTCAGTGAAGTCCATCTCAACAGAGCAGGCAGTGAGCTACTGAGTGCTAAGCCAGATGGACCCCCCCTCTGAAGCAGCAAGGTTTTTCTATCTACCTACCCATGTTTTTATTTCCCCAACCTAAAGGCTGAATGTACTTATTATTTGAGAACACAACTGTGCATATGTGAGCCTGGACTTGGCTTTCCCCCTGCAGAAGGCAGGGCTGCACTGACAAATTTTGGCATGCTGGAGAAAATTCAGACAACTCAAGGAGAGGGCTGTGAAAGAGGACTGCTGGAGCTGTCACTTCAACTTCTGAGCTGCTCCCCCACTCCCGAGGCTACAAATGTGCTGAAGCCCTCGTGAAAGACTGCAACCTTTTGATGGATTGATTCAAACTGCCTTGAGGAGTGTGTTTATTGTTCTTGTTAATCTCCTCAAACTTTCTCAGCATGTTTCGGCGCAGAACAATTCTGCCCTGGAAAGCAAAGGGACGGGATGATGAAGTGCAGCCTTTTCACATCCTTCTGCTGGGATTTTGAGTGTAAATCTTCAGATTATTGAATAAACTTCCAGGAATCTGTATCTCAGCGAGTATAATTATATATCTAGCAAAGCATCTAAGTGTAACCGATAGGAAGGAGCCTTCCAGGAGAGAATTCCAGCCAGACTTTTTATAGTTTAACTTCTCCTACAACCTCACGCTGATCTGATGGGAGAGAGCTTTCTGAAACAGCAGCCTGGAAATTCTGTTTCTATCTTAGGAAGAGTGGAAAAACTTGGAGCATCTCAGTGTTCACATCTTCCCAAATAATGAGGAAGTGACATCGCTGGCTAAAAGTCACATTCTTCTTAGGCTGTGCGACAGTTCACCAGCCTCCTGTAACTGGAAGCTTAACATTCTTGTAAAATACACAGCACAGTATTATGTGACTGCTCGGGTAATAAAATTACTGTGAAACCAGTGCCTCAAGGGGAAATGCACATCATGTTTCGCCTGGAAAAGCTGCATGTCACAGTGCCTAATGTCACACAAACAACACGTCAGGAGAAGTGAAAGCAGGGAGTGGGATTAATACACGGAGCAGACGGAGATGACAGACCCACACGGCATCTCCACAACAGGTTCCTTAAACATTGCACCTCTTTGGACCTTGGAAAATCAAAAGCCAACCATTCAGCATAAAATTAACCACTGCCAATGGACTCCTAGAATTCCCTGAAAGGGTTTGCTCCTTTCTGCCGTTCAGAGGGGTTGGATTAGATGACCTTCAGAGGTCCTCTGCATCCCAAATTACTCCATGATTCTATTCTATGAAATGGGGAAGGCAGCCTGCCTGCCCAAACCCAGCTCACCAGGGCTGTGTCCTCTCCCAGCGACTGGGATGGAGGCTCCCAGCTGGGCCAGCTCCAATGGCTTGCTCAGGAAAATTAGGGGAAAGACAGAATATGCCCAGACTTTAGAGTTTAGGAGGAGAACAGGAGTTGCATCCAAGTCCAAAGAAATACTTGTGTAACCCTCAGTTCAGATGCAAGCCCAACCTGTTGAATATTTAGAGCTGCTAAAAAAAAAAAGCTGCCTGTTTGCACGGCTGCTCTTCTGATTCACACATGGGGATTTTTCAGGAGATGAATCCAGATGAAAATCTGGATGTGTTTTTCCACATGGGGAATTTAGGTGCTTTCTCTCCCGGAGGCACAAGGGCAGGAGGCTGCATTTTCACTCCCACCCATTTCCACCCTCTGTGAGGATTTTTGCATCCCAAAATGTTATCTGTAAGGCTTCAGCATGACTGGTGGGCAGACGGCTGAGTTAATTTTGACGCTATTAGACTTCTTTTGAGTGATTTTCCTACGTGGCACACAGAAGTGTAAAGGAAGAACTCTCAATGGAATGGGAAGATGGAGCACAGAAAGGCTCTCCTGAAACAGGATATGTTTTTCTCAGACAGTGACAAATTAAGAAGAGACTGTATTTAGTTGCTCCTTTGTTCAGGGGCCTTGAAAAATATGATGCCCATGTGTTAATGTTTGAACCCACCCTCCATTCTTACTGCATTAGTCCTGCTCGCAGTCGTTCAAGGCAGAATCATGTGTGTAATCCAAACCATGTGTCCAGTGATGTGTTCCTGATTTACCAATTATTTAATTTGCTTTATTTGCTCAGTGAGATACCAGCAAAGCCATATTTTTTGATTTCCTGTATCCGAGTATGAACCGGTATTTGCCAAATATTTCAGGGTAGAGAGGTATGCTCTTAATTTACAAAGTCACACTCAGTGACATCAGAAAGTCCCCCACACCATGTGGAAAGAACTGCAGGGAAAAAGGTCGTGATACACAAGTATCACTTCACATGGCCCTGCAGGTGATGAAATCACTAAAGAGAACAAACTGCCAAACCAGTGGGATAGGGCACTGAGCTGCTGCAGCACCTCCCAGCCAAACTCTGAAGCAAAGGGCTTTGCTGTAGTTATATTGAATTCACAAAAAGAAGTAGGAGTGGTAAAAAACACGAGCAAAGGAGGTGAAGGGCAACTATAACAGCCTTATTGCCACAAAATTCTTGCTCTTTCTGCACCAGAAGGCGCACCAGGCTGTACCAGCAAGGGGACGGATGTGCCATCAAATCCCCCTCCACCTGGATCCCAGCTTTTTGGCTCTAGCACGGTGCCCAGGTGGGAGAGGAGACGAGAGGGAAGGGGATCCCCAACTCACCCATGATGCTGTCTGTCCCGTTGGCAGGAGGGGTGCAAGAGGACGCGCTGTAGTGATTTGTGCCACTGCGGTGGAAGGTGGACATCGGAGGAAGACTGGAGTTGATGTCTGCTGAGGAGTGTGATGGGTAGCTCTGTGGAGGAAAAAAAAAAAAAAAAAAAAGGTATTTTTTTTAGGAAAAAAAAAAAAAAAGGAAATATTTTGACTCTTGAGACCACGGAAGGCCGGGGGGGGCTCACGCTGCCTCAGTGCTGCTGCACTTCGTCGATGGAGAAATGCAGAATGGAGCCCTGAGACTAAGCCAGGGGCATATTTTTCTGCCCTAACATGACATCTTCTGGAGGAGACACAGCTTACACCTATCTCCTATGGACAAGACCCACCGTGGATGGCTCCTAACTGGTGCTGGTACCATAGGGATGTAATGAGAAGAAACTAAGTTAGGTGGTTTTGAGCAAACGTTTTTGAGAGGGACAGCTATTGCCTGGAGAAGCCTCCCAAGGGAAGGAGTAGAAACCCCAGACTGCTTTTGACATTAAACCCCATATCTGACTGGAAGATGTGCAAAGCTGATACCAGAGAGCGTGCCATAAGGAAGCACACTGGCACCCCAGGTAAGCAACTGGATCCATTTTCCCTCCCTGACAACCTAAAATGTGATGGATCAAGCACTCCAGATTTCTTCTTGATCAGTACAGGACACTGTGGGCAGCCACATCCTAGGCCATGCTCCTTATGTGTCTCTCACAGCCTTGCCCCCACCAAAGAGGACCTGCAGAGGACCTCCAGGTTTTTGAGCCTGGGATACAAAGCCTCCTCTGAAACTTGGGGAGCTGGCCCAGGATCAAGGCACTGAAGTGTCACAACATGACCATCTCTGCACCCCCTGTCCCCCAGGGTGGCTCAGGGATGCTGGCTGAAAACATCCTTCCCTTTCTTTCCTACTGGTTAATGACTTTCACAGGATTTCTTGTAATTAAGTGCAAACTAACCGAATACTGTAAAGTTATCTCAAAAAAAAAAAAAAAGCAAATAACATCGTCCTGATCTGTTTTTCTCATCCCTGAAAAAACAACCATCAACTCTGACTAAGGTCTGAATAATGGTTTCAGGCTTTGACTCATTCTGAACCAGGGCAGGACTGCAGTCCAAACCCAGTGGGCCCAGCTGAAAGGGATTTCTCAGGCAATGGGGGAAAAAACAAAAAACTGAGCTCTGGGGCCAAGGGTCTGCAGACAGTGACTCCATCTCCTGTGGCTGTTCCCTGGCACGTATCAAAGTGCTGCTTTGGGATTTTCTCATTTCTCAAGGGGAGATCTCAAAGCACTATGGGCAAATATTTTCGGAAAAGCATGGGATCTGAAGAGAGGTTAGGGGAGAACTGTTCCCTGTATCCCAGACATCTAACTAGAAAATCCTTGATATGCCTGAGAAAAAAGAAAAATAATAAACAACAGCTTTTTTTCTCTCCTTCTTTTGCTACATGCATTTTCTCTCCAGGTCACTGAGAAGTTAAGGACATTTCCAGGGAACCAAACTGAAATCATTTAAACTTTCCTCAACGAGCTGACCACAAACTGCTGAACTCTCATTGATGCTCCTGCAGAAACTGTGCAGGAAATATTTAAAGCACCACTGCCTCCCTTCTGTTACCTAAATTATCGAAGGCTCTGCCAGTACAGACATACATAAAAAATTAATATTATGAACATCATTAGCACCAAGCACCTGCAACTTGGACTGGTACCAGTGGTTCTCATTCTCTCTGAAATTTAGGATCAATATAATAATATAAAAAACACTGTGGCACTGAGGTGGATCATGCCTACCTATTTTGCAGTGCAAAAATTTTTTAGCTCTTCAGAAAACTCCCCTCTACATGTGACAAAACCAAGAATCAGGGTGAACTGAAATGCACACCCATTTGCAGAATTGCCCAAGAAGGCACTCTGCTCTTCTACCTCTACTTTGAGCTGATGCCACGAAAAACCACCTAACTGTGATAAATGAGTATCAGTGTAGATAACAAATTAGATTAAATTGGGTTTTAAAAGTTATGCTCAATTTTTATTATATATGCTTGTCACTTCAGAGCAGCGTTAAGTTTTCTTAGTGCCTTAATTATGCCTTTTATAAGGACATGATTAAGCAGTTTTTGAGGCAATTTCTTTTGCTTTTGACTTCCTATTAATTTTACATAGCACTGTGCTAACCTCGTTAAATGGGAGACTTTCAAGATTTGTTTCGCAAATTAATTTCCAGTTTGCAAGAGTGAGTTTAAATCTTCTTATTCCTCAAAAATGGTTCTGCAAGGCTTTACAGCAATGGGCTCTTTCCTCCCTTAAACCCAGCACTCCTCATTACTCTGCCTTTTTAATGGTCTTTGAGAACAGAAAGTATAGGCAAAGAGTAGAAAAACAGGACTTGTAATATTTCACCCATTTTGAGACAAACGACTTCCCTTTGGCTGCCTGTTCATTTCTTTAAATCTGACTTAAAAACCAAACCAAAGCAAAAAAACCTGAAACGATTATGTAGAAATAATGCTGGGTTCCATCACTTCAGCCACGCTATTAGGAGATTATCCCCTAAACTGTGCTGAGATCAAGTTTAATTCCTATTTTATTATCTTCCAATACAATAGATGGACTCAGTCCCAGTGACTTCCCCCTGCTAGGGATCAGGATGTACCAGAGGAAGAAAAAACACTTCCTTTTTCTTTTTTTCTTTTTTTCTTTTTTTTTTTTTTTTTAAGCAGCAAATTGATGGTAGATAGTTATCTCTGCACTCAGACCAGCAAAGGAGGCTGACTGCCACCAAGTCTAAAGAGCAAAAAGCTCCAGCTCATGGCAGGCTGAGCAGTGGGTACAGACAGGAGCCCAACTCTTGTCCTGCAGCATCAGCTGAAGGAACAGTTTTCTGGGCAACTTTTTTCCCCCCCCTTCCATCCCTCAGTTGCACTGGGAGAGGTTCTGTAGGGAGGTGGGGATCTGCAGTGATACCGCAGGGAAGGTGAAGCTATGGCAGGACCTCAGCATCCACCTCCAGCCCCGGGGGGCTTCCCCTCCTCAGCTCCCAGCCTTCCAACCCACGTTCCCTGAGATTTCCCCAGCTCAGAGCTGGGAACACACGATGGTTTTGTGGAGACTCTTTTAGCAGCAGACTTCCAGACGTGCCCACGGTGCTGTGATGCCCAGCACCCAGCTGTGCCCCCCACCCTCCTGTCCCCCCCCCTGTGCCTTACCAAGCGGTCGTGGGGGTGCAGGCTGCAGTAGCTGCTGGATTGGGGGATGTGGGAAGAGTTGCCCAACATTCCCCCATAGCCAGGCTGGTTCATCCCACTGGAGGAGCTCCACGGGTCGCTGCTGTGGTGGCCATCTGTAAAGCAGGAGGGAAACACCATTGGCTACCAGTACCAGACCCTGCTGGCCCCCTGGCTTTGTGCCCTGCCAAACCCCAGCCGGGTTCATGGTGGCTCCAGGGGGCTGTGCAGCTTTGGCACAGAGCCAGGGGTTGGAATCCAAGTGACACCGAGAAGGGACATGGGGAATACTCGGGTGGCATCCTCCAAGCCTGCCCCAAGAGCCACATCACTTCGGCTTCAAAGTTTTTTGCTGCTTTGTTCCTGTTCTGCCACTGTAAACCCCAAGTATAGAAACTCTGTTTTAAGAAAGCTCATCAGAGACAAAATCAGGACACTGAAATAAAATACAATGAAGCTTACAGAACAAGGGTGGTCTCATCTGACTTGGTAAATGATCAGGTAACTCCTGAACTTCCAATGTTTCCACAGCCAGAAAGTTTTCTGAGCTGTTTCATTGTTCCCTTTTTTTGTTTGTTTGTTTGTTTAAAAAGAAATTTGCAGATTTCTCTTGGGGATTTCCTAGTTTTGTGTCCTAGTTTTGTCTCCTCAGCATTGCTTCCATCCCTGGGGCCACCTCACTGCTCAGGTACAACGTGCACCCAAGAGCAGAAAAAGGGTTCCCCAAATTTTACCAAGTGAAATAGCTGGCTGCACTTTAACTAGACATGCTGAAATGGACTTGTAATAGTGCAGTGAAATGTACTTTCTACTGGAATAATGCCAGGGTTTTAATAAAAAATAAAAATGATTTAAAAAGGTAGCTTTTTCATACCAACCAGCAGCCCTGGAAGATGGGCACGTGGGCTGGGAAAGTTGTCAGCTTTTTCAAACAACAGGAGTTGGTCTGCTACAAAATTATTGCCTCTCACCTACAGCCCCTGCCTTATTTCTACACTTCAAACACCCTGGAAGCAGCAGCACTCCCAGCATCACCTTCCCAGGGCTGTTTGAACAGTCACTTAATGCAGATTTATGTCTTCAATCCGAATCTGCCAGAAGATAACATTTCAAACTGCAGAATGGCTAAGCACTACAAAGGGTAAATATTTGATATCATTAGAGGCCTATTAATCCCCAGCTTTACAACTCCATAGGAGTTTCAGAGCAGGTTGCTCTTTGGGTGGTATTTATTCATGTCTTAAGCCAAAAGCATCGTTTGCTTTCCAGTCATGGTCTCTACGTCCCCCCACTGCTCTGGAAATGGTCCCAGAGCAGATCTTCCACTGCAGGAGGTGCCTAATGGAAACCCAGACCTGAGCATCCTTGGATGAAGAGCCAGAGATGTGGTGGAGGTGGCCTGGTCACCCTGAGCCAGGGACCTGAGCCACCCCTAAGGATGCTTGAGCAGTGCTCGTGACCTTCAGGTGGAGGGGACATGAAAGTGGATTTTTAATTTCTTTTTCCCCCTAAGAGTGAATTGGAAAGTGTATGTGTATATATATTTATAACAAAACTCAGTCCCTTGCCCTGCAATACTTTAGCCTAGCAGTCCTGCTGATTAAACAGAATCCCTTTACTCAGCCTAAAGCAGAGTATATGTAGAAGCATTTAAAAGCTAATTATTTTGCCCTAAATGTGGCAAAAGATGAGTACCCTAACTGTGTGTGGGGCTTTCCAAACTCGAGGAGCCTGATTTACTAAGTTATAGCAAATGTTGTTGTACTCATTGCAAGAAACACAACATGGTAGCAGTGAATATTATTATTAACCCATCCTCAAAGGAGAGAAAAGGGCTTCATTTTATAAAGTTGGCTCTAATTCCACATGCTCACAAATGGACATAGTTGTGGCACTAGATACTCGACATCTTTCTCATTGACATGAATAAAAAATGCACAAACTCCATGCACAGCTTTGTTTAGTATATGCATTATATACATGCATATGCTGGGGAAAAAAAAAACCAAACCAAAACCTGCTTCAAGAACCTCAGATGATAAGAGGCTGGGAAGTTATTCATTATGCTGCTTCCCTGCAGGATCAAAACAAGATGTGCAGGGGAATAATGGTCAGAGGTAGACGTTCAGGTCTTCATTTTCATGGTAATATTCCAGCCCACAAGATGATATTTCCAGCCTGTCTTGACTCCGTATAAACCAAAATACAAACACAGACAAATGTATGCAGAAGAGATTTTCCTTTTGAAAGCAGCACCTTACCTTGCATGAAGAAGGAGCTAGGAAAAGTGCTGGCTGCTGGTTTTGAGGATGGATAACCTGGTGAATCCCTATTGTAGTCGGCAGTGCTTGCTGACGGGGCATAAACCTAAGGAAAAAAAAAAAAAAAAGACTAATTTAGTATGCCTTTAGCAGGAAGCAGGAAAGAAATATTGAGTTTGTACCTTGCTCGGTATAAATCAGTGCACAACACCACACAATTCTTCTCTCAGAACACAAAACCCCTCAGTAAACGTGTGACTGGAAAATAAATTTTAAGCTTCAAAAGAAACCTCCAGCCTGACATGTTCCAGCTTTAAACAAGGGTATTTGCAAGGTATTTGTCAAGCTATGTATTTCTGTAAATAAAATGAACAAACAGATGTACATATGTTCTTCCTAGAGCATTACAGAGCTTAAAATAAACAGGAACTCAAACCAATGCTGATTTTCTCATATGAAAGGGTACAGACTTAACCCACTTCAGAACAAAAATGAAAGCACTGCAGGGAAGTGAAAAACTTAATTTCCCAAACTTAAAAAACAAAACAAAAAAAATTAAAAGAAATTAAGAGAAACCAGCATTATCAAGAAGACGGAAAATTACAAACATATCTTGGGATATTAAATTCCCATGGATCAAGCTCTTTCCAGAGCCGCTTGAAAGGACGATTAAAAACCTGGAGCTACACGAGACCACCAACACAGCCTGTGGACACATCAGGGGAAAAACTCCTCCTTTCTTAGGACTTTATTATATTTGTCTGTGCAATAAACTCGGCGCATGTGCCAAAACCCTCCTTTACTTTTATTTGTTTGCTAAGCCACCAGAGCTTTCTGCAACTTGCCTTTCAGAAAATATCTGTTGTATTTCTTAGTTTAGCTCAACCAGGACAGCATTTAAAACCCAAAAAAAAAAAAAAAAAAAATTTTCCCCTCCAAGCAGTCTGGGCTGATAAGGGTAATTTATTATTTCAGTGCAGCTTCTTCCCTCTGCCCATGCGCTCTCTCCCTGCTCCTCTGCGCTTTGTTTCGGCGCTGGAGGTGCCTCTCTCCAGATGGTCAGGAAGACTGAAGCACTGTCATCTCCTTGATGAAAATGGATACCTTCCTGCCTCCATTTTGAAGCAGGCAGCAGATCACAAAATTGGCAGAGCGCCTGCTCTCCGATGTTCGCAGGTCACAGCCAAAGGGAAGAGAAATCCACCGGCCAAGCTGGGAAGAGCCTCCTTGTCCTCTGTCCCTGTCCCCCAGCCAGGGCAGGAGCAGCCCAGGGTTTTTCCCCTTCAAAAAAAGCCCCACGAAACCAAAACAACGCCCAAAATCAAAATTAGGGAGCGAAATGCTGAGGGATGGGGAAGAAATTCCCCAAGCAAGGAGCGGGGCTGCAGGTTGGAGCTCCCTGGGGTTTGGGAGCCTGAACATCACCCACATGGGCCAACAGCACCTTGGCATCTGGGACATGGTTAACATTACAAATCAAAAAGTTTTTGGATTGTTTGCTTCGCTTTTTTTTTTTTTTTTTTGGGGGGGGGGGGAGAAACACTCCATTGCCTGAGGTGCAGACACAGCCAGGAGTGAGCTGGAACCCCCCAATCATAGAATCCCAGACTGGTTTGGGTGGGAAGGGACCATCCAGTTCGACCCCATTGCAGGGACACCTCCCAGCAGCCCCATCCAACCTGACCTGAGACACTGCCAGGGATGGGGCAGCCCCAGCTTCTCTGGGAAACCTGGCACAGGGGCTCAGCACCCTCACACCAAAGAATTTCTTCCTAATATTCAACCTAAATCTCCCCTCTTCCAGGCTTTCACATGCTCTCGCTGGGCACCAGTGTTCCAGCAAGGGACTAGGGGGTCTTGTTTCTCCAAAATCAGTTCCTGGACAGGGCAGGTACAAGCTGTGACAGTCCAAAGTGTTCCTTTAGCACCTTCAGCATCACCATTTTCAGGGTGCTGAGTGATGCAAAAAGCAGGCTGGTGTGGGATGGGAGCAATGGTTTCAGGCTGGAGCCAGGGGGAAAGTCCATCTTGATGTCAGAACCTTGCAAAAATGGGTGCTGTGATTTAGTTAAGGGAGGGGAAGTCAGGGACCTGGGCAAGAAAATCCTGGGAGAGGGGATGAAGGAGGAATATTGGTCTGTGGGAGGGCTAAGGGGATCCCTCCTCCAAACACCCCTTCCCAGCCCTCCCTTCTCCCACGGCAGCTCCCACACCACCTTCAAAAAAGCTTTATCTAACCCCGTTCCCTGGGGAAATTCAGACCTCTGAAGGGCAGGAATACAGAAAGATTACAGATGGACTGACAAAAGATGAAGAAAACCCCTCCTGCCTGCCTCTCTGAGCAGCCCCACTCCCTCCCCTGCCCCAGGACACCCAGGACAGGGATGGTCCCTCTTGGCCACCTCTCTCCCCACGGACAGGCTTCCCCCCTGCCCTCCTCCTCATGACAAGGTATTTCCATTCAGCTCAACCTGAATTCCTCTTTTCTCCCTTTCTTCCTGCTCCCCTCCAGCCCAGCTGCTTTCAGACCCAGTTCCAGCTCACCCAAAGTTCAGCCCGGAAAGGGCCTCTTCCCGCCGACGGAAATTTGGCTTTGCACCTCCATACCTGCAGAGCCCGAGTTACAAAGGTCTAACAGCTCCCTGTACACACCGTAAAGAAAACCAGGATGGATTTTATGCCTCTTGCTGACTTATTCCCTCATTGATGAGTTCGCTTCACCTCGCTGCCTGCTGTCAAACCGAAGGGTACAGCCACGGGCTCGGTGTCTCCAAGGCTGCCATTTCCCTGCCCCAGCTCACCCTGAGGAAGCTCAGTCAGAAACCACTTCAGGAAAACCCAAACTAGAGCTGACAGTGCAATGAATTCACCCCAGACCATGGTGGTGGAAGCCAAGGAGCCAGATGGACTTGCCCCAGCAGAGGTGAGACACTGCCTCTGGGTCCCATCTGCCCGTGTCCTCCCTGCCAGCAAGAGGGGAGACACCAGGGTGAGGGGGTCAGACACTTCTGGGGATTTTTTTTTTTCCCTGTCCTTAGAAATACTTTCTGAGGCTTTAGCATGGACCAGCCCGGGCTCTCCTGGGTGAGTAGGGAAGGAAAGGAAAGCATCAGGAGAAGCAGGGGAGGTTGGGAGGAGGGAGGCTGGCGGTCATGAGACGATGGAAAAATAAGCCAAAATAAATGCCAGCTTAGGAAGTGTCATGTAACTGGGTGGAATTCTTCCTTGCTAAAGACAGATCCTTGATTTATCCTTCTGTTGGCTTTGCAGCTGAATTTTCACACTGTGAAAGCCATTGGGTTGAAGCAAATTAACTCTTTTTGCTGTGACAGGTACAGTCATAGGAAGAATTTTAAGAGATACAGGGTACCTTATTTCTTTAAAAAAACCCCCAACTTTGTATTTCCTAAATAAGAGTCACTCTTCCAACATAAATATTCATTATTTTCAGTTTTTTACCACAGTGGCATTCATATGTTAACATGACATGAGCTAAGAGCACACACAGAACTTCCCCTCATGTTAAAGCATGCAGAAGTTTCCAGATTTCTTTCCCTCCCTATCACTGAGTTCAACAGGCAATAAAGACAGTGTAGGAGATGATGATCTGGATGAACAATATTCTGCCTTTTTGTCATTCTGCCACAAAGCAATGCCCCCCCAAAAGCAAGAAGTGTATTATTTAAACCCATTAATAATCGGTCCAAAAATGTTTGCTAGGCAATTTTACAAAAAAAGGAATGGCTTCAATAACCCCTTCTAAACAGGCATAAATTATCATCCTTGTTGATAAAGAAAACAACCCAATAACTTGATCTAGAATAGTGAAAGTAAAATGGGTTAAATTTATGGCACTGGTAAAAATGGTAATATGTTGTCTACAAAAAAAGCAAAAGAGAGTAAACTACAGATGTGTACAAGTGACTTTCTGATTTGACAGAAAAGATATTATAGATTTAAAGATGTTAATATTCTTAAGAGAGAGCCTGAATTTAGAAAATCACTCTGACTCATGCTGGGAGGTTTGAAGAGATGATGAATAATGATCTGGGAAAAACACACCATTCTGTAATATGACACGATGAAAAAATTATCACATTGTTGCCATTTTTGGGAGCCTGCCTGCAAGTTCCAAACACCTTTCCTCCTTCAACATCCACCGGAAAGCTCGCCGTCCTGGGAACACATTTCCAACATCTTTCTTTTTGTCAGAATTTGGTTGGTTCAGAATACTTGGTTTGTAAAGCTGTGTGCTGCCCCAACACCTCCAGCCAAGCCAAGCTGAGCATCCCTGGATGCTCACGGAATGCATGGACCAACCTCTTGCTGGCTGCCCCTGGTCTTGGGGATCCAGAGCCCACCAAATAAAGCAGAAACAACCTTGAAAATGCTACTTACACCAGCTACTGAGTGAACTGGTTGGTGCTGGTAGGGGCTGAGAAGGACAAACCCCAGCTCAGTGGGTCAGACCCACCCCAGTCTCCCCATTTCAGGTGCTTGGAAACCCATCCTGAGCAAGGAGATATGAGAGATTGTGTTTTTCCCTTCCCTCTTGGCTCCTCTCCTTAAGTTCCTCACCTCTCCTCCCCTCTCAGGCACCAGCTATACTGTTGATAGCAAATTTCAGGTCTCCCCTCATATTGAAACGTGTCTCCAATTTCCTGCTGGCCAGATGCTCCTGTGCGAGGCAGGATGGGTGGGAGGACATCCCTCCAGTTTGGTGACTATGCCAGTGCACCAGGGCTTGGGCAAGCCCATCCTGGCCTTCCCGTGCAAGGCAAAATGAGGAAGAATCTTCTACCTGGCACAAAGGTAAAGCACAGGCTGGAAAACACGGCCGTGATAAAGAGCAGCCTATTTCTCTACACCGAACAATCCACTTGAATAGGTACCTGCTCTAAGGAAACATTTGTGAAGAGAATAAACCCATCAATCAGCAGTCCAGAGACTTGAAAATCCACGGCGAAACTCCTTTAAAATTAAGATCTCAAAGAGAACATTTATTAAATTATAAGTGCATTACCAAATGGCAAAGCGTCCCGGCTATCAGAGCTGTCAGGAGGAATAAACCTGCTCGCTGGAACAAGCTGTTCTGCATTAGCAGATGTCAGCTTTGCAGAGAGGGAAACACTCATGGAAGGGAGCAGCTGACCAAGCAAGCAGTCAGCGCTGGCTGCAGGAGCCCCTCGGAGCCCACCCCTTCCCCTCCCAGCCCTCCCAGTACCTCTTGCTAACTGGACCGACCACCCGTGAGCCCAGGACCATTTGTGCACTCAGGTCTTGCAGTTTGCTTGGCCACAGCCTGGTTTACATTGCCACTGTGCTGGGGATGCTCTGGAAATCCCCATTGAGGGGAGACCTTCTGGCTCCCTGCAACCCCCTGAAAGGTCAGCCAGGGCTGACCATGTCTTCTTCCCAAGGGAGAAGTGATGGGAGAAGAGGAACAGCCTCAAGTTGTGCCAGGGGAGGTTTAGTTGGGCTATTAGGAACAATTTCTCCCTGGAAAAGGTTGTCAGGGCCTGGCCCAGGCTGCCCAGGGCAGGGCTGGAGTCCCCATCATCCCTAGAGGGGTCTCAAATCCATGGAAATGTGGTGCTGAGGGCCATGGGGCAGTGGTGGCCTTGGCACTGCTGGGTTGAGGGTTGTACTTGATGGCCTTTTGAAAGCAGAACAATTCCATCCACACCATGTTTTAGGTGAGAGCCTGGCAGATGGTGCATGCCAAGGATGGCACTGCCCTGAGCTGTAGCAGGGGACAAGCTGGTGTAGCAGCAGGGTCGCCAGCCAGAGCACGCAGAGCGAAGCATTCTTCCCAGAAACACTAAAAAAATTAAGTAACAAAAAGAAAATCAACCCCCCCCCCCACTATTCCTTCCTTTCCAAGCACGTGAGGGACACACTCAGCTGCTGCCCTCGCTCCTCCCAGCTCTGCCACCAGAGCAGAGACAGCTCTGCCAGGCTCGGGAAGATTTTCCCCAGCTTTGCGTGAAAAAAAAAAATTGTAATTTCTCTACTTTAATACGTGTGAGGAGCAGACCCCCCTTTCCTCAGGGCTGACCTGTTCCAGGTTTCCAGCAGAAGGGCACTTTTCAAACCGCCGGTCCCTAATTCCAGCCACATGTTGCAGGGGGTGAGCAAAGGAGGGGAGGGGGGGGGGGGAAGGAGAGGAAGAGGAGCGGGGGCCGATGAAAAGCCCATCCCAGGCTGGGCTGGAAGGGTCCGGAAGGAAAACCCACCCACCTCACCCCGCGTTTCTTCTATCAACCTGCAATTGGAGCAATCAAAACCAGATGTCGGCTTTTCCAGATCTTTCTCCCAGGACAAACACGCCAAGGGCCCAGGGCCTGGCGTTGCCATCAAAATGCTAATTGAGACCAGATGAGCCCCGAGCCAGCAGAACACATGTGAAACCCCCCTAACCCCCCCCTTTCCATCCCAACCCCCCGGCCCCGGGAGAGGGATGGGGTTGCAGGTCCCGCTGAGCCGCTAAGTGCACGCCGCACCGTGAAAAACAAGTGTAGGAGGCCGGGGCAACCACCTGTACAGCCCAGCTAGCCCGGCTGGGGATGCCCGGGGCTAGCAGCAAAGCTTGGCTAGCACGGGGAGGGCCAGGGGGACAGGGAGAGGCTGGCCCCAGCCACGCATCCCTCCTCCAGCATCCGCCTTTCCCCGGTGCCGGTTCCGCGGTAGCGCCGTATCCCGCCCCGAAAAAGCCAACGGCGGGGCTCTGCGGTGGGTTTGGCCCCCCTGATATCCCCTCTCCTGCTGCTGGCATTCAGCAAAATCCTTCTCAGGCTCGTTGCCTGCAGCCTCCTGCTTCTCCCTGGCACCCGGGCTGGGGGCACGGATGCGCCCGGGTCTCCTGCCCATGCAAAATGTCTCCGTTCCCTCCAGCCAGGCACATCCCTGCCCCTCCGTTTCCTCCCGCTGGCACAAACCATCGAGTGGGAACTCGCAAAGACTGATGTCAACTCAAAAGCCATGACCAAGTGCCAGCTTTCCAAACCACAGCTCGCTGGGAGGTGACACCCTGCAACTGGGACCAAGCCACCTATCTGCTGCTCACCGGTTTTTCTGCCACGAAGAGCCACCCAGAGCTCAGCATCCCCCAAACGTTTGCTGCCTGACTTCTTTTTCCCCTTATCCCACCCCATGCGATCCTCTAAGTCCACAGATCCTGTTCACTTAAAATGTCTTCCAGATGGGACTGCTGAATGCTGCATCTCGTCAACGCCCAAAGTTAAAAAGCGGTCAACTAAATTAGAGACAAAAAAAAAAAAAAAAAAAAAAAAAATTACAACATTATGTCATCCCCACGCAGTGATACACAAGCTACAAAAGCAACAACAACATAAATAGACCCGGAGATTTTCTATTCAGACTCTTGATTTCTTGCTGCCATTTCTCTGTCTCACGCAGATGTCCCAGATCCTTCCTGAAGCAGAATGAGAGCAAACACCAAGCCTGGCCACCCCCAGCTGATGGCCACCAAATGGTCCAGCCAAGGCACAACTGTTTCCAATAGGCAGGAAAAGCAGAACTCCAAGGAGAGGCTAAGGAGGGATTGGGAGATGGTCACATATGGCATAAGACACAGAAAGAAACTAAGAAATCAGAGGAAAATTTAACAGCTAAGTAGGAATGGGCCATAGTGACAGGCCCAGCAGAAAGGCTTCAGTGTTTTTTTTATGAGCATATGATGGAAGGGACAAAGCAAAGGGGGATGCTCGGGATCACTGGGGCCACCAGTGGTGGAAGCTGCAGGATCAGAGAACAGTGTCAGCCACCAAACCTCTGGCACATCTGGGTGATACACAGCTGGGCACGGCTTTGTCATCTGGGGCTTTTGTCCTTTCTTTTTTTAAAGTTATCAGGTTTGGATGTGAACATGAGAGGATCACAGGGAGAGGAGAGGGGGAGGCTTTGAGACCCAGAGACCTGACCTGGCAGCACTCTAGGCTTGAGGAAGACTTGGGTCATGCTCCAAGATATGAGTCTGCTGTCCCCAGCCCTGCTGGTGTTTGGAAAATGCACAGGTGAAGGGACAGAAAGGCACAGCAGCAGAGAAGATACAGCAGAGGCTGTGAAGAAACAAGGAAATTACAAATATTGGAGACACTGACCCCATGAAAACCCATGAGGAGCAGGAGACTCAAGAGTGGAGAGAAAGAGTTGACGAACTTACCCACTTTGGGCAAACCAAGGTGCAAGCCTCAAGGTGAGCACTGGCTAAAGCAACCTCACCATGGTGGGACTCAGGGAAGGACCCTGAGGATGCAGAGGACAAAAGGAAGGAGCAGAAGACATGTCCAAGAGAAGCAAGAGAGAAAACTGAGAGGGAGTGGGAAGAAGAAAGGACAAAGAAGCAGGGGTGTGACCGGAGAGATGGGACAAAATTAAAAAATTAAACCAGCTTCCTGCCATCACCCGGATTTCAACAGTTGCAGATGCTCAGCAAGGCAGAACCAGAGCTCAAAAAAAGCAGTAAGGAGGGAGCAGAGGGAAAACAGTGGGGAAAACAGAAATAAAATTGTTGATGAAAAGAACAAAGGTGCCACGTGGCCGAGTTCCAGGGGCAGTTTCCATACGTGAATTCTCACTCACATTTCACCTAAGAGAGCTTGTTTTTAAGCCTTTATTTTTTTCAGTAAAGGAATTCCCTGAAGGAAAAGGACTGTTTCATGCACTTTCCTTCTTTTTGGGATCTGCTTTCTAACTTCTTTTTCTCTACTGCATTTACTGAGAACCATTTTGTGTTGGGGTTGTTTTCCTTTTCTAATTGTCTATGCTCTGTTTACAAATACATGCAGAGACACTGAATGTATCAGACATCTGCCCACATTTTCCTCTCAAATCTCTCCACAATAAAAGAGCCTTAATTTTGCAGTCTTCTAGTGTTTCCGGTCATTATCTACCTAGCACAAGGGGATCAAATAATTTAAAGCATATACAAGCATTAATTAGACCGTATCTGTTTGCCACACAAGCTCCTGGGTTGCACACCCAGCACTGCACCTTCTCTGGGGACATTCATCTCCAAAGCTGATTGCAGGGCCACGACGTTCATCAGCTGGGCAAGAGGGGACCAAAGTGGGTGCAAGCTGAGCTGGGAGGGCCTGGCATGACCCAAAGGAAGCTGTGCTTCACCAGAGAGTGCCATGGATGGAAATATCCCTAGTTAGGACTAAGGTTGATGGAGGAAATTGGCTACAAACTACTTCGTTACCATCAGGAACCTGATTGCCCAGCTCCAGCCCATGCTGGTGGCGGCAGAGAATCACAGAACAGAAGCACAGAAGCACTGGGTTGGAAAAGACCTTTAAGATCATGGGATCACAGAATGGTTTGGGTTGGAAGGGACCTTGAAACTTATCTAGACCCCCCTCCTGCCATAGGCAGGGACACCTCCCACCAGCCCAGGTTGCTCCAAGCCCCATCCGCAAACATTTCCAGGGACGGGGCAACCACAGCTTTCCTGGGCAACCAAAGATCATTGAGTCCAACCTAACACTGCCACGTCCACCACTAAGCCATGTCCCAGAGTGCCACATCTGTAAGCCCTGTACAGAGAGGT
The DNA here is from genome assembly GCA_023637945.1 of Phaethornis superciliosus. Classification (NCBI taxonomy): domain Eukaryota; kingdom Metazoa; phylum Chordata; class Aves; order Apodiformes; family Trochilidae; genus Phaethornis; species Phaethornis superciliosus. The sequence continues at coordinate 71,738,924 of JAJQWJ010000004.1, forward strand.
GGGTGCTGGGGCAACTGGGATTCTGCCCTCCGTGAACTGGGGAACTCCAGGGTGACTGGCTGTGGAAACTCAAGTGGAAAAGAAGGCTTCAGTGATGGGCCCAGAGCAGGTTCTGCCTTCCTGCAGTTTGGCTTTTAGAAATAGGTTGGTTCTGATCCAAACCCACTGCCTGAGACTCCTCTTGGTTCAAGAATCCCAAGCTGTGCCCTCTGCAGAACGCCGGGAAGTGGGGTGACAGCGCTTTCAGGTGCCGAGACACAATAAAAACAATGAGGAAAGAAAATGTTTGCTTTTTCTGTCAGCAGAGATGTCAGTACCCATTAATAAATCTATCTGCTAAATCTACTCTTATTCATGTGGGACATCACCAAGTTAAAGTAAAATAAATTATCTTTAATTAAATGGAATTGTCGTCTTCCTCCTGCTATCATCCCCAATTATTACATCCTAATCAGCCCTTTTGGGAGAAGGCATGAGGGAAGGCTGAAAGGCACATTTACTATAAACAATTTCTCTCTCTGTCAAGAGATGGAAATTTTATTTTAATTATTGTTTAGGACGATGATTTTCACCCAGTTTCTGATGAAAGGGATTAAAAGTTGAAGATGCCATCATTCAAAGAAAGAAAGGAGTCTGTTCGTGTCATCGCCGCCGAGCAATTTCCTCTCAGTCCCTCCTACAATTAGAGCCCAGAGGAAGGCAGAAGCAGCCTGGAAATATGCAAGTCATTTGTTGGAACTTCTTTACTCCCATTTCCAGCGGGAGATTGACGTTATAAAATATTTTGACTGAAAAAGAGGAGGTAAGTGCATCAAGCTGGTAAGGGAGGGTGGGGAAGGGGATGCTTGGAGGCATCCCCAAGGATTTATGCTCTGCCCAAGTCCACGCAGCAGCACTAAGCTTACATCCATCACAAGTTTGAACCCCTTGAACCTCATTTCTCGGGGGTGGGTGGCAGTCAAAGAGCAGCCTGTGAGTTTTCTGCTCACCTGGTGCTGGGGAGGGGGAGCAGCTCGGAGCAATCCTGATGAAAATCCAGAGTGCTGGGGCTGTGTCAACCTGCCAGCTTTCCAGGCTACCAAGGGAAGTGCAGAAGGCTGACAGGCAGGTTTGGGCTCGGGCGAGGCTGACTCAAAAGTCAAACCTTGTCATGTGAGGACGGGCGGATTCAAATCGGAAAGAAAAAAACAAAAAAAGAAACGCTCTAAAGCTCTGCTGCTGCCCACCCCCAGCTCTGCCTGGTGGCAGCAGAAAGGGGGGGTTTGCTGGTGCCCTCTGAATGAAGGGGACTGGAAGGGTTTGGACTGGGCACTGCCAAACATGCTCCCAGTTGTGCTGTCCCCATCACCCTGACTGCAGGGAGATGAAGCACTTGTGTCCCTGCCTCCAGCAAGGACAGTGATAGAACACCCTACCTAAAAAAACCTTAAAACAGAAAAAAACCAAACCAACCAAAAAAAACCCACCCCAAAATAACAACCAAAATATCCTCCCCAAAAGCCATAGTTTTCCTTCAAAGTTTATTTAGAGAATATTAATAAGGTATTGTAAAAATCTGAATAATGAAATAACTGCATTTAAAGGAAAGCTAATGATAAATACAGGTAGTCTGCAAATCTGAGCCTGCTTCATCTGTACTATAACTTTGCTGAGCTAGATTATTAAGGTCACTTCCACTTTCTCTTTCTATGCTCAACCCCTCAACATTGTTTTAAAATCCACTCCACTCACTGTCAGCACTGACATGGAACAAAGCTGGGTGTTCAACCCTGGCTTTTTTAGCAGTGACTGAGCATTTTCATCTTTACCTCTGGTTCAGGCTCCCTCCTGAAATGACTGAGCTCTTTGGCAAACAACGCAAATCTAACCCAAAATATTTTTAGAGGACACATTATGGCCACTGTCTGATCTGTGCCTTTCTTCAGCATCGTAAAGTTCGCTTCCCAGCAACCTGCTAAGGTGTCATTCCTAAAATAACCCCTCAGGCAAAATGTACCAATGATGCATCGAGCCTCTGCTTACATTCTTGCTGTTCAGCATCACCAGAAGTTCCAAGCTGCACTTCTCTAATTAAACCTAAGGCCCTGTACGGGTTTTAAAACACGTTCCTCTCTCTGCCAGTTTTGTTTTCGCTTGCTTGTCAACTGCAGAGTCCCTGGACACGCTCTGAACAACTGCTGCCCAATTATGAAACAAGATATATTTCAGATAATAAAGAAATTATTCACCAGAGAGAAAATACAGCTTATGGAGAGAAATGGAATGAGGAGGAGCCGCTGAATCCTGATTAATTAATGCAACTTTTTTTTTTTTAAATGCACTTTTCAGGGTGTAGCACTGTTTTCATTTAGCGCTGCTTTGAATTGCCGCCTACAGAAGTTAAAAAAAAAAAAAGAAAGAAAGGAAAAAAAAAAAAAAAAAGGAAAAGAAAGAAACCACAGCTATACAAGCTGGCTGACTTCTTATAAAAGAACCAGTTTTAAACTTGTTTACACTACTGATTCCAAATGAATTCAAGATGGTGGCTAGTTAAAGAAAGGGAGACCATGCCAAGGATTTTGATCAAAGGACTTCAATTCAACAATGTTCAGTTTTAATTGACCACTAATTAAGCTACATTAGTCAAAGAAAAGTCTATATCACTTCTGAGTAATGAAGAAAAGAATTCATTTAGCCCTGTCCTGGCCCTCCTTCAGCCAGCTTACAGAAAAACTGCTTCTCAACTACCAGCCTTGGAAGCATTTCCAATATTAATACGCCTACAATTTTTTTTTTAAAAGAGGGAATTAAAAAAAAAAAAAAAAAAAAAAAAGTGTTGGAGGAGGGCAAGCTTTCCCAGCTCACATTCCTGTTTCTGCTGGGGGAGTTTGTCTCCCAGGCATTATCCTACAGCAAAGAATAAGCAGCCGAGGGGAGAAAACCCCAAGAGCTCTCAGCTGCTGTACTGGAGAGAGGGAGAGCTGCACCGGCACGCAGCGGCAGCAAGATATAGCCAGAAATATGGATTTAATTTTGCAAAACTACAGATAATTCCATCAAGAGGTGGCCCAGAGCCTTCTGAACAGCTCTGCTGACCCAAGGATGCTGTGGTCCTTCCTCGCCGTGCCGAGGCCGTTGCTGCAGGCTCAGGGATGCCAAAGGAAACCTACCCCTAATGAAAAGTCAGCTGCAAAATGAGGCTCTGCAATGCATTAGGGAATGAAATATTGTTTTTCAATTTAGTGTTTATGTCTTTTTCAAAGTCTGCAGGATCAGATAAATTGAAGGAGCCCAAGAGACGCCAAGAGGAGCTGGCGTAGAGCGGGAAGGTTGGACACAGAGATGCTGAGAGGTGGCAGAGGGACAGGCAAGGAGGGTCTGGGAAACACCAAAGGTTCCCAGCATTCCTCTTCCACAGGCAGGGAGAGAAGTTTGCATGATGCAGTCAACAACCCCATGGCTTTGCAGCTCCACAGTGTCCCAGCACTCTTTGATGAGGGCTCTGCTCGTGGCCTTAACTTGCATTATATTTTATCCTAATGATTTTTGGCACCAGACTCCTGCATTTCATAGAATAGAATTTAATGAGTACCATATCTTTTTTTAACATTCTGCCAAACGCTCATTAAAATGCACTTGTTTTTTTTGCAACGCAATAGCTAGCTATATGAAACCAAAATATTAATGCAAATTGGCATTTCTAAGTTTAAAGTGGTATTTGCATAACAGGAACCAAACGTGGTGCAAGCTGAAAGACAGCACACAACACAAATGCCTCTTAACACCGTAATTATTCCAAGGAAAGGAGAAAAAAAAAAAAAAAGATGGTTTGAGCACACCACCACGAGCTCCGGGATAAAGCATCTGCCAGTTTGTGACACTGTTATCTCCTGATGCCCAGTCTCACCAAGAAAAGTGTGTCTGCAAAGAGCCTGCCCTCCTTGAGCTGATAAAGGAGATAGGGAGAAACCGCAGGCTTCAGAACCAGGAACGCCTTGATGCAACCATGCCTGTCCCCCCAGAAACCCCACAAGAGGTTTGACTTTGACTCCGTGGCTGCCAGCAGCAGTGGAAGATTAGCTTGTTAGTCGAGAGCCCCAAGCCAAGCCAAAGGTATTCCTGGGCTAATAAAGCACTCATTAGCTGGAGTCATCAGTGGCTCCAAGCACAGCCGGTTAGGAACCAGGCTTGGGACTCTGACGCAGCAAGAATATCTCACTAAAAGCTTTGGCTCTACCACACGTGGAAAGGAGCTCCTCAGCAACCCAATTACTCCCTACCTATTAGCAAACGGGTGTCATCAGACCGAAGGACATCTCTGCTGGGGCAGCAGCACCTGGAATAAATCTTCAAAGCTTCCCCGAGGCACACGCTGCTTTGTGTACCCCCGGAGAGGACGGGCAGAGCCTGGGATCTGCACTTGGTGCAGGGGTCCCACTGGTAGAGCTGCTTTTAAAAATGAAGCTGACCACCACTAGGGTTGATTTCTCAGAAAACATAAAAGCAAGCCCATCATGAAAACTTCCAAACCCTCTGAAGCAAGCACTCAAAGTATAAATGTTCAAAAGTGCCCACCTGAAAGTGCTCCCACCTGGCTGCTGGTAACTGGAAACACAGAGGTGAAGGCTGGATTTACAGTTCCCCTCTCTTTTTTTGCAAGGAAGAGTGCTGGAATCTCCTCCAGCTGGGAGTTTGATGATGCCCAGATTCCAGCACATGAATATTTCCAGTGAAGTCGCTGCACGTGTGGACGTGCTTACTAGAACTCAGTCTACAACTTACCGCATGTTAAAACAACAAAATTTTTTTTTTAAAAAAATCCCTTTTTCTGCAAATGACAACTCAACAGAAATACCCAATGTCTTACAAAACTCTCACAGCCCCACAGCCACATACAGAGTATTTAAACACTCATTAAAGGTGATTCAGAACCACAGGTGACTGACCGAGCCAGCAGCCCATCCATCCACTCTTGCTGCATTAAAATTTCTGGTCTTCCCCCCAAATATTTTTCCTTAGAGCACTATTGTACTTTGAAAGCATTTCTCATCTGCTTTTAAACAACAAAAAAAACCCAACATAAATGCTGTGACTGTCGTAGTGCTGGGGCCAGATCCCAGCCATCCCTCAATGCAGAACCTGGGGCAGGCACAGGCTGTTCCCTCCTGGATTTAGAAGCCTGTCCCACAAACCTACAAATGCTGTCATCTCCTCTCCGATCAAATTCAGAGCTACAGCATACAAAAAGGATTGTTTAACATGGCGTGATTCTATTTACTGGGGCTTTTTTCCCCCCTTTTTTTTTTTTTCCCCCCTCAGCACAGTAAAAGTTGCTATGAAAAATTGCTAAGGCTATAAATAAACCACTGAAAGCAAATTACCATCCTCTGAGTTAATGGCATATCAAATTAAAGACCTCAGTCTAGATCTTTTGAAGATCTACAACTGCAACCTCAAAACTGTGGCAGATCTCTGCAGGCAACCGGAGCAGCAGAACTTATTTCATATTCCAGCTTCCACAGATCTGTGTGTGTGGTTCAGGCAGCGAGGGGGATTATCAGAACCAGGCTTCTGCCAGAAGTGATCAGCACAGAGCTGTCTATACATGTGTAATTTTATTTTCCCCTACAAGGTGCCCTCTCTTGGCTTTGGCAGAAGCAACAACCCTTCTCCAGGAGACAGATGTGTGCTGGCACCAAGCTTGCAGATTCGTTAAGCAGGGGAGATGATGCTCCCTGGGAACAGGGGGGGAATATTTATTTCTTCTCGATGCTGAAGCAGACTATTAAATTATGCTTCCTTAGACCTCACTGAGGATGGATGCTCCATGGTCACAGAGGTGCTCAGGAGTGGCCACCTCCCCCCCCCAGTTCATGTGCCACCGGTGTGAGAAAGGGGAACTGGGGAGGAAAAAAGAAAGGAAAAAAAAGTAAGAGAATGGAAAGAAAAAAAAGGACAAAGAAAAGGAAGAGAAAGAAAAAAATGAAAAGGGAAAAAAGGGGGGGAGGAATTTAAAAAATAAAAAAAATCTCTCCTGGCAGTGCTGGTGGCTATCTGCCACCAGGACCTGGAGCTGAACTGGGACCAGTCCCCTGCACTCCAGCTCTGCCTGCAGCAGATTAGCACAAAGGCATTGTATTCTAATGAGCCGCTGAAAACAACATGTGCTTAACTTCTGCAACAGGGAGCAGTTTGTAAAATACTGATTTAGGAAGTCAAACAAAAACACACACAAAAAAACCCACCCTAAAAAACAACATTTGTTGTTGTTTTCCTGAGAAAAATAGCCACTGTTTTGTCCAGAAGATGGTTTTTATTGACAAGTTCGAAGTCTCAAATGGTGGGAAAGAAAAAGTCATGTTGTATTCTTCAGCTAAAGTTGCCCTGGAGGCCTGCAAGGCTGTTTCATTGTGGGATGGCTGGGAAGTGGGCTTGCCCTCCCAAATCCCTGGGTACCAGCTCCCTTTCCCTGCCCGGCTCCTTCCCAGGTGTTCCAAGGAGAAGCCGCAGATCCCGGCAGCTGCTGTGACTCTTCCAGCTCTCCCCATTCCCAAAGCCCAGACAGGGAGGGAATGGCAGGGAAGATGGCTTATCCAGACCTATCCCTCCCTTTGCCAGCCAAACTTCCCATTGGGAAGCACCGGGATCACAGGGATATCTCGGAAAGGGATGAACCATGCCCTGAGGGATGCAGATTTACTTCCTGAGGGAAGAAATCCATTTGGTTTTCTGGTTACATCCCTCCCATCTGCCACACCTGAGGAGTGTGTTTGGTTTTTTTCATTCTGGAAATAGTGTTAACTCTGAAAACTCTCCAATCCAAGAGGCCTGGCAAGATTTGGGGTGTATTTCTGCAAGCTGTGAAGCTACAGGGGGAAGGGAGAGAGACGCAGCCCGGATCAGGTGTTCAGAAAGCCTAAGAATTCCAATCTGCTGTAACTCCAAATCCGTAATTGTCTAAGCACCTCAAACAACCACCACTTAGAAGACATTGATAGCTTAATCATTTCTTGTTCAGCTCTCCTATTCTACCCGTTTTACGTGGGGGTGAGACACATTTGTGAGCAGCTGAGCTGGAATATTTCTTTATTCCCCGTTCCCAACGCTCAAATTAAAGGTGGTGAGAAGCAGCAAGTGCAATAACAAATATTTAGCTAAAATGCAGAAAGGAAGAGGGAAAACCACATCAGCCCTAGGAGGTGGGAAGCTTCTGTGGGTGCTCCTGGGCTGGCAGCCCAGCATCCCCTGAGGACAGTGGGATCTGAGCAGTCAGATGAGACCACTTCCAGCCTCACCTAGCTGGGATTCTGCCCTCAATTTATGTTTCTGGGAAGGTAAAAGGAACCCTGCAGAAACCACGGCTCTCCTGTACCACGGCCACTCATCTCACCCCCTGCACACCTTCCCTATTTCCTTGCAGAGACCTCAGGCAGCGGGGATCCCAGAGTACCACCTCTCCCTTCCATTTGCATAGGTTTTTTTTTCTGCTAACATTTCTCTTCCTCTCCCTTTTGCATGAACGAGCGACTGCAAAAAAACCCAAAATGAAACAAAACAGCAAAACCTCTCTTTTAAATCCACTGCTGGTCCCTTCCAGCCCTCCCAAAGGCAGCCGGGGAAGCAGCCCCTGTGCCCTGCAGCAAACTCGACTGTAAGGGCAGGTGCAGGGATAATAACATGCTGGGGAATCAACTTTTTTCCCTCTGATTTGTCAGCTTAGCTTCCTAACGCCATTAGGAATGTAAACATTCCTGCAATTTCTATTTAAAAGTCAATAAAATAATGGGGTGCAGAACTTACCCTGCTTAATTTTTTAAGTAATACATTTGATTATTTTAATCACGTCAGTACTTAACTGAATGGGTTTAAATATGCATGTTACAGCAATTTGGTTTGGTTTAGTCATTAGAAAGCCATTGAGGAATTCAGCATTATTCTTTTTTTTTTTTTCCTTTAAAAAAAAGGGCAGCTAGGTGTGCTACATGAGACCCTTAACAAGAAGTCGTCCTTGAGGGGTGAGTTATTTGTGCACTGTCTTCCAGGAGGTACGCCTGCTGCTACCATGGATTTCAGGGGCAAAAAATAAACCAAGAAACCCGACGTATAGGGCTAAGAGCAGAATATAAGAACACTGATTCTTTTAATTGCAATTAGGCAAGGCCAGCAGGCAGCTATTTTGAAAGCAGCCCAGCCCGCCTTGTGCCACTGCCACCCCTTTTGTCAGGGCTGCTCCCGGAGAGCACCCACCTCTGCTCCCCGTTCCTCGAGGTGAAAAAGCCAAGTCTAACGTTAGTTGAGATTGTTCCCTTGTCACTTGTCCCTCACCCTCCATGGCAGCAGCTGCAGACCAACCTTCCCCTCCCATTACCGGCCCCGCATCGCTCCCAACCCCGGGGAGCCAGGGCACCCCAGAACCCGGCAGCACCCAGCTGGCTTCCTCCTTCCAGCCCCCACTTCTGCCCTCCAACCTGCTTTTCATTACCAAAGGGTTTAAAAGAACAATTTCATCTTGTGCACATGAGTTCTCACTCCTGTGCAGACACCTAATAAAGCTCTGCAGGTGCATGAAATTTCCTCCGCTCCAACTTTAGGGAGGGTTTTTGGTTTGGTTTTGGTTTTGTTTTTTTTTTTGGTTTGGTTTGCTGGAGTTTGTTTTATTATTGCTTTGGTTTTTCTGGTTGGTTGGTTGGATTTTTTTTAAGTATTACTACAGGCAAAACAAAGGTCCTTACAGGGGACAAAAATCCAAAGCTCAAGTACCAGATTGCAGACAACCAATGGTTGAGAGTAGCAGCATCTGTGTGCGGGTAAGTTTGAGATGCAGAGGGAAGAAGATTGGAGCTGTGCTTCCCCCAGCTCGGGGAAGAGCTGAGAGCATCCAGAGCTGAAGCTCAGCCCTAGGAAACCAGAGAATCCCCCAGCACAAAAGGACAAATCCCTCAAAACCAGAGGTCTCCTTCTGCTCCCCCTTAAACTTCCAACTTTCAAAGTCCTTTGCACTTAGAGGAGGTAAGGCTGGGATAATACTTGCTTGGGAAAAACAGACAGCCAAAAACCCAGCAACAAGGAAAAGCAAGCAAACAAAAAAACAAACACTCCCTCCCCCCGAAAAATCCAACCCCAAAAAACTTAAAAATTAAGACAGATAAATTCAGTAAGTTGAGAAAATCAAGACCTGCCCTGAACTTGGGGGCGAGAACCATTTCCCGGTGGAATCTGTTCTTCTGGATTTTGGGATCCTGGAGTCTCTCTTGCTATGCCAGAACAAAGCTCAACGCCAAATATTTTGAGCTACCTGCTGGGGCAGGGCATCTCCCCCCCCCTAAACCTCCAGGGACCTCCAGGAACTTTTTAATGAGCCTGAGAATTTCTCCAGGGTAAAAAGGAGCAGGGCAGAGTGAGAGCTCCTTTCTGACATAACGATGCCTGCTACCCGTGAGATCTTTTGAAGAACCAGACAATAACAAATACAAACACTTTGGAGATGAAAACACTGGGTGCACCCTCACCCAGGTTACTTAAATGCAGCTTCACATTATTTTCACAAAAGCTGGTTGATTTTTGTTATCAAGTGCTGGCAAAAACATGTTTATGTGGCACTGGAATTTGGGAAGGAGGATTTTCTTATAATCTGTTTGGAAAAAAAAAATAAAATATCCAGAAATAGTTTAAAGATGCCCTGCTAGTATCTGAGGAGGAAGGTTGAGAGCCTGGCAGCAATCTCAGCACTGCAAAATGCATTCTGAGAAAAGGGCTCCAGAGCTGTCCCCCAGATCACCTTTACAAAAAACTTTTTTTTTTTTTTTAATAACAAAAGAGATAAAAAAAAAAAAAAAAAAAAAGACAGGCAATTCTGGGCAGGTGCCTCATGCCCATAGCAGTTGCCTTCCCCCAGGCTGCAGCACTGCACCACACTTCCCTCCCCATCAAAAAATAAAAATAATAATTTAAAAAAAAAATTTAAAAAGTAAAAATTTCCACCACTAGCAGAGTATCATAAAATCCAAAAGAAAATGGCCAGCATAGGTTCCAATATTAATTTTTTAAAATAAATGCCCTGTGAGAAATAACCACATCCCACGTCTCCAAAGTGCCACGGCAATTTTACAGTAAACCAAGTATAATGCAAACCAGATTTATACTGAAACAGGAAACAAACAATTCTTCTGCACAATTTCCTGTAGATCAATTGGAAAGGTATTTAAAGACTGCACCAGGCATTAGATCTTTTGTTAACCCCCCCAGCCCTGCCCACAAAAAAGCAGCTCAGAACATACACTACTATCAGATGTCAACACCCGAACATCATTTGCCATGTCTACCATCAATCTGTAACCAAATAAAATATCATTCTATTTATCATTTATTTTTGAGAAAAAAAACAAACCAAACCAAAACAACCCCCCCCCCCTCGCAAAAAAAAGAAACAAAAAAAACCAAACCAAAAATCCCCCCACCGTAATAATTTCCAGGCTGGCACAGATGCAGAGGTGAAGTTCACTTCTGATCAGCATATGCAAAGCATATTTCAAACTAAGATTCAACCTCACTTCCTGCATGAATTCAGAGCCTTAATAATTCCTAAAATATTTCAGCAAAATCCAGCTCTGCAAACACGAGGCAAACACTTCTATTTCCACCACGTGCAATGGGAAGAAAGCAATCAGACCTACCAGGTGTAAATTCTAATTGCCCAGGGAGGTATCCTCACCCTTAAAACCAGTGCTACATAGATACAGAATAAATAAATTTCTTCCATTTCCTTTCCTCAAGACCATCAAACACAAACCCAGTGATTGTGTCAAAGCGTCTGTCTGTGTTTATATATTTATATATATATAAAAAACCCTATATTTATTGTTTTATGTATATTGCTACAGTTTACAAAATGTTGTTTGGTTGTTCTCAGTAGGGAGCCTACAAGATTATATGAATTCAGGATATAAACACACAGCCCTCCCATAAAACCCACAAATACTGGGGCAGTCTTGGAGCTGTTCTGGCTTGTGCTGACAAAGGACTCAGCACTTTTACCTCCACAAGGATCCACACACATGGATTTCAAATCAGGCAGCCTGAGCTACCCCTAGGTGGATGCCATTCCATGAAGGAATAGGAAATTTAGTGCTGCTCTCTAACAAAACCCACCCCTACACTTGGGGAGTTTAAAGCCTTTTGCAACTTTTGCTAATAAATTTTATTTTTTTTTTACCAGCATTGCAACCCAGGCAGTGCTGCCACTTCTGGAAACAAAGCCCAACCATAAACCTCATGCTGAATTCTTGCCTTTTCAGCCAAAAGGGTGCCCGGGCAAGAGCCCCTCTGTCCCCTCCTGAGATCTCCTCCTGGTGCTCCAGCAGCCAGCTCTGTCCCATCCCATTCCCAACTCTGCACTTGTCATTATTTAGCCTGCTCCCTGGAATTATTGCACTCCTTGGCCTAGCCCATTAGCAGGAAAGATACCACGGAGCATTCATCTTCCTGGAGGAACTTTACGGAGTTGAAAAGCTGGCTAATAAGAATAGCAGACGGAATGTAAACAGGAAAAACTCATTAGCATTTACTTTTTTTTTTCAAAAAAAAAACTTTTTTTTTTTTTTTTTTTTGTGATTTGATGACTTCACAAATAACTATTTCAAAACAACTAGTTCGGGAGATGGGCTGAAGCTTGTTAGGATAAAGCAAAAAGAGCAATTACAATAATTATAGGTTTCCCTATATGATTTAACACATGCGCACGGCGGGAGCGGATGCTGCCAGCTTAAGACACCATTTAAAGGAAATTTTGCCACTTTTGTTTTTCATTTCCGTGTGCAATCATTTCTCCTCTCTAGCCCCACGCGTGTCGCTAGGTTGTCTGTGGCCAAACAGAACCTTTTATTCAAATCTGGGCCAGAGGTGAGGGGGAAGAGGCGATTCTGAAAATCAAATTTAGCTCCCGCATCCGTCCCCTGGCAGGTAATGGAATATGTCATCTCCTAAAATATCCCACACAGCTCGGGTAACAGGCAGCAAGGCTTAGGGGACAAAAATGGCTCGTCTGGTTTCGTTGCTTCCTACGTAATCAAAGTGTTAATCTAGTTAATCACAGATAATAGTGCTCACTTCCAACTCGGCGCTAAAATGCCTTTTTTATAATATATTTTGGGGGGGGGAAAAAGTGAGTCAAGAGCTCGACACCATCAATGTCACAGCCAAGCACCAGCTGATCTTTCCACTTTATTATTTGGTGGCCCCTGCTATTGTTTTCAGGTTTTCTAAAACAAATATCCTGTCGCAAAGGATGGGAAGGAAAAGATTCCTTCCCGCTGAACCTCAGGAAACAGCTCAAAGCACAGAGTGCTCTCCCCTGAAAAAAAAGGCAAGTTGCAAAAAATGTGCAATATCGCCTTTCATTTTTTTCCCAGCATTTTTTGTGACTCCTGTAGCCAACAGCCCTCTTCTTCCCACAGCAACTTGGATTCAGAGGACTCTGGAATGATTTTGCTTGCTATTTTTTTTTTTCTCCCTTCTTTCTTTTGTTTATTCCCAGGGAAGACCTGCTTCCGCTGCCTGCCTGCAGTTCAGAGAGTTCAAACTGAATTTAAACAAGTAATTGACTTGTCACTGGGAAAAAAAAAGTGAAAGGAAAAAAAAAGGGAAGGAGAGGAAAGGGAAAGGAAAAAAAAGAGGGAAAGGAAAAAAAGAGGGAAAGGAAAAAAAGAGGGAAAGGAAAAAAAGAGGGAAAGGAAAAAAAGAGGGAAAGGAAAAAAAGAGGGAAAGGAAAAAAAGAGGGAAAGGAAAAAAAGAGGGAAAGGAAAAAAAGAGGGAAAGGAAAAAAAGAGGGAAAGGAAAAAAAGAGGGAAAGGAAAAAAAGAGGGAAAGGAAAAAAAGAGGGAAAGGAAAAAAAGAGGGAAAGGAAAAAAAGAGGGAAAGGAAAAAAAGAGGGAAAGGAAAAAAAGAGGGAAAGGAAAAAAAGAGGGAAAGGAAAAAAGGGAGAGAAAAAAAGGGAGAGAAAAAAAGGGAGAGAAAAAAGGGAGAGAAAAAAAGGGAGAGAAAAAAGGGAGAGAAAAAAGGGAGAGAAAAAAGGGAGAAAAAAAAGGGAGAAAAAAAAGGGAGAGAAAAAAAGGGAGAGAAAAAAAAGGGAGAGAAAAAAAGGGAGAGAAAAAAAGGGAGAGAAAAAAAGGGAGAGAAAAAAAGGGAGAGAAAAAAGGGAGAGAAAAAAGGGAGAGGAAAAAAGGGAGAGGAAAAAAGGGAGAGGAAAAAAGGGAGAGAAAAAAAGGGAGAGTAAAAAGGGAGAGAAAAAAAGGGAGAGAAAAAAAGGGAGAGAAAAAAGGGAGAGAAAAAAGGGAGAGAAAAAAGGGAGAGAAAAAAGGGAGAGAAAAAAGGGAGAGAAAAAAGGGAGAGAAAAAAGGGAGAGAAAAAAGGGAGAGAAAAAAGGGAGAGAAAAAAGGGAGAGAAAAAAAGGGAGAGAAAAAAAGGGAGAGAAAAAAAGGGAGAGAAAAAAAGGGAGAGAAAAAAAGGGAGAGAAAAAAGGGAGAGAAAAAAAGGGAGAGAAAAAAAGGGAGAGAAAAAGAAGGAAACGGTTAAGAAAAAAGGAAAGAGCAAAAAAAAGGAAAGAGCAAAAAAAAAGGAAAGAGCAAAAAAAAAGGAAAGAGCAAAAAAAAAAGGAAAGAGCAAAAAGGAAAAAGAATGAAAACAGGGAAAGGAACAAAAAAAAGGAAAGGAAAAAAAAGGAAAGGAACAAAAAAAGGAAAGAGACAAGAAAAGGAAAAGGACAAAAGAATAAAAAGGAATGAAAAAAAGGGAAGGAACAAAAAAGGAGAAAAAAGGGAAAGAAAAAAGGTAAAGGAACAAAAAAGGGGAGAGGAGAGAGGGAAGAAAAAAGAGAACAGAACAAAAGGAGAAGGAAAGGAACGAAATAAGGGAAAGGCACAAAAAAAGGAAAGACCAACAAAAAAGGGAAGAACGAAAAAAAAAAAACAGATAAGAGAAAAAAGGGAAAGGAGAAGGAAAAAAAGCTAAAGGAGAAAAACAATGGGAAAGGGAAAAAATGGGAAAGGAGGGGAAGGAAAAAAAAAAAACCCCAAAAAGCAGGGAAAGGACCAAATCCAATGGGAAAGGAGGCAAGAAAGGAGGAATTGGGCAGTGTCTCTCCTGGGCAGGAGGCTGAAGGCCTCAGAGCCCGGGCCCCGCACCCACTGGCACCGCACCAAGCGCTGCACAATGCGGGCCCGAAATCCAACCCCAAGAAAGAAAAGACACAAATAAAATCAGAGGGGGGGAGAGTGGTAAAAAACCCACCCCACCTGAAGCCAAAAAAACCCCGCAGCCACCTCCACCTCGCTGCACGGGCACCGTCTCCTTCCTTACCCCCCCCCCCAAAAAAAAAGCCAAATTAAAATAAAGTTGGTTTAAGTGTTGAAAATTGTTCGCCACCGCCGTGCATCGCTGCTTCCTGTTTACAGGCGCCTGTCGCCAGGATTTTATTACTTACTGAGGATGAATAGCAGCGTTTAGAACTTTTTTTTATTTTTTTTTTCGCTTTTAAAGCTGCTGGGGCTGGCTGGCTGGCTGGCCCTGCCATCATCCATGGGAATGTCAAGGTAGGCTTTAAGTGTGGCTTGGGACAGCTCTGGGATAGGAAGAATTAATTTAAAAAAAAAAAAAAAAAAAAAAAAAAAGAAAAAGGAATACATTTAAAAAGAAAAAAAAAAGAAATACATTTAAAAAGAAAAAAAAAGAAATACATTAAAAAAAAAGAAATACATTTAAAAAAGAAAAAAAAAAAGCTTTGCAGGAAATTTACTAATTTTTTTTCTTTTTCTTTCTTTATTTTTGCATTTGTCTCACTTTCCATCCCAACTGTTTTTTCTTCTGCATATCCCCTTCCAACCAACCCAAGCATCCCGCCAGAAGGTTATTTGCAAAATATTCCAACCAAAAGCAAAGCCCCCCCACCCCCCCCCCCTCCCCAGGCATATTTAGGACGGGAAAAAAAATAAAAATAAAATAAATCTCAGTTCTCCAAAGAGATGTTAAGGCTGGTTCGGAAGCAGAGGCCGGGCCATGGAGCAGGAGCTTTGCTCCATCCCCTCCTCCTCAGCCTGGGCTCAAACTCTCCCGGTCACCTTTGGGATCAGATCAGAAAACCAGGAAAAGTTGGGAGCAGGGAGGGCAGGGAGATTGCTCCCCCCCCCCTTCCCCTCCCACCCTTCCCCAATTTGCTTTTCCTCTCCCTTCAGTTCTCCTCCTTACCTCCCCCTTCCCCCCCCCCCCCCCCAAAAAAAAAATATTTTAAAATCCATTGCAATGCTTTTCCTTCGCAGGGAAAAAAAAAAAGAATAAAAAAATAAACCTCCAGATGGCAAGTAGAAACCTTCTGCTGGGGTTATGCACAAAATACCAGACACTTTTTTTTTGGTTTTTTGTTTTTTTGGTTTTTTTCCCCCGTTCCTTTTTCGGGAGAAAAAAAAATCAAAAGGGAGAGGTGCCCTAAGTCAGAAATTTGGGGTCATTTTCTGTTACTAATTGAACGGCGGGTGCGGAGCGAGCTGGGGGTGGCGGGAGGCGGCTCCGCAGCCGCGCAGCCCCGCTTTGCTCCCTCCTTCTTTTCTTCTAACTTCCCCCCAAACTTTTTAACCCCGAATAAAATCAACAAAAAATAAAAATAGAGCGGGAAGGGGGGGGGGGATTAAAACCCCAAAGCTCCAAGAGGCGAAGCGGCGGAGGCTGCGCGTCCCTCCCTTTGCCCACCTTCTCCCAATTGCCGCTTTAATTTCCGCGCCTGCTTACCGCTTTCCCATTATAGTAGTACATCAAGGAGTTGCCGCCCATGCCGGGGATGGTGTATGCGCAGTACATGGTCCCGCCGGCCCCCGCCGTTCCCTCTCCTTCCCAACTTTTTTCTTTCCAACTCCCTTCTCCCGCTTTTTCACAACAATTCCTCCACTCGCATGTTCCCATCTGCCCGGCCCAGCCGCGCTCAACATGCAAAGCAGGGCGAGACCATTCGCAACGCGGGGGCGGAGGCTGCGCGCCCCCCCTTTTCCCCGCGCACCGCCCCGCGCCCGCGCACCGCCCCAGTCCGGCATACAAATGCGTTTCATTGCCTTTCCCCCGCCCTCCCTCTCCTTTTTTTTTTTTTTTTTTTTTTTTTTTCGTGGTTGATTTTTTTTTCTTTTTTTTTTTTTTTTTTTTTTTTTTTTTTCGGTTTTAATTTGATTAAAAAGCGAGTGGCAGGAAGGGAATCGTATGATGCACATCTAATAACTCCGCCATCTGGCCCTGCTGCTGGCGCGCTCCCAGCATTGTGCGCAGCTGCCGCGCCCCGCGCAGCCCCGCGCAGCCCCGCGCCCCCTTCACCCTATTTTCCTTTTTAAAAAAATTTTCTTAATTTTTTTTTTTTTTGTGCGCAGCCCCGCGCCCCCTTCACCCTATTTTCCTTTTTTTAAAAAAAATTATTTTCTTAATTTTATTTTTTTTTTGTGCGCAGCCCCGCGCCCCCTTCACCCTATTTTCCTTTTTTTTAAAAAAATTATTTTCTTAATTTTATATTTTTTTTGTGCGCAGCCCCGCGCCCCCTTCACCCTATTTTCCTTTTTTTAAAAAATTATTTTCTTAATTTTAATTATTTTTTTTGTGCGCAGCCCCACGCCCCCTTCACCCTATTTTCCTTTTTTTAAAAAATTATTTTCTTAATTTTAATTTTTTTTTTTTGTGCGCAGCTGCCGTGCCCCGCGCAGCCCCGCACACCCTTCACCCTATTTTCCTTTTTTAAAAAAAATTATTTTCTTAATTTTAATTATTTTTTTTTTGTGCGCAGCTGCTGCGCCCCACGCACCCTTCACCCTATTTTCCTTTTTTTTAAAATTAATTTTAAAAAAAAATAATTATTAATTTAAAAAAAATTATTTACATTTATAACCTTAATTTAACCTTAATTACCTTTATAACCTTAATTTAAATTTATAACCTTAATTTATAACCTTAATTTAAAAAAAAAATTTTTTTTTTTTTTTTTTTTTAAATAACATCCGCGCGGTGCCGGCCAAGCGGGGTCGGGGGGTAGGGGGGGAGGTAAGGGATGAGGGAAAAAGCTGGAAACGGGGTTATAGGGGGGGATACAACACCATCACCCCCCCCCCTTGTCGGGACTCACTTGAGCTTGCCAAATTCCGAGCCTGGGAGGAAAGGAGGGCCCCTGGGAATTGCTCCCCAATGCAAGTAAATCATTTGCATATGGCGAAGCAAAATGCCAGCCCAGCATCCAGCCAGTCTCCGGGCTCAACTTTAATAATTCAAAGCACCTATTTCCTTACTCCTCGCCACCACATCCAGTATTAATCAACGCCAAAGAGATGGGGATGTCAACGCCGAGCTGTCGGCTGGGGCGACAGCAAAGTTTTTCTTCCCTACTTTCCCCATCACCTCCTCGCAGATCCAGTGGGTCGCTGTGGCCTGGTGGGAGCTGGGGAGGGGGGGGTGAGGTGGGTGTTGGAAATCCAGGAGGAAAGGATGAGCAGAGGTTTCTCTAACTCACTTGTTCTGCATTTATTCGGGAGGTCCCCGGAGGTTTGGGTAAACAGTACTTGAATTATAATCACACATTTCATTCAAATTTCATGCTTTGAGGATTTTTTCCTCATTAGAACAGTTAGTTGTCAATCTGACACGAGCACATTTGTAACCTTTAAACCACCCTCCGTGGCTAAATACAAAAAATTCCCCAGGACACCGGGTCAGCGTGTGACAAAACGCTCCCCTGGAAAAGGGGAGAGAAAGTTTGGGGGCTCCCCTCCCACGGGTGACACCTCCACCTTCCCAGCAAATCCACTTTCTGAAACTGACCTCCTGCAAACGTAGGGATTCACGCTCTGGAGGTGAAAAAAGAACAAAGTGCTTTGATCGTTTCTTTAGGAAAAGAAAAACCCAAGCTCGGAAGGGTTTTCCGAAGGACTGGAGGCAGCTCTTCCCTCCTGCAGCTGCAAAGCTGCAAACAGGGTATTTCCACCCCTCATAAAAGCTGCAGTTTCACAGCTCCACACAAAGTTATACAACTAGCATTACATTTGAGTACAAATTTTACCACAAAATGAGATTGGATGGGCCTTTAAATCATCTAACTTAATCGCTTTCCTGCCAGGGAAACAACCCCCTAACCTCAGCAGAAACAGCTTTTTTTCTGACTGGCACCAGATAATTCTAAATATTTCAGGTGGCGACGTGGGTAGGTGATGGAGAGAGAGCCCCATGACTCGGCAGAGCAATCCTTGTCTGGCTACCCATGTGGCATGAGAAACAAGGGGTGATTTCAGCTCGGGTTTGGCAACCTCGGAGTGGGGAGCAGTCCAACTTCATTTGGATCCTGTCATCTCAGTGCTTTCATTCTCCTGGATGGGAAAATTTCCCGTGGAAATATATTGTACCTAACACGATAAGAAGTTAATGTGGTTTGCGGGGAGCAAGCCCAGAACTATAACGTAATTCTCAACACATGACAATAAAAATTAATTACTTTACCATATCATCTTTGCATTCGACACATACATTGAGATAACTTTAATGTGTTTTCCTGCCCTGTTCAGGAACCTGGGATTGGCCAAGGTATTTTTTTTTTCCTTTTTTTTTTTTGTTTTTGTTTTTTATTTCTCGTGGCTATCTTGCGGAAATTCATATTATTAACAACAGACAGAAACACCACTGGGGAGACACCCCCAGCACATTGGGTGTTGGAGGGATGCAAGGCAAGGCTCTGGAGCCCCCAAAGGCATCCACCTTGGGAGACCCCCATGGTACCCCCATGATTTGCCTCCAGGATTCAGCTCCAGCCCTGCTGGTGTGAGGGTGCAGGTGCAGACCCCCCCTTCACCCCTCCCCGGGTATTTTTCAGCCATTGCTGCTGCAATTACAGCTTTCCTCTTAATGAGAGGTTGGCAGCGTGGGGCTGGTGAGGTGTGGGTGGGGACAGCACGTCCCACCACTTCCCTGCAGTCCTGTCCCCATTGCCCCAAAGGTGCCTGTCTGCCAGGTAAAGGGTCAAGGATGAGTGTTCAAAACTTGTATTTTCTAACAGCCCAGAGTGGTTTGGGTTGGGAGGAACCTTTAAGGACCAGCCTGCCATGGGCAGGGACACCTCCCAGCAGCCCCATCCCATCAGCACCCTCATACAGAATAATTTCTCCCTAAGATCTCATCTCCATCTCCCCTCTTGCAGCTTGAAACCCTTCCCCCTCATCCCATCACTGCATGTTCTCATCCCAAGTCCCTCCCCAGCTTTCCTGGAGCCCCTTCAGGCACTGGAAGGTGCTCTAAGGTCTCCCTGCAGCCTTCTCTTCTCCAGCCTGAACAACCCCAACTCTCTCAGCCTGGCTCCAGAGCTGCTCCAGCCCTCCCAGCATCTTTGTGACCTCCTCTGGACTCGCTCCAAATGATGCCACACTGTACCCAGAGGGAATGCCACCAAAGGGAAGAGGACTTTAAAATCCATACAGCCTTTCAGACACAGCCACCACTCCCACAGCCTGACAGCCTCTCAGCATCTCCCAGGTCACAGGAGAAGAAGGCTGACCAGGTGTAACCTCCCCATGCACTTACCAGCTGAACACATTCCCCAAATCCAACACAAGTGGGGATGGATTCGGGTCAACGTGTCAGCTACATGACACAGCAAGTGTGGGATGCCAGGGGAGGTGGCCACGTCAGAATCCAGTTATTTTAGCATCATCTAAGGTAATAATTTCTCCTACAGCCCTTCTGTTCCAGCTTCCCTTTACATCGCTGGTCACCCCAGGCCAGCCACCAGGGTATGACAATGTGGGCAGAGAAATCAAGTGGGGCTGCCTAGAAATAACCAGTGCTGTGACTTCTCTGGTAGCATTTCCATGCTTTGGCATCTAAAGGCTCACTTCCATTCCTTCCTCACTTCTCTTCTGTCAGATCCCAGTGGCAAATTCCAGAAGAAAGTGAGGAAAACACTCAAAAAATACCAAGAAGAAGAAGGACATGTTGCTGCAGCTCGCTGGTCCAGGAGGGGAGGAAGAAGGGGAGGGGTCCCTGCTCTTCCAGGGGGAAAGACAGAATTTCAAGACAGAATTTGGAAAGGGCCTCATCCTGTCAGCTGCTGAGCACCCTCCGTGATCAACCTGCAATGGCTGACATCCTGATGGAGCAGCTCCACCAGGGTGACACTTTGTGTCTGGAACCAAACCTTCCAGAAAGTGCTAGGAAAAGCCAAGGAAAAGACAGCAAGTCATGCTCCTGCCCTGCTGGAACTGAGGTCTTCAGCAGAGGAGCCAAGAAAGGGAAGCTATCTGCTGGATGACAAGCTTCCAGCCACAAACTGAAACAGATAATGGTAAAATATCAAGTAAGATGACTAAACCGCCCAGTATCCCTCTAAGTCTGGGTCATTCGGATAATCTCATCCTTCTTACACAAATCCTTGAGCGTAGTTATTAAACCATCCCCGTGGTGGGTGGAGAAGTGGCTCTAAATGCCCAGATGTGAAGGATTTCCCCAGCTGAGTGAGCAGGACCTCCACTCCCACCTCCTGCCCTCCCAACCCTTTCCCACTAGCTTCTCTCCTTTTTGAGGAAAACAAAACAAGCAGCAAAGCTCATCTCTGTTCCCTGAAGTCAGTTCTAGTGCTGGAGATGACAGAACTCAGCTAAAGGTTGATTAGAATCCTCCCAGCTTGGAAATTCAGGTACTGGATAAACACAAGAAGAAGTTGCACCATATGAACCTTACCCAGACAGGGCACAGTTTTGGTGGCACAAACTGTAGTAATTTTCTGGTCCTGTTTGTTTTTTTCTTTTGGAGGACCCCCAATGGAGTCAGAGATTCACCTTGAGATGGCTGAATTTATAATCATCTCTTTTGTAACTATTGCAGCTAAAGGTAACACTTCTCCTCTGGTTTTGTACATTAATATTCTCTCCTCTCTCCCCAGGAAGAGGTTCACATTCAGATCCTTGTGCACCATAGCCTGAATACAGTCTAAATATCTAATTATACAGATGCCACATGAATAAATCAGATCCTAAAAGTCACAGTCTCTAAAAAGCTACTTTAAACCAGCCAAATGTGGATACATCTGCTTTTGTATTATCAGCTACCTACTGATGGCAATCCTTATCAAACTGATAATCCTATGCCTTCTCTCCAGGCTTAGCTCCCAGGAAGAAGCCAGCCCTTTTCCCACACTGAAACAAGCTCCTCTCTTTCTCATTAACTCTCCACCAGATGTTTTAGACCTTACTAAAATCTAGACCTTGCAAAATCTCACCCTGCTTTCAACAAAAGTATCTTTGTGAGCTTTTTTCGAATTTGAAATGCTTGGCCAGCTCTGAGTGGTGGCTATGAGGGTGAGTGCTGATGCCACCACATGCTTGTACCTATTTATGTATGAAAGGTGTGAAATGGGCACATTTACATGAGCCAGAGCAGCCTGAAGCAAATTTATGATATAATGACACATTCTTGCACTGTCCAACACCAAATAATTGGCTGAAGACTGAGGTTTGAAGCTAGGAAGAAGGCAATAGAGTTAGGTTGAGATGGTCTGAATAAACCAGTGGATATCTCTCCAAGCACCTGCCAAGGTTAAGCTTTAAAACATAGAACTTCTTTTACCTCAAACTACTTACTAGATGGCCCATGAAATTAGCAGAATAATAAAACCCTAGATCAGAACTAGCTCTTGCAAACCAAACCAGCATCCCATGTTTGCTTTCCATATAAGTCCATTTGAACCCAGGATGGGGTTGGAGCCCTGGAGCTGGGCTGTGCTTAGCTGGTGGTTGGTGTGCTTATCTTCCCCCCCCCCAAAAAAAAAAAAAACAAACAACCCAAAATGAGCATAGGAACACACATTCCAGCTCATCTATTTTAAAAGAAAGTGTCTATCTATCCATTTGCCACTGGGTTTATTTTTGACTCCACTGCTTGTGAAAAGCCAAGAGAGAAACTCAAACCACATGGCCCAGGATTTCTCCTTGCACAAAAGTACTATTGCCAATTTTTTGCCTTTTTATCTTGGGTATTGGAGTGTGTGGTGGGCTTCCTTTTCTGGAAAGTCAGAGCTGCTGTAGTCACTGGTTACAGGATGATCTCAGATTTCCTATTTTGAAGACTTAGCTTCCAACTCTGATAAGTGTGGAGGAGAGCTAGGAAGTGGCAATTGGGATGCAGAAAACCCCAAAGGATAATAAAACCAACCCAAGCTTTCCTATTTTTAATCCTCCTGTGTGGATGGGAGGGTGGCTGACTCAAGATATTTGAACTTTTGAGGTCTGCAACATGACAGGGCTCTGGCAATGTCAACAGCCCCTAGAAGCAGCTCGAAGGTGGCATCGGGGCTTCCAGCCCAAAGCCTGGAATTCTGCTGGCCTAGACAATGGGCCAGAACATCCCTTGGGCTTCCATTTGGGATTCACTACAAAAACAGAGAGTGGAGTGGGTTGAAGGTTCATTTCTGACCCTTTCTTTCTCATGGCACAAGAAAGAAAGCGATGGGAGATTTCTATGTTTGGAAATGTCAGTGCTGAGAAGTATTCAGTAAAACAAATGAAGAGGGGAAAATTTTTAGGACTTCATAGGGTGCTGAGCACTTCACTGACACTACACACCAAACAATAAGCAAGTAATTTTGGATTATAAGGGATTATCTTTGCTTTTGCAGTTAAGTACAACCTAGAGAGATCAGGGCTGTAGTTACTGCTTGTTTTGTGTTTCTGAGAGGTTTCCAAACATTTTTGGTCAGTTTTTCTCCATTGGCAGTAGATGCCACTATAAAATAAATCAATATTTTTGAAGCATAAGGTAATCAAGGCCCTGACTTTATGTTTAATCTGTAGGGAAAAAAAATCCCACTGCAATGTAATGATTTCACTATTAACAACATCTATCCTCTCAAGTGGCCTCTGAGCCTTATAAAATGATAAATACCTCCTTGCACCAGAACTTCAAAAAGAATTTAGAGACATCATGCTGTTGCACAATTATTTTTTTAAAACAATGCATTAAAATAAAATGTGGAAAAGGTAAGGAAAAGTTGTGGACACCATGGCTAATGCTGAGAAACAGAACCTGGGCTTTTTTTTTTTCTTTTTTTTTTTTTTTTAGCCCCATGCAGCAATTTGTCTATATAGTGAAACGTGAGCAGAGCTGATCAAAGCACTCCGAAGTGTTCCTCACTACCCTCCTCTCTGCTAAATGATCTGCAGGACCCACCATAGATGTGGGATCCCACAAACGCGGAGTCGTTCCCACTCTGCCACAGGAATCTGGGAAGGGAGCGGGAGAGGAACGCTGCTCCTCGTTTATTGCACGTTGCCATATGGAAGACTTTTCAGCTGTTACATAGTTAGGCCTCGCAGCCCCTCTATCTAGCAGTTAAATATTATTTTGTCACCATTTCCCTTTGTAGAGATGGAGAAACTGGAGCTGGGCGAGGCCCCGGCCACCTCGGCGGTGCCGGTCACAGCCACTCGCTGGTACCAGTACCTCCCAGGGGGTGGCTTGGGCTCTCTGTCCCTGCTAAAAGGGAAAATAAGGATTATGGGTCAGTCTGGTCCTGGGAAGTGATGGCCAAGGTGTTTGGCAGCAGCAGGAGGCTGTGGTGGAGGAGGCTGAGCTGCCCCCCGGAGCTCCTGGGGATGCACGTTCAGCCCTGGGGTGCTGAAATCTGGTGATGAACTCTGGAGGTGGGAATTGCCTGTGCTTGAAAATACCCCCCCAGCTTCAGATAGCCAGGGAAAATTAGGAGAGATGGTGCATTTTTGGCAAAAGTAGGAAAACAAGGTAAATTCCCCTGAAAATTCCCATTGCCCGCCCATGCTCATCACCCTCTGCACTGAGCCATACTGCTGGGTGCAAGGATGGGCAGTACACAGAAAGATGAAGTGGCTGGTCTTGGAACCTCCAATTAATTCCTCAGATTAGGAAGGATGAAGGCAAAACTGAACCCTGTTCTGCGTCCACCCTGGGAGAGCAGCCCAGGTGGAAAAGCAAATGGCACAGGGAGAGGTGTGCTCGAGGTGGAGATCATGAACCTGGGATGCTGCTCAGAAGAAAGAAGAGGGCATACAAGGCTTTCTCAAAAAAAAAAAAAACACAAAACCAAAAAGAAGAGAAGAATCCAGAATTAGGGTATTTAATGAACACAAAAAGCTGTTCAGGGATCCTAAACCCTACCCAGAGATTGTCCCCATGCCACAGGGGACATCAGGGTTTGGGCTTCCCACTCGTGCCAGTGACTTAACCTTCCCTCTGCAGTCCCAAAAATTAAATGAAAAGGCTTTCGTAACACCTGACCCATTCCTGCTGTCCCAGCTCTGGATGTGCAAGAGCCTCGAGCACAAACTGTGTCTTGGCTTATTATCAATTTATCTTTACTTTAAGAAATATGGGAGACTATTCCTGAAGCAAAACCCCACGTCCTGCCACAGAAAGCTTCACTGGACACTCTGCCAGAGGTTTTTGGTTTTATTTGGGTCTCATTACTCTTGGTTACCTCTCCTCCTCTACTCAACCACATCATTTCTCCTCTTCTTCACCTCTGTGCCTGCCGGGCTGGACTGGGGCATCACCAGTGTTAAGATTTTTGCCTCACAGTTTTTTTTTTTCCCCTCTCTTTGCATCAAATTGTTTTGTCTCTAGTTCTCCAGGAATGTTGCCTGGAGGAGGGAAACTGTCGGGTATCTATCTTCCCTTGGAGATCTTCAAACAAAAGATGTTCCCTGCAACATTTGTCAGTTTTCCCATTAAAATGAAGAATTTTGCTTTCAGAGTGAATTTTAACCCTTCAGACAGCAAAACTGGATTAGATGCAAAGGCAAAAGAAAAGCAACAGCTAATTGTCTCGATTGGGTGCAAGAGGAACCCTGTGCTCCTCTCATGCATGCTGCTGAGGCAGGGGCATGCCCTGCACCCATGGGTGCTGCTCAGGGTGCTTCTGAGCCCCACTGTGTGGTTTTACCAGCAAATGGAGCAGAATGGTGACATCTTTCTAGCTAAGGGCACAAGTGACACTAATAAAACCAACTCCTGCCATGGCAGGTTGGTGTTGGACATCCAGCCTGCCTCAGGGTCAGGGATGGTTTTGCTCAGGGGATCTGGGTGAAGTTTGCAGAATTTGGCCTTCCAATTTTCTTGCTTTTGTAAATTTGTCCCTTAGTGGCATTTGAACATTCTTTTGTGGTTTAATATCGACTGGCAGAGGGTGGGAGGATAATTAGTGGGAAGTATTAAGCAGTTTATGTTCTTCTGTGATTAGAGACTAAGTCTGGGAGGTCTTTGGGCACTAGTTCCACGAGGTTTTATTCTTACTGGGTAAAATCCTTCTGGAGAAAAGGGTGTTTGTACCTTTGATTTCATTGGGTTTTCAACAGGGAAAAATAAAGTCTGAAGACATACCTTGCAACCTGACTGGTTGGACTAAGATGTCAGGCTGCTGGCTCTTCTGAAACACAGTATATGATTTTGTGAGTAATTTGGGCCATGCAGTGCTTTCACTGTGGATTTTCTGTTACACCAAATATGTGTATTTTTTATTGCTATACAAAACGCGGGCACTTAAGATCCAGAGCAAACCAAGTGTAAACACACACGTATTACAGAAGAAATCCCTCACTGAAATGACACACTGACACTTCCCCATGAACTTTTCCTTTCAGCAAGCCTAATGAACACACCAAAAGCACATTTTCAATTACTCAAATCCAGATGCTGTATTAAAACATGTATTTTTTTCTACTGCAGCCCTACCTAGGAGCAATCCTGAGCCACACAGACATGGTGCTGAGCCACAGCCTGTCCTGAAGGGGTTCCAGTCTGGCTGAACAAAGAAGGCAGCCAAAAAATAAAAAAAAATAAAATAAAAAGGGACCCAGAGATGAAGCCATTTCCCCCAAAACTCTCTCTCAGGTAGGCAGTGAGCTCGGGGACCAAGGTCCACCTTCCCTGGTGCTGCCTCCCAACATGTTTGCCCATTCCCATTGACTGCTTAAATTCCCATTTAATTGCCTGATGCATGTTACTGGCAGCTCCTGTAACAAAATCTGGTTCTTTAGAGGTCCTCTAAACCTACTTTTGCTTGAGAAGTAGCTAATAGATAGCCAAAATAAAAAGGAAATCAACTGCTTGCTGGTAAATTCACTGTAGCCAGCTCCTGGGATTTTACCGTGGGTCTTGCTGTTTTCCCTGTTGTTTTGAGGGGGTATTTTTCTCTAAAGCCTCAGTTCCCAAATTTCTGTAATTACATAAAAGAAAAAAAAATAATCTAGATTTCATTAAAAATAACAGTTCCAGGCCCTCGGAGCTACGGACAAAACCTGAAAGTGTGATCAGAGCACAGCTAGAAGTCCCGAAAAAAAACAAGAGGCAAACACCAGACATTTCCATGCTCCCCGGAGTCTGCTGAATTCCATGAACTTGCATCTCAGGCACCCAACCCCAGACTTGCAGTGTCACTCTGGAGGCTGGCAGTGGCACCCAGGTGCCCCCCAGGCAGGGCTGAAAGGCAAAGTGATGATGCCCATCAAGTCCCTCTGCAGCCTGGAGCCCAGGGGTGATGCTGCCCCTTCCCAGCAGCTCCCCCTGCCACTGCCACTGTCCCCACCCTCCCTGCTCACCCCCCTCCCAAATTCAGGCTCATCTCCTCCCTACATTACTGCTGATTTTGGTGGGTAATATTTTTGCACTTGGAATGTCCTTGGTTATTTACTGCAGTAGCCACAGCAGAGGAGCCTTCAGCCAGCAATGAAATGCTCAATAATAAACCCCCCAAATGCCCCTTGCATTTGAAACTCTACCTCCACCCATCCAGGGGGAGGAAAATCAGAAAGGGATGGCTGGTGTCAGAAGCAAAGCAGTTCAGGAATAGTCTCTCAAATAAATACAAGTTGGCTAAAAAATGCAGGCAGCCCCACTGCCTGGCACCGAAGTGGTTAACCGACATATGCTGTATAATTAGGAGATGCATTAATGATTATGAATAGTAAATGACTTGGTGCAAGGAAAAAAATCTAGTCAAAAGGGACATGCACCTATCTTACATGTTTATTAGAAACTGTATATAACTGGAGAATTCTGCTATTAAGAATCCTGCATTATTGGTGTAAATACTTCCAAGGGTACATCAAATTGTAATCTTTCGTACGACATCCATCAAACCAGGCTGGAGATTTTGACAAACATTAAACACAGTAAGGAGGCAATTATGTATGCATGATTTAATCTGCAACTAATTAATATGCAAATTTATTCATATGTTAGTTACTAAATTAAAAATGCAAAGAAGCCCTTATGGTGATTCTCAAAATTTTGCACAAACAGAACATTTAAAATATAAGAAAAAAGGAAGTTTTTTGGAAACCTGCGGCATACTTTAAATCTTTGAAAACCTGTTGCACGGAGATGGTTCAAAAATATTTACTTAAATACCCGAGCAGGATAAAAGGTGCCTTAATTTGATGTTGGAAGGCGGTGGCAGAAAGGTTAAACATGAACCTCTGAAAGTCTTAGGAGATGTGCACTAATTATCAAACAAACAGTATTCTAAGCCCAACTCCCCCAGCCTGCAAAGAAAAAGAATCCAGGCACAACCCGGTCATCTTGCTGGATATTGCTCCAGTTGTGAAGCATCCCAGGCTGGTTCACCCCCCAGCATCCCCCCAGCTCAGAAAAACTCTGAGGGGCACAGACACAAAACCCACCCTCGCTTTGCACCAGAGGAGATTTTAGGTTTAAGGAATCTTCTGGTGAGGTGGAAAGGAAGAGCTGTGAGGGAACTAACTGGGTAAAGGCGAGCAGAAATTGCCTTTAATTCTTCTCCAGATGCATCTTCGGTGAAAAACAAGAAGGCAAACAAAAAGCAGCCATGGAGAATAATTCCTGGAGAATTGCTACAGCTTGGATTCGGGAGAGTTTCTACCCCCTAGTCAAGAGCAAGAATTAAGGATATGTTACAGCACTGTTTGCATTTGGAAGGTATCTGTGTTCAGGCATATGTTTAATGTGCCAGAATTCTCTTCTAGACCTATTTCCAGAGGGAGTTCAGTTTTGTTCTGAGCTCTGAGACCAAGCTGGAGCAGCCAGCAGAGCCAAAGACAGAGAGAGAGGTCGAGGACAGAGGGAAGCATAGGCAGGACTTCCAGCCTGGTTCCTGAGCCACTGAACTTTCACTATTTCCTTCTTTCATTTTTGTTTTTTCCCCTCCAAAAAAAAAAAAAGCCATCAGCTGTGCTGCAGGGCAGTGCCAGGAGAAGATGTTGGCATCAGCTGCTCCTGCTCCCATTCCCTGGTTTTGCTGAGGGAGGTCCTGCCTAGCATGGGGTGAAGCTTTCCCGGTGGGCTGGGACCCAGAGGGGACTCTTGGGACTCCTTTGGGTCCTCACAAGAGCAGCTGTGGGACTGCACATGGGGTGACATTTGTTCCCAAAAGGATGAGCCCCTCCTCGGTTCCCATCACTCCAGGCGCAGGAGCTCTTCCTCCTTCTGGGATTCCCCCATGCAGAGGCCTCGTAGGAGCAGGGAAGAGCATCCAAAGATCAAATTTCCCCAATTTAAGGGGAAAAAAGTCTAGACTGGACCAGAAAACTGCAGGAAAATAGCTTGGAAGATAGGAACCGGCGTGGTTGTACATCTTGAAATTTACTTTGTTGCGCCTTGCTAGGTGATTCTTGATTTTGGTTCAGGCCAGAACTGAATGTAAGGCTTTTAAAAGCTTAAATGTACACATTTATGCATTCATTACACAGTGTTAAATCTAATTTGTTCTTTTTACTGTCACAGGAAGCACATGTTTAAAGCAATCTGTTTCCTCATATGAATGCTTTCCTGTCTGTTTGAAAAAAATTGCAACACACTTTACCCCAAGTAACCAAGAGGTGATCATAAATATCCCTAAATAGCATTAAACAGATATGAAAGACATTAACACTTCCAGAATGCCAAAGTAGTATTAAAAAAAATTCTAACAGATGCTCCTAGGTCAAAAAGTGAAATGTGTGTTTCCTGAAAAAACACTCTCATCAGAATCATAAATGAACTGTGAGCGGAGAAATGAGGTGTTGCAGAGCAAACGAGAGGATCTTTTTGGTTAAGGACTCTCACACACTATTGCCAAAGTGTGGTTGCAATAAAAGAGCCAAAATTAAAAAAGCAGTTTTGCTGAAAAAACCACAATATTCTTTCTACTCCACCAGGTGGCAATGGCAACAAGGGAGGGCTCTGGACCCCTACTTGCCCCACTCTTGGTCCTGCTCCCCATCCCTGCTGCCTCCCTCCAACTGGACTGGGACCAAAGGATTTAACTTTGCCTTGTCACTCTTGGCAGGGAAAAGATGTTCTCATCTGGAAAGTCAAATCATCTGTAAGATGCAAATCTAGCTTCCCACACCTCAGTCAGCAGCACCCCTCTTGCCCTGGAGGGGGGACACGTGGTCTCCCTGGGGCACTGGGGGATGCTCCAACGCATGAAGGCGACCAAGGAACAGGGCTTGGAAGCACCTAAACCACTCAAGTCTTTAAATTTGCAAATATGGAAGCCTTTAAGCCTTTTCTAGCCCGTGGTGGCTTCAGGAGGATGCTCAAGGCTGAGCCATCCACTTAAAAATGGTGGGGGGGCTGTGGGGCTGGGAGGGTTCTCGTTCCCCTGGCCAGCTGGGGACCCCCAGGACCACCCAGCCCACCTGCATGTGTCTTTGCAGACCTGGAGATTCAACCCATATGCATAGCATCCAACAAACAGGAGCACCTGGCATCTCAGAGCATCTCCTAGGGCTGGGGAAAAGGGTGTCCCTGAGATCTTGCCAGCTTTTCCCAGCAGGAGAGGGAGGGGGGACCCCAGCTCAGGAGCTGGGTGGGGAGCACAAGCTCTCCTGGAGGTGCCCGTGGGGCCAAAACTTTGGGATGCAAAAGGCAACATGAGTTGCTGGGTTGTGGTGGTGTCCCCAGTGGTGTCCCCTGCGGTGTCCCCTGTGCCCGGGTGCTGGCTCTGCCTGCCTGTTTGGCCTGTCAAGAGGCACTGTATGCCACTGAAAATAAAATAACAATAAAAAAAAAAACAACCAGCCATTGTAGGCCTCCTCGGGTTTGTGCCAAGAAACTGTCAGGGGAGCTTTGCTATGCATTTAACAATGTTCATAGTTATTGGAGCTCTTTAAGCAATTTTATTTTTTTTTTCCCCTATATTTTCACTATGCTGAATTTTTTTGTGTGCGTGCGTGCTCATTTACTGCTTTGGTGTAAAGACAAAAAAAAAACAAAAACCCTTCAGTGCAAAAATTAATGTTCCTTTGATAAAACACAGAGCCTCTGCTAAATGAATGTACTCCAGGCAGAGTGCAAGCTTAAGCATCTTGATAAAAGAGGATCTTAAAACTTCCACAGATAACTTCTTCCCCGCCGCCCTGCTCTCCCCACCCCGACCCCACGTCCAATCCCTTCTGAAATGGAAAAAAAAAAAAAACCCAACAAACTTCAAGCAAATGAGATCCTATCAATAAATCCCCAGCGCCAGCAGCCATCCTTCCCTAAACCCACGTCGGAAAGGCCTGATACAAGATAGGATTTAAATGCTTATATCTTAAACTGTGCTAATCGGGGATCTGAAGGCGCTGCACGGCTTGTAATGAATACAATCTAGGGATAATATTTGAAGAAAAGCCACAAAATCAAATCACTGCACAGAGAATTTTATCTCGAAACGCCATTTCCTGACAATTCTCCTCCAGTTCAAACAGAAAAATTCAGTGCTGAGTTTTACACTTTGTGAAACTCAGCTTAATTCCAACTAACAGATTACACGGTTAGGGAAAAAAAAAAAATTAAAATATTGAAGGCTGGACCTGGCCGTGCGTTTTTACATTTATTTCCCAAATAAAATGCTATTTTCTGCTTGATTCTTGCAGAAGGGAGGAGAAGGGAGTGGGCTGAGCTGCTGCTCCAGCTGCTCACCGCTGGCATCACCCGCTTGCCTTTTGTTCTACCAGGACCCTTTCTGGATGACAAGTTTAAAGGACAAATCTGTGTCACACAGGGAAAAAAGCCACCAGGCACGGGCAGGCAGAGCAGGGTTCATCCCCAAGGAACAAACCCTGAGCCCAGGATGCTCACCGGGTGCCAGCACCATCCTAACCACAGCTGAGGAGTCAAAGCTGCTCTGCCTAGAAAGTGATTTGAAAAGAATTGCCTTAAAACCACTGCTGAGTGGCTGCTCTGTCTCCTTCTGCCCTGTTTGCAGCCTCTTAGAAAAAATCATCTGGATTTCTTGGCCAGAACCTGCAGCCCCTGAAGCCTGGGTGCTTTCTGCACTACCCGCAGTGCTCTGAAGAGGGAGTCTCTGCTCAAGCTAAACAAAAAACCCCACTAATCCCACACCTCTCTCACCAGATGCTGAGAATGGGCCAGAACTAGTCACTACAGAATTATATATATATATATATATATATTATTTTATTTTTTATTTTATTTCTTTGGTCCAAAATAGTTACACATTTAGAAATGTGTGAATTTTTCTGCAACACTTTGACCTCTAAATAGAACGTACCAGCCAAGGGCTAAGAAAAACC
Organism: Phaethornis superciliosus; assembly: GCA_023637945.1. NCBI lineage: Eukaryota > Metazoa > Chordata > Aves > Apodiformes > Trochilidae > Phaethornis > Phaethornis superciliosus. The sequence goes on from JAJQWJ010000004.1 coordinate 71,770,459, forward strand.
CATGCATGGGCCAGTCCCTTTCCAATTGCTTTCTCCTGTTGAAGCTATCCTGTGCAATTCATTAAAAACTCGCAACTAAGCCCACTTAATCTCTACCTTATAATCTATTTTAAAACAGCAACAAGCCAGCATTTTGTCTGCAAAATGACTTCTCAGTCCTCCAGGGGTAATTTCAGGTAGGGTTTGCACCAGAGGGTCTTTTAACCCATCACCTCACCCGTGTGTAGAGAAGACTTTAGCATTTCCTTAGCTTGGCTTCATTCTCTGAGTGCTAAACCTGCATCTCCAGACGTAGCTCTTGACTTTGAAGCAAAAAGCAGAGGGCTGTTACAACTGAAAAAAAAAAAAAACCAAACCAAACAACCCCCAACCAAACTGCACGGAGTTTACTAAGGTGCTAATTTTCATATGGGGGAAAAAAAAAAAAAATAAAAATCCAAATCCTGATGCTGGCTGCTTTAGAAGGCTGGCCAGAAGGGTGAGGGGGGATGCCAGCCAGGCTGCCTCCCCCAGGGCCACCCGATGAGGAGGATCTTGTCAGGCAGATAAGGTGATGCTGGCAGAGCCTGGGGAAGGGAGACCACTGTCTGAGCTGGGCTCAGGGAGAAGCTCCAGGCTGCTGGGGGCAGGGGAAAGCCAAGACCCTACTTGCAAGTGTGTTGTGACCCTTCTGTGAGCTCTCAGACACCACTGAATGATGCATCACTGAATGAGCATTTCAGACATCACTAAAATACGATGATAAAATTATAATATTCATCCCCGTTGTCCCCTCCTTAACCCTGCTCCTACCTCACTCCCTCTCACTTGATTCAAGCCAGGTCCCACCTCAAGTTTTCACCCTTGGATGCCTAGCTCCAGGAAGGTCCATTCTATCCCAAGGAGGCTTCACCCCAGGAAATTTGTCCTCAAAGACCCTCAGACCAGGATCCCTCCACCAGGAAGGTGCCACACCGCTGCCCAATGCTGTTTGCCACCTGAAGTGCTCCAGTACATCTCTCCATCTCTGTACTGCATCCAGTACATCTCCAGTACCTCCAGCCAACCCACTGCTGGACCACAGGAAGCTCCAAAGCACTCAACAGGTCCAGGGTGGAGCAAAGTCCTCAAAGATGCTGACAGCAGCAAGGACATCAGCATCCCAGGACTGGGTGACTTGCTGCAATGGCAGGGGACACAGGAGGAGATGGGGACATTCTAGTTGTTCTGGGAAACTCCCGTTGGAGTTGAGGGAAATTCATAAGGTTGTGGTTTTTTGCTTTTTTCTTTTTTTTTTTTTTTTTTTTTTTTTTTTGCTTGAGGTAGGAAGCCTGCAAAGCCTGCAGAAAAAGCGCAAGTGGCGCTTCCTCACCTCCCAGCAAAATTATCAAGGCTTCTCCCGTGGAAAATCAGAAGAAAGCTGTGGGAAAACTCCAGGTGGCATCCCAGCAGTGTTTCTCTTTTCTTGCTTTTTGGAAGCAAGCAGGTGTTTCCTTAGGATGCAGAACTGAGTGCCACACTTCCCTGGCTGTCTGGCTAGCGAGGTCGGAGCTGGGGCGCTTGTGAACGCAGCACAGTGAGAGCAGAGAGACAGCTCCAGTCTAAGGACACCTCCAATGAAGATGAAAGAAAGAGGCTCTTGCCACTCAAGCTGAGGCTTGGGAGATTCTACCTGCTGATTCGTCAACAAAATCAATTAAATTTTCAGTTCCTCTCTTCTCTTTTAACACAACCGAGGCGACATTTGACTTCTCCCGCTCTTTCTTCTGGCTGGGAAAATCTTCCCCTCCAGAACCTCTCAGTGTCTGCATTCCAAATAAGATGCTGCGGTTGCAATCCTGCTCCTTGGGGCAGCCCAGCTCCAGTTCCTTCACCCTGAACCCCCTGGCCTCTGTCTGATGAAGGAAGAGTGAAGTCAGAGCCCCAGGCAGAGATGAAGCCCTGGGCAGAGGAGGGAGCTGAGCCCCAAGCAGGAGGTCACCCAAATTGCCCAAGGGCTCCTACAGTTGCAGCTTCCAGGGAAATGGTTCAACCTGAGGAGCCTTCTTTTTTAAAGCTGTTGGTTCTCTTAAGAGTAACCCTGGAAACCAGAAAGATGTGCCCTTGATTGATGGCTGAAGCCACCACCTCTGCACAAGGCTGGGCCACAGCTGCTCTTACCAAGATGGCCTTGACCCTTTCTGTTTCATTGCAACTCTGTCCTGGGGACAGGAGATGCCTGTGGAGATTCCACCTCTCTGTTCATTATCAGCAAGCTGCAAGCTGGAGAAACTCCTCCGTGACAGGACCTAGAACAGGGAGCTACGGCAGCAAAACCTGTGGCTTGTGAGTGTGACTTCACTCCAGACCATCTGGTTCCATCACTGAGCTCCTTTAGATGCTGGAGAATTCCTTGTGGAGGAGGCAGGATGGAGAGCCTGTTTCCACAAGGCTGCTAAACTGCATGGCCTGGGTTTCAGGGGAGGCTGAAAGTGGGTTGAGAGCTGAGCATCCCTTGCCAGGGCAGAGCAGGGAGTGGGACTTGAGTTTGGGTTACAGCTCCTGGGTCTGCAATAAATGAGGATGAAACTATTGCAATCATGTGCTCCACCCATGGAGCTGAGGGAGCAGAAGGCTTCTGTGGGGTCATACAAGTGTCCAAGGAGACAGCTCTGCTCCCAGAAAGCCCAAGAAGCACTCACCCCATGCCCACAGATGATTACCACTGTAAACTCTCCATGAGACCTTCACTTAATGGTTGCACTTGATGATCTTAAAGGTCTTTGCCAACCAAAATGATTCTATGATTCCATGATTTCTGAGCTTTCTTTTCTCTGCTCAGTATCTTGCTTTGCCTTACAGGTCCTACCTGTTGGAAATCCACACCTAGGCAGTTGCCACTGTGGTGGACTTAAGTCAGGATGATACAAGTCCCTGTAAAAAAAACCACTCCAAGATGAGCTCTACAACCTAAGCTGTTCCCTCTGCCCACTTTTCCCCCCAAAGATTCCTATTCCATATTCCATTCCTTCACAGACACCTCTAAACAAGCACAGCTTGCTCCTTCCCGAGTCTTATTGGCCAAGAGAAGCAGGGTAGAAAATGCCACATCACTTGGCAAAGGCTTCAAGGAAAAGTTCAGGTGGGATGAAACCATCAGCAGCTAAAGTGGATGAAGGCTTTAGGTTAAAGACTAAGAAAACCAGCACAGGCTTAGGATAAAGTTAAGGGTGAGGAGGTGGTTGTCAAGAGGAGCCACCTGGCTTGCACCATGCTAGGTGACAGCAGCATCTGACACTTGTGAAGAACATTACAGAATCGTTTTGGTTAAGAAAAGACATCTAAGACCATCAAGTTCAACTGCAAACACAGCACTGCCAGGGCCACCAAAGGGTACAAAACATTACCATGTCACAGCTTGGTGGGCTTGGCATGGGCACTGCAGAAGCAAAAATAAATTTTACCAGCAAACCCTCGGTTTTGTCAGTATGCTCATACCCAGCAGCTGCCCCCACCTGCAACACCCTGACCCTGGCAGCAGAGCTCAGGGAAATGGGAGCTTTGGTGGGGGTCCCAGCCACCCCTGACTTATGTCCTGGTTCAGAGTTCAACTTTTTGGCTCCAGCCCATCTCCAGTCCCTAAGTGCTGGGCTGAGCTGCAGCTGAGACTGGAGCTGGGGGCCAGGATGGTCACAGCCAGGACTGGGCTGTGCTCCCCACCCAGAGCAGCCTCACCTTCCACAGCCACTTCAAATCCTCCTTGGCTTTTAAACTGGTTGGTTCCCTTATTTCATTTACTTTGTTTTCCAAACTCGCAGCCATTTCTTATGTTATAAGAAATGTAATAAAGGGGCGCTGATACAACATATTTATTACCATTTATCATTGAAATTTCCGTAAGACTACTTATGAATTAATCAATAATAACTGCTTTCAAACGCTGCTGCATTAATCTCCATACCCACTGCATAAATCACATTGAGAACCAGTTAATATACATATTTTAAGAGAAATACAGCAGTATTCCCACCCTATCAACTAAGTACATTATAATCCAGTTAGTCAATTTATTAATGCAGATCCTTCACCCAGCATCGTAAATCCTGGCAGTTCAGCGTGACACAATCTAGAACCTGAATATAATCTGACCTTTTATAAGGGATTTTTCTCTCGGAGACACACAGGTGCCTTTTCTAAGGCAGCATTATTTCCACTTAAATGTATGCACCATGACATATGAAGGCAACGAGACCCAAATACCTGCTCTGTGTTCATTTGAAAAAAGGCTTTATTTCCTTTGGAGCCATATGATTCCTGGATTCATGTTGCTGAACTTGTATTTTAATTTACTTATTATTAGAGGACAAGAGCTACGGGCAATTAAAATATTCAGGAATGCCTTCTTATATTTTATTTCCTAATAAACTGCACAGCGCCTGAAATTTAATTCGGAGTATTTAGAGCGTGTGTTCTCCTTTGAGATAATTTTGACTTAAAAATAAAAATACTGTAAAAATAGCTGAGGGTATTGAGCTGTAGAAGTACTCCTGTTCTGTACAACAATTGCATTCACACAGAAAAATTCAAGGAAGCATGCATTTGAGACTAATCTGCCACAAACAGAAATTGCCTTTCGTTCTGTCGAAGCAAGGAGCAACCCACAAAAAACTTTTTGCAGCGATTATCAATCCCTGCCCGCTGGCACTGCCAGCAGAAACACAGCCACACTTCCCCTCACAGGGAGGCAGAGGGCAGCTCCCCTTTTATTACAAGGCTCTTTTATACCACGGGTCCCAAAATATATCCCTCAACCTCCTGCGACGGTCACCTGCTCACGCAGCGCTAGTTTAAATAATAAAAAACGCAGGTTTGGCAAGGAATTTTTCTTGTGGTTTTTTGTTGGTTGGTTGGTTTCCTTTCTTTTTTTTTGTTGTTTTGGTTTTTTTTTAATTTGCAAATGCTGACCCAATCCCCCAGCACAATCCCTGAGCCATCACAAACAGCCGCCCGCCCGGCAGGCGAAGGCTGCGGCGTGGGTACCGCATCCCCGCGGCACAGAGATGCTCGGTGGCCCCCAGCCTCCCCTCCAGCCCCCCGAGCTGGCAGGCCCAGGGCAAGCCAACTTGTCAGGAAAACTATTAAAAGCTAAAGTTTCATCGAAATTAAATCCACCTCAGACTTTTCACTTGGAGTGAGAGCGCTCATAAAAAGCTTTAGGGAGGATATTAGCTATTGCTGTGAAGGAGGGCAATAAAAAGCAAACCCAAAAAACACACGGGGAAATAAATTTAAAATGCACATGTGGGAGCTTATTTTTAATTAAAAAAAATAGTATTATTACTTTACTGGAAAGTCACATTTGAGAATTTCCATATTTCAACAATTTACAAGCAAGATTTATGTTTGTCTTTGTTTAACATTCTAAAGCTTACAATAATCCCTGCGATTAAATTAGGATGGTCACGTGTGGTTTTCTCTTTCAGCTTAAAATTTTATTATTTATAAGGTGACCAGTAATGAAACTACTTGTTTAGCAGAGTCACTTCAATAACTGAAGCTTTAAAAGGATGCTGGTTTGCAAACTGCAAATTTAGGGGGATTTATGGTAAAAACACAAACCCCATCAGAGATGAACGTGCCAATTTGTTAGAGATTCCACAAGATTGATTGCCACTCAGCTCCTCCTAATAACCAGATTCAGAGATAAAAAAAATAGTTGTCAGGTAGGAAGGGGAAGCTCTCTCCTTTGGAGTGCTTTCTGTTTGCAGATATCTACAGGAAAACGTAGCATGCATTTTTAAAGTAACGGTGGAGAAGGATTAGAATTTAAAAAAATAGAATACAATGCACTCTTTAGCCACGCTACTCTTTGTGCTGTCGTTACTAAAATGCTGGTTCAGGCCTTTTAAAGCCACTACTTTATATATATTTTAATGGATTTCAAAAGTAAAACCTCTCTGAAGATGTAATGTGCCTTGGTACAGCTTTTTCAGGAAAAAACCAAACAACAAAACCCCCAAGATTTTAGGCAATGATGAAAAAATGAAAACTAACCGAGCAATTATTTGGCTCTCAAAACAAAGGGCTTCCCCAAACCAAACTAGAAGTCCAACTTCTATCAAAATGTCACGATAAACACTGAAAACGGTGCCCGGGGTGGCTGGCTGGCATCCGTAACCCTCCTAACAAAGAGGGATCAGGGATCTTCTTTAAAATACTGGGGCAGAACCTGGGTAATTACCAGCTTGGTGCCTCTTGCTTGAGAGCACACCACCTCTGGCAGCAGCTGGATGCCTGCACTTGGCACCTGCTGCCCCCCCCAGCCAGCTTCTGCCACTCGAACCCCAGCTCTGAGCCCTCCTGGGTGAAGGAAGGTGTTTGCCCAGCATCCTGGGAAGAGACCCATGGCAACTTCTCCCAAATCCTCATCTCAGATCACACGCAAAGCCCGAGAGCCCCAGCGAGCCCAAACCGCAGGCGGGATGCCGGCCCCGCGCATCCACCTCTTCAGCATCCACTGCTGCAAACCCACGGGAGCAACAAGAAATCACCTCTCCATGGGGACATTTTTGGGGTTTTTTTGACCTCTCCTTACCTTGCCCTTCAGCACCAAGCGTGCTGAGAGCCCAGGAGCTGGCTGGCTCCTACCTGCCTCCAACTTTTGCAAAAAGCTACCGCAGCCGGGAGGTACTTACTGAAGATGGCAAACCTGGAGGAACTTTCCGAACTTTCTTTGTTTGTACTTCTGAAAAAAACAACAACAACAACGAAAAGACAAAAGGGTGGTTTGCTGTTTATTTGTTTGTTGTTTCTTTTTTCTTCCCCCTACAGATTTGCTCCAGCCCCAGCTGCCAATTGCTCTCGCGGGTCACACCGGGTGGATGCCACCGCCCTGAAGTCCGGCAGCAAAAATCATATTTAGATTTCCAGTGTTAGAGCCTTTTTTTTTTGCTTTACAGGGATTTGCTTTGAAAAAAGCCCCCCTTTTTTTTTCTTTTTCAAATGCTCCTCAACCCAGAGGAGCAAGCAGCTATCTCTGAATAAACCCCTCAGCGAGTCGGGGTGGTGCGTACGGATGCTCCGCCACTTATTGTATTTATTCCCAAGTATGGCTAAACAGGACGAAACTCCAATTATTTATTGAAATGGGGGGGGAAAAAAATAGAGGAAAAAAAGAGAAAAAAGCAAACCAAAACAAAAAGCCACAACAAAGGTTGAACACAAAGTCACTCACCCATAGAGGTGCTGTGGAGAGGCCTCCGCCGGGGGTTATTGCTAGAATACTGATAGTACTGGGAGCCAGGCTTAGTGGGGGAGAGTGCTCCTGGGTTGCCAATATCCATGTCACCTCCAAGGAGACTTTGCTAAAAGATTAAAAATATATACATGTGTGCGGGTGCATGTTAAATCCAACTGTCCTCATCATTAGCTATTTCTCATTCCTAAAAATAACACAGTAAAGAAACCTTCACGAGCAACTCAAACATGGGAACACGAACTGCCAATTTTTTAAAGGAGACATTACAAAAAATTTCCACTGGAGCATCTCTTCCTTTACTGGGTGAACACAAAGTAATTAATTTAGAATCAGATTATTTACATTTAAAGGAGACTTCTTGCCTACTTATTCAAATGAGATCAGTGTTTTAAAAACTTTTGGAGCTCTGTTAATATATTTGAAAGTGATTTAGTTTCTTCACAGCGAGCAAGATGGTTAAGTGCACAGATTTAACAATAATAAAACTTTAAAAAAAATATTCCTGTTGACAGAGAGGTTGGTTCAGTGTTCATGAAACAGCTTCATTGTCTGTCCCCGTGCAAGGACAAATTCATATCTGTGAATTAAATGTATCATATTCTGCGATATAAAAACCTACACAGCAGCCTGGACGTAATATGTGATTAAAACATGACAATGGAATTACATGTTATTAATATTTTTTTTTCCAAGGCTACCACGACAAAAAAAAAAAAAAAAAAAAAAAAAAAGAAGCACCTCAACAATCAACACTATTGTATGGCAGCAGGAGTAGCAGCAGCAAAGGACTTTCAATATATCCATTTTATGCCTCCAACATTAACTAACAAGATGCATCCCAGCAAATGCAACATTTTCTCAGCTGCCAAAGGACTAGGATTTCCATGAAAGAACAGAAAACATTAACTGACCCATGCTACACGCAAAATTAAAAATCTTTCCGAGGCTATGACAGAAGAACAATTTCCTGAGTAATGTTCTATTTGCTATAAACTACGTTCAAACTTACCCATAATATATAAATCCCCTGATTATACTCTGCATTGAACACATTGTTCTTTTAATTATTCTGATACGCAATAAAACAGGTGTAGATACTACCATTTATATTAAGAACAAATTTACCATTTAATAAAGAAATTTTAAAATTAAGTACCAAAAATCTAACTTTATCGTTACTTGTAATCAACTTTTACTGACTGAACTAATTACTGTACTTGATAAAGTACAGAATGTGTTTTCCCTAATCTAAATTCTAATCACCATGTCACTCACAACAGACTTAGTAATGCTTCACTAACACACTATTCACATGCAAAATACTCTAAATAGGCCAATTATGACTCTGCCCCTGTTCCCTGGTTAACCCGCTGAGAACTGAAAAATTTCACAAGGCAGTCACCAACTAAAACAAAGGCTCCTTGTTTGAAATTAAGACAGTCTTTTTGAGTCCTAAATAGCTCAACAAAGTGGCATGTCTTCTGCTGAAAGCAGTTGGTCAAATATGACCCACGAGCTGGAAAATCAGAAATTAAAACACCCTTACGCCTTGACTAGACTTTGAGAAAAACATTTCAAGATAACTTTTGATTCGAGAAAACTATATTCCTCTTTTTTTTTTTTTTTCCTTTTTTCTCCTTTTTTTTCTTTTTTTTTTTTTTTTTTTTTTTCTTCCCCTTTTTCTTCCTTATTTCCCAGGCTGGCTGGGGAAGGATGGACAAAGTGAAAGGGGGGGTGAAAGCTTCGCATCTGCCTTCACAGCCCCTGTCGAGACGGACAGACAGACAGACAGACAGACAGACAAGCACCAGGCACTTCCTGCTGATATCTTTACCTTCAGCTAATGGCTAACATACACCTGCACCGAGGATGCTCCTTTTAATAAACAACACCTGCACCGGCAAAAATGGTTGCAAGTCTCTTGCATGATGGCAAAGAAACACATGCAAAAAAAAAAAAACAAAAAAAAAACAACCCCCAAAAACCCCCCCAAAAAAGCCCCATAAAAAAAAAAACCCAAACAAAAACACTTGCAGAAAGGAAAAAAAAAAGTTTCGTTGTAAATATCCCCTGCAAAGAAACGTGATTTTATGGCATGGCTTGGAGCATTGCAGAATGGAACGGCGCTAACCACCGAAATTCTCTCCAGTCATATATTTTTATCACGTATACGTTTTAACATAAAGACAGACCTGCTAAATCTGTGCCTGGTTTATCCATATGTCGGGGAGTCTGAAAGACTTAGAGCCATCAGCTGTATGAATTCCTATACCCAGCCTACTCCATTTCATTTGACTTTAAAAAAAAAAAAAAAAAAAAAAACAACAAAAAACAACAACAAAAAAAAAAAACCCCACAAAAAACCCCAACCCCACGAAACTGTATAGAAGACAGCATTTGCAAACTATTTTAGCTTAAACAAGATTCACTTTAGGAGCAGAAAACATACACATACCCTATGGTGTTTTTGTTTTTTCATCCAAACATTTTTCTCTATAAAGAGCTGCAGAGGTTTCTACGGGAAAAAAATCCCAAACTTGTGTTATTATATTCGAAGGAAACACATTCCCCAGCCCTCAAGGCTGGACATCTTTTGTTCAGCCAGCCCCTGAACACCTCTTCTTGCCACCAGTTGCACTTCTGAACCCCTCCTGGTTCCTCCTGACCTCACAGGTAGCACTGGGGTCACCTTCAGCATCACCTTCCCCAGGGATCCCCCCCAGGAAGGTCTGGGACCCCTTGGGCTCCCTCCCACCCAGGAGGAGGCATCCCTGCACCCAAGGGTGCTCTGAGGTCTCCTAACTAATGTTCTAGAGCTCACCACCGACACCTTAAAACCAAATGCTGGGTTAGAAACAGCGTTTTCTACAACCAAAATTTTTTTTAAAAAAAAAATAAAGGGTATTTCAAAAAATTTGGCAACTGCCACACGCTCCTTTCTTCACTCTCTGACCCCAAAGTCCTCACCCAAAGCAGAGCAAAGCTTTATCCCCTATGGGACAGGGACATCAAAGTCACCCAGCACCCCAGGGAGGAAAACTAAGGTAAAAAAATATATATGGTTTATTGTGAGATGTTTGTAAGAGAACAATGGGCATTTATTATTACATGTCACATTGCTAATGGCCTGCAACAGAGAGAGAGAAAACCCCAACACCACCCATGAGGCAGCCTTTGGAGCTGAGAAATGCAGTGAAATATTAGGCATCCGAGTTAATATTAACCACGAAAAAATATTGAGCTGAAAAGTCAAGTGTTTGGTTTGTCAGGTCCCCTCCAGGCTTCCAGTTGGGGTTTCAGGGGCACAAACCTTCAGGTCTCTCATCCCCACAAATTCCTGAGGCAGAATTCCTGCATCCCAACACACCCTGGCCTCCCAGCCCCATGCACTTTGCTTGTTTGGGAAGAAACACTATTAATAAAACACTGGATTTGGCAGCTGGACCTTAAGAGTTTGAGCTAAGAACAACTGCAGGAAGAAAACAAAATACACCAAAAGAAAATAAAAAAAAAAAAAGTCACCAAGTGACAGAGCAAAATCCATTTTCCCATTGAGCCGTGCAGCTGTATTTTTGATCAATATAAACGTTTTTTTGCTTTTCTCCTTGTTACACACAACCCTGCCACCTTGCCAGCAATTTGTAAAAGAAGTCACTGGGTAGTGGATCCAAACCAGGAGCAAGGAGACAAAGAATTAGAGCTGAGCAAAAGCACCATCCATATGCATTATGGTATTACCCCTCCTGGAAAAAAACCCCAAAGCTGAAGTTTTTTGCTTTTCAAAAGCCAAGCATGTGAATTTCACCTCAATCTTTGTTGCAGAGGTAGGGAATACACAGTTACAAATCCATACTTGTTTTTCCTTTCTAACAGAAGCAGGTAAGATCAGACCCCAAGCAGGCAGCTATTTGACTAATAGAACGTTAATTCAGATTAAAGGAAAATTGCCTCAAAGGCTGGAATCCAAAACCCTCTGAAAAATAACCCCGAAAAGGCCTTTTTTAAAATTTTTTTAATTTTTTTTATTTTTTTTATTTTTATATATATATTTTTTTTTTTTTAATTTTTTTTTTTTTCCCCTGCCAACCTGGATATATTATTTCTTTTACTCCGCCAAGCCTCGGTGGGTGTCTTGGCAGCCTGGGAGAAGCAGGCAAGAGGAAGGATGGGAGGAATCCACCTGTATTGCTGGGATGGGATGTTTCCAGCTGGACATTAAGCCCTCTGGATGGGAGAGGGTGAGGAGCAGGGATGAAGGCTCAGCCCACCCAGATCCTGCAGGTATGCTCAGCAAAGCAGCTGGGTGTAGCCAGGCTGGTACCAAACCTTCTGTGCCCCAGTGGGGTGGGGACATCCACCCCCAGGGTGACAAAGTGACAGATGGATCATACACAAGAGAATCGGCTTGCCCCAAACGTAGCATTTTAAAAGCAAACTTTTCTTTTTGCAATGAAATTTGGGTGCACGATGAGAATTCATTGCACTTAAAAAAAAAAAAAAAAAAAAAAAATCCAAACCGAAAACCAACCCACAACAGAATCCTACTGTCACGATGCTGTGCCACTTCTGAAATTAAAATTCTTTCTGGTTTTTTTTTTGTTTGTTTGACTCCCATTCAGCCCTCCTGGCTCTCCTTGGCAGCCCTGTGTCTCGGGGCTGTTCCTTCTGCTCCACGGGCAGGGAGAGGAGCTCAGGGAGGTTCTGGTCCCTGAGTCCCCAGGGAGCTGTGACCCAGCCAGCCCTGCAGCTCGGGGTGCCCACCCATCACAACTGAATTCTGGGGTTTTCCAGAAAAAAAAGAAGAGAAGGGAAGGTGCAGTGTGACCATCCTCACCTCTCCTAAGCCATCTCCCCTGGACTTTTCAACATCCACCCTCTCACAAATTTGCAAATAAAGCAACTTGAAGCGAGGATCACATCTGATTGCTCCTGAGACAGCTGAAGAGGAGGTAATTTGCCTTCAGAAACCTTTTTTTAAAATTATTATTTTTTAAAAAATTATTAATTTCTTATTTTTCAATACAAGAAGTTTCTACCTGCAACTGTCCTGTTCCCCTCTCCTTTAGGAATGATCACAGGATGCAAGATTCCAGCTCATCACCCAGATTTCAGCTGCTCTTACGTGCTCCCTCCTCACTTTATGAATTTTCACTTAAGCCAAGTTACCCAAGTCACGCCGCAGCCACGGCTGAATCATTTCTTGGTTATTTCCTTCTGTGACTTCAATCCTCTGGTTTTTATCAAATTACGAAACTAAATTTCCACTTATCATGTGACTATCAGGGCATCTGTTCATAATCTGTCCAATTCCTACAAATCCTCCTTTCTGTGGCTTTTGGAAATTTGGCAGCTCTCTCTAAAATCTTCTGTGTGTCATTTACGTCCAGTATTTCGTGGTAATGCCAAGTGTAAATTGCAACCCAGTGATGGCAAACACAGAGAAACAATTTCCCTGGGTTTCGCTGAGTGTATTTGCAACCTAAGGTACTGTTTCCCTTTTCTACTTAGACAACCATAATTCTTTAAAGTATTTGCAGAAAAACTGTGACTTTTAGAGAACAAAGGAACTTCTCTCACAGAGGTTCCATTTTTCACAGGGTTTTGGGTTTTTTTCCTAGAAGACTCACGTGTATGAAGGGAGAGAAATCTTAATATGTTTATTTTCTTTTCTCTGTCTGGTGGCAAATAACCTTTTGTTCCATTTCTTCTGCCTTCTAGGGCAGCACCTTCAGATAGCTGTGCACAGTGTTCAGCAGTTTTCTTTTGACTTTGACCTTTTCCATTAAAAAATGCTTGCAGGTATTATCAAATAATTTTTCATGTTCAACCAACCCTTGTGCATTAATGTCATCAGTATTAGTTCTCTAGCTTTTTTGTCATTTTTTTCTTCACTCTCTCTTCCTCTGCATAATTAAAAATTGCTCTTTAAGTTTAAATCTTTCTGGGGGTAATTTTTCCCAGTTGTGCTTTTTGAGCACTGTGTATAATATCAGCACAACAACAGCAGCTTTTAAAGATTATTTACTGTTTTCTCATGGACATGAAGGGCTCTTAAACAGGGCTGAGGTTCCACCAGCTCTGGCCAGTGAGGATTTCTGATTTGTTCCTGTGCTCATTTCCATCACCTATTGCAGGTGAGCAGGAGGAAAAAAAAAAAACCCAAACATTTGTAACTTCTTACCTAATTTTTCCCACATTTACTCCTGGTGTTTGCTTGCCTCTTCCCATCCCTTCATTCACCATGAGACCCAACAACTCAGATTCTTACACTGCTGCTTGATTAGCACTAAAGGTTAGTTACTTGTTTGCATTAACCATTCCCATCTTTCATGTTTACACTGAAGGATTTTGTGGTTTCCTAATGCTTTAGTAGAACCAAAATATTTCCATGGAAGTGGGAAAAATGGATACAAAGTACCAGCACTGAATAACTGAGGTTTTAAAGGGAGGGAAGGGCTTTCTTCTCCACTAAGGAGTTTTGTAAAACACAGTTTTTGCTCAGTTTATGATTTTCTACCTCACAGCTTATGCTTAAAACCTTGAAGCTGGAGCTCTCTCCTTTACAGCAGTTCAAATGGAAATCCCAGTGCTCCCAGTGCTGCAGAGAGCAGCCAGACCTGATGTTCCAGATCCTTACATTTGCTGTGCAATCCATAGGCACCCATGAAATCGGGTGTTCCATACATCTTCCTGACTTGCCTGGATAATCTTGCTATTAATCTTTCAGAATAGAGTTTTCATTTACACCCTGCCATCGAGCCAGATAATGAGAGTGTTCAAAAGCAGCAGCTGAAATCCAGGAGATGCAATCCAGGGAAAAAAGGGGAAAATCCTCATGGTGCCAGGGGATGGGGTGGGGAACGTGCCACGGTGTTCACCCTCAAAAAAGCCTCAAAACACCCCACAAAAAAGCAACAAAGCTGCTTGGGTTGGTGAGTACCCAGAAGGGCTGATGGTTGGGGAGGGGGGAACTTTGGGGGGGACTTTGGTCCCGGCCCCGTGTTTCACACCCGGAAAGTTCCCTCCTGCTGCTGAAGGTGCCCTGGAAAAGAGCTGGGTTTGGTTTTTCAGGCTGTTTTGCAACCCCCTGCTCTTGCAGATGGCTGAGCAAGGCACTATCAGCTCCAAGAGCTGCAGCTGCTCTGCCTGGCTCCAGCCGGGATGATCCCAGCGGGATAGCCCTGGGATGGGCTGGATGAAACCCCCCGCTGCAGCACCCACAGCCCCCCTCAGCCAGGGAAAATCATGGGGGGGAGGTCCTGGTTTGATCTGCAGACAGCCAAACGTGGTGAAAATCCATCCCTTGGGATCTCGAGAGCCCAGGATGCTGCCTGCTGACCCTGGAGACTGTCCAGGAATATCATCTGAAACACACTGGGGGAGCAGTTTTCCAGGATGGGAGATTGGGTATGGAATTAACCAGCCCTCAATATAACCCAGGAGAAAGTCACCGAGGGCCTCCTGGGTGTGAATGAGGGAAAAATTTGGGCCGGGGCCATCAGCTGGATTTTTGGGGATTGTTGAATCCCTGTCTGCAGGGTTTGGATAGTGCTGCTAGCAAAGGGGCTTGCCACATCAGCAGAGCTTCCAGCTCATCTGCAGCATCTTCTCCATCTAGCACCAAAGCCCTCCATACCTGTTCCACTCAAAAATGCAACCCCAGAAGGGACACTGATGTACAGAACATTGATCTGTGGTACAAAAAGGGCACAGGGTTGGAGAAAAATCAGCTAAACCTGGTATTTATTGGTGTATATATATATATCTAACCTTATATATAAAAGTACCTATATACTACAGGTCACTAAATTATAAAACATGCCCTGGTGCCCTTGTTTTCTCAGTACCTCAGTTCCCAGTACACAAATATCTGTATTTCTGTGCAACACTGAAGTTCAGAACATCTCCCAGTGCCCACTTCTTCAATCCTCTCCTATCCTGTGCCATCTGGTAGGTATCAGCCTTGCGGTCACTTATGGAGGGGGGAGATGGATAGGAGACGGTGAGGATTAGTGAGATGCAGAAATGAATGCTGAGAAAAAATGACATTTTTTTGCACTATTTTTCCCTGAGAGAAATACTGAAGACTTGCTGGCAGGAGGCTGCTTCATTAGGCTCTGCTTTTTTTCAGCTCAAGTAAGCAATTCAACATGATTCAGTAAGGATGTCCTACCACTACTTGCTTCAAAATGTTCCTCTCTGGCAAATTATTACAAACCCTAAAAAAAGACCTGTTAACCTAACAAGTCAATTATCATCTCTTCCCTCTGTAAGCAGCAGACTACAAACAGCTTACAACAAAAATCCTGGCTCAGGTTGGCTCAGACAGGGTGAAATATCCTGACATGCCTCAGTCTTAAAAAGGTGTTTCGTGGCTGAATTCCCATTTTTAATGATATAATTATTGTTTTCCCTTTGAATATGAGAACACAGGAAAGGCCTACCCAAGTTCAAATGCATGGGAAACAGCCTTTTTCTGAAATTATGTTAGTAATATTTTTAACCAAAAGAAAAGTTACCGTAAAAACATCTGAGAGACCAAAGAAACTTCCTGTCCAAAAAAATAACAAAACCCAGGCTGAATACTTTAAGTGCCTCAGAGGATGTTTCGGTTTTTTGTTGTTTTTTTAATTATTTTTTTTTTAACTTCTTACTATTCATCAGCCTGCAAGAGAAACAGCGGTCTCTCTCTTTTTGATGGAGAAGCAAGATTTTGTAGGGGGGAAAAAAAAACAAATTATCCTCAGCCTAAAGGCCATTTGCATGGCCTGAAATGCCTGAGCATTGGGCAAGGCTGATGGGCAGCGTGGCTCTGGGAAGGACCAGAAAAGCATGGAATCATGGAATGGTTTGGGCTGAAAGGGACCTTAAAGATCATCTAATCCCACCCCCTTTCCATGGGCAGGGACTGGAAATCAATCAGGCTGGTGCTTTAAGAGCTGGAGGAAGGATGGACAGACTCCTACTCCAGTGAGACAACTGAGAAAATCAGTATTTTTTCTAAAAGCTCAGAAATGCCCTTTCCTAGGACCCAAGGAAATGCCTGGAGAGGAATGTTGCAAAGCCACAGCACTGGTGTTTGTTGCCATCATTTTTCTGGGAAAGGATTGATCAAAATTTAAACTGGAGCAGTCTGAGCATCAAAATCATGTTTCATGTTACCAGAGCCTTTTTTTTTTTTTCAGTGTTACAAAGTCACATTTATTTTTTTACAGGGCCATGTTATGCAAATACACCTAACCCCAACAAATGACACTGGTGGTTTTTAAAGTAGGAGTTTTCTTTTTGCCTCTATTTTAAATTTCCCTCCGCTATTTGTAATCTTTTTCCACCCAGCTACAGAACATGGTCCTGAATGGAAACAGATATATTCTAACACAGAAGATAGCTGAGGCTGAAAAAAGTGCCAAGGCATGTTCATTTCGAGCTGAGGTCACCCTGTGCTTAAGACAGGACAAAAAAATTAAGAGTTGCCCTACGACAACAAAATTGGCAAATTCAGCTGCTATGAGAAATTGGAAGGAAAAAAAAAAAAAGCCCTTTTTTTAAGCTGACACAGGTAAAAATATAACAAGCTGGTGTTTTTCAGGGAGTCAGAGCAGATCTGCAAACTGCCTCCTGGGTAGGTCAGCACCGTGGGGGGGAAAAAGGAGCTTTTCAGTAAAAATGAAGCCTGCCACCTGCTCCAGGGAAAGCTGGAGCACCAAATCCTCCACTCACCCCCATGCTCACATCCATGGTCACATCCTGCTGCAGCCACACAGCCCCAGCCCCCCCGAGCTGCTGGAGCACAGGGATTAGGGCAGCACATCCCTGCATCAGTATTTTTTCCAGCAGTTCAGAAATGCCCTTCCTAGGACCCAAGGAAATGACTGGAGAGGAATGTTGCAAAGCTGTAGGCTTGCTTACTCCAGGTAGAGATGGCTTGCAAATGTAGTAAAGCCAGTTTACTCACACAGGCAGAAACTCAGCAATGCTCTGCCCTTACGGTGGGATTTTCATCTGTCCCCATCATCTGGGTTCCACAAGTTGAAGCAGATGTGCTTTGTCACCTGCCCAAACCCAGGGAGGAGCAACGTGTCTGCAAATAGAGGCAGGCTCATTTAATTCAGAATAAATCAAGCTCCAAGTGCTCGATTTGGACCAAAAGACACTTATTCTGCTTAGTGTCACCTGCTGGGCTGCCACCAAGGTGGCACCAGGTGCTGGGGAAGAGCAGCCCCTCTCTCCATCCTGCCTCTCCAGCCAAGGGCTATGTTCCTCCCTCCTCCAAAGGGCAGGAGGATCTTGACAAGCACAGAGGCAATGTTTTATCTTCCCTACAAAGTCTTGCTCCAGCTCTACCAGCCAGAGCAGGAGCCCAGGCAGGTTGGTGCTGGTGTAAATACAGCAGAAAGTATCACACAGGGATGTGGGGAGGATGAGAAATCATGGGGATGATGTGACTGACAAGGCAAGAAGGGTTTTTAAACTTGGAAAGAGGCAATTTTCTATCTTCTTGCTCACCACAGATACAGCAAAGCTGCTCTCAGTAAGCTGCAGCACCCTTCACTCCTTCCCCAGCATGTAGAAGACATGCCAGTGACATAAAGCAATGGGCAGCTTCTTGCTAATTCTCCCTAGAGGTGCCTGTAATACACTGGGCAGTTAATTGCCTTTTTTTTTTTTTTTTTTTTTTTCCATTACATGAAACAATAAAAATGTAACCCTCTCCAAAAGCTGGATTTGTCCCAACACCTTGTGAGCCACTGCAGAGGTAGCACTGTGTACTACAGAGTGTGTAAAAAAAGAGGCAGAGAAACACCCAGGTGAGGTGGATTTCAGTGACACAATTGGGTTTTGTTGGGCTTTACATGCATTTATTCCTCAGGTACTTCTTAAACACAAGGACATGGGAAATTATCCAGAATTCTACCTGTAGCACAGCCTGTATTTTCCTATTAAAAGAGTAAAGAGTTTTCTCCCGACAGTCAACCAGGATACCTTTCCAAAGAAAGAAAATAAGTTTTGTTTTTTAAATTAAAAGCAGGCAGACAGATGGCTCTATTCTGCCCTTAACTTCAAAACAAAATAAAAATATTAATTTCTCCATTGCTGCTAAACATAGTGCAGGGAGACCTGAATGCCTGGCAGACATGCACCTCCTCTGCTGCAAGAGCACGAGGAGTACCTGGCCCCTGGGATATTATTATTTATTATTTGTCAAGCACCACCACGGTGTTGGGCAACTTTGAAAACCAGAGTAGGGGAAGGAAAGGAAAATAAAACTTTAAAAAATGCTGCTCCCAAGGTGAGAAGCAAAGCAGAGGAGGATGGGAGCTGAACCAAATGCACATTTGTAGAGGCACAGAGTTCCTCCAGCTGTGAGGGACACATCCAGCCCTGCCCCAGAGCCATGGTGACAGCAGCCCCAGCCTGCAGCAAAACACCAGTTGGTTCTGGGGAAACCCAGTGATAAAAGGGGAAGCACAAAAACCCCCAGCAAATAGGAAAGGGGAAGTGAGAGAGAGGCAGCAGCAGGCTGGGGGAGCCCTTGGGGGGTGGCCCCAGGAAAACAGAGGTGGGGTCAGAACTTGGGCATTGCTGCCCTGAAAATGGGGGTTCTGCTCTCCAGGGGAGGACGGAGTTAAATTTAACTACAGAAGTGGTTAAATGCTGAATTAAACCACGCTGGGAAAGCATCCTCAACAGGCAAAGAAATCAAGAAGAAGCAGGGAATGCTCCATGACAACTCTCCAGCCATTGGATGTCACTTGTTGTGCCTTTGAGGTAGCAGAGGCTTTTCTTTTTTTAGGCAGGCTGGTAGAAGAACTTAGTCACTGTTTTTAATTATTCCATACATAAATAGCTGGTAGGATTCATATCCTCACACAGGCCCTGAAATCTCTACTTGTCAAAAGTAATTGCTCCATTTTTTTTAAGCCAAGAAGGAAAGGAATAAATCACATAACAACAGAAACATGGCTGGAGTGTATGCTTCCAAAGAAAAAAATAATCTGTAAGGTCAGTGCTGGTGCTGATGTGGGGAAGGAAGGAGTAACATTGAGGCACTCAAACACTATGTTTCCAGTGGGGTGTAAACATTTTTTCTTTTTTTCCAGCTATTAAGAAGGAGGTTTAAAGAACCTTCTGTGTAAATCAGGTGGCGAGAGTTTACTGGAAAGTGAAAGCTCTTAAAAATATACAGATCATGGGCTTGTGTTTATCTGGACCTTCCCAGGGCATGCAGGAGAGTGGGTGAAAAAATTCCCCAAGCAGTGCAGCAAGAATGAGCTGCTGGCTGAATGCTTTGCTCAAACACTGATGGCTCAGTGTATCCATGCCCTGACCTACCTACTTCTGCACTAGGACTTCATATAGAATTATTAAAACCTGTGCAAAGTGTAAAAAAAAAAAAAAAAAGATGCACTCGATTTTGAAACCTGGAGAGATCTGGACAACTCACAGCTTGCTGAAATTACAACTCAGATTACTGTAAAGAAGTTTGCACAATGAGAGGAGTTTTATGGCTTGCAGAAGTGAATTTGTAGCTGGGTTGCATAGGGTAGAGCCTGGCTAAAATTTCTGTGCAGTGTGTGTTTTGAAAATAATAATAATGAGCGTTCTCTGTCTCTCTGTGCTGGTGAAAGATCTTGTTTCTCCATCTTGAGCTGCTCTGTCTGTGAAGTTCCTGCCTGCAGTCGCATGGTAATTAAGTGTGATTAAAGATGCTTTTCATTCCCCTGCAAAGCAGCAGGTAACCACATGTCAGAAGGGGGTGGTGGGAGAAGGGAGCAACTTCTGGGCAGTAAAAAGGCTATTGGAAATGGTCTGTTGGAAATGAGCAACGAGACAGCCTACAGCCAAGGCTACAAAAGTGGCCACGGGGGTTGTTGTGGCGATTGTGGGAGATCATTGTGCTCAGAAACACGGTGATCACCTGAAGAAAATCATATTTAAGATCTTATTTCTGTGTGCACCTGACAACACCAAGACCTTGGTCGTGGCCTGAACAGGACTGAGACAACCTCTGCTCAGAAATGCATAGAAAAACACCTCCCCAGCAGCCAAACCCAAGGGTGACAAACACCCCTGGTGTGTCCCAGAGGAGCCAGAAGCTACGGATGGGATGGATACCTCCTGCTACATGAGCAAGAAGGCTCATTCCACGGGTGATTTGGAAAGAAGATGGCTCATGAGTGGGGCCAGGGGAGGGAACAGGTAGTTCAGCAGTGAGATGTGAGCACACAGCTACACGGGAGACTGCAGCCTTTGGAGAAGCAAGGGATGCTCCATACGCATACGCAATGAAAATAGCTCCAGCTATTATTCCACTGGACCAATTCTTTGCTTTTTAGGGTTTATGCATTTCTATTAGCAAACCCTGCCAACCTGGACCTTAGATGCCAAGGAGAGCAGCCCCAGCTATCACCCCCCCCACACACCACGGCACTCGGCAGTCAATTCTGAGCACTGAAAATTGCCAGGATCATTCAAAGCCCAGCCTGCCTTTTCACGGGAGGTTTGCCATCAAAGACTGACCAGAGCTGTACTGGGAAGGTGCAGCCCAGCCAGCCCAGAAGCTGCCAGGGTACAGCAGTGGGCAAGCACTCTTCCCCTTTAATCACAGCTGAGATGGCACCGAAAGTCAGAGTGCAGCGACTGGGAAGGCAAACCAAGCTCCTCTTAGCACTCAACCACAACATAAACCCATTATTGCACATTACAAATCGCTGTGTTAGGCTGTTGCCAGGTTATAAGCTCCAGAAAGGTGCCCTTGGAATGCTCACTTCCAATAAAATAGCCCTCAGCTTAACATTTGATCCAAGGGGCTAAGAGAAAAGCACTCCTTTTACCACTAAATTGCAGCGTTGGGTTTTAGCAGTTCTTCAATTATGATATGGACAATGAAACCATGTCTTCCTGGATGCATGAGGAATCCTGCTAAATGAGCCATTCAGACATCTGAACTTAAGTCTGTTCCTTTAATACATTTGATTAACATGGAAATTTTATCTCTTATGTCATTATTTTAGTGCTGTAACATCAAAAACATGAGTCCACAATGTGCCCGTGATCACAGGAGGATAGTTTATGGGAGCTAGAACTAATTTCTGGAGCAGGAGCAATGATTCCACCTCCCAAAGTGAGATGCTGGAGCAGAAACAGTGACAGAGGTGAATCTTCACCCACTATAAATGACAGCAGAAGCTACCAGGTGAAATTCTGCTGCCCAGCCCCACTGAACTCAATGGGACATCGACCTCCCAGTAGCCAGAATTTTATCTGCTCACATTTTGAATTTGTCCTTGGGTGTCTGAAATTTCCCTTTCTGAAGTCAGGGAAAGCTGGATTCGGGATCACCTACTCTACCTCCTTGTGCAGGATTGTACTTATACAAAAACTTAGCATGGCTGTAAGCACTGAGGAGGAATTTAAGACTCAAGGGGTAAGGAGCAATTTCTCTATGCATTTACTTTAGTTACATGGACAGTAGAGCTTCATTCTATTTTGTACCCTGTTTCCTACAGAGCACACCCTACCCACATGTGGCTGGTAAGGAAAGATTGCCCAGTTAAGAATTCAGAGTGTTCAAATACTTCAAGGAAACTGAACAAAGCCCTGAAGCTCTGGTTAAGGGCATGGATACTGCCCATCTAATCACAGAAAAAAAAAAAAAAAAAAAAAAAGGATTAGCAACAGACTTCACAGGACCCTAAATTCCTTAGTAGATGAGGTCTCTTCTACCATTTCAGTATAGCTTTTGTGTGTTTTTCACGGGAGGGAGAATGAAGGAGAAATTACTGTAGGTAAAGAAATTTTGCCACCAAAATGTGAGGAAACCTAGTTATTTGACTAAGCAAAAAAATACTAAGTAATTTGTAACCGAAGAATAAAATGATCTCCTCGTGTCTCCAGAGGTCTGCAATATGATCTTCAGAAAAGGTAGCTTGCCAATTTAATTGAGGTAGGAGTTATTTAATTTTTTTTATATACAGGTATACTTTTCAATAACCCTACATATGCCTATAATCCTGCAATGGCAGATGTGTCTCGATTATTAGAGGTGGGCTCTGGGGAATACATACAATGGATCTTGAAATCCATAAGCAGCTGTTTGGAAGGGAGGGGTGGAACGTTGCAACGCACACACATGTTCCTTAAGTGCAGTAATGTTTTGTTATTTTACTGCAGGTGTATTACCGAGATGAAATTTAATAACTTATTGTATACAGTACCAATAAAAGGGAAAGATTCTTTGCCCTGATGTTCCTGCCCGAAGTACAAATGAGAAGCAGCTCCGAGAGCAGCAGCTCCGTGTCCCCCAGCTCAGGTCCCACCTTCTCCATCTTTATTGTTTACTAGGAAGAGGTGGGCAGGACATAAAAAAAGGAAAGGGGAAAAAAAAAAAAAAGAAGAAAGCAAACACCACCACCACCCCCAAGTGCTCTGCAAGATACTGGAGAAGGTGTTGTTGGTGAAGGAAAGGAAAAGCACTTCAGAGCACGGGGCAGGGCTGGTGTGGGAAGCCCTGGTGCCACATCACCAGAGTTATTTTTGTAAGAGTTATTCTTTAGCAGCTTAAAGCCTGGTTTCAGAGTATGCATTAGTCTCAATCTCATACTGAACGAAGCACTGAAGAAGGACCTTTTAAAAGTATGTATCAGATAAAAAAATAATCCTTCCTGCTTTTTCCCTCCCCTTTCTGGCTGGGCTGGACTCCTCTTCCTAGGATTAGATATTGCAGTGATTCAGTAATTCACGGAAGAAAAAGGATGGCCCCAGCACTTCCAGAAGAAAAAGGAAAATGGGCAATAGCTATTTCTGTCCCTTCCCTTCTCGGTGTGAGAAGAAGCAGTGTTATGGAAGGATTTCCAGGGGTACTGGGCCAGCAGCCAGGTGGGCACAGCACCATGCACTTGCTGCTGTTGCTGCTGCCTGTCTCTCATTTCCATCACACCCATTTAAAAGTTTTCCAGCAGTATTTCTGCCACTTCTCTGCACAACCTCTTGCCTCCCTCCATGGGAAACGTTCAGACTGGAGGTGGGGGACAGAAAGGGACAGGAGGGAAGCGGGGAGTCTCTTGGTCCCACAGCCACCTGCTGGAGAGGAAAAAGCCAATGATTTCTGCCCTGAGACAGGGAGGATAAGCCATCCCATCCAGCTACAGAGAAAACCTGAAAGTCTCCGGGTTATCCCAGCAGAAGGGAGAGGGGGGCCACAAGCCCCACAGTGTCTGAAGGCTCCTGTCACCCATCACAGAGGGACGGGGGGTAAGGAAAGCCGGGAGGTAAAGGAGAGAGGATCCAGGAGCACACAAGAGGAAGAAAGTTCAGAAAGAGTGTGCAGTGTCTGTAATGTCCAACAAATACTTGGGAGTCAGATCTGATGGGAGAGGATCAGGAAGGCTGAACTGTGGCTGGGTCTGCAGGAATTTATTTAAAATGAATTTCTTGAAACCTCAGCCCGAGGTGGCACGTTCCCTGTGCCCCTGGACACGAGCCTCCTGGAAACCCCCAGCTCCCCTTCCAGAGGGATGGGGAGCACAGGAAAGCAAAGAGGAAAAGAGGAGCTGGGGAAAAAGCAGTGAAAGGAAGAGAAAGAAGAAGTGAGCCGAATGTTCTGCGGTGTCTGAGGGTGCAGAGATGCTCTCTGCAGGAACTCTGTCCTGCCAGTCGCATCCCTCCGACTCCTCGGGATCTCGGAGCCTGCTCTGTTCTGATGGGTTTTCCTGGAATGAATTGCTACCCAGAGGGTCCCTCAGGAAATCCTGGAAAGGCAGAGAGCTGCAGCAGGTTTGGGCGGGCTGCCCGCTGATGCCGGCGGCACTGTGAATCACGGAGGAGCCATTTTGTTACAGCCTCATCTCAGCTGAGGCTGCAGGAACCCCAAAGCTGAACATCCTGCCACATCATCCCACTGCCTGCCTTTCCTCTTCCCTCTGCTCTCTGGAATCAAACCGAAGGCTAACAGATATGATCTTTATCAGGATAAAGTTCATGATATTTTGATAGCGGTTGTATTTTGTGGTTTGGGTTTTTTTTAAGGGTTAAAAAAAAAATAAAAAAATCTGGCTGAGCTTGTGCAACTCCGCCAGCTTTTACCTCCACGCTTCATTCCAGGGCCAGCTTTTAATGGTGGGATGGTTCCAACTGGCCTCCCAGAGTATTTCTTGAACATCAAGTAAATCAGTACATCCAAAACCAACATTTAGACTCACTTGCTAAAAGACTTAGTAGTAAAAACAAGTCATCTTAGGATTTGGGGATTTTGCTTCAAGTTAAAACACCTTAAAAGCTAAGTATCTGTTACTAGGCATTTGCCAGAAAGGCATAATCCAAATTTTCAAAGGACTGTCTAATTTATTCCCACACACAATCTCCTGCGTTGCCTTGGAAATCATGGTGCATGTTTTCTGGCCATTTTACAGTTCTCTCCACTCATTGCTTTGCTGAATTAACCATTGCTCAGAAAAGCTCCATAGCTCGGGGTGACCCAGTGGGTCTCATCCCCTAGGAAGGGACCAGAAGGTCCAGACTGGGCTGAGCAGCACAGGGTACCATTAATTTTGTGTATCCAGGTCCTGGTGCCCTACAGAATATGACTGGGTTCTGACCTCAGCCAGCCCCTCACCTTCAGCTGGCATTAGAAAACTGAAGCACAGACACTGCCAGAGCTCACACTTCCCTCCTCCAGCACATCCTGATGTTCTGCTCTACCTAACAAATCATTTCTTGTAGCTCTTCGTGTCCTCCTGGTGCTGCTCCCCATGAATCTCTCTGAATCAAGCCTTGCTCTTCACTACTACATCCTTACAACCCGAGTACCCAACCAACAACTCAGAGGAATGCAGGGAACCAGGAGCAAGTTAGGGCCATCACGTAGGTATTCTTTTATTACTCCTACT
Source organism: Phaethornis superciliosus (assembly GCA_023637945.1). Lineage (NCBI taxonomy): Eukaryota > Metazoa > Chordata > Aves > Apodiformes > Trochilidae > Phaethornis > Phaethornis superciliosus. Next base: position 71,795,563 of record JAJQWJ010000004.1, read on the forward strand.
GCCTTGCTAATTCCCCCAACCCAGCACATCCAAAAAAAGGATTGATCTTTGGGGAAATGATAAGTGGCACAGAATTAAGTCATGAAGCAAAATCCTGACTTCACTGAATGAAATGAGATTTTTGTCATTAACTTCAACGAAGCCAGTGTTTCAAAAGTGTCTTGACAACAACTCTGGTACATGTTTCTTAGATGACTTTTCTCTAATGGAATTAAATAGTTCCCAAGATGAGCTTTCTTCCATTCTCACTGTAATCAGTGTTGGATTTGCTATGGTTTTCTGTGAGAGCCCAATTGGGCCCTAGGCTTGGAAAGAAAAATCATCTGGAAGTAAATGGGTTGCTGTGCATCTGACCTCTTCTCTCATTGGTGTGAACACAGCACAGGGATGAGAGCTCCCATCATCACTGCTATTTGTGTGAAGGGAAGTTGTTGGGTTTTTTCCTACCAGAAGATTAATAGGTAGCAAGTTCAATATCGTTAGGTATTTAGTTTTCCTTAATTGTTCCAGGAACTCATCTACAGAGAGCAATGTATCACATCTGGAGGTAGCAATTTACCTTTCAGAAATCAACAAAATCTGCACGTTCCTCCTGGCTTTAGGAAAAAGGAGCTCACACAGCTACTGCTGCTCCTCCAGTCCCTCCCCAGGCTCCAGGGGACCCTCAATGAACCACACCATCACCACCACCAAAATTTCCTTTGGAATTCACCAAGTTTTGTCAGTCTCTTCAGTCTAGATAAGCTCATCTTTCTCAGTACGTGTGAAAGCACATCCTAGAAGCCTCACAATAGGCTCTGAGCTTTTAATTTTCTTTTAAGCCTAAAGGTTCATACTTGTTAATAATTTGGTGGATCCTGATAGTTCTGCAGCCTGGAGAAGAGACAACAGATGGGCCAGCCTCAGCATTAAGCTTTATTTCTTCTGCACCTTTCAGGAATTCAAAAGGTTCTTATTAAAGAATTCTTTTTTTTTTTTTTTTTTTTTCCTCCTGTCTGGGCCGTGGTCATCTGCTTCATCCACATTTCCACCACACTTCAAAAAAAAAACCACCAAAAAACCCAAAACCAAAACAGATGCAGGCAGCAGAAAGGCAGACCCTATTCCATGGCTTGGAATTTTTATTATTGGCATTTTGGGGGGAATATTTTCCTAACATTCCTCAGCTTTTCACGGATGAAACCACAGCAAAGGAGAGTGGGTAGGCAGGGTGTTCACTGACCCAACAGCTTTTCCCTGACCTGACACAGAGCATTGCTACAGAAGTACCATGAAGCATCCACCCAGAGAGCTGACCACATCTGTACCTACTGAATTCACAGCAATTGGTTCTCCAAAAAAAAAAAAAAGGAAAAAAAAAATGGAAAAATTGGAAAAAAAAATGATTGCTCATTGCTATCGTTCAAAAATAAAATATACCTGAAATCTCCCCTGCCTTTAGCCAGTAACTGGGTGCATGTATTTCCTCCACTATGGCTACAGGAAATGTTTACCCTGGTCCTCTCACACTACAACTCCAGCCACTTCTTTCCCAGAACAAGTGCTCCATCTCTGCCCTGCAGATACCCACAGATGATGCAATGCAAAAGAGGCCACAGTATGAGGCCCTTCAAGACTCCAAGCACAAGGAATCTGTAAACCACCCAGCTCCTTCAGGTGTGATGCCATTTTGAACTTGGAAACCATTTCTCCCTTGCTTGAGCATCATCACCAGATCATTCCAACACAGGAAGACTGACAGAAAAACTAAAAGCAAAAGAAGCAGAGAAAAGGTGTTTCCAGACACAGAATGAAAGAGCAGCAGAGCCAAGAGAGCAACAGGATGGGATGTCCAGGAGGTTGGAGCTGCAGGGAAGATGGGTCTCACCCTTGGATGGGTGCTACAGCATCCCCAGCATTATACAGACCCAGGGGAAAGGAACAGATTCTGCTACCTCCTAGCAACAGAAAGCAAAAGCATACAAGGATTTAAAAGCAAAGAGGACTGGAAACGGCTCCTGAAGTGAGCAGCAGGGATGTGGGGCTCGTGGTGCAGCTCCTGACCACTGCTCCCCTGCCTGGGATGCTTCCCTGCACTGGAAATCTGCATCCATCCATCCATCCATCCATCCATGGAAACCTGTCCATCTGCAGAAGCCCATCCACCCGTGGAAACCTGTTTATCCCCAGAAACCTTTCCATTCATGGAAATCTTTCCATCCAGAGAAACCTGGCCATCCCCAGGAGCCCATCCAGCCACAGGAGCTGGGCTGTTCCTAGCTGCATCCCCAGGGCTGGGGAGGGAAGAGGCACCAACATTGGCCTCCCAACCCTACTGATGCTTCACACGTGTGCACTGCCAACAGAAATGCCTTTTTAATTGCTCAAATGATTTAATTTTTCTACACCGAATGTTCAAAAAACCCCCAAACAACATAAGAATAAACTGTTTCCACATATTATTAAAGAACATAAACACACAAAGGGAAAGAAGGGATCAAGTATTTCCCTTTCCTATAGGGAAATAATATGCATTTTGACTTGGGGTTTTGTCATTTATTTTTGTTGTGTTGTTTTTTTTTTTTTCCCTGGCAGATTTGAACAATATAAAGCTTTGAATATTAAGAAGGCTATTAAATTCTTTCAATAGTTTTCCAAAGTGCAAGCTACTGCACTTAGAAAAAGGAAAGGAAGCCTCGCACTCTTCAAGAACAAAATGAATTTAAAGACACGATTAATATTGCTACTGAAATTAAAAAGAAAGTGTCTTTTAAGAAAATCAATTGTCTTGAAACAAAGCACAGACTTTTGGCTATTGATAGTATTTTTAGGCTCAGACTTTCTCCGGAGACTTAAAAGTATTCAAATGCAAAGCGCAGAGAAGCACACGCACACACATGCTATACCTTTGTATTACATTGGCATTTTATTATTTAATTAAACTACTCTTATTTTTCTAGCTCACGCATGCTTCCCTTGAGACGGCTTTGCTGTTAGCCTGCTGGCCTTGACTTCCAGCCAAAAACAATTCAGAAACAAAAAGGGACAACAAATCATATTTTCACAGACATTTTTATCCCTGAATACAACCTTGTTTTCACACAACATCATAGCCTTTCGATGAAAACTAGAATTTATTGCAGTAGCCATCCAAAGCTAGGGCTGACACCAGCTCTGCCGTGTCTTTCCACTGGCGTGACTCCTGGGAAGGACCTGGAGAGCCCAACACTGTGGCATTGTTGGGAGGGACAAGGATCAATAGTTCACAGCAGCCCTGCCTGGGCTGGAGGTGGGTCAGCCCCAGTGCTAATGGTCTCCAGGAACTGTGTCCTGGCTGGAAAAGCTCAAGCAGGAGCTTTCCAAACTTGCTGAGGAATGCACACGCTGGTCAGGACAGAGCCTACCCCAAAAATGCACAACTTTAAGATGAAGCCTTCATTAATGAGTGGATTTATCCCAACCCCTCTGCCCAGAGAGCTCACTTACCTGGTGGCAACCCTGTAAGTTCGAATCTCTTCCGTAGGATGCGTATGAGCCCCTTTCTGTTTTACCTGTTAACAAAAAAAAAAAAAAAAGAAAGAGATGTGTTAACAGGTCCAAACACATCCACAGAGCTTCTCCGAGCACTCTGTATGATGTTCACCAGGTTTTGCTCACGCTGTTTACAGGTGTAAGAGAGGCACTGCTGCCTGCAGAATGCTTGGAGCAACACCCAGGGCTCCGCACGTTTTCACGTTGAGGACAGGGATGGGAAATAAACTTCCTGCTCCCCAGGAGTGAGCTGAGCATCCTGGTGCCCTGTCCCACCACCCCACCGGGCACACGGTGAGCCCTTCACCAAGAGCTGCTGGGGATGCAGCTCCCTGCTCTCTTTCCCAGGAGTCAATTCCTCCTGAGCCAGGTGATGGTGGGATGGACACCTGGGAGAGAGGTGCTGGTTGGGAATTCACCATTTTCTCCCAAGGCTGGGGCTGCACTCCCAGCAGTGCTGGGACTTGAGCCCAATGACTGCTGAGCCTCTCTGCCAGCTCTAAGTACCCTTTTTTTTTTTCTTCCCCTCGTTTTTTTTTGTTTTTTTTTTTTCCCCAGGCAGCCTTTAACACAGCTCCAGGAGCCTGACTTGCAGTACCAGTTATGGTTACGCCATATTTACAAAGGAAAAGAAAGGTTCTTTCAGGTTTGAATGGCCAGACTCGAGTGAAATCAAGAAGGGAAGAGGTGGTTTCTGCAAAGCATTAAGTCATGGCTGAGCAGCCCTGCACCACGTGCTCCCGAGACAAAGAGCAGTCAAGAGGGCTGATACAAAACATATTGACACTAAAAGACCACCCTTATGGTGAGGATAATCACGGGAGGGGGGGAGGAATTATCTAACAAAACATCCAAGAGCACAGTAAAAATCACTCATAAAATTAAAGTTTTTATTATAGGCTGGGGCATAAAACCCACAACACACAGTCCCAGTTACCAGGGACCAGATGCTCGCTTTATCTCTGCCTGCAAGTCCCAGCAGTGCTGGGGACCCCTCTGCACCTCAGAGCCAGGTTTGTGTCTGGCTCTGGAGCCCCACATCCCAGAGGTGTGGTGCCAGCCCAGCACCAAACCCCCCTACACCTGCTCAAGCCTTTGAAAACATCCTTTAAGTGCCTTTAGAAACATCAGATGAGAACACCCACAACATCTGCCACCAGCAAATGTCAGGGGCTGGCGTGTGGTAGGTGACAGGTGAGGGGTCCCTTGCTGGCACTGTCCCCTCGGGTCTCCCCACGCCATCCAGATTTCAGAAAGGACCCACGGTGGGGCAGTTGTTAGACAAAGGCTGATGTGCTTCTTTTCCAGCCCTCCCAAACCAGCGTGGCCACGTTTGGACTCTACAAGCCTTTCCCTTCCTATCCAGCTCCTAGGTTTGGGGGGATTAATTGATAAAGTTTGGCTACTGAGAGTGGTCTGGGATGAAAAATCCTCTTTCAAGTCTTGCCTTTGTTACTTGATTGTTTTTGTTTGTTTTCTGCATCAAGTAGTTACTTCTACAAGGGAACCTCCAAAACCTATTTGCAATTCCTAGGACATTTGCACACGTAAGAACTTTTGGAAGCGTTTGTATCTGGCTATACCAAAACGATGGTTCAGAGCACTGGGAGCCTTGGCAGAAATCATTGGAGATGGAAATGACAACGAAATTTTAATTGTGAATCTCTGAGTCCAGTGCTGAGAGCTGAAAACAAAATGTCTCGCTGGCACGGCTGGAGTAATGTGTGCTACTTCCCATCACCCCAAGAGGGCCAGAAAGTCGCTGCAAATAAGCGGTGAGGACTGGGGGGAGGACAAAAAAATCCCAAAGAGAAAAATAGGGTCGAGGGGAACCAAGTACAAACAGCACCACAAGGTACTTTGCCCACGATTCTGGCTGCTGCCTGGGTAGCAGTAATCTTCTTTTCTATCGTATCAGACACAGGCAGCCTCATCTTAATTTCAGTTGTTAAAAAATATTTATCCAGATACAAAAATAAACCCACTGCAAATTACAAGTTGTCAGGGTTAAAATCTACTTCTATTTGTGTGGGGGAGGATAAGAGAACAGCATAGACATGAATCATTCTCAGTAATTTGAGTGTTTCCATGACATCAATGGGCACTCGTCCAGGACTCTGTCGAAGTCTGTGAGGTACCAAAGCGGCACAGCAGCCAGCAGGAGATTGACTTTTTTTTTTTCCTTTTTTTTTTTTTTTTTTTTTTTTAGGATTATGCTCCTTGTAAAGATTTCATCTATAGCATCCACTTTTACCACCAAACAGATCGCTTTGGAGATCATGAGTGAACACATTTCATTCTGCTAGTGTAAGCCTTTAACTTTATTACGTTTGCTGTTGTTGTTCCCACACGCAGCTAGAAAGCTGCCTCCTCCATTAAGAACAAATCACCAAAATTTATGAAAAAGTCCAGAAACCCTTGGAAAGATAGACATACGTAGATCTCCACTGTAATTATGGAATTATCATACTTTCTGCAATGACACTTCACTTTGGGGAGGGGGAAAACATCTTTTGTACAAACTGTCCATTTAAAATTAGCTACAGTCTTGATGTTGATTTTCTGCTTAAAATTCACTGGCACATTTGTTTCAGATAATAAAATTTGCAAGAGTGCTGATAATATGCAAGGGTAGGCTCTTTAAGCAACTATTTGTGCTCACAAATACAAAAGCTTCTCCTGAATTTCCACGTTTACTGTACATTATGCATCATTCTCAGCCGCTCGAGCACCCCAGCCTCTACCGTGCCTTTTCCCGAGGTTTGCAAGAGCTAAAGATTCTCCCTCCTTGGTTTTTATTTTTTTTTTTTTTTTGCCTTGTTGTTTGTTTTTTGTTTTTAATGTTTTAAAAAAGAGAGAGCGACTCCAGCGATGTAGACACCCGACGCATTCACTGCGGAATTTTCGAGACAACCCTCTAGTACTAGAATGCGGCAGCCGCTGCGGATATTTTTTGGCACAAAGACAATGGTGGCAGTGCCAAGCCCCATGGCTAAAACTACTCAAAAGAGGCATAAGGGTAGCATTAATCGTTCAAGTCTTTTACTGCATGGAGTACTGTTGTCCATATTTTAAAACCTAAAAGTACCCGTTAGTAATATTTGTGGTAAGCCAGGAAAAAAAGGAAAGGGGGAAAAAAAAAAAAAAAAAGGAAAAAAAAAAAAAAAAAAAGGAGCCTGAAATAGAGATGAATAACAAATCTTGTCAGACATCTGATTAATTTTTTCTACCTAGAGGACCAAATGCTGAAATGTGCCATTTGTTACCGGCGCTCCAAAGACGCCACACGATCTATACCCTTCCGTGGCTTTATGATCTGACAATTGAAACAAAGCTCCATGGAAGAAGTTGACCTACAAAGGCTGGGGAATAACTTTCCAGTCTGCACTTGGTCTCTAGGTAAGGCAGGAAAAGCATCTCCATTCTTATCGGAGGCAGGAACTTAGCGTGTGGGTAAATATATATATATATTTTTTCAATTAATTGACACAATGCATGCCAATCAAAGGAGAGACAAAGAAAGAACTACAGGCAGCTCCCGTTTTCTGACAAACACCAAATCTCAAGTCTCTGCTCTCTAAATACCTCTAGAAAAAGCATTGCTTATCTTCACTAAACTAAACCGATTGCTTCATAAATATTTTGTTTGCATTTTCGTTTCGCTGCAGAAAACAAAAGCAGCCCAGGATTGCCAATCAATCAATAAAGAAGCCACTTGCCTTTCCATGGTGCACTTTGAAAAATTAATCAAATTAAGTAGAAAATTTAAGCAACTTCCAAAGCACAAATGCAAGTCCTCAGATTCCCCCCTCTCTTTTCCCTGCCCTGGGAGATAGGGCACCTTAGCTTTTTTCTGGTGGGCAGATTGAGAGGCACGAGGCAACTCTTTCCATCTGCAAAGAAAAGGAAGTGAAGCTATTTCTATAAATTACTTCATTTCAAGGTTTACATTGATTTTGGCTGTGACAGATTTTTTTTTTTTTTTTTTCCAGAGATGAGTTTGACCAGAAGATTCTAATTCAGGTTTCTGCTGCCCTGTTTGGGGTTTAGCTCTTGGTTACATTGAAGAAGGGAAACCTGGCTGGGAACAAGCAAACAAAAAAAGTAATTGTTTTTACAGATTGGAATTTTCATGGCTGCAAATTTTGGTCTGTTCAAGTATACAATTTTGCTTCAACCTATTTCTTATTGTATTGCTGCACTTCTAGCATTTTTTTGGAAATTAATGATTGTTCCCTCTGATGTCTGTTGTCTTGAATGCATCCTGAAGAGAGCCCAAGCAATTCATCGATGGAGAATGACAAATTAAAGGTGAATTCAGTGCCAAAGTCAGACCAGGCACAGGGGCCACAGAGCTGGGGTATATTTGGGAAAAGGTTCTGAGCAAGCAAAGAATGGGCTGGACTGTCCAATTCCACATTTGTCTGTATAGAAAGAACACATACGTGTTACCAGCCAGCCCTGGCTTTATTTGCATGGTTATGAGGAGCAGGAAACAGTTTCCTTCTTTTTAATCTATAGGTCCTGAATTCACTTTTTTTTTTTTTTTTTGGTGCTTGTTTCAGTTTGGTTGCACAAGAAAGGAGGGATTAGAGCATGCTGGACTCATCCCAGTGCCCACTACTGGGAATCAAGGTCCCCAAACACCGGCCCTGCCTGACATGAGGCACGGGCACTTCTGACAGTGACAGCCACATTAAGCATTAGGGGTTTTATTATCATTATTTACTTTTTTTTTTTTTGCCTCAGAGATTTGAAAACCTGACTCATTTCAGCAGAGAAATCAAAGTAGAATTTGTACAGAATTAGAAAAGGCTCGTTGATATAAATGAGTCAGTGTATGCTACATGCTACACCTAAAAGCAGCTCCCACTCGGAGCAATATCTATCCCCTGTCCCTCCATGGACAGTCTCCTGGGCCCTCCACAGAAAAAACAGCTTACCCATATTTTCATCAGAGAAGCCAGCAGGCAGCTGCTTTATTTCTTCTGCACTTTTGAATAGTCTGTTCTTCAAAAGAAAAAAAACACCAAAAACAAAAAAATAAAACAAGCAAAAAACCAAAAAAAACGCGGAGGAGGAAAAATAGAACAGGAAAATGTTTTTAAGGATTGAATGAAATGTTGGGGGCTCTTCGTTGCATGATGCAGATCCAAATGCTGTCCCTGGCTGGAGGCTTGTACCCTTTCCTGAGACAGCTCAAAGCTTTGCCCAGCAGATGCTACCTTGGGTGGGAAGCTGGCAGGCAGGGATGCTCCCAAGGTGAGCAAGGATGCTCCAGGGTGGGCAGGGATGCTCCCAAGGTGAGCAGGGATGCTCCAGGGCAGGCAGGGATGTTCCCAAGGTGAGCAAGGATGCTCCAGGGTGGGCAGGGATGCTCCCAAGGTGAGCAGGGATGCTCCAGGGCAGGCAGGGATGCTCCCAAGGTGAGCAAGGATGCTACCAGGGCAGCCAGGGATGCTCCAGGGTGGGCAGGGATGCTCCAGGGCAGGCAGGGATGCTCCAGGGCAGGCAGGGATGCTCCCAGGGTGGGCAGGGATGCTCCCAGGGTGGGCAGGGATGGATGCTGGCCGGAGCAGCTCCCAGGCAGCCAGCAGCAGGGAATTGGCAGGGGAACAAGTGGCCCTTGTGCTCAGACTGCAGGGAAAGGTGCTGAAAAGGTTGGGTGGGCAGCGTCCCCACCAACTGAGGGGACAAATGGGTCCCAGCAGTAGCAGCCACTGGGGGTCTGGCTGCAATTTTTCCTCTTTCAGTCTTTAAACAGGAGTGAGAGTTGCTCTGCTTGGCTGAGTTACTCCCTGGGGCTTGGTCTGGGTTATATATCCAGACATCTCTAGCACTCCCTGCTACAGGATATACAGTTAAAATACAATAGATTGAGTTGAGTGAGGTTTTGAACATCATATTTTACATCACAAAGAATCTCATCCGATGGTAATGGAAGTATCACGTTAATGAGCTTTTTCTGCTTTGTGCTATATGTGAAATACAGACAATAAGGAAGAAATCAAAGAGATTTTAAGCAAAGTTGGTGCAAACACAAAATAGTACAAATGACACAGCATCTGACCGAGGGAAGCTGCACAAACTAGATACAAAGCTAAGGGAAGGTATTAATGCCAATAATCTGAACGGCATCACACCCCAAAATGTGGCAGAAAGATCTTTTTGAGGCTTTTTGTACCTACACTGCTGCACACTAAACAGTAATGGTGCTGAAAGAGATGTTACAATGCCAGAGCAAGAACCACCACAAAGGGAGAGGTGTTTTGTTGTTTTCTTTGTTTTTTTTTTTTTAAAACAGTACCGTCAAAATGCAAAGGAAATTAAATCCTAAACCCTGTGCTGAAATAAAGCTACAGAACCAAGCTGTGCAAACTAAAGGAAGGAAATCCAGAGCCCAAGCAGCACCTCAGCACTTACTCACCTCGTCGGGCTAGAGCTTAGGCTTCAATGGGCAAAGTTGATGCCCCAACACCCCAAAGGACAAAATACTTGCCTCCAAACACACAAACGGTGTATATGTCCCTCTCCCTACCCCTACACACACAGGGATGGGCAGGGATCTGCTGCCTGGGAAGGGACCGACCCAGCGCTGCCCATCCCCACCATCCCTCCTATCTCTGTTCACTTACTCCATGAAAATACCAGACCCTTTCCTATTTTTTTTTTTTTTATTGTCCCTGCTGTCGGTTCATGAAATATTGGACCCAAACCAAAAGGCTGAGGCAAATTGTTCAATCTATTTCTGCAATCTACCAAATAATAGTGTCTATTACGGGGCAGCGGGCGATCTCGCTGTTTGCACTCTGTTTGCCTTGTTTTTGAAGCAAGATAGCTGTGGGTAAAACTACACTTGAAGCTGTAAGAACGTGAAGGGAGAACACCAAAGACCATATTTTACCAGATTTATATTAAATGGTCCCTAAATCCTTGCCTAGTCCCACCAAAATCAATCAGATTGCAAAGATTACCCCGCTATCCTGTAAAAGACAGGCTTGATGCTAATATTTGGTTCTTTGCCTGGATGATGCAGCTGCACCAGAGGATAGATTGTGTCTAATCCCGTCAGAACAAGCTCACTGCACCCTTTGTGACAGGTTTTCAGCACCCTGAAGGAAAGCAGAGGATGGGCAGGTACAGCCACCGTGCAGCCGTCGCTGTGACTGTGCAAGCAAGAACTCAGACTGCGGCCGAGGCCCCGTAATCAGCTCCTTATCAAGCACATGCACTAATAGAGACCAGAGTAATAAACTTGGATAATTAAATTAGCTATTGAAACAAAACAACTGCTTCCTCCCATGCTGCCCAAAGAAAAGTCAGGAGTCTGAAGCCACCTGAAAGCCTCCTCCCTGTCACGGGGCTTTGCCTGGCTGAGAGAACCCCGAGCACCCGGGCACCTCCACCCCAGAGCTGCCAAGGGAAGATTCTGGGAGAGAATCCCTCATTTAGAGTGGGGATGCATCTGACTTGATAAACACCTTCAGCTTCCTTTTCCTTTTCATGCGTGTGCGGGGTTTCAGTCTAAAGGAAATAGTTGGCATCAGCTCAGCCTCAGCACCTGTATCCCGCACATTTCTTTGGGAGAGAAACAAAAACTCTAAGGAAACACATCCACTGTGTTTCACTTCTCATTCTCAGAATGTGTGATAGTCAAAAGATGGGCAGGGGATGAAGACAGGCACCAGAGAGCAACCAAAAATATACCAAAGGCATTATCTAATAAAAAAGAATCAGAATAATAAAAAGGGACATTTTCATAAAGAGATGAAACAAAAAACATGCTGTAATAATACTCCAGACCTGAGAGCAATATATAAGAATTGAATGCAAAGCATTGGATATTGTTTTATCCTAAGTAAGCCTCACAGGGCTATTTGAAATTGAAATACACTGCAGGGTGATCCCTCCTCATTTGTTCAGGGATCGGTTCAGGAGATCTTTATCGTGGATCTGGAAACCTGGCTTTTCACTCAAGCATGAAAACAGAATCACTTTAAAACAAGTTAGATAAGGATCTAAGGCCACGAAAGACAGGGAATTGAAAGAGGACAATAAACCTTCCTCCAGCCCAAGCCTGGGCTCTAAATCTTTGGTCTGTAAACCACCCCTATCTCGTAGTGTTTATTAAAAGGCTACTAACACAAACCACGCTGAGCACGAGCGAGGATAAAGAGATCAAGAGCCTTATCGCTCAGATTAGGGATCAAATCTACACCTCGGCATGACAAGCAGAAGCCACTGCCATTAGACAGCTCCTTTCTTTCCCAAAAGGCTCCATCTCAGGGTGCTGGGTGACAGCAGAGGGACCCCCAAAGCCACATCCCAGCCCTGAGCCCCGACTCAGCCTACAGCATCATCCACACACCCCAGAGACAGCACCAAATGCTGACCACAAGCACTCGAGGACCCTTTTTAAAAGCTCGATGGCAAAGATAATCTTTCAGATTTTAGCACCAAAAGCATGGATGCCTTTGGAGCAGTTCACCTCCTGGTTTCCCTCATTTTCATGAACTCTCTGCAGATACAGACAGAACTACCCGAGTCTCTAATACTGCCTCACACTGAGATTAAAAGCTCAGTTATATATCTACAGAGAGAGTATTTATCTCTAATATTGTTCTGTGCAACAAAATAAAGAAGAAAAAAAAGCAAGCTGGTATTTATTTTTGTTATAATTTCGATGTTTTAAAAACAATGGGTTGGATAATTTGGATTAGCTAAGCAGACAAAACAAACTACAAGCTTGTCAGTGTATGGCAAAACATCAGGAATGATGTGGTAAATATACTGTAACATTATGAAATACCCAAGAGTCTCCAGTCGGCAATATCCAGCAGAGGGCATGCAGACCCTAATAAGATTTTTACACTTGAGAACTGACATTTCCTAAACATTTGGGGAACAAACAATTTGGGCTGAGACTACAGGGAAACTCATAGCATCAGTACATCCATCTCCAGCACTGTCAGATCAAGACTGACACAGCTTGCTGGTGAGAAGCAGCCCAGGAGTGATGATTTCTGCTCTGGGAGAGAAAAAAAAAAACCTTGAGAGAGGGATTTCCCACCCCCACTCTCTGACAATGTCTCTTTTGCTGCCAAATGCAAGAAAAAAATAAAAAAATTCCCAGTCCTTATTCCAAGCTTTCCACCTGAAAGGGATTCTATATGGCGGAGCAAAATGCAGGGTGAATTCCAGTTTATTCCCTACAGGTGAAATATCAGCTGCTGTTATGAAATAAAACTGAGCACCTTTAGTGAGGCCAATTTGGTATCCTACATTCTTGGTAATTATCTCACAGAATGGGATAGTAGCATTACCTGTGCTTTCTGGTCAATATTTGATAGGGTTTTATTATGTTAAAGAGAGAGGATTTTTTTTTTTTAAAATAGAATTAACCAGAATAAAAGAAAAAAAAAAAATTGTCCTTTGCCACGTCTGTTTCAGAAATGACTCACTTCAGTTTCCATGACAGAAAACTTTCTAATATCTGCCCATGCTTTAGGGTCCCCCAGTGGAAGCAGTTTCCTCCCAGCTGCCAAAGCAAGTCCCCCCTCACAGCCCTGGCAGGTTCCCTGTCTTCAGAGAGGTCCCAAGGCACCCAGGAGCCACTCACTTCCAGCTCCTCTCCCACCCAGGGAACCCCTTGGGAACAAAGTGCTCCCAACCTGCCCACGGAAACCATCGCTCCCAACCTTCACCTCTCCATCCAGCCCGGAGAGGAAGGGGCTTCTCCTTAGCAGAGAATAGATTTATTTGAAGTTTCAGTAGCCCTGGGAGATGAACTTCATTTACAAGGTCTAGCAGGCAGGCAGCTTAGGTTACATGTAGGTCACAATAAATAATACTCATCCCTCGGCCAGCGCGGGCTGCGCGGTGGCAGCCTAAGTTGAACTGACAAGGCTTTATTATTCCTAAGCACTTGATTCTGAAACATTTGCACAATCTGTTAAGTCCAGACAAATTTAAATGGTTCTGACATGCAGCCTGCTAGGGTCAGTGACAGGGATAATGCCTCTTTACGTGGGTAAAATTTTGTGGCATATAGGTCACTCTCTTAAGGGGAATCAACTGCGTGTCTCTTCTTTGCATTTCCACCACAATCCTTCATCCTGCAGCCTGGAGCTGAGACTGAAATGCAAGAAAGGAGCCGACCGCTCAAAGCAAAAATCTGCTTCCAGGACAATCCATTATATCTGACAAGTTAAATGTTCCATGGTAGACCATATGGCATCGGAGCAGGGCCGACGATGGAAGAGGGAAACTCAGCAAATGCATCACAATTAAGGAGTTTGACTATAGACTTCACTTTGATTTACTTTTATTTTTTATGAAATTTTGGATATTTCGGTCTTTCAATTTTCATCTAGCCCTCCCCAAAGCCTCCGCTCAATCTACCAAGCCAGCTATATGTGCACGGGTGGTTCACCAAAAGGATTTTATCCAAAATCTTATGTTCTTCGTTACCTTAAACAGCATCGAGCATTTTTAGCCTGGTAAATTTGCTAAGTGCTGGGGCCTTTCTCTTATTAACTACCATAAATGTTATTAGCCGTTTGGTGAAGAACAAAGAAAAAGCAAAGCCAATCAAAAGAAGAAAGCAGCATAAAATCCCTGTCCCCAAAGCCTTCTTGAGGAGTTCTCAGTAGAAATGTTACCCCAGAGCAGGGTGCAGAGCCCTGAGACTGCGGGCTAGCAGGAGGAGTCACCCTGGAGCCACCCTCCAAAATCCACCTTGATCTGGGGGTAGGTATTTTTTAGCAGGTATTTTTTGAACCTTTATTGTCAGGAGGACTCCTACAGAGGCAGGATAACAGCACTGACAGTCTGAAAGATCTTTCCATCCTCAAGGTCCATGACTTTAGGAGCTATGGCACAAGCAGTGGTGCCTTCTCACCCCTCGATGCTATATAAATGTTCACTGCACACAACTGCACCAGGCAGGAGCCCACAGATCCCACTGAGGGTTTTTTCCTTCTTTTCCTTAATCAAACCACACCACTGAATTCACCAAAGATGCAAACGGTAACTAACCAGTGCTGACACCAGTAAATAATCCTTCCAGAGCTCCTTGCAAACGCTCTCCTCTGTGCAAGAGGACACAAGGACTTGTGTGAAGTTGTCATTCACTTATCATGCAGGTCCTGCTATCATTCAGAAATAAAACCTGCAGAAATAAATGTGTAACCATTTCTGGGCAATGCCCCGAGGTCACGATGCAAAAAAAAAAAGTAGGCAACCAAAGATCCATCCTTATTTAGGCTTTTTCATAAAGTCACAAGCCTGTGCCACTGTTGGCAGTGGAAGCTGCTGGAGCCCAGCTCACCAAAGCAAAGCAAAGCCCTTACTGGGCTCTAGAACGTATTCTTCTTCAGAATGATTATTTATCATCATTTCTCAGCCTTAAAACCAATAATTTTCCAACTGAATTTAATTCTCTCATCGAGGCTCATGGAATGATCCCCTTGCCAGGATGGCACAGCCATCCCACCAGCAGATGTCCACAACCAGGGAGGCTTTGGGGTCTGCTGGGAACACCAAGAAGCACTTGATGAAGGACCTTGGTAGTTTTAATAAACGGCGTTACACAGAGCTGTGCCTGTCTCCAAAAGCCTCTGAGAAGCCCAGTGTCTATGCTGACAGAGACCAATGCAAATTTCTATTTAAATCCTTCCCTATCTTAAGGTTTTGGGAATTAATATTTTTTAAAAATCATTAATAGGAATACCGGGTTACTTTACTGAAGCAGTCATTCATGAACTTTGAAAACATCCGTTGCAGTGGCAAAAAGCAAGTTATTTTTCAAAGATATATTTAATGGCATTGTCACTCCTTATAAGAAACCATTTCTAGATTACTTTAACCATAGCGTCACTTCCACATTTTTGCAAAATCATCATTGCTTTTTCTACCACAAATGAGAGCAGAAAGACTGAGAAAACGCTCTAAAAATTTTGAAAATCTTTAGGTAAATTGAGAAGTTCCAATTTTGAACTTGGTAGCTGAGGCTTACCCCAGGGAGAAGGGCAAGGTGCAGGGCTCCTGCTGGGCTGGCAGAACAAAGCTCCTCCTGAAACCCAGGCTGCAGGAGCTGGATCCAGTGCTCCAGTTCTGCAGTTCTTCACACAGATCTTAAATTTATTATTGATTTAGCATTTAGTCCTGCAGGCACTGGAACAAAGACCCTGCCACGAGAAATGCACGCTTTTGTGGCACCTACTTTTTTTTTTTTTTTTGAATGTACTTCATTCCCCCCTGAAGATCCCATGTATTAAAAGGACATCGACTTCTCCCCAAGTCACACTTCTTTCCAAAGGTGTTTGTACAACTGCAGGTTACTGGCAGAGATGACAGAGCAGGATTTCTCTGTTTGTCTCTTCGTTGGGGGCTGTCCCAGAGCTGCCACCAGTCCCATCCCAGGCAAACCAGCTGGATGGGAAGGGAACCATCCCACAGGGCTGGGGGCAGCACCCGAGTCCATTGCATATTTCAGGGCAGGTTTGTTGTTTGTTTTTTTGTTTTTTTTTTTTTTTTATCTGATTTTGCTTTTTTTGTTGTTTTGTTTTTGGTCTTTTTTTTCTCCCAGCAAAATTCCCAAGCCCCTTCCCAGCGAGCGCAGGTGCCACTGGAAATTATTTATTGTTTAATTGGGCACATCCCAAAGAGATAATGGCTCTTTAAAACACTCCTGGCGTCGGGAAGCCACTGGGCTAGCACCAACGAGAAGACAAACGGTGGGAAATTGATGTTGGCTGGAATATGGCTCTATAGGCTCGTGGAATAAACTCACTGCTCCCCAGTATCCCACCCCCAGCCACCGCGTGGCCACGGAGCACAGAGGGGGGGACGGAAAGAGAAGCGCGGCAAAACCCGCACCAGGGGGGAAAAAAAAACCCAACAAACAAAGCAGAACAAGGCAGATATTTGGGCTTTGTAGATCCCACTGCTAAATCCTGATCAACGTTTTTATTACTAATTAAAATGTCCATATGGTAAAGCAACACCTGATCCAAGGAGCTTTTAAGTACAGCGATTGTCAGTGTTGAACTTCTGCAATTCGTTAGCAAATCCGAAATTTTGGCTTGGATTTGTTTTCAAGTGCACTTTTTTTCTAAGCCATTAATGAAAGAGAACCAGAACTTTGGCAGAGTGATACTTCCCCTGTCTCGGCTTTAAACAAAATATGTTTAAAATGAATGGAGAAGTGTAAGTAAAGAAAAAACCTGGTACTATTTTTTATCTCTGTATCAGAAAGTTATATATAACAGATATAAAACTTAATGTAGATAAAAATTAGTCCAAGTACAGGCCTAGTAAGTACTAAAGACCCAACACCTGCCACAAAAAGTATTCCAGAAGCCCTACAGCCAGTTCCAGAAGCCCTGGGGCCACCCCCAAGCCACCTCGCTGGGACATAAGGCCACATTTGGGTACAAGTTTTACAGTTTTGGGATACTAGAAAGGAAAATCAAGCTACATGTGATACCCCTGGCACTTTGTGAAGCACCCTGACGTATGTATTTATGACAAATGTGCTTTGGTTTTTCAGAAACTTCAAGCTCTCATAGCTCCTTCTGTGAGTGAGGTGCAATTCAGATTTTTTACCCTAAGGAATTGTAATGAAAAAATATTCTTACAAGAAATTTGCTCACGAAGGTGCTGGCAGACTTAACCCTGTCACCTGCAAAACAGCCAGAGAGAAGAAAGTTGCAAAAATTGTAATATTCAGCCACTTTTGAGTGCCTTGGGCTGTAATTTCTTGCTCCCAGGAATAATCCCTGGTGAGATCAAGGTTGGTTCACCCTCAACTTTCCACTCTCTGCCACAGCAACCACAGCAAATATTTTTACTGCTGATAATAAATAATTACTGATTTTGCTTTTCAGTCTCAGGTAAATCATTACTGGAATGGTAAAATTGTGAAAAGGTAAAATTTTGAGGTGGGGCAGAACTTGGAAGAAGCTTTAGAGGACTGGCACAGAAAGGGCAAGGGTGGGGTTTTTTTCAAGGTAAACCAGAAGTGCCAAATCAAGTCAAGACTTTGCTGTGGATTGGAAAATGAAGGCTGCCTTTCAGAGGCAACAGGATTACATCCCAGAAAACAGAAGAAATACTGCCTGGGTTTCTGGAATTAAAAGCACAAAATGTCCTGGCTGATTAGGAAATTTATTTTCTTTAAAAATAAAGAAAATATCAACACGGACTTGAAACAAAGTAGTTTAAAAAAAAAAAACCAAACCCACAAAAATTAGAAGGGCAAGAAGAGAATCTTATCTTCTTGAGTTCATCTTTCACCAGGGTTTGAAAAAGTCTGGGATAATTTCTTCTTCTCCCCTGCAACAGCACTGAGAACCCCTGGGCACTTTGTTGCTCCCCCCACCTGGCAGCACAGCTGTGGGAAGGGGCTTCTCACCACCAAATACTGCAACAGGGACAAAATTACCCAATCATTTTATTTTTTTTTTTTACCATTGCTGAGCTGTTTTTTTCTTCCAATCCCATAAATTTCTTTTTTTTTTTTCCCCTTGGCAACCATCACTAATTTCAGATGCATCACTTTAAGGGCTGATTATCAGAAGAATGAGGTATCTGTAAGTTAAAATAAAGTTTCTGGAGAAACCAGGGAATTCTGGTTGCTTCAAAGACCTGGGGTATCACATGCTGAAACCAGCAGTCAGCTTGGACTATTTTACCCCCAAGTGCCCTGTGATTTTATATGATCAAATAAATACATATAAAATATATGGCACACTTCTATACAAAGGCTTCTCCCCTTCATGCTGAGAACAAAATCACCTCTCAGTCCATCCGAGATCCCATTGCTTTCCAATCACCATAAACTAAAAAAACCCAAATAATAATTTATTCAGTTATCCCCCAAGATAACACATACAAATAAAGCCACCGTGATTTTTTTTTTTTTTTTAAGGTGCTTGTAAGGCTGTATTTAAGCTTGATAAAGTATTCACAGTTTCTTTGTAGCTTCCTAAACACATCCCCATCTCTCCTCCCTCCTGCCAGCAGCTCCCCTGAAGTCAAGGGGCTTTTTGCAGAAGATGACAAGGACTGCCTGGCCCTCAGCAATCTCCAATTCTTGACCAGGAGGAAACAAACTCCCAGCAAGCTGAAGGTACCACTCCCAGTTAAGCCCAGTACCACCCCAGTAACCTGAGGAGAGCTCCCGAGGGAGCCACAGGAACTCCCTAAACTCCAGAAAGAGGAATTCTCTTTTTTGCCTGAGAAATAACAATGTATTAAATGCGTTTTAAGTACCCTGAAATATATTTATATATATTTATGACAACTGTGCTTTGATTTTCAGAAACTTCAAACTCTCAGCTCCTTTTGTGGCTGAGCAGTAATTCTAATGACAAATATTCTTAGAGAAAATCTGCTCCGAAAGGTGCTGGCAGTTTGTTTGGCGTTTTCTTTTTTGTTTGTGGGTTGGTTTGTTTGTTTTTAAAGCAAATGTTGAACTTCTACAATTGAAACATCATGTCTAAGCAGCCAAATGTGTTTTTAACTTGTTCTACCACTTTCTCCCTGCCACTCTTTAAAGTTTAATTTCATCTCAGGTTGTTTCAATGGGGAAGGTTTCTTAAGTCCCAAATTTTAAACTGAGTCCAAAAATAAAGGCTTTGAGGGGGTGAAAAGGAAGCAATCACAGCGGGAACCTCTGTCCAAAGGAAAGACAAAAGGAAACACCATCTTGAAGAGTCGCTCAGCAATAGTTGTGCCCTATAGAAAGGAAATAAAAAGCTCTCTGAAACCTAAGAATGAACCTATCTATTCAGATTGCTTACAGGTGACATTGCACCATCTGCTTGGGCAGCCTGCCCGTACAAAAGGAAACTACAGCAGAAAACTCAAGCCTGATGCAGCTTAAAGACGTAGTTGTGCAAAAAAACCCCAAACGATGCCACAGCGCAACGCGACTCAAGGTGCAGAGCTACACACCCAGCGCCAAAAAGTTCCTAAAAACCCAGGGACCTGTGCTCCAAGGGCAACCAGAGGCCAGGCTTCTGCTGCCAGAAATCCTGGGGAGAGCAGATGGATCACCCTTACCCCATCCTGGGTGGCCCTGGGTGCCACGGCCAGGTCCCAGTGCAGCATGGAGTTTTTTAGGATGCAGAGTTTTCTCAGAGTTTATTAGGATGCAGGTATAATAAAAGACAAAATAGAGGGGAAAAAAAAAACCAAAACAACCCAAAACCAACAACAAAGTTTTACAGAAATTTCCATATTCTGGGAAGAACTAGGGGTTATTTCTGAACGAGCCTGATGCTTGTGCAGCAAACTATTTCGGCATCAGAGTTGTTGTTTTTCTTGCATTCTTTTTTTTTTTTTTTTCCTGGTGGTGGTGGGGGGGGGAGCTTGGGGGCTAGGGCTTTAAAGAGTTAAAGGCTCCCTACCATTAATTTGCATCTGGTGCTTTTAGTGTGTGTGTGTGTTTTTTTCTTCCCTGAAAAGTTGGCAGAGCCGCCGATTTTCCATAATGCAAGCATTTGGGAATTGTGAGCGGAATGAAACCGATCCAATCTCCTGACTGCGACATGAATTTTCATTAATTACAACCTTGTCAGCAAAAGCATTATCAAAGCTGAATATGAAAATGCTAATGAGTTCTCATTTGCATATTTTTCTTTGTTGGAATGTCATTAATTATTACATTTTATGATGATGAATGCAGCTGTCGAAGCTCTCCGATGCATAATTAGCCATCAGAATGCCAGGAGCCGATCAGCATTTTTGGGTAAAAAAAAAAAAAAAACAAGAAAAAGGAAAAAAAAAAACAACTACAACCCCAAATTTCCCTTCAGCCTCTTGCTATCCCTGCTCATGCCAGAGCCCCCCAAAGTTTGTGCCACTGACACTACTTCTGCCACCAGCTCGTTCATGCTCAGCGAGTCCAGGCGTAGGGATGGGTTTCTCCTCTTTTAATAAAAAATGATTTTGTTTTTGCCGATGGTGAGCTTATACAATTGGAGCAGCTCTTAATAAAAAAAAAAAAAAAAAAAAAAAAAAAAAAAAATCGTTATTCCAGCTTAATTAATGCCACGCTTAATTATAACACCATGATGTCAGCGGTTTTAATTAAGTATTGGCTCGGTTACAAAAAAACTCCTCGCTGCAGTAAGAGTCACTATCTACAGATTTGTGCAAATCACCTCACTCCTGGGTTCGGGGGCTCTCCCTGTCCCTGCTCCCCCCGGATCCATCTCTGCCTCAGGAGGAAGGGGCTGAGGTCCTGAGTCAGGAGGGTGGTGGTGCTCAGCTTTCGAGCTCACCTCCTTGACCACTTGGGGTTCTTTTTTTAATTTTTTTTTTTTTTTTTTCCCGAGCTAAAGTGTAAGTGAAGATGACAAACCCGAGCTCATCCTCTCCCAGCCGCTGGGAACGGTGTTTGTAAGTAAAAAAAGAAAAACAACGCGGAGCAGATGGGACCATTACACATGACCAAACCAATCAATCACAGATGAAGGGCCCAGGTGCAGCGCAGCCGCGCAACAACGCACCATTTCACAGTCTGTCAGACACATACACATGGTCGTACATGAATGACCCTCCTCGGCT
This sequence comes from Phaethornis superciliosus, assembly GCA_023637945.1. Taxonomy (NCBI): domain Eukaryota; kingdom Metazoa; phylum Chordata; class Aves; order Apodiformes; family Trochilidae; genus Phaethornis; species Phaethornis superciliosus. The sequence continues at coordinate 71,816,650 of JAJQWJ010000004.1, forward strand.
CCCCCAGGACCTCATCTGGAGCGCGTCTCCCCTCTCTCCTGCCTCCGCTCCGACTGACGTCTTCATAATCGCCCTGTCTGGGCTCCGCCGCCGCTCCGGAGGGGGCCGGGGTTGGGGCTGCCCGGGCCAGCAGCACCCCAAGGGCAGGGCATGAGGCTGGAGGCTCTGCTGCCCACCCTGCCTGCCCTGCCCAGCTGGAGGTTGCCAAAAAAGTTGGAGGTTTGTATGGGAGATGAGGCGGGAAGAGACCCCGGTGCCAGGTGGGTGACGGGCATGGCGGCAGCCGGGAGAAGAGGAGCAAAAAAGCACTGCCAGACAGAGAGGCACGTGGGTCCCAGGACCCCGAGATGCTCCTGGTGGGCTACAGCACCCCGGAAAGATGGATGGATGCCAAAAAGGGAGCACGACCCCCCGGCAAGCTGGGGGAGCATCCCTGTCCTTCCCTGCCCGCACACCAGGGCATCCCTGCGGGAAGTACGCAAGCAAAGGGGACACCGAAAACTTGGGGGGTGATGTTTACCAAATGCTGCCTCGTCCCCTCCAAACTGGATGGAAGGTGAATTAATTCAAGGCCTGGCACGCACCAACACTTGCCCAGGGTCCACTCTCATGCAGCAAAGGGTGGGTCACCCCTCACACCCATGGTGGCACCGATAAAACCCGAGGGGAGCGATCAAAATCCTACCAACCATGGCCACGTCATCTGGACGAACAGGGAGAAGAGGAGAAAGGACTTGAATTCATAAAACAAGCAGGGAAAAAATGTTTGTAAGCACAGAGGGGAAAAAATACCAAATCTCAACCCCTCTGGGCCAGCCAATGACTGGGGTAATTTGCCCATGTCTCAGCCTTGGCTTGTCCCACAGTGCCAGGGATACCTGCTTCCACCCAAAGTGAAACAACCCCCTCACTGGTCAATTGTTGGAAAGATTTTGCCAGCCCTACGTAACTTGCCTCAACCCTGCTGCATTAATAATAAAAAGGAAAGTGCAATTTCTGAAAGGACACGAGGCAGAAATGAAGATGGCAGACAGAAAAATGTCCAGGTCTCAAAAGCAAGCAAAAAGATGGTCATCTGATTTGGCTGTGCAGGTCTGAAAGATGTTCTTGTCACTGAGACATTCACCTGATGAAAGGTCTTACCCAGACAAATGCCCAATGAATTCCATTTATACTGTAAAAAACCACTCCAGTCACCGCAGGAAAACAGGTTAATTTCAAAATAAACAAACAAAACCTTTCAGGTTTATTTTAGCTCTCTGCTGTCACACCGAACGCTCAGGGCTCCTTTACATATGCTTTAAGATATACATTTTTATTTACACTCTATTATTTCAGAGACTGACCAAGCTCCCATTTGGCAGGTTTTGACAGGCAACAGGAAAAAAAGGTGCATAGGGGGAAATTCTGATGGAACATCTACTGGAGCCAAAGCCTATCTCCTGCCTGCCTTTCTGTCCAACATGTCTTTTCTCGGTGTTCATGCAAAGCCCTGAAAAACGCAAGTCACATCTCTCAAGTAATGCTTTGAAAAGTATCTACCTTGGATTTTGGATCCCGTTCAATTTATGAGGCACAACTAATTTTACAGCACGTTGGGCAGCAGCAGAGAGACTGAAATAAACCCTCTGCTTCCTCACGGGCAGCGCGGGCTCCTTCCATCTCCCACCCCAGGCAAGCTCACGGAGCTGCTTTCTGACACGCTTGTTTCGCTGTTGTTTTTAAACTCCTTATTGAGAGAATTTACCACCCTCACCCCCCCTCATTTTTTCATCGCTATCTTAGAAATCCTTAAGCGTTATATTCCCCAGAAATTTTTATGCTCCCAAAAGGGTCCTACCATTTTATGCTTCCTCCTTGCTCGCACAAAACTTTGCCTATAAACTCTGTATCACTAGAGCTCATCACACTTATTAAGATTTTCTAAGTGCTACAAAGAAAAAGAGTCAACTTATGTTCTGAACGGGCTTCCTTCTCTTCTGACAAACAGAATCCACACATTTGCTTGAATAAATTTCTATTTTTTCAGCTCAAAAGAAACTGCGGTGCAAAAAGCAGATGTGTACGTTGGATTCCTTCAAATTAAATTTCCCAAAGCTGAGCCTATTCTAGCTCCAGATCAAAGGCACTAAAACCGCCATCTCCTCCCCCTTCCAGTGTAATTACAGAGATTTCATTTCTTTTGTAAGGCCGAGCACAACAGGTACATCTCAAAACCTGAGAAATACCGATGGGTTGCCGAGGCAGAGCCGCACCTCCGCCCTGCACCCCTGGCTACCCGGGGCTGGGAAAGATCTCCTGGGTTCCTGGAGATTGCTTTTCCATCCCAGCTCCGTGCCAAAGCTGCCGAGAGGAGCGTACCGGGTTACACGTTGTATTCTGGCAGGGCTGGAGGAGGCTGGGGGCAAGGGAGAAGCAAAGCTTTTAACACCGCTAAAATGCAAAGTGGCAAGGGAGGGCAAGGGAGTCTTGCGAGTTCAGATCTTGTCAAAAAGTTATGAAAACGTAGCAGTTTCCTACGTGCCCCTGGAAAAAGCAGCAGCTCGCAGGCACAAAGGCACACCACAGAGATCCAAAGATAATATTTTTCGAGACAAACACGCACCTCCCCTCTCTGCTGTTGTCCGCAGTGCTCTCTGCCAGACCCTCCGGAGCAGCAGAGCCAGCGGGAGGCCAGGACGTGGGCACCAGAAGCAATTTCAGGATGTAGCAAACCTGTCCAGGTTGGTTTCTGTTTGGGACCAACCCCCTAACCAGGGCATTTATGAAAAACAGAAACGCCTGGGTATCTGGAAATGCTGGCATCTCATTCTAGTACCTCAGCCCAGCGCCGGCCACTACCACATTCATTTCTCCTGTTGAGAACTCCTGCGTGCCGCTCCTCTCACGTCTGCCCTTTGCTCAGCTCGAGGCTCCTGACCACTTCCACCTTTGTGCCAAGGTCAAACAGCCTTACAGCATCCCCCAGCCTTCAGAAGGGCCCCTGAGCAATGCCAGGTGAGGGAGGGCTCCAGCTTGGTGCTGGGGTTAGCAGCTGGGCTGGCACCTTCTCTGGCTCTGCTTTATTCCAAAGCCCCAACAAATCTGTACCTGTTAATGATCAATGAATCATCACCGAAGGAGGGAATCAAATAATGCAATAAACCAGCTCCACCCATCCAATGCAAGCCTACCAGACAGATAATCATCTCTAACAAGATCCAATACAGAGCTGGGGCCTTTGTACCCCCACACCTGCGGGCAGTGCCACCAAGCCGGGCCAGCCAGGAGGAGGCAGATGGCAGGGACACCTCCCGTGGGAGCTGCTGAAGGAAGGTGGATAACCAAGACAGAGCACTTGGCTGTGCCGGGCTCTCTGGGGTGGGGAACAGCAGCCAGCAAGAGGCAGGAGGAGCAGGAGGCTCCTAAAGCACTTAAAATCTGCAGCTTAAGTGCCTTCAATTAAAACTCTGAGCTCCCAATAATATCAAATTGCAAACTAAAGCAGGAGACCAGAATTACCTACAGCCAGAACCCAGGCTTCTTGCTCCTCATTATTGGGCTTTATATTCCCATCCTGCCTTTGATTCTCCCTCCTGTTGACCTTGAGGAAGTCACAGCTTCTCTACCCTTAATTTAACAAAATCCGCTCAGCCCGTTCCACGTGGCCCAGCCTGCAGGGCTGACCCCTGGGGAAAGCAGCTCCAAGCCCCTCACCCTGCCCAACCAGCCAGGGGAACACAGGAAAGAAAACCCCAAAGGGCTTCCCTAATGCTGGGGAGAGCATCCTTGCCTTTTCCACCTAAGGCAGGTCCGGGGTGAGAGCCCTTGAGCCAACAGTGCCTGTCCCAGCATCACGTTTGCCAGGCTCATTTCACAGGGCTGAGCTCAATACTTTTCAGGGCTGAGAATTTTAATCTCGCTGGTATGCAGGAGCTTCAAAGCACCCGTGAGCCATGAGAGGATGTGAGGGTCCAGGGGAATGTCCCAAGGCCAGCACCCAGGGCTCTGGAGCACGGGGAAAGAAATGAAGTTGGGGGGCGAGGGGGATCAGGGGTGGAGGGTGGTGTGTGAATTTAGGAGAGAGAGGTTCAGGGAGAAGTTTGCAGATGAAAAGAAACAAATGTGAGAGCGCAAGCAGGGCAGGAGAGAGCGGCTGAATTCATTTCATTCTTTTAAATTTGGAGAGAGCAACAATGAAGCATGAAAGGCAAGAAAGAGGATACGCCAAGGATGGGCTGGGGAGAAAGTAAAAAAGAAGGAATGAGCTCTGAATTCCTTTGTCCTTTTTTCCTTCTCTTTTTCTAGTGCCTTCCTTTCTTAGTTTTTCACTTTTCTGACTCTTCTGTCCTTCATTATCCTCTTTCCTGTTATTTTGCTTAAAACTGGCAAAAATTACAAACAGCACAGGCGTTAAAACTGGCCTGAATTCCAAATATAAGCCCAAATCTAGGCCAGGGGTATATTTGGCAAATACAAATCCTTGCCAGATTTACACAGCTCTAATAATAAGGTGACAAGAACCGTGCACAGGATTACGGATGTGGCCTCACTCATCCCTTAGAAAGTGCCAAAATAGTTTCCTCTGACTTTTATTCAACCTTTGCCCGTGAATCTCAGACCAGTACCTTCAGAGAAATAAATAACAAACCAAGCAAATAAATAAATAAATGTCCACGAGGCAAACCAAGCCTGGTTTGTGTTTGGGTGAAGGTTTTCACACCCTGTTTTCCATCACCCCTCAGCTCTGTCTCTCTCCATTAAGCAGCAAGAGGAGCCTGCCCAGAGCAGGGGCTCCTTGAGCAGCCCTCCAGCCTGAACCTTCCTTGGTAGCTGACTCTGAAAGGTCCTTTTTACATTTTTAAAGCCTCCTAAAATCCCACATCACCCTTGTTGCTAGCAGAGGCTGGCTGCTCCCCACCTCTGTTCAGGAGAGGAGGAACATCTCTTCCCCCAGACCTGGAATCGCCTCCCAGCATCTCTCTGAGCCACCAGCTTTCTTGCAAATACTTCCACCAGCACATCTTCCCTTATACTTTCACTCTCCCTCTCCATTTCACTAATTCTTTTCCTTTACAATTTAAGAATCTTGAAAGCATTTTAAAAAAAAAAAAATAAAATCAAATCAAGTGTAGTGATAGAAACTCAGAGGCAGATTTTTTATTACTACCCAGGGTTGTGTTCAAGTCCACAGGGCTCTGCCCTCTGGCAGGAGGGATCCAACTGTGGCCAAAGCTGTATTTTATATTGCCTCTCTTTTAAGTGCAGGCTGCTCCCCTCCAGTCTGTATCATCAGCAAATCTCATTACATGATGGAAGAAATATGTGGCCTCTTATGAGAGAACAAGTCGAGCTTCAAAGCCAAGTCCGTTCCCAACATGTTACAGGTGTGCACCACATGAGCAGGCCCTGAAGTTGCAACTGTTCAGGGTGTGGTGACAGCTCCGTCTAACGTGATCAAAAACATTTCACGTTTTCAAACAAAAAAAAAGAAAATATCAAAGGCGGACGAAGAATAGTTCTGCCCTATAGAGAGGTGAAAACCCAGTCGAACCAAACACACTGGAAATGAGCAAGCTGAACACGATGCAACTCAGTTGTTGGTCATTTATAAGTCTCCCAAAGATCCTTCCTACTTCCTCACCAACCTGGAAGCCTCCCAGCTGACCCCCAGGAAGGGGGAGCAGGCAGGGAAATTCCCCAAGCTGACCTAAACCCAAACAGATTCTGTGAGTCAGAAGCCAAGCACTCAGGGGCTGAGAAAAGTCTCTTGCTCTGCCTTGCAGAAACAATTCAACAGTGGATTTCAGCTGAATTTCCAAAACCTCATCTAGAGAAGCCCAAAGAGGCAAAGGCTGGAGCTCCATTGCCTTGAATCCAACCACAACGAAAAGGCCCGGAATATTTTTTTAAATGGTTGGAGAGCTTTGTAATACAGACAGAAAATTTTCCTTATGAGCCCAGAGAAATGATTTTTGTATTGAGGACGGAATGCCAAAGTGCCTCTGTAACCAAATTCATCCTCAAGTGAGCACCCAGTAAGTCTACCACACCAATGGAACCTGGGCATGGCTCTGTAGAAAGAAAGAAAACAATTTTACAAAAACAATTTTACACATGACTTCTTCCTCTAGCTATTCATGCTTTGAGAGCTCTTGTTTTTCTGCAATTTCCACCAAAAGTAGAAATTTAGTAGATTAAGGATACAGACTAACCTGAGCAACAAGGGTGCTATTTGATCATGGGTGGCAGGGAGCTCCAGGAATTTAAATATGGAGGAGAGGAGGGGCACAGGCAATAAGCTCAGTCTCTGCCTGCATTTGGGTGTTTCTGTCCACAAAACAAGGATTAGGAAAGAACTTATCACCTATTCAGAGATTCCTCTGCAATCCCTTGCATCCCAAGAGATGGTATTTCAGAGGCTGGTGAGGCAATAGAAGGCTGCTGAAGCCAAAGCATGTTCTCATCATGATAAGCAGGCATTACAAGCATTGTCCAAGCTACAGTGCATCCACAAGAAGTTTTACTTTTCGTATTTGGAATAGAGTTTTCCTACTTACTATTACTTATTTTCCTATTTACTTTTACTATTTGGGAGAAGATCCTTAAAAGGAAGGTCTAGTTAAATTTAGTCAGACATTTCATGAGATCCATCAGCCTAGCAAACATAATTCCATTCCTTAGATATTGGCCTTCATCACCTCAGATGCTCCCAGCAAGGATGGGTGGAGGTGCTAGAAGGTGTCTGCTTAGGAGGATGAGCAAAACCAAAGCAGCTTTCTAGTCTGAGGGTCAAGGGAGGAAGAGGAGATGAAGGCAGGACTGCTTCTCTCCTAGAACCTCTGCCCTCCAAGCTGCAGAGACAAGAAACCAGGAGAGAAAATCTGCTGGCAGCTGCACTTGGGAAGAGGGTAAAACTCCACTCAGGGGACAGCAGAAAGGATTTCATTTTCTGCAAAAACTATCTGAAGTATCAGAGAGAAATTTCTGCCTCGGGGATGTAAAACTTTGTTTAATTTGGATTCTATTTCTAAAGTCTTGCAAAGTTTTAAACGTGAAGTGTTTTGCTGAATCAGCTTGGCATCCAGCGTTCAAAGATCTCCCCTGCCAGATGGACAATCTAAACTCAGTTTCAGTTAGTGTTGGTTTTTCCCCAATCCACCAAACACTGGTAGATTTTAATCTATGTTGTTCTGATGTATATGCTGAGGCAGACCACAAGCCTTAACCCCACAGCCCTGCACAGCTTAGCTTTGTATTAAATGTTGTCCCTGGTACCTCCCTCAGCCTTCTCACTTGCCTGTGAAGATGCTTCAATCTCATTTTGTCTCAAGCCTCAGTGCTACTGCCTGCCAGTAACTCAGACATCATCCCCCTGAAGACAGCCAAACCTCATGAAAGCAAGAGACTAATGAATCTGGACCAGGAAGAGGCAAAAGAACCTTTGATGACAGATTTGTAAAAGAAAAAATGCCTCTGGAGAGACACGACACTGGAGGATGAAGCCAGAAAAACGACCAAGATGAAACTGCCATCTTTACATGGAACACTTTAGTTCAACCATTCATAGAATCTCACCCAAGTTCATACACTGAAGAATGTGCCAGCAAGACTGTGATTCTTCTAGATCACCAAGAGGCTCAGGAAGAAGAGCCTGAAAACTTCAGATACTAGTTCTTCACAGACCCAGCTCCAGCCTGGCTGAGTGTCCACTCTGGACTGGAGGGTAAATCCAGCAACCCAACAGGGAAACCCCCCCTGCTCTTATAAAGTCCTGCAGACCACTAAGATGAAAACATTCCAACACCTGAAGCACCTCACCCTCAAATGTGATCATTACACCACATAATAAAAACCATGCTGTCACATGAAGAACAGGTTTATTCTGACAGACTCAATGATGCTCCCCGAGGAGGCAGCACACACCCCCTAGCAGAAACCATTTGGAAATGCTTCACCCTCTATTTGTTGATCTGTAATGGGTACCCCAAAGATAATTTCCACCTGAGCTACAGCTCAAGGTCACTATCCCTTCCATACAGGGCTGTACTGAACTCCTTGTCGTAAAATATATTTTAAAATAAGTAAAAGAGTCATGCAAAAAACTTGTCAATGAGTCCTTATGGGACAAAAGCATTGTGCCACGATGGTGAAACAGAAATCTCCCCTCCTGGCTATCTCTGTGGATGGCTGAGGACATTTAGAAATGGAGGGGAGTGGTTTCCTTGTTTGCTTCTCCCCTATGAACATGAAACAGTTCTTTCTCTTTTCTTACTTAAGAATTCTGTGATGGCTCCTCTACAGAGTTTAATCCATCCACTGATGTTCTCACCCACCGTGTGATCACCCATTCTGGAATAATCCCTATTTCCTTCAATATTTCTTGCCTCTCTCCTGGGAAATTTATATGTGGTTCTGGCATCTGTTCCCTGTCCTCTTTTGTGAACACTGAGGCGAAAAATCCATTTATTTTTTAGCAGTGTCTACATCATCTGTCAATAAATTACCCTTTCCAGCTCTAAGAGGTCCCAAAATCTACTTTACTGACCTCCTCTTCTTTATGCATTGCTATAATCTCTCATGATTATTTATCTTAACCTCATGTACAGTTGTTCCTTTCTTTCTCTCTTTGCTTTCAGATAATTGTCTTTTAACACTGAACCTCATTCCACACGTTCTCTGAACTTGATGTTTTACATCTCATATTCTTGCCTTCCTTTCTGCCATGCTGCTTCCTCTCTGTCAGGATGCTAACACGCTTTTCATCCTATTATTTATTCTTAGCATAGCTGGGTAGACTCGCTACCCTTATTTTTCAGAAGGCACCAATTCCCCTTGATGTTGTGTCTCTGCACTGCCTCAGCTTTGCAGGCCCTGTGAAAACAGGTTGGAGGATGCAAAGCTGAGGCTCAGAGCGACAGCTGCTCTGGCTGCACAGCTCACCTGAACATCAGCAGGTCATTTAGAGCTTTAAGAATTATTACAAGTGTTGTCCTGGCCTTAAGCCCACTTCAGTGCTCAGTCAGCAACAGCTACTTCAAAGTTCCACTGATTTTTCTCACTTTTTTTTTTTTTTTTTTTTATAAATTCTTGTTTTATTTTGCTTCTTGAAATAAAGACTAAGCAGGTTACAGCCACTGGGCCAGCTCCTACTGACACCTGCACACTTCTCCATGTAACAGCTCCTAAACCCAGTTTTCTCTTCAGATTTTCAGTCACCTTCTGGGTGCTGCACTCCATGTACCACGGGAGATTTGTAATCACAGCCAATTGCAAATGCAAGCCAAAACTGGCTTTGGAATCCCTGTGCTGGCTATGAGATTTGCATGACAGTGAACATTTAGGAAGAGAAAAATAAAATCTACTCCTAAAAGGCATATTTGGAAAAGCAAAATTTGCTGGCAACGTGAACCAGAATCAAGCATCTTCAGTTCGACTGACACGTAGAAATTAAAATATAAATAGTAGAAGGGATATGAACATGTCGATATAGATATCATAATTAAAAGGTATTTAAACAACAAATTGAAAATGCTTGTAACTAAATTCTTGCTGATCTGTTTACATAGCTTGCTCATCCAGGAATTAATCAGACCTGCTTTTTTCTGGATAATTCACACATATATATACACATACACAATGCCATTCTTTTTAATATTTGATCATTGGCCTAATTTCTTCTTTATCACATTTAGTCAGCGTGTTTGCTTCCCAGAATATCCTTCTCCATCACTGCTCATTCTGTACTCTCCTTAGAACTACTGAATATGCTTCAAGACCACAATCACATAGTAAAAAGTTTGCAGAATAAAGAAATGCATGGGAGGACTCTGATTCAAGTTAAAAAGGAATATAATCTAATTAAAGTACTGATGGTTCCTGTTAAATGCATGCTCCGTATCTTTTTATTTCACATGGTACAAGGATCAAAGCAGGGACCCAGTATACAATCAGCCTCAGATAGTGTGAGAACTGGTGCTGTCCCTAATGCAGACCATATGGTAAGATGTATCTACTGGCACGACGTGGTGGAGAATTGCTGTACCCTCCTGTCATACCCTTTTTATCATTTTCCCTGCGACTGTTTTATATTTGATTTTGTCTCTTCTGTGCATCTGCCCAAACGTGCTGCCACCCCAGCAGCCCAGGAGCCCCACGCCTGGGGACAGGAGCAGGGGAGCCGTCACACCACCTGCCAGAAAGGAAATATTGCACTGCAAAAGGAAAAAGGATTTTTTTTAATTTTTTTTTTTTTTCTCCCTCAAGACCATGACATCTTTCCATAGAAAACGACGACAATTTTTTTTCTCCTTCGATACAGAGAAAAGCCTCAAAAACCAAGAGCGACGGCGAGGGGCGCGCGTTTCGACGGCCGAGAAACGTAGCCTGGCTCTGAGGCTCAGCACCTGGGTTTGGTAGGAGAACACACCAAAAGCCACCAAAATAAGTTGCTCTCATTTAGCTAACGCCTTCCCCAGTTCCCCACCTCTCTACACTGGGAAGTTGAGGCCCGAGGTAGGTCGGGGCTCCCAACGATTATTAATTATCCAGCTAACTCGGCATTGTTTTACACACTCTGTGCCTTAACTAGAGAGCAGAACAAACCCATTGTTTTTGCCTGTTTAACGGACCATGACTGGAGCAGCTATGTAAATGACCTAGTAATTCAACAAATTTGTTTTGTTTCCCAGATTTTCCCACATGCATGCTTTCCAGCTGTAATGCAAATCCAGCCCGCAGCCCGGCCGCTCGGCTCTCCCGGCAGCACACCGCTGCCTTGGGGTGGATGGATGCTCACCCATTACATGGCCACAAACAAGGAAAAGAGGGAAATTGGAACTCATTTGGAAGGCTAGGAGGTTTTTTAGCTTTTTTTGTGTGTGTGTGGTTTTTTTGGGTTTTTTTTTTTTTTTTTTTTGAAAATAAATAAATTCCATCAATGGTTTTCCCGGTGGGGTAAGATTTTCTAGAAACTGATTTTTTTTTTCCTTCTCTATGAATATTTTAAGGAAGTCACTTACAGGTTTCTTTTAATGCTCAAACAGGTGTAAGCTCAAATTCCCTCTGCCACTTGGATCAGCTCAGCTGGAGAACAGCAGCAAATGCTTATTTGAAAGCCAAACTAAGTTCATCTCTATAAAGGGCAGAAGCTCATTAACCATTAAAGTGCCTTCTGGGTCTTCCTTTAAAAGCCATTTCTCTATGAATTCACTTGCAAGGCAGAGAAACACGGTGTCCCAAGCAGATAAAACCTGAACCCTGGAGCCCAGCACTCTCTGTGCCTGGGTGAGGTGAAGCCTGACAGAGGTTTCTGAGCCAGGAGCAGCAATTACCCAACACCTCCCTGCTTTTAAGAGGGAAATTCCCCTCTGCACAACCCCAGCCCCATTGCAGGGGCAGGTTCCAGCACCTCCAGCTCTGCAGAGAGTCACTGCAGAAGAGAGGGCTGGATGATTTAGCAGGATGGTCCTTTCTGCCTCCAGGGAGGATAACTTCAGGCAATGTTTTGCAAACTTACAATTTGCACTCCCAAACACAGATCAAATACATTTTCAATGCCCATTTTTTTTAACCCAGCAGCCACGCTGCACGGAATACAACTGTGGCACAAAATGACTTACTAAAAATGCTTGGACTTGTTTAAGAACAAAATACAATGGAATGTAAACTTCACTGAAAACTATGTAGTACAAAATAATATTTCAATTCTTTGCTCTGTATGCAGACATTAATTGCCACAGTCTACAGTTTCTATTTATATATCTGCTGCTCGTTCCCCAAATAAATGGAAATGTCCTTGTAATTTCTTTTCTTCAGGACTGTAAAAGAGGCTGGGGCTGAATGCTGAAGCTCAGAATCCTGACTGGCAGTGCTTTCAAGAGTGACTTGTTGCAAAAGATATTAACTCTTCATTGGGAGCTGGAACATATTTCTATATCTACATGTACAAAATGCTTTTCACACTGATTTTTTTCTGCTTTGTTCACAGGCAAGTGAGATGAGAACCAGCAGGCATGTTCCGTGACAAGAAGGGATACATGAGCCAGTGTCTTCTACAAAGCACTTTTAAGGCATCTTTCAAGACCCCAACTGACAGTAAATTGTGTGATTTTCATTGTGGTTTGAAGTGCTATATCTGAGCTCCTCAGGTCTCAGCCTTGACACCCTGCACAGTTAAATTCGAACTGTTGCTCAGGGTTATCCAGAAGCACTACTACTTTTTTTTTTTTTTGTGCAGACACTACTAAAACTAATCCAGAAGGAAAAAAAAAAAAAACGGGAAGAAGAAATCCTGTCCAGCTGTTCCTGTGTAAGGGGAGGGAGAAACACAGAGGTATATGGCCACTAAAGAGCAGAATAAACCACATTCAAAATCATTTGCTGCTCCAGTTCTTGGAGATGCACTTACAGTGCCTTGCTCTCAGAATCATTTGGGCTGGAAGGGATGGAAGGGACCTTAAATTTCATCTAGTTCCAACCCCCCTGAATGGGCAGGGACACCTCCCACCAGCCCAGGTTGCTCCAAGCCCCGTCAAAATTGGCTTTGAACACTGCCAGGGCTGGGGCAGCCTCTTCCAGTGTCTCCATCCTTATCCTGGTTGGTAAGGAACTGGGATACCAGCACCTCCCAGCAGTATAGCAGTTGGATTCCTACTGCATCCACCCCCCAAACCTCATTGCCAGGTGGAAACTATAAGGTCAGATCCCTCTGAATATCTCCCACCTGGCTGGGGAATCCCTGGGTGCTCAGCAGCTGGCATGGCAACCGATGGGATAAGGCTCTCCCCCATCCTGCATCATCCACAGCCAGTGTCTGCTCCTAAACCCTGCAGAAGGGTGTCTGTCAGCTTCAGGAATGTAGAACACTTGAAAGAAAAAATTGGGAGTCTGAGATTTCCAGCTTGTTGGTTTTTGGAAGGTCTTTCCTCACCTTTTTAGTCCTGTCAGCCAGATATTCTGTTGTTGAAACTCAGCTTAGTTAAAGCTACAGCTACTCAGACAGCCCCACATTTTTCTGGAAAACACAGTTCTGCTTGACACTCCTGAAAATTCACCTCTGACTGCTTTTCTAAAAAGTTGTCACCTGTTTCTTTCTGCACACCACATAGAATTTACTTTTTTCCAAATATAATAGTTGTTTCTTTGCTTTCTATTCACCCTAAGCTGCTTGGCTCCTCCATACCCCACTGCCCTGAAAAGAATTTAGGAAGATAGGAATAACTATATTTTAGAATAGAAATTAAAAAAAAAAAACAAAAAACAGTAAGAAGGGGAAAAAAAGAAAAAGCAGGTACCACAAGATGAGTAAGTGGCTGCTGAGTGTGTGCTCCTGTGATGTGGGTGACCCAGATGAAGGATCACAGCCACCATCTCCCCAGGTGGTGGCATTTTTGGCTGCCATTGGACTCAAAGAGCTGAGAGACCAAACCCTTTGGCATTTCAAATTTCCAACTGAAATTTACTGGACAGTTTCTGACATCTCCCTCACGGTTCCTCACATACCTTCAACTTCTCCAGCTGCAAAACGGGAACCAAAGGCACCTGACATAACAGAGGTGGTGTGAAAAAGAATTAATGCTCGTGATGTGCCAGACACTAACTGAGAAAATCAAAAATCTGCCAGGATGAAATGTAATCTCATTTTAGGAAACGTTGAAATCATTTCTGCAGAAGGTTAAAAAAATAATAATCAGGCTGAGTCAGATACACAGCATGGAAAATTTCATCCCAAATGTTTATAGTTTAGCAATTGAAAGCAAGGCCTTGTAATGCTGTGTTGGGTAAACTTAACTAATCTGCAAAAATTCCAGTTCTACTTATAACAACAGTAACAGAATCAAAGCTGTACGGATTAGAAGCAAACGCCGCAGCAATATTTGCAGAGACAAGTGCTATCATAGCATTAAAAATAATATTAAAAATTGGCATGTATAGGGAGGATCCGAGGAACCCAGGATGTTTTCCAGACAGTAATTCATCACTTCTCACAACATCCCTGAAAAATGTATCGTGCATGTTCTTCAGATAAATAGGAAGGCACATTGGAGCACAAAGGCATGAAACAGCTTGCCAGGAGTGCGTGGCAGAGCCGGGTTGCCCAGGAGGCAGGGGCAGAAGCCAGGGGCAGGAGCTGGGTTGCCCAGGAGGCAGGGGCAGAAGCCAGGGGCAGGAGCTGGGTTGCCCAGGAGCCAGGGTCAGGAGCATCCTGCGCATCCCAGCCCCGCTCGGTCACCTCCAGCACAAGGAAATGCTGCTTCCTCCAAAATAACAATGCTAAGAGGAACATCATGACTTGGGGGATTTTCCCAAGGAAAAGGGAAGAAAACCAGAAGGGAAAATATTTATTTTGTGGTACAAGTGCCAGTCGTTGCCCTCCCAAGAGCAGGTGGGGAGAGGGAGCGTGTGGCAGCACAAGGAGGGAAGGCAGAGCAAAGTCACTCTGTCTGCTCTGGGGCTTGGGCTTAGCAATGGACAGAGAAAATAAACACTAGCAAAGATTTTGTCTTCACATACTCAATCACCAACCAGCTTCTCCAACTGCTAAGATCTACGTTCAGTGACCTCATGTCCTTTTAGAGAGTCTCAAAGCAGTACCAGAAGTTAAATGCTGTCTTCTAGTTACTAGTGTAGCAACTTATCATAGATCTTCTTTCCAATAAGCTATGTAAAAAATCACCACAGCAAACACCAGATATATCACATGTGAAAGGGAGGAGTACACAAACTGTCTAGGCAAGAAAATAATAGAAAAGATCAAAATTACTTTTCTTACATTTTCAATACGTTCAACAAAGTGGGTGAAATCAGCTTTGTGAACCTAGGAAAAGTTTCCTCCCTGCTGTACCCTCTGCCCAGCAGCTGGCAACCCAGAGAGCCCACAACATTTCACCTTGTGCAGCACATCGGGTTAAATTCAGGGGGGTTTGAGCACTTTGAAGCAACAAAAACCTAAATATTCCTGGTAGGCAAACTGAGGAGAGGAACTGAATTCTAATGAACCAGCAGCTGTCACAATGTGACCACAGTAACCAAATCAAAATATCAACCACCACCCCAGATGAGATTCAAAGGTCACCACATAAGCCAGCAGCTTTCTTCAGCAGTGCCTGCAACCTCCATCTATAATCCTTGCAGTGAGATGCTCTGTTCAGCTCCAGGGGGGTTAAGAGCAAGTTACTGGAGGTTGGTAAGTGATGTAATGTGCTAGCGAGATGTCCCAAGGCACAGGGTAAGAAACATTCCCTAAGAGCACACCTGGAAGCAGCAGCTGATGGAAGGAGCAGCTGATGTTCCAAACCCCAGCTCAACTCTCTGCCCATGCCTGTCTCAGTCCTGAGCCAAACACCCACTCTTCAGACACCCAGCAGGACCCCAGAGGCACCCAAAGCAAGTGGTGTTGGAGTCCCTACAGGCAGAGTGATGCACACAGCTCCCCAACTTCTCCCTGCTCCTCCACACAGGGGTTGTTCCAAAGCCTAACACACAAACTCCCTGCTAGACACTGGCCACAAATAAAAGTCAGTTAAGAACAAGTATCTGAAAAATAAAATACAATCTAAGTCCTCATTTAATCCTACTCTCTCTAAAAACATTTGTGGTTCCCAGATACGAGGTCAGTAATATCTATCCCCAGCCAGAACAAAGTCCTCCTTGCTTGCAAAACCACCCCAAATCAGGAGCAACTCCATTCAGGTCACTACACACCAGTACAAAACCAGTTTGAGATGGATGACTGTCAGGCTCTTTATCAGTTGCCAAGAGAAAGGGGAGCATGGAAAGAAAACTCCAGCCTGGCTCTGCAGGTGCCAGCTGCACAACACCAGGGCTGAGGGACCTTTCCTTGGGGGAGTTGGAAAGCCTGCCAGGAAAAGGGAAATGATAAAATCCACTTGGAGGAAGAGGAGCTGGCAGCCCGAGCAAGCAGCAGTGCTCAGCACCACAGGGTTTAGCTTTCCCCTAAATTCACAAATCCATACATCCCAGCAGCCAGCACAAGCACCCCGTGTTCAGAAGCAGAGCAGAACTGGGGAGCAAAGGGCTGCCCCAAGAGGGGGATTTAGGAGCCCATGCTCATCACCAGAGTGCTCCTAAAGCAGAGTTGCAAAATGCTCTGGGTTGCAGGAGGCAGCTGATGTTATTGCACGTGGTGTTGTGCAAGGGCACACTTGTCAAAAGCTGCTAACACGGGTTAATCTGGGTGTGTAGGAGCAGCCCTGGTCTGATTTCCAATTGGAGTTACCAAATCTCATTAAAACAACAAAAAGTCGGGGCCCTTCAGGCACATGCCCTGCAAGGATGCTGCCTGCAGAGCCATGCCCAGGTGAGGGGGGGCCCTGCAGCCCCTCAGCTGCTGGCACATGGGACCTTCTAGAAACACTCAGGGGTTCCAGAGCTGCTCATCATGGCATGACAGGGCTTGAGTCTTTAACCAGGTGCCTCCACCAAATGTGGGTTGAAAAAAAAAACAAACCAGCTCTCTCTCAAACCAGGCGAAACCAGTATTTTCTCTGCTATTGGCAAAAACAGAGAGAGGAATGAGATTTTTCTGTCACCCAAGGGCAGGCAGAAGAGAGAGAGAGAGAGATTTTATGTTCTCCAGACTCAAAGGAAAGGTTAAACTTGAAAGCACCACGCAGCCCAGTGGGTTTCACAGAAGTGTGTGGCTATTTGCAGAGTGTTTCTGTGCACTACCTAAGCCCCATGGCGTGAGTTAAGAAGGGAGTGTTGAAATTTCCATGCTTTTCTTGGCTTCTCTTCGACCCTTTAAAACTGTTGTAACCACGTTTTGTACGTGAAAACATACAAATGACTACAAGCTCCAACATTGTCCTGTATGTTCAACAAGGTGCAGAGATTTCCCAATATTCCAAGACAAGGCATTTTTTTAGGGCTGTATATTAGAGCTGAAGAATGATATATCGCAGTTACAGCCCCACGCTTTTTTTGGCTCACATTCAACCCTTTAAAGCACAGCATTTGGTTAGTTCATTGACAACTGCAGAAGAAGGGTGTGATCTTGGCCGAGCACAAGCATTACTAATATTTTTACATCATATATTTACTTTAACCAAACTCATTTATCAACTGTAATTAAAGAAAGTAGCTATCATTCACTCACAAATAATTACAGCCTCGCTCGGTACTGCTCTGGTGCTTGCTGCTAAGCTAAATGATCATTCAGGGGTGTCAAAACCTTCTATCAGGAGGTGTGGGGTGGAAGGAAGGTCCTTGCCAAACGCCCTGGGCAAAATCTCACTCCTCTAAAGCAGAAAAAGCTGCAACTGCCCTCGCCTGCAATCCAGAAGTTTGCAGCTCGCAGGTCTCAGCAGGCAGAGATCCACCAGGCTCCAAAACCAACAGTGGTTCAAGTGTCCCTCACCAGTTATTTATCTGTTCCCTTTTGTGAACAGAGATTTATCCTATTTTCAGAAATCCTTTTCTACTTTAAAAGCCCTGCTCAGAGCATGTTCCCCATTTCCTCTGCCAACTGGCTACTCCTTTGAAAAGGAAAGGCAGCTCCTTAGGAAACAACCAGTTACCTCTTCCAGCAAATACTGCAGTTCCTGCATCAAAAGCCACATCCCTCTCACAGCAACAAAACACTGTTCAATAAACACCATCCCTGTGCATTTTTGAAATTGTGAGAGCTTAAAAAAAAAAAAGAAAAAAAAAAAATCCGTGTTCCCAGACCCATGGTGAGTACAATCAACCCCAAAAACAAGGATGAGGGATTCAAGCCCTCCAAATTTAATTTCTGGCTCATTTATTCCACTTTTAACAACACGGTCAAGTTAGGAAATTTGATTTCTTACTTTGTATTCTGGAATTGACAAAGGGAGGAGAGAGATTGTCATGCGACCCAAGGTCTCTGCTCGCCATATGATCATAGTGAGTCCCATCTCCATAGTTCTGTTAACAAATTGGGAAAAAAACACAATTTTACAAGTTGAAATGGCATTTTTCAAAACCTACAGGTCCCTAATTTCCTTTCTAAGTTTTAAGCCAGCTCTAAGAAATATTGTGACTTTTATTGCTTTCCTCTATTGATTGTGCTGGAAGTGATATGTTCCAGGACGTTTTAAAGCTGTTTCAAATTTTTATTTCATTAGCAATTGACTTTAGTTTGCTGTGTGGATAATCCTGCACGGGTGACTGAGATGAGGTTCCTGGAATTTCTTGCTCTGCAATTCAGCACCGAGTCCTCTCTCAGTACAGAAGTTTTTTCACTCGTAACATATGCAAGAACAGCAAAGAAATACTTCATTTGATGCTTTGCTTTTTAAGTCTATTTTTGTGTAGAAATTTGCTATCTTAATGACCTCACTGCTGTACACACGCACTGGCCTTTAAAGAAAAAAAACATTTTCACAGTGTGGGTGTGGAAAATTAATTCTTACTGAAAAATACCCAAGCATGGTATATGTACCCAAGCGTGGCACTTCCCTGCAGAGCAACAGCATCAGATGCTACCTGCAGAATGAAGAACATCTAAAACCTTGGCAAGATCAGGGCCCTTTTTTTGAAGCAGTCTTAGTGTGCTCTTTCTGCCTCCTCTAAGTTACTCACTTAGCAAAAACTTACACTTAAACTCCAGACACTGACCAAGCACAGCAGTTCTATGTCGTGTTTTGTTTCTCTGGTGCAGAAGAATGCATAAGGAACTAATTTTCCCAAGGTGGAAACAGCACCATCATTTTACAAAGCAGGAAGGAGAGGGAGGTCAGGCTGGCTGCAGAATAACTCTGCAAGTTAATGTACAGTCTTGATTGGAACTCCAGGATTCTTCCCAGGCTCGTGCTCCTTCCTTTATATCTCCAAACTTAATTGTACACTCACATTCAAGTTTTTGCATGCATAAATAATTGTGTGGGCAAATTTAGAATTTACTTTTCAAAACATTTTTCCCTCGGAAGCAATACAAGTGTCAAGTGGGGAAAAAAGGGATAAAAATAAAACTGACAGATGTGAGCAGTAATGACGTAATGGATGCTAAGCAGGAGGGGAGAAGAAAAGGTGTCGGGCTTCCCCCCCCCTGCCACACCATCAATGGGGACCCCCCTGGGCAGGGTGCAGCCAGCAGCTGAAAAATCTCCCCCAGGGTAAGGTCCAGCCAGGCCAGGACCTGCCCCAAGAGGAAGGATGGGCTGAGGATGAACAGGGCAACTGCATTTCTCCTCACCAGACAGATACCAGAGGGCACAGAGCTCCCGGCAGAGCCCTGAGCCTTCATGTTAATTAGAAAACAATTAAAAAGCAATTGAAACAAACTGTTTAAACAAGGGCAGAAGTAGGAGGGAAGGCTTTTTTTTTTTTTTTTTTTTTTTTTTGCCCTGCCTGACTGTACTTCATGTGTTAGCAGGAAGCAAACAGAAATAATTATCTTGGTACTGAAGGCAAAGCCGTGCCCAGCCCTTGGGATGCTCCGGCTGGGAATGCTCCTGAGGACCATCAGTAGCATTGCCCACCCTGGGCTGCTCACTGGGGGGGATGTGCTGAATCCCCCCTTCCCCTGCAGCTTGCCTGCCCCAGGAGGAAGGTCTGAAACCCCCTGAGCACAGCCAGAGAGCAGCTGAGGTTTGCTGAGGAAGGGCAAGGGCAGAGCAGCTCCAGTGGGCAGCCTGGGGGGGTCCTCCCCAGTGTCACTGCCCTAAGCTTGGCCCCTGGGATGCTCAGAGGTGACCACAAAGTGGCTGCTGGGCTTCTACACCAGGATGAGCACTGCCTACAGTAGGGACACTGGCTATGGTGGCACCCACAATCCCTAAAAAAACAATTGGAGAGAGTGAAACACTCCGCAAAAATCTCTGCTCTGTCTGCTCTCTTGATGGTAGCAGTGGCTGATACAGCCTAGCAGGAAAATAATGGTTAATTAATAGTCTTGCTACCTGGTAGAAGTAGTGAAGCAGGTGCCAAATTCAATCACAGGATCAGGTTTGATAATATAGAAAAAAAAAAAACCAACCAAAAGGTAATTTTTAAAGGGAAGACAGGCTACAGCCAACTTGACATGCCTGTTTTTCCATGCAATCAGGTGTAAAACTCACATTTAAGATTGTAAATTTACATATGCAGGAAGTCTGGTTTGGGGAAAAAGATTAGATAT
Organism: Phaethornis superciliosus; assembly: GCA_023637945.1. Lineage (NCBI taxonomy): Eukaryota > Metazoa > Chordata > Aves > Apodiformes > Trochilidae > Phaethornis > Phaethornis superciliosus. The sequence continues at coordinate 71,836,733 of JAJQWJ010000004.1, forward strand.
ACTTACCCTGGATGGACTAGGATGTCCTGTATTCCCCCAGGACCCTGAGCTAGTTCTGTCTTCTACATCTAGGGACAAAAAAGTTCTTTAGGCTTTATTGCAATAATTCTTTCCTTTTGTATAGGCACTTTTAAATTAATGTTTCAAATTAATCTCCTGTTGCCTTTAATTAAGAATCAGGCACAGGGCTACTATGATGGTAGTGGCTTCTGACCCACTGCTTAAATTAACTCATTTAAATTCACAGCAGAAACGAACCGGACCCTCAGGAACCGGAGCTTTGAGCAGCAAAATGACTTCAGCATTTCTCCAGACTTTGCAAAGTGACTGTGCTGCACCAGTTATAACCCTTTCAAAACCTCCAGCACTAAACCAGGGAGATTCTCAACCAGAATGTGTTAAGACAGACAGAACCCAGCAGTCAAAGTAAGGCATCTTGGGGCTGGGCACATCTCTGTACAGCAAGAAGAGAAACCCACACTCCCAGGGCTAACACACAGAGGAGTTTTTCCTCTCTCACCAGATAGAAAACCCATTGCAATCCTTGGAAATCCCCCCAGTCGTTTCAGACAGCCCATTTCAGGGGGGTTTTAAGCATTTTTCCCCAGAGAGCATCTCTGGGAGCACCACATCCCACTCAGTTGTGCCAGGAATCTGCTGCCCCAGGTATGGCCCAAAGCTCCAGGATTCCTCCAAGCTCCTCCAAACTTTGCAGCCAAACAAATAATTATTCCACGTGTCAGTGTCTGTGTCCCAAAGGGGCAGGGTGACAGCCACCCCAGGGAGGGCAGGCACTGCACCTCCAGATCCCCAGCTAAGCTCTGACACTACATTTGCCTAGACAAAAAAAAAAATCAGCTCATAGCCACATTCTCCATAGGAATCTCGCCACACTTCACAATTCCCAGTACTTCTGCTCCGATGCAACTATTTTTATTCCACTTTCCCCCAGGTCTTTCCTAGTCTTGCCAATCAAGCCAGTTTATTGTTATTAAAACTTTGTTGTACCACTCTGTGTTCTTCCAAATGTGGAGTATATGCAAAAAAAACCCAAAAACAAACAAACAAAAAATAACCCAACAAAACACTGCAGCACAAAACCTTCACTACAATTTGCTGGGATTCTCCTGAGATGTCCCACTTGGCTAAAAACATCCTGGCTGAACACAGCCTCAGTTCAGCAAGGCATGGGACATAAGTTCAATGGAAGCCTGCAAATAATTCCACTGGAATTAAAATATGGGAGCTGTGACCAAATCAAGTTGATTTCCAAGATTAAAAAAGAAAAACCACACTAACACCACCCCCCCCCCACACACACACACATATTTGTACAGTTTAATGCTTTCCCCCAATTACGATTCCTATTATCTCAATAACAGATGAATGTGTTAATAGCACAAGACACTCTTAGGTAAATATTTAATTAAGCTCCAGAAAAAGAAAGAAAATGTGTATCATTTACCTGACAGATCAGATCAACCATTCTATTAGGTTAATTAGGCATATTTTTTAAAAATCATTTGTGTTATGTAACAGGCAATTAACTCCAGAGAGCTCCGATCCATTGCCTGCTAAAAATCAGTGGATTTTATCCCGCTGACGTTGATGGACATCATCCCAGAGCTTCCAAAATCCAGCTGTGAGCAGAAGAGCTCAGCCCTGGGGAACAGGGCAATAGGTCCAAGCCCCCCAACCAGCCAGGTGAGGAACCCAGCACCTTCAGCCTCACCTTCAGCCTCCTCTGCTCTCAGCTCCCTCCTCCTGACCCCCGAGCCAAACAGTTGCCAATAAAGCTTCCCAGACTGCTACACTGGATATTTTTATGTACATTTTAAGAATACAGGTAATATTCTACAAGGAAGGGGCACCATTCCCCCCGGGATGCCCAGTATTTCCCAGCAGCAGATGGAAATAAATCCACAGCCAACCACTGGATGGTCCCAGTGAGGTGTAAGGAACTATTTCTGTGCTCACAGCTACACTGTGGTTTTGTGGTGAGCTGATTTCCTGCCCTGCTGCCCTTTGCTGAGTTATCCCTACCTCTCCCTGGAGCCAAGCATGCCAGTGACCAGAGGGCACTATCAGATGCTGAAAATAACCCAGGACCAACACATACCTCAGGGCTGGGCTATTCTTTGGCTCTGGAGACATCAACCCCCTGGGCACATCCAAGACTTACCCAGAAAGTCCTGCCTAGAGGATACTTCTGGGTAGGGAGAGGGACAGCTTTTGGGGATGCAGCAAGGTAAGCAGACATAGCTCTACATACCCAAGTATATTAGAGAGGGAAGAAATTAGGGGACAAACCTCCCCAGATAACCCTGGAAGATGTGCCTAGACTCCAAAATTGTAGTCCCCTCAAATTTGGCTGAAAATTCCCTGTCCTTTTCCTTGCTTTAATCGTATAATGCTCAAGTTCTTCCACCAAAGTTAAAAATTCTGAACTCTGATCAGAAAACCAAAAGCAACAGCTCTTGTGCCTTATCTTCAGGGGTCACGTCTTAGCTCTCGACCAATTATCTTTGTATTTAGACTTAAATGTGCAAACTGCACTATATTACTCTGTGAAACATCAATGAGAAGGCTTAATTAAGTAACACTGACAGATAAATCCATTTCTTTCGCAGTAATCAAATCAAAGCAGGTTGACATAACACAGGAACTTAATGCAGTTACTCCCTTGTAATTGGAAAAAGGCCCTTTACTTCTCATTAAAGCAACCTTCTGGGTATTGGCATAATAAGAAGGCTCAGGGCTTTAATACTGCCCTATAAAAGCACCAAGAAACAGCCCCCTTAAGCAAACATGCCAGATTATCTAATTCCTTGATCATAGTGGAACATGTAGTTATTGTTTTAAACTACTAATTTTTTATCTCTGTCACAGACAAAAAGAAGGCACTGTCTAAAACATGTATCATGAAGCTCTATAAAAATGTAAGCCCTAGCTGGGGAAAAAAAAAAAAAAAAAAAAAAAAGGCATTTTCAGAAATCCCCAGCTGGGAAACTGAGAGCTTAGCAAGAGGAAAAAAATCATAAAGAGCAAATAATAAAACCGGAGTTTTACCGTGTTTCTGAATTTGCTGGAAATAATTTTTTCAATGGAAGCAGAGCTGGCCAAAGCCCTCCTGTTGCTGGGACCATGGCTCTGTCCCTACCAGCAGAGAAAAGGCAGCAAACCCCCAGCCACAACTTCTCCTCTGGCTGCTCCCAGGGAGCTCTCAGCCTTCCCTCTCTGGAAGGAAGAGATGGGTGCCTGCACCTTGCCTGGGTGCTCCTTGCCTCTTTTCATCTGCTTTTTAACTCTTCTCTGGTGTGACCCAGGGAGCTATCAACAGGCAGAAGCCAGCTCACTTCTGTCCCCTGAGAACCAGTCCTCACATCAACAGCACTTCTCCCCCAGCAGCAAAGAAAAAATAAAAATAAAAACAACCCCCCCCCAAAACCCCTCACCAACTACTACCTAGCTAATCTAGCCTAGTTAACTCATAATTTAGTACAACAGCTACTGCAAGGTTTGTAAGCTCCTAAACCTAATTCCAGAAATGTATTCTGTACCCTGCAAGCACTGCCACTTAGGTAATTAGGACAGTGAAACCCTAATGACACCTAAGTCAATGCAGAATTCTCCAGTGACTTATTCTCAGAGCTTGGATTTATCCCAGAGTGCACAAACTTGCCCACATATGTAATTTTCTCCAGAAGGCAGCTCCTGGGAATTAACCTCCCTTAATCAGAAGCATGAGGCAGTGTGACATGACAAAAGGCAAAGCAGCAGTGCCAGGCTGGGGCACTTTTGCAGAGGTAACAGCACACACCAGCCAGCCAGCAGGATTTAAAGAACTGGAGCTTCACACAGCTCTCTCTGAAGGCAGGAAAATGGGCATTTAAATGGAGTCCAACCACCCCGAGGATCTGAAGCAAAGGGCCTGGGAAAAGCAGGTTCAGCTGGAACTAGAATGGATGTTCAGTGCTGGAGCCTGAGATTGCCTGGATCCAAATCATCTTACACCTCCTGACACCCTGGGGAGAAAGAACTGCACCCCACACTGATCCTACAGCAATTTCAGAGGGGCTCCTCACACCTACAGGTGCAAATCACTGACCCTGGGGCCAAAAGCTGAATTTGGGCAGAGGAACCAGTTCCAAAAAGGCTCCAACTGAGCAACCACCCAACCCCAGGAGTATTTGTCAGCACCTCTGCTCCTTGACACCCAGAAGAGGGGGGAATGATGCCCTGGGAGCCTCTGAGCAGGGCACAAGGCTCCAAGCTCCCCTGGCAGTGATGCTGAGAGATGCTTCCACTCTGCTCAGACCTCCTGGTGCTCCTCAGCATGCTCCAAACATGCCCAAACACAGACAGGAGGGTCCTCAGCAAAAGTTTCACTGAACCCCCTAAAGTGCTCCCAAGAAAACTTTAGAAATAAGAGAATTCATTGTTGGGTTTTTTTTTTTTTTCTTGGAAAAAAATACCCAAGCCCAGGAAAACAAAACAATCAAAAACCCACACTCCTCTTTGCAGGAACAATCCAAACAAATACTTGGGAAATCATCCAAGACTGTAGTAATAACACAGGACAATAAACTAGATGACTCTGGAATATAATTTTGTTTGAACCTCCCAACAACTCCAAGAACAAATTTGGGCACATACATAAAATCCTGAAATCACAGGCTAGAAAATTACACTCTCATGCTTTACTCTGGTAAACATGGATACCACAGGAGTTTTGCTAATGGAGAAAGATGGGGGGAAAAAAAAAAAAAAAGAAGAAAAAAAGAGGAAAAATAGACCAGCTAAAATAACTTTGGAACTGTTTAAAAAGAGAGGGGCCATTTAAAAGATATTACATATGAAAAACCCTTGTAAAAAGCAGCATGCACCTGGGTTTGGACACAGCCTAGCCACTAAGTGAGAGAATAGAAGAAAAAAGGAGCACACTGGTGAGTCTTGTTAATTCTGTAGTAAATAGGATTAGGAATGTGGATTTCTCCCTCATTCTTACATTCATGCTGCTGAACACCACACCACACCACACAGGAGCAAACTTCCCACTGGAGAGATGGGAAGAAGAGGCTGGGATTTCCACCCAGCATTTCGGGTGCCCACTCTGGCTCTGAGCAGGATTTTTAGTGGTTTTGGGGGGAAAGAGGCATTCAGCTAGCAATCCCACTTCAGGGGCTGCTTATTAAACCTCTCCCCCCAATTTTACCCCATGAAACCTGAGCACACTCACACCTGATGCTACCTGGAGCTTGGCAGGGTTTGATGCTGCACTCCAAGGCTTCACCTCACCCTTCTTCCAATGCCCTCTTCCCAGCACACATACAAATAAATAACCTGACCACTATGCTCAGGAGAGTAAATAAATGGAGGAACATATCCATCTATACATGATTTCTTTTTTAGGTATTCAAATAATAATGTGAGCAGAAAGGGCAAATTCACTTTTCCTTGACTGAACCTCCTTGCTGTGAAAAGACAGGGGTGAAATTCAACCTCTGGGGGAGTTGTTCTTTTGATTTCAGTTAAGCCTAAAATGTCATCCTCAGTATTTGTGTTCCCTTAATTCAGAATAAACAACATTTCACATTTAAAACCAGCCACATTCCGAGAAGCAATCAAAACCATGACATGAAATGGATGTGGTAACAGAGGTGCTGAGCAAGCAGCCTGTGCTCAGGGTGTCTGGGAAGAATCTGACCATCAACCAGCACCAGAGCAAAAAATACAGAACTATGTGCCTTTAACTCAGTGCTAGGCCATACTATTTACCAAACCACAGATAAATCTTAAAGAATGGTAATTTTATCTGCAGAAGTGCAAATTCATATTTATGGATGTAATTATTTGTACTTGTGGCTCTGAAATAGAAATGCATTGCCATAATTCCAAAATACTGGAATAAGCTTGGAAAATATTAGCACATACAAGAATATAAAAGTGTTTAAATTGATGAGGGGTTTTTTTGGTGAATAACCAGAACATGTATTTTGGAGAAGCCAAGTGTTTTACTCCTGAATTTACCTGCAGGGCAAGTGGGATCAGTTGTAAGAGACCAGAGCAAAAAGAAAATCTTTCAAATGCTGTTTGATGAACTCCAAGTTACATTACTTAAGATGACTTTCCAAAAAAAAAAAAAAAAAAAAGTAATATACTGGAGTCAAAATTAATACATTTGCTTAACCTCCCTGAAAATGCTGTCATGTGTTTACTTTGGGGAGAGATGCCAGGATTGGTCTGCGAGGGCTTCTGGTTCAAAGCATCATCTCATTTCTACCATGCTAGCAGCCAGATAAGGTCTGGTTGCACACTGGGCTTGAATTAAAGGAAAAGTAGCCCATTTTCTAGGGTATCATCTCCACAAAAGCTGCTCTGCTCCTGGGACAGTGGGGGGATGCTCCTCCAGGGAGCTGGGCAGATCCTGGGCTGGGGAGGTGGGGCTGGGGTCCCCAGCTCTGTGCTCTTGGAAGAGATAGTGGGAAGCATCAGCTGCTTTTTGCAATAATTTTTGCACAAGGACGCATGCTGAAATATTTAATTTTTAAATTCATATATATATAAAAATAATAATTTTTTAAAAAAACAGGCATGTCAGCTCTGCAGGAATTCAGGACAGCTTCACCTGCCTGGGGAAACCCTCTCATACCAACCCTGAGTACCTTCCCAGGAGAGGCTGCCAACTGGGCTGGTGTGCTGACACCTCCTAAAATACACAAAAGAGTAAATGGAGAAAGACAAACATCTTCAGATCTGAATTTTACCGTTAAGGTGAAAAAAATAGTATATTAAATTGCATATTAACCAATGGAAGTATTTTTCCATGGGATTTAGCAGTCAAAATATCCCCAGATGAGGAGGGAACAGATAAAAATCTGTACCTGCAAGAAACTTTTTGTACACCTGCCATACTACCACACCATTAGCATTTCTCATAGGATGAATTACAGCTACGTCAAAAATGAGAAGGGTGGGAAAAATCCTAGACTCTAATTATGATGAGCTTCCTTCAACAGATATCTTGGGATTGCCATCTCCTCCTTGTGCTCTGAAGCACCTTGCAAACACTACACCAGGTACCACCATAAATTAAACACACTTGGTTTGGGGATTGAGACCTTTGTTGCTGCTCTATTTTTCAAAAGATTTTTTTTTCCCCCCTGAGAGTATTATGTTTAAGAAATAAATGAAAAAAACAAGCTTAACAAAAAAGGACAAAATATAGAAGAAGGATTAAAGAGCAGGAGATCAAGGGAGGAATAAATTGGTAACTTGGACATTTGCTAAGCTGAAGGACTGGCAAATTTAAAATGCACAACCATTGATGCAATTTTTTTTTTAAGATTTTGCTCTAAATATCATCAGGATGCTAAAAAAAAAAAAAAAAAAGACAAGGATGTGATCTGGAAGAAGGGCAATCTGAAGCTTGAAGGTGACAGAAATAGTCAAGGACTGACTTCATCCAGAGAAAGGAGCCAGGAGATGGAGTCCTGAACAAAAGCCCAGACTGCACCAGGCCAGGGAAAGCAGGGAGGAAAACTGAAATGTGGGATGGGAAAGAAATCAAGGGATTTATGAGGAACCAAATGTGAGGTTAGCAGCAGACACAAGTGGGGATGGTGACAGACTACAGCTGCACCAAGCTCAGGCAACAACTGGAGCTTGACCAAGGAACCAGGAGCAGCAAATCTGGGAATTCACACAGCACCAGCAGGGATAGTTGGGTAGGGTTATCCTTTCTGTGAGGGCGATGGGAAGAAAGCACAGATTCAAAATAGGAAATTCCTACTATTTTTTTGATAAAGAATTTACTATTGGTTTGCTCAAGGGATTAGATACAAAGCGTAGGTTTGTTTTGGTTTTTTTTTCCCTAAAGAAGTAGGACCAGATCTATACACTCCACTTCAATCGCTTCTGTGAAAGCCACAAATAACTGGAAATTCATTTTAATCAGATGGGTCACTTTATTTTCTGCCTCAGTTTCCAAAGTCCTTACAAATATCCACAGTGAGCCTGAAGCATCCCTTGACAGCATCACTGTAAAACCTCAGCACTGCAAACAAATCTCAACTGTTCCCATCTTCATCCCCCCAACAAAGCTTTGCATTGTCCCACCAGGGGCTGAGGTCATAAAACCTCACATTGTATGAGCAGAGATACACAATCTATTTTCTAACACACAGATGACACAGACTTTGTGCTTGCAATGACAGATGAGACTCACAGAGCCATCCCATTTCCCTAACTCTGCCACTTCACCAGTTTTTAGCAGATCTGCTGCAACTAGAAGCTAAGAAAAAAGCTCCTGGTTCCAGTGATATTGCCCTTCCCAGCTTATTTTATTTAGGCTGATTCTGTGATTATCAAGTTACCGAGGGCTTGATTTAATTCTGCATTTGGACAGTTTGGGGAGAAAGAATGCTGTGGGAGAAGGGGTTCCTGAGCAAAATGAGGTTTTTTCTACTTATTTAACCTGAGAGGAGGTAGAGCATAGTAGGAAAGCATCTTTTTCTCAGGACTCTTCCAGTTATAAATGGAATGTGATTTATATATGTGGTTATCTAATTATGCTGCATATTGCCATATAATCTATATTAATATTAAAGTATTTAATTTTTACTTAACCCCCATAACACAGTGCACTCCAAAGTTCTGATCATTCATCACACTGCTCCAAGCAAAGTGCTCACCTTCTACACCACCACCTAAAAATACCCCAGGGCAGATTTACTGAAACTCTCCTTGTAAAACAGCTCCTGAAGGTCTCTGTACACAGAATGGACATTTCAGTCCCAAACTAGAAGCCATATCCCACAGGTGAAGGTGGAAGCTTGGATTACAACCTCACTTCCAATAGGACAGCTAACTAGAAGATGACTGTGGGCTTCCAGGAGATCTCATCATGTATTCTCATTTTCTCCATCACTAACTCCTGCAGCACTTCTTAACCCTTTCCTCTTGCCCACTTTTCACACGTTTGTGGGGTCTAGGAACTGGAGAGCTACCTAAGGAAGATCTGAAGGCAGCCAGAACATTCTCTTCTGTGAGACACAGCCACAGGATGAGGCATACTACAAACAAACCCAGCTACAAAGGGAAGAAAAAAATCATTGCAGAAACCCAACTCGAGCACCAGCACCAAATCAATGTCATATTTAATCACCTCCAATGATCTTTTTTTTTTAGAGACACTATGTCTCTACAAGTGCCACCTCTCAGATAATATACAGATGAAATTACTATATTTTTTTTAAGTTACATACACTTATATAATAACAGAAGTGTGCAACAGGGGTGAGAAATGTTACACTTCAGATGTGGGAGCACCAAGAAAATAAGATGAGGTGCTCAGACAGCGGGTTTTACTTCAGCCGAGAGGCAATAACACCAGGACACAAGTTTTACCAGGTCATGGAAGAGTAGGATACCCTGGCACCTTAGCAATTAAAGGTAGATAATTCATTCCTAAGGGTGACAAGGCCCCCAGATCTCCTGGGCAAGGCAGAGACACGCAAGCACGACGCAGGGCGAGCGGAGCACTTACTCAGTCCTTCCTCCACACTCCGGGGGAGGATGTTTTTCCACAGCTTCCTGGGAAGTCCATGGTCTGGTATTGTTGTCACTGATGCAATGTTTACAATGTTGGATTGCATTTAACCCTTCATTAACAAAAATAATACAGGAGGGGTTTGATTTAAAGGGAGCGCCCCACGCCCAAAATGCTAAAATTGGGTGAATAATGGAAGGGAATAGTGTTTAATAATTTGCTGCCCAGTTACACTGCATTAGTAATTTCATTAAGAGTTGGCAGTAATGCTGCAATATATCACAACAATCTGGGGAGGGCACCAGGGCTCCCACAAGGCAAGGGAAAGAACAACCAGGTTAATGCTCTGCTCGTATACATTAAGGAGATTATTTTAGGGGAGAAGTCAGCCCAATAATTCATAGCATCATGGAGAAAGCAGCACATTCAGCACACAGCAGGCACCCTCCTGAAGTCCATGCTCCCTCATTCATAAAGAAAAAAATGCCTGAAATTAGGTTCTTAAACTTGATGCAGGCAATTTAACTCGGCAATTTTATATTTCAGTACAAATACAGAAAGAGACTCACTGCCTTCAGCAGACACCACAAGAAGCAGCAGGAAGAGAGGCATTTTCAGAATTAGGTAAGATATTTAGGTGCTGAAATCTCTCATTAAAAACTTAATCCAGGCACACTCAGTTTAATCCAGGAACTTCTATAAAAACCAGGGTCCTGGCATCTAAGCAGGACTGGATGAAACCTGATGTAACTGAGCTAGAGTCCTGATTCTGCAAACAGACCCAGCAGAAAGATGGATGCAAAGGCAATAGAGGAACGGGGTTTTTTCTACATGGTTTTGAGTGATAATTAAAAAAAAAAAAAAAAAAGTCATTATTTATTTTCAAGTTGCGTGCAATTTTGCTTTGATTTTAACTGCTGTTAAAGTTGACTAATGGCTTTGAGGTCGTAAAAGTAAATAAAAGAAACTCATAATTGATGAAAGCAATCCAATGGGCTTAATTTCTGCCTGCAAAACCTCCAAGCAGAATTTAGCTCTAAACAGCCTGGCAAAACCTTGGGGAAAGGGGTTAATTTTTTCCCCCTGGAACATCAGCTTTTTGAAGGGCCCTGGGGCAGGGGGACAGGACCTGTCACTGTGCCACCCTTCTGCTGTCACCCCTGTGGGACCCAGCCAAATTCTCAGTGCAGGGTGGTGGCACCAAATCCATCAGCCAGAACCTGACAGCTTTCTCTCTGACTCAAGGGGTTTTGCCTCATTAGAAAAAAAACCACAAAAAACAAAACAAAACACCCAAACAAACATACAAAAAAAAAAAAACCAGCAAGCAAACTTTTTCTTTTTTCACTTGGAGTTGGGGAATCAATCGAGTGAGCAGCTCAATCCCTCTGACAGGAGAGCTGAGTGGGAAATGCATCTGTTGGAGCTGTTTCTGGGGACATTTCACTAGGATGCTGTTATCTAAACCAGATTTGTTACAGACCACACCAGCAGCTGGGGTTTGTACCTCTCTGGCCAGTACATGACTGGTTAATTCTCAATATTTATGCTTCTTGGAAACAGAAAGATTAGCGAGGAATGTGTAACTGGAAAAAGATGAGGTTAAAAAAAAAAAAAAAGAAATAAAAGAATCAGAGAAAACACAACCAAAAAGCAGCCCCCCTGTCCAGCTCATCCTTCAACTGCCTGTTGCAAGTGTCACAAATTACACGAATTGCAGTGAATAGAAAACACTGTCCTGATTGCAAACCATGCAAAAGCTGATGAAAGGGAAATCAAACATCAACAGAAGAAAAACACCTAATGAAACTAAAGGACATTTTCTGCTAAACTTGTAATCTTTGCAGAAGTGCACTTTAATTTCAGCCTACTTTAGAATTACTTCATCTATATGAAAATTACATTAAAACTCCCTCAATGTATTTGCATTTAAAGTGTACTATGACAGCCCTTAGCAAACACTTCCTATTTACTGGACACTTGCTATCAGAAGACAATCCACATGTTTTGGGGCAAGAAATAGCAGCCAAGGAGGGAAAATATCTCCCAGCAATCAGCTCTACAGGAATTCTAAGTGTTACACAGTAGTGCAAACGATTTTTAAAGCAAAAGGAGTGGGCTGTAGCTTCAAGGACATGCTGTGACCTCCCCTGGTCTAATCCACACATTTAAGGCAGTCTTTGGTGAGCAAAAGAAACCACCTGGAAAAGGTAAGGAAGTGGTGGCAAACTATTGGCTTCAGTTTGGCCCTGGCACAATTTTGGGCTTGTAACCCCCACCACATAAATGTTCCAAGTGTGCCAAAGCCCAGCGTGCTCACACTTTACAAAATCCTGCTAAATCTCAGGAATGTTAAGATACTGCTAAAAAACCAAATCTCTTTCTCTCCCCCCCAAAAAGAGTATTTCCAAAGTTTCCATGAGAGCTTTTTAGGCTTCCCTTGACCAGTGAGGAAATTATTCCCACCATTCCTCATGCACCTGTTTTGAAGCTGCCCACACACCCCTTATGAAAAGCCACAGAGATCCAGTGGTATATTCTAATAAAATGGGTTTCAAGCAACCTAACTTGAAACAGATCAAACAAAAGCATTCCATCACTGGTCAGGAATTAATTTTTCAGCCCTTTATTACACTCTGATGCAGTGGGCTAGATTTTCCTTGGGCTGAAAACCTTTCCATTCCAAAACACCTGCCCCAAAGTCGATGCAGAAGCAAAGTCCCATTCCACTTCCCTGAACCCCAACAGCTTCACCCAGCATTGGTCAGAAATTAAGTTTGCTTTCTCTGCCTTCTCTGTTGTCTTTAGTTTTTATGGTGTATTAAGCTCTGCTCATGTTTTTTGGGCTTTTCACTACAAGAAAAAGAGATTTCCTTTTGATAAAGAAAAAAAAAAATAAATAGTGCCAAGATAACTGCATTGATTTTCCCCTGGCCAAATTAAAGACCAAATATCAAGTCTCATGATACAAGGTCAAATTGGCACCACTGCACAGAAGGATCAATGCTATCTGCTGACTTAAAAACCTGTTACACCTTTTCCACTGTTTAAAAAAAAATCCAGGTAACTGCCCCATGTCTAAGGCAGCACAGAACATCTCCAGTGGGAATTACATTCTGTGTCCAAAACCTTAATATACATAGGAAAAAATACACATGAGAACACACACTAATAACAAAAATATCTGCTAGAATTGAGTCCTTGATGCAAGAGTCACAATTTAAACATTTCCTGCAGCATCCCATCAGTTCAGTTTTAAACCAGTTTTATATTTCAGCTCAGCAGCCTGTCTCACAGTTCAGCTGGAACACTTGGCCACTGCAAAAGAAAATGCATGTGCCACCACATTCCCACTTGAAAAGAGGGCATAAACAAGGGATAAGTAATGCCCCTTCAAAGAGAGAGATAAATAATAAAGGTTTAAGTATTTAGCAAATGAGTGGGTTTGGGGAAGAAAAAAAAAAGGGGGAGGGAAGCAAAGGACTACATTTCATGGCTTTTTCACTATTTAATATTTACACAAGGAAAAGTCTATTTGTCTTCAACAATGACACAAATTACTGACAATGCATTTAGATGTGGGCATTAGGCAGCAAAAATAAATGCCTTTTTCTTATTCCAAACTGCATAAAAAAGGCATTTGCTCCAGGTACTTGGAAACTGGCAAGCAGAAGAAGAAGGAAAACTTTTAAAAGACTGCAGTGAGCCTTCCTCCAGCAAATGCAGCCCACTCCCAGCAGCCAGGCAGGGAACAGAACAGCCAGGTTCTGATGACAACTGAATCAGATGTGTTCTGCTGGAAGTCTCTGCTCATTCTGCATTGTAAGAGAAAAATCTTAAAAAAAAAAAAAAAACAACCCAAAAACAAAGACATCCACACGAATGCCAAATGAATTCATTATGATCAGTGAACACCAAATTAATTCATCACTGCAGAAGGCACACAGCATTTCCCACTGCTCCCATTCCCTGGTGAACACCAAGAGGATGCCTGGCCCCAGCAGATCCCAGGTAGGTGCCCACAGGTAGGGCTGACCAGAGGGCACCCTGGCAAGGAACCCTTCCTGAAACATTTCATTTTCTCCAGGCTCTTGGATCCTCCTTGCAGGATAGTAATGAATACCAAATTTATCTGCAAAGCCTCCGAGTCTTCAATGTGTTCACACTCCCAGGCTCTCTGCCCTGGACTCCAGGCACCAGAACTCCACTGAGTGTGATGCAACACAACTTTGGGAAATTATTTGTCACTTTTGGAAGACTTTGACTCTTCCACCAACAGCTGAGGTGTGACTGCAAACCCTGAAGCTTTCACCAGGGGTGACTTCCCTGATGGCAGCATTTGATTTTGAACTGGGAGATGACTGAGTGAGGGGCTCTTGAAGCCTCCTTCATCTCCTACCTTCTGAGGCTCTGCTCTTTGCTCATAAAGCATCTGCTAGTTTTCAGCCTGCCCATATGCTCACAAGAAACTTACAGAGCTCAAGAGTCTCTTGCTGTTCCTGAGAAGGCCACGATTCCTTTGCGAGGAACTCATTAAAAAATTAGAATAATTTAAAAGCCACCTGTAAGGGAAGGCTGGAAGCTGTTTCAGCATCCCATCCTTCTTGCTGGACTCCAGGCTCAGTTGCCTACCCTAAGGGAAATCACCAGGGAAAGCAGGGGATGCCATAGGAGAAGACACCAAAAGGAGACATTTCAGCACATCCTTAGAAATCCTGTCTTCAGATCATCATTCCAGTCAATTTCCTAAATTCTCCTAATTTCTCCTTTGGAGAAAGCTGGTGAGAATTAAACCTGGTAACAAGCCCAGGGGGTTCTGAAAGGTGTTTTTACCAAACTCTGTACTTTTTCATCTGGTGGGTCATTAAGAAAAAAATTGCTTAAAGGTATCCTTTGAAATGAAGTTACAGCATGTAAAACTGCAGAGATGGGAAACTGAGTGAGTGATGTCCCTCCAACCAAGCAAGCAAACTCCAGCAAGACATTGCTGAATGTGTCTGACCACTCCATGGAATACTTTCTCCTGGTCCAGACCTTAATGTTACTGCCTGAAAAACAGCCACGAGCTCAAGAGATGGAAATTTTACACCCACCATGTCTAGATACAAGTTCCTCTCAGGACATCCTGCCTCCCTCACAACTATTGTTAAGAGAAGAGTTTGGGGAAGCAATTTTTGGGGGGGAAGATTTTTCATCCTTCTCCCTTTAGAGCATTTTGATAAGCAAAAATCCAGACATCATTCCCGGATATCTTTAATGGTAGCAATGCCAGCTGAATTTCTCTTAGAAGAACTTAGTCTTAGATTTAAAAACCAGAGCATTATATCCTTTAGAGGATCCAGAGATGATTTGCAGAAGTGCTGATAACAAGCAGGCTCTGGTTGAGGACCACTGCAGCAGAACTCTGTGCTAGCTCATCTCAGCACATCCTGTTTACAGCCTGTGCTACTTTCTAAGTCATTCAACCATGACAATTGTTGTCCTTCTGAATATGTTAATTGTGATATTTTTATACAGCTCCAGAACATATTTACAGACCACAGCAGACTTTCAACAACAATGAAACTTGTAAGCAGTAAATATAGGACAATCGTCCAAAAACAACCAGCTATCCTTCAACACATCTTGGCATTTGGGACACCATCTCCATTCAAAACATATGTCAGAGAAAGCTTCCCAGCTCCAGCAACACGAGGTGCTTTCTCTCCCTTCTGCTTTCCCTTTCCCTGCAGTTCCAGGACATGCCTTGCTCATCTCCACCTGGGGAAGAGAGCAGGTAGGAACCCACCTGAGGGTTTACACCAAGATCTCATCTCTCAGCCACCCTGCCAACCCCAGAGCCAGCATCCCAGCCCCAAAGAGAGGAACAACCTTTCCATTGCATGAGTTGACTTTGGGAGAAGGTAAATAAAGAGAGGTCAGTTTAATGAAAAGAGACTAACAGAATGAAAGCAGCTGGAAGATATTTTTTTGGTCTCCCAATCACCATTTCCTCCATTATTTAAAGTCGCCTGTGTCCCCTAATAAAGCATTTTTTAGGTACGACAAATTTAAACCCATTTTTTGTATACTAAGGACAGGTAAAAGTGGAAGAACCTCAGCACTAAAAACTCTGAAGTGTTATGAAGCTAGTTGATTTTCCCCACTTAATTTATTCAAGGTTTCTCTTTAAAAAAAAAATCACTAAAATTCTCAGCTCTAGTGGCAAAAGGTTTATTGGTCTTTGTACTTCATTAAAGGTTTTTTATAAAGTCATGTTTGTTCTTTTGAGTAGCAAATAAAACTACTGGAAAGGGCAGGTTGATTTTTAAAAGAGAAAGATATGACCTAAAGGGAACACATTCTCCTGTAGTGAAATAAACTGAGGAAACAGTTTGCAGATTAAAAAACCCCTTATAAAAGGAAGCATCATCTTTGGAAAAAAAAAAAAAAACCAACTAAAAAAAAACCTTTGCTGAGGAAAACAGCTGGAAACAGGAAGCTTTTGTGCTTTCATCCTGCCTGCTTTGATACCCTATCATGAAAAGGCAAAGAGGCTGATGGCAGCTGCATCTGACAGCAGCAGGACAGGGCAGGGGGGAGATGCTGGGGGCTGTAAGCAAGACCATCCTCAGCCCCATAAATGCTTTCCCACCCAGGCACGTGTCCAGATACACACACCCCCCCTCCCCAAAAGGGTATTTACAGTCTTTAAAAACCAGATTAAAGATCAAGGCAAATGGCTGCAGGCTCCTGACCCCATTCCTCCTGTGCCCGTGGGTCTGCTCAGCACCCTGGGACTGATTTGGGGACAGCAGAGTCACATCTCCTGTGCCAGCCTGCTTGGTGCAGCTTGGTGCCTCCAAATTCAGACTCGATGCCTCAGGGTGTTTTCCCAACAGCATCTTTATGACTCCAAATTGCAAGCTGTCCTTTTGCTGAGGGATGCCACCAGCTTCTTGGTGTGAGTGTCTGGCTTGCACTGCTCCAAGTCATCTCCTCCCCAGCAGCCATGGCAAAGCTGCCTGCCTGGTGTTCTCATGCATGATGCCTTCTTCCCAGACAAGCTTTGCAAATGAACTGTTACTCATACAGGACAAGTAAAACATGGCAGGAAAATATTACATAAAACCTTCCAAATCTACTAAAATCTTGGGCAAGGCAGCAGCATTTTCTTATTCTTTCCAGGCAACTAACCAAACATATTTCTCCTTTTTTTTTTTTATGCCTTCCCTTATGATGGTTTTTCAATACTCTGCATGACATTTCACAAGAAAACAAGAGGTATATACACAAGGACTGACAACCTTCAATTTGAAAGTTTCCCTTAATGGAATTAATCATGTTTACACAACTTCCTGCTGTTAAACTTATTTCATATCCTCATATCTTTCATCCAAGCTATTTCCCCTACCAAGAAAAGAACAAAAACTTCCCCAAGGGCATGGGATCTAGTCAATTGTTAGCAGTAAATGCTCTCTCCTGCTGTCTCTCTGTCAGCCCATTTCAGATTCTCCTCACTGCAGCCAAAGGTTGCTGCTGCTCCACTGACTACCTGGCACCTTCTGAGACCTTGCTCTTCTGTTCCCAGTTAAGACCATGGCTGCAGCACTGCTGGGAGGTGGCTCTTCTACCCCTGTGAATTCCTGGGGATTGTACCTGCTTCCTAGATGGGAAATAATTCCCTGACCACAGTCTTGATGTTTTCACTCTGGGTCTTCTCAGCATTGAGCACCCAGAGAAGAAATTCAACCACTCCTGAGCCTAGAGAGAGCATCCCCAAGTCACACAAAGAAAAAGATCCTCTCCACTTGCACATACAAGACTTTATCCCTTTCATACACCTCCAGAGTCCAGAGCAGGATGTGCCATCAGGATGCCAGCAGTGCTTATATATGAAGGACAAATTATTACCACAAGGTGACCTACTAAATTTTTGAAGCTCAAAAGCACCAGGATCTTGAGCTCTGGTTTTGCTTCCCGACTTGTGAGCCAGACACACACTTAAATAATCAAAGAACCTGAATATTTCTATATGGCCATCCAAAAATGCACAGAGATGGAAGTAAATCCAGCTGATAACAAAATACAACTTTGCATACATTGCATAACAAGTCTGCTTTACGAGCACTGAGTTTTCAGTATTCTCCCCTAAGAACAAGCAATTATGAAGGTGAAGAAAGGTAATGGCTTTAAAACAACACACTAATCCCAATATTAGTGCCTCAGAAAGGGAAAACTGCCAGGGATTTGGAGTAATGCCCAGTTATCTGTCTTACCTTCAGTAATAAAACTGCACTATAAACATGAGCAAGAGAGCTAGGATACATTTCAACTTTTTTTTTCCTTAACTGTTCTTCATAACACAAGAGATAATCTACTGGCTTTAAAAACCCCCGTAGATATTCATCAACATGCCAACATGAAGCCTTTTATTTAGTGCACATATATTTTAAAAGTCTAGTTTATTTCACTCCCATGAATGACTGTTTAATTCTTGAATTGCTTTAGCTACTGAAATAAAAACCCCAAACCCATGCTGGAAATGGCAATAGCTGACTTCTGGCTGTGAGACTGCATCCTGTCTAACCCAGGGGCTTCCCCAGCCCTGGGTGATGCTCCCAGTGGTCCTTCCCTTCCCCTCACAGCTCCCTGGGAGGGAGGAGATGCTGTCACCTTGGCTGGTGGCTCTGGGATGAGGTGTGTGGCACTGCCTGTCCAGCTGGGCTACCCACCACACCACGGAAGCCGTGTGGTCTCCAGACCAAATCCAAGCTTGGAAATAACACCTAGTCCTGAAGATGTTATGTGCTGCTACAGCCCGAGAACTTCCTCTGAACGTGGGGCATGGTAAAGAGAGGGGAGAGAACAGCCCAGCAGCCACAGAGTGTAAGTGGAGAGGAAGAGAATAAAGCAGGAGAAATTAAAATTCCAAGTAAGGAAATACTTTCAAGGAAATAAACAGACAACCCACAACTAAAGGGAAAGTTTTCTTCACAAACACAAAGATAAAGGCAGTCCCAGTGCCTGCTGGGGCTCATCCAGCTGAGGTGGTGGCACCAGCCCCTGGCTTCACCCCAGCCTGGGAAGGGAGAGCTACAGCACTGGCAGTGGGAAGAGGCTCTGGAGGTGTCTGGACTCCTTAAAAAGGAGTCACTGTGGCACAATTTGTGTTACAGAGTTAGTTTGAGGACTCCCATTACTTCTGCATACAGGAAGAAGTTTTGGCAAACACATACAACCATGAAAAAAGGAACCCAAACAAACCAACCCCACAGAGTTTGCATCATGGACTTTGAATGGAGATGAACATGTATATTAAGGATGTCTCTAAGGGTACACCAGCATGGTCTGCACAGGGATCACCTAATTTCTCAGAGTTTCATGGCTCTAGTTTTAGAAAAGCTGGTGCCAGTGCTCCTCCCATCCAGCACCACCAGCAGATTTAGGCTTTCAACCCCAGTGGCTGTGTCTCACTGAAACACTCCCAGTTTACAGAAAATGCCTTCCCAGCTTCCTATTTTTCACTTTGTTGAGTGCCCCAGGTTGTGGTTAATCCATGCAATGTCCCCAAAGACACGGGACACGTTTCAGCTTGGGGAAGCCAAGGGGCTCTGGGTGAGGAGCTCTCAGGGTACTGTGTTCATACTCAGCATCCAGAGAGCCCCCTGGGCACACATCAGACCCCGGGGCTGCACTTCTCAATCTGGGAGACATCACACCATCAAAACAAAACCTAGCAAAAATAATGACTGCCTTTCAGTGCCTGTTTTCCTCTGTGTGCCCGAGCTATCATTCAACGGCCGCAAATAAAATTACAGCAGCAGTTTGTTTACAAGCAACAGCACAACTGGAACAATAACCGACTGGTAACAAAACCAACAAAAATAAGATGTGAGTCAACTTGCTCTTTTTGCCAGACTGAGGTCTCAAGATGGGCTGGCTCTGCCCCTGGGGGACCCCAGTGCTATAAGCACAATAACAGCAGGACATGCCTCATTTCCTTCAACTGCTCACCATGGCTCTCCCCGAGATGTTTGTAAACTTCCTTCCTCTCCCCATCAGGCTGCCGAACTGTCGTCAGTTCTTGGGACTAATAATATCCTGGTGGTGCCTGCACAGAGCCACTTCTTGAAAAAATATTAACAACAAAAATGGCTGTGCTTTTCTGCACGGGGGTAGCAGGTAAAAAGAATGAGCCAGCAACAGCCCCGCTGCAGGCTCCAGCCCAAACGAAGCCAGGGAGCCAAAAATAAATGCGGACGTGGAAATCCACGACGGAGAATAAAGCTGCTAAATAAATCAGTTCAGTCCTCATACAAACCTTGACTGTAAGAGGAAAGAATATGGACCAAGTGACAAGAATATTGGCCTAGTCTGGCTGCCAGAAGCTGGTTTCTTGTATCGATCCCTCCCAGAAGCTCAGGATATGCAGACCCAGAGTAATTCTTCTGGGACAGGGAAACAGGCTCCAGCTCCCCAAGGACACTGCTAGGTTTTACAGCTTCAGATGAATCTAGGCTTGGGAGGAAGTTCACACACACCATAACTTGAAGCCAAACAAAAGCCATTGTGTGGAGAGAGGCATTAATGAGAATTAATGTTTTAGATTAATTGTTAAAACACTCCAAGATTGAAGGGTTTGGATATGGGGGAGTGAAGGACCAACAAAACAAACATCTTCTGGAAAATTGGGTTGATAGGATCAGATTACCCCTCCATTTGGGGGAATTATGACATCTTGCAAGCCCCCATAGCAAACAACAGGAATGATTCTCATTCTCTTTGGGAAACCGGGTCCAATCCCGATTTTATTTACACAGGAATTAATCAAAGTGGCTTCACAAAGAACAATGTGGGGGCTGCTTGCTCAATCTCTCCAAAAACTACGTATTTCAGCCTTTACTTGTGGAATAAGGCATCCACAGAAATGTCTGCATCTTGATGCTAAACGACTTGTCTGCAACCACTCAGTGAAATGCTAGGGTCAGACCTGAGGCTCCCCTGCCCAGTTCCAAGAGAGCATTTAAGATCCTAAATCACGAGGCCCCTTGCATCTCAGTTTCTCCTATGGATGTGAGCAGACTGTTAGGAATCAGGGATTCACACACGTTGGACCTGCCTGAAACTCCTCAGAGCCCCCAAAGCCACGGCTCCCAGCAGTGCCAAGCAGAGACCCCAAAGCAACAAATGTCCCTAGGTCCAAATGCTGGGCTGCCTGAAGTGTCCAAGCTCTGCAACCTGGGCTGGGTTGGGGGCAGAACCCATGGGATGAGGCAGAGGGAAGCACAAGCCCCCAGCCCAGCCCAGCCCTGCTCACCCTCATTAAACTTTCACATCCAGATGCCACCTCCTCACTCACTCACCAACAAAAGCCTCGAGAACAAACCCCACTATTTACCTATTAATCCTGCAGGCACAAAAGAAGAAAGTGACAGGAAAATTATTTTGCTGTTTAAATCCTTTCAAATGTAATGGAGAGAGAGAAGAAACAACCAGACATTTAGAGAGCAACGAAAGAGTCTGGGGTGTGAAGTTCTGCATGTTTATATGCATACTCCTTCTGGTTTTTATCTCCCCTTCCTCCTCCTGTGTATTATTCATCATTTCTGGGATGAATACATTTTAAACAGAAGGATGAGTGCCAGACAAGGAAAGCTGCCTTACCAAGGGGAACTGATCAGAAAGGAACCCTCATCCCTGGACAAGAGCATCCCCAAGTCTCCAATAGCCTTGGGGGTTCTGGACCAAACCCACCCCCCATACACAACCTCCTCATACAGCTCAGGCCAGGGTATCCACCAGACTTTACCCTACATCAAACTTTAAGACCAGACATCTCAACTTTGATCCAATTTACCCTTACATGACAAGGGGCTTTGCATGAGAGTAACAAACAAGACAAAAAAATAGTAGACTCCAGATCTAAAGATAAGGTGTCCAGGTCTTGTGGTGGTTTGGGATTTGTCCTCATTTGAAAGTTTCAATGGTATTTCTTTTTCTTAAACTCTAGTATACATCTTTCCTATTTTGTATTGTAAAAAACTCTGCAATTGTGCAAGGTAAATCAACAATTCAGCAAAAAAAATTGAGCCCAGTATAATCTACCATGAGCAAGTTTTGCAGCAGAGAGCAGAAAATGCAGCCATTAGTTTGCTGTGGCAACATTTATTTATTTTTTATAGGAAATCTGTATAATGGAAACCACACACAACCTCTTGGAATTTTCCTATAAATATCTAACTACTCCCAAATCACTGAGCAGAATGCAAATACACTCCTCTTTTACTTCTTTCAGGAAATTCTCAACGACTTCCTGTCATAAAGTCCAATAATCACTGTCTCTTCTCTAACATTTTGTAATTGCTTTGCTGCTCATGTGTATGTCAACTTACTTTCCAGGATTAAGTGAGAAGTCTTTTCTTTCCATCCACAACTCGTCCACTCCTTTTAGCAGAACACTTCAGTAGCCAGAGTTACATTTGCAATTCTCCCAGAGGATTTCATGTTATTTTATTTTACCATCATTAAACTTGACTTTAGTCTCTTCTGAGGACACAGGTACCATATTTTTATTGCTGATGACAGCAAGTCCATGGCTGTACCTGTACAAACACAGCCTTCTCACAGCCTTTGTCCTGCAAGCAAAGTCCTCTTCTGCTCAGAAAGATGAGCTCCTCAGATGTGTAGGGTTCAGTCCCTGCTGGTAACTCACTGAAATCCTTCCCTGACTTCCCCATCTTGATGTCAATGTTGGCAACAGCTCTGATTCACAGAAATCCCTCCCTTAGACCTTGGGGTCTTTACCCTTCTCTCTCTCCTTTGATCCCAAACAAGGGAGATGTCTTTACTCCCATCTGCTTAGTACACCTCTTGCTTTTTACAGGAGATTTTAAAAGGCAGCAGAAGCATCCCATTCTATACAGGGCTGCTGGTCATTTCTGTTTCACCCTCTGGGGTGGCAGGAGACATTCCAAGGAAGTACAAAGCAGTGTTTCTATGATTTAGGATGAAGCAATCATGAAGCAATTCTTCCCAAAGATCTCAGTACTGTGTCTCAAAGCTGGACTCATTCCCTTCCCCATCCTCACTGTACCTTGGAAAATAAACTAACATTTGTTTCTCTTGCCATAGATAGGCTATTAACTCAGGTGGTTTTCAGGGATTTCATGTGGAAGGTAAAGTCCAAAGGTGAGCTTTACTCACCTGTAATAAATACAAGGAATCCAGAACTCTCTACTTCACTACCAACACCACCTTCTGTAACCCACAGGACCCAGAAATCCTGGTGATGGACCAGAAATGGGGAATCCCAACTACTCCCAGCACTAGACACACTCCAGGAATTCAAGGTAAAGGCTCTGCTCAGAAGAATCAGCTCATCCCAGCCTCCAAACCCTGAGAGCCACTGCTGAGCACTATTTGCAAGCCAAATCTGATCTCTCACAGATGCTGAGAATTTGTAAACCTTATACCATGTAGGTTTGATAAAAAAAAAATAAAATTAACTGCTGCCTTCTCTACGCTTATGATACTTCAGACCAACCTACCCCTTAATTTCCCTTGCCAGCTCAATTTACAGACATTGCATAGACCAGTAGAGAAGGTGATAGATGCTGCATACTCATCAAGTATTTAAAATCAATTTTTAAAGGTTCAGGTACCCTCCCGTTCCCTTAGCTGAAGGCGCTGCCACAATAAGCTGCAAAAATGGGTCTGTCCAACATCTCCTGGTGCTCGGGGACACAACTCCAGGTCCAAGCAAGCCATGGCAAAGGCTGAGTCCACCCAGATGTGGACACAAGCCCCAGGAGCTCCTGTTCTTTGGGTGGCAGTGTCCTGGCACCCCTCCCTGGGCAGGCTGCCCAGCACTCCTCCTAAATCCTCTTTGCAGTAACCTACAGCAATGACAAGTTCTGGCCAGGAGGCCAACATCTTCTGCAGAGGATTAGAGGGGAAAAAAACCAAAACAAACCTCCCCTCCAACAAAATTCTTCCGGACAGTCTTGAGAACAAGTCTGGGGAAATACACATTGCCTCGGGGACATAAAAATTAATGGCATACTCGAGCAGGCAAATCCATGAAATCTGACCACAGTGGGCTCTCTGAGTCAGGGATTTACGCAACTCTTACACCCAGGGGTTGCTACATGGACCTATAAACAAGGCTCTGGAGTACACCCTCCCTGGATACTAACAAGATGGAATTGCCCTGGGTATGCCCGGATGGTGCCCACCAGCACCGTGGTGCAAGGCCACAGGGAAGGATTCACCTCCAGCACACACACTCCTTCCAGGGAGCTCCTCCAAGCTGCTAATTGCCCATGTGAAATAATTGGGTAACAAGTCTGGGCACACTACTTACTTTGGCAGATCATTACAGATTTTCTCCAGATAGTCTAATAAAGTACTTTTCAAATGGAGGCATTTTTTTGCAAGTTGATCAGAGTACAAATATAGCTCCTCTTGTCCTTCTTGTTGTTCCATATATTTCCCCTACAGTTAACTAATTAGTGAGCCTACCCCTTCTGTAAAGGAAAACTCTTCCCAGCCATCCTCTGATCCTGCATTAAAACACATTTGCAATAATAACTCCTTTAATTCAGAATTAACCCAGTTACTGCTTGAATCACAGGAACTACATCAGAGGAGTTTCCTTGGAAAAGAGGTGATGTCATTCACAAGAGTGTGACTTCAGCACAGGAAAAGACTGCCAGAGAAGCCGGGCTGGCAAAGAAATGCTATTTAAAAAACAACCTGTGGTAAAATTAAGAATATACGCACTTAATTTTTTTAATTTCTTAACAAAGAAAATAGTAAAAAACGAAGAGAAAAAGCAAAGGCAGCTGCAAGGCTCTCGCAGCTTCTGAGGCAGAAGCCATGCAGAGGGTGCAGTACACCAGCCCAGCTATCTAGTGCTGCCAGAGTAAACCCAGCAATAAATATTTAGATTAGTTATCAAATGTTGAGCTCTGCCACTTACTTCTTCTATGACTTTAGGCAAGTGACCAAATTTCCCCTTATCTGCCTGCCAGCGTGCCGGGAGAACAGCCCTGGCAGCACCAGGCTCACCTGGAGCAGGATGCTGCTGGGATGCAGGGATGCTGCTAGCTGGGATGCAGGGATGCTGCTAACTGCCTGGTGATGATGCTGTCTGGGATGCAGGGATGATGCTAGCTGCCTGGTGATGATGCTGTCTGGGATGCAGGGATGATGCTAGCTGCCTGGTGATGATGCTGTCTGGGATGCAGGGATGCTGCTAGCTGCCTGGTGATGATGCTGTCTGTGGAACAATGAGGATGCTACCTACTCCAAGGGACTCAAGTGGCTCCAGGGGCTTGCAGAGGAGATGCTTGGAGCAGCAGCATGAAGAGGCACCTCTCCTATACCTAAGAGGATTAAGGGCATTATTTTTCTCCCCCTCTTTGGTTGCCCAACCAACCAAAGCTGAATTAATGAGTCACTGCTTTTGCTTACATCAGCATCACCCTTTGGCTGAGGCTCTCCTTCCTTGCAACGTTAGGAAGAGGAGGAGGTTACCCTGCAGAATCAACCAGAGATTTCTGAACCTGAACTTCTCTGCATAGAAATTCATTTTCAATTTTCTCAAATCCAGGTATTCTCAAGGTTGACCTCAATGTAGTCTTTTAAGCTTGCTCCAGAGATTTAGATACGGTTTATGGGCTGCAACATGACTAGTTAAATCAAGCCTTTAATAATCCCCTCTTTGCAGTTCTAATGCACTCTGTTCCTTCCCATTTAGAATTTATACTGACTACAGGTTTTGAGGCTTGAAATGCTTTTTATAGAGAATAAACACCACCAGTGCTGTTTATTTCCTTCCAATGCAATCTTTTTCTCACAGCCCCTTCCCAGCATGCTGGGGAGGAGGAGGATGAGGAGAGCAAACCAACCTCTATTTTAATTTTCCAGCAATGGACCTGCAATTTCTAGTCTGTGGCCAATGCTTCCTGCAAACAGAGCCTCTCACTCCACCCGCAGCATTTTCACACAGCGATCTCGTTACCCCTCCTGACTTCAAGTAAATGAGAACAGAAAGAGGAAAATTACACTTGGTTCCAAAAAAACTGAATAATGCATTAAATTCATCATTCCCAAAGGAAGGCTGGTACAGACTGCCCAAGCCACGGGGAAGCTGCTGGGGCTGTGCTGATTTATGGTGACCCCAGAGATGCCCCTTCCCTCACCTGGGCACCCACCCACTGCCTTGGCAACTTGCCTTCTATTCTCACAAAATGAACAAATAATTTTAAAAATTGCCATATGCTGAAAGAGCCACTCCATCCCCTGGGAAAATATGGTCTTCCCATCCAAAAATTGGTCTTTTGAGCTGAAAAGTATTCAGCACAACCGACTCCTGGACAGATCACCAGACGATCCCTACGATTTATGATTGGCTATAAAAATGATGCTACATTTCTATGCTGTAACAATACAAACCTTCTTAAACAGTCAAATTAATTTCAGGAAGCAAATTCAAAGCAGTGAAAGGTAAGGCACCTGATCACAGACCAGATGCTTTTTTTTCAGGTTAAGCTTTCCCATTTTCAGGAGTTTTTCTCTCCTCTGGCTGCTCTGTACAAGCAAGGAATGCAGGGAAGCCAGGGACACTGAAAATAAGTACAGAAATAATCTCAAATGTGCAAAATAAACCCATTTGATATTTGCAATTTATTTTCCCCTGACCTTTGTCCATTATGATTTTATATGAAACTAATAATAAGAGTCAGCAAAAATGCCCTGAGGCAGCCCCGGGTTTCATGCTCGCAGTGTGGAGTTTATAGCCTGGGTTCTGTTCCAGTGGCTGTGTGCAGCATTAACATATTTAAATACCCTGTTTCACAAATAAAATAAGTTGCTATAAAATTATCTTGGCTGTGCTCAGTATCTCCTTTTCACTACTGCTGCAGAAAAAGGAGCCAGTGCTTCTCACTTGCCTGTCTTGCATCAAAACATCATTTCCTAAGATGCTTTTTCACTTCAGAAATTTCAGCAAAGAGGGAACACTTTGCAGAGCAAATAAGCAGAAGAAAAAAAAAAAGAAAAAGAAAAAGGGAGCATAAAATAATCAGCTCTTACTACAGAGATGTTTATGACTGCATTTACTAGGACCATGGGGAAAAAAAATTCCCCAGGTCAGAATTTTTTAAGCTGTCAGACAGAAGACACAGATTAATCTGGTTTCACAGAATAATTTTTATAAGATCAGCAGTTTCTCATTTGGGGAAACTGTGCATATTTCACCTAATTTCAAGTTCTGCAACTACTTATGTATCTTATATACAACGAAACTCTGCTGTATGTACTTATATATACCATGTATATTTACATACATACAAGAGACTGAGGACACAACAACTAACAAACCATTAAACTGTGAGCCTTAGCAGGGCTGAAGCTGCTAACAGTCATTTTTTTCCTGATTTGCAATATATTGTGTGCTCTGAAAGAAACTGTATATAGCATCAATTTGGTGGGGAGTTTTCCTTTTTTTATTTCATCTTTCAACATTTATTATCTTAAAGGATTTTTCACTGACATTGCCTTTCACTGCCACTCCAACTCCCTTGGCTGTGCTACAGAAGTGAAAACTAAGGACAATTACTTTTATCAGCCAGAAATCAATCTGCAAAGAGTTGGAATTAAATATCATTTCCTTTTAAAAAGAATTCAGCATAAACTTAAAACTTTGTCTTCTATCAAGATCTAAACTTGAAGTAATTAAACAATACAAATTACTAGAAGTTCATACTGAAGCATTGCAAATTTGGTGTTCATATTTCAAAGAACTGGGAATAACTGGCCAAACTCCTAGCACCCTGGCATGCAAAAATACAACAGCATTTTTGAAATCCCAAGATTTTCTCCCAACACATATAGAACACTTCCTTCATTTCCATTTTTTCTCCCAGTACAACCCAGCAGCTCATGCATTCAAGACTGGACTTGAAAAATAAAGGGGAGCTAATCTTTTTCTTCCCCCCATCAATAAAAAGTGATAAGATGAGATTTACCAGTTCTGAACCACTGAGGGACACTAACCCAAAGCAAGCCATGCACTACCATAGATAATACAAATCACTTAACTGTCCATATTTTTAGTGTCACCGTTCATTCTGAGGCAGAAAAAAAATTTAAGCTTATCATCAGGCTACTAAAAAAATCATTTAAACTGCTGGCTTTTGCCTATTACAATTAAATTACAAGTTTCATCCAAGTGCATAACTTGCTGGAAACCACAATTTAAAATCAGGACCAAATAACTAATGAGAGTTCCACTCCCTCTTTTTAATGTAACACAAAGATTGCTTATCTGAATTAGGAACAGAATTGCTAAAGTGCAAGAAAATCACTCTACTTTCTACAAAGTAGACCCAGCAGAACCAGCTCTCTAGCAGAGGAGAGCTGAATTTCGTTGTTTAAATGAGGAGCCTGTAGGGACTGAGCACATCCAGAGATTTAACTCCCTCTCCATCCCATCTCTCCACCTGGAGGAAAGCTTCTTGAGAAGCCATGGAGGGCTACCAAGAAATGAAGAGGATTATCTGGGGAACTGCAGAAGGAGGTTCATTAGGATAAAACTGAGAAACCTACATGGAGGCCAACAGCCTGGCACTACAAAGGGCATCACCAAGTCACCCAGAATGAGGAGGACAGAGGCTTGGTTCAAATCAGTACCCAGAAATTTCAGAGATTTTATCCACAGTGCCCAGGCTGCTCACGTCTGGATAAGTGAGTGGGAAATTCAGCTGAACAGTCTGGGATTTCAGCACTTCCACTTCTGGTCCTGGCCAGCCCCAGGAAGCGCAGAGGCGTACTCAAGAACAAAATGCTGGGGGGAAAAAAAATGCTAAAAAACCAAAAGCAAAAAGAAAAAAAGCAAGCAAAAAGAAAAAAAGCAAGCAAAAAGAAAAAAAGCAAGCAAAAAGAAAAAAAGCAAGCAAAAAGAAAAAAAGCAAGCAAAAAGAAAAAAACCAAGCAAAAAGAAAAAAACCAAGCAAAAAGAAAAAAACCAAGCAAAAAGAAAAAAACCAAGCAAAAAGAAAAAAACCAAGCAAAAAGAAAAAAACCAAGCAAAAAGAAAAAAACCAAGCAAAAAGAAAAAAAACCAAGCAAAAAGAAAAAAAGCAAGCAAAAAGAAAAAAAGCAAGCAAAAAGAAAAAAAGCAAGCAAAAAGAAAAAAAAGCAAGCAAAAAGAAAAAAAGCAAGCAAAAAGAAAAAAAGCAAGCAAAAAGAAAAAAAAGCAAGCAAAAAGAAAAAAAGCAAGCAAAAAGAAAAAAAGCAAGCAAAAAGAAAAAAAAACAAGCAAAAAGAAAAAAAACCAAGCAAAAAGAAAAAAACCAAGCACAAAGAAAAAAAACCAAGCACAAAGAAAAAAAACCAAGCACAAAGAAAAAAACCAAGCACAAAGAAAAAAAACCAAGCACAAAGAAAAAAGACCAAGCACAAAGAAAAAAGACCAAGCAAAAAGAAAAAACCAAGCAAAAAGAAAAAAACCAAGCAAAAAGAAAAAAACCAAGCAAAAAGAAAAGAAAGCAAGCAAAAAGAAAAAAAGCAAGCAAAAAGAAAAAAAGCAAGCAAAAAGAAAAAAAGCAAGCAAAAAGAAAAAACCAAGCAAAAAGAAAAAACCAAGCAAAAAGAAAAAAACCAAGCAAAAAGAAAAAAACCAAACCAACCGTCACTTGGTTATATGTCAATTTTAGACACAGATTTGCAATACCCGGGGGTCTTCTATTTTATGGAAAAATGTCACAAGTTCACTATTCTTCAAAAGCCACAGAAAAGGAGAAGGGAGATGCCTGGTTGTGGTTTGGTTGTTTTGGGGTTTGGGTTTTTGGGTTTTTTTATTTTTTTCAGAAAAGTGTGTTGGGGAAGGGAGGGACCAAGCATAACTGAAGGCTATAAATAAGCCCCTAAACCTTGGCTACAGAAAGGTTCAGTTTCTCTACCAAGTGACATCCTTTTGGAGACCAGAGAGAAGCAGTGTTTGAATGCTGTGAAGGGTTGCACAGGGACAGGGATTGATGGTGGACACAAGGAAATAACATTATGCAGTGATAAACATGGATCGTGAAGCCAGGAAGAGGAGGGTGGAGAACACAAGAGAAGAAAAATCAAGAGAAATTAGCAGAAGTTACTTGGAGGAAGTTGGTTGTGTCATTTGTGGACACTCAAGCTCAGGTGAAGGGACTCACTGGGAACTATTTTTTGCCATAGCCAAGATTAACAAAAATCCTGGAAGGTGAAATACCTGTTGAAAATTGAACAGCAATTTAAAATCAGCAACAAAGTTAAGAGACTGAGCTTCCAAGAGACAAAATTAGCAATTCATCCCCAAAATTGTAACCCTGCCAAGGCAGGTCTAAGTGTCCACAAGGCTCCACAGACGACAGAGCAATAAGGCAGCATGAAGCTAAGGAAATCTGACCTTCTGGACATCTAATGCAACCACAGAGGAGGTTGGAAAAACAGCAAGAAGTAATTTATCAGCCATCTCAGAACAATTTTAATTCTTTTGGCTAATTGCTGCTTAGGAAAATGAGGTACATAAGAACAAAGTGTAACACATTTGCAGTTCAGAGTACTCCTCAGGAACATTTTCACCCATGAATTATTCTTTGAAAAGGCAAAGGTGCAGGGATGGTCTGGGAGCAGAAAAAGGCCAAGGAGCTAGACAAAGACGAGCACAAATCCCAGCCAAAGCACAAATCCCAACATAACTAGCCAGCAGGAATATTTCTTGGGATGTCCACAGACTACACAGATAGACCCACTATACAGAGAATGCACTTTAATTATAAAATCTCCAGTTTTTAAAAAAGCCTGTGTCCACTGAGCTATTTTATGTGAGCTGTGAAATAAAAGTTTCAACCTTCTAAGGTCTCTATTTTGCTTGTTTAGATCTCTAAAGCAAAGAGGAGACTAACAGATTATTTCTTAAAAGAATTTTGCACAAGTTGAGTGCATAGGCAAGCAGAGCACCGAATTAAATAATGAGTAATAACCAATTAAAGGTGGTTGGCAACCAGAATCTGCATTTTGTAGCAACTGGGAGGCTGTGCAGGAAGCTGTCAGGACACACTCAGAGCCCACCAGAAACACAACTGCCCACTCCTTGTGTTGGCAACCCAGGAACACGAGTCCCTGGCTGGGGGGTACCTGCACTGCCTCCTGCCTTTTCACATTCTCCATCTGGGACTCACTGGATGGAGATTTTCTGTGTAGGAAAATTCAAAATATTTTGGTCAATACCCTTTTTTATTGCCCTGAACCCAGCTGAGTTCCAGCCTACTCTGCCAGGAGCTCCTAAGCCCTTCTGCAACTCGGGTACTAACCAAAACCAATGCTCCTAAGGCAGTGGCTTCACTCTGAAGGATGCTGCTGAGGCTGAAACAGCAGCAAATCAGGCTCAACAGCCCCCACACCATAAAACATTTGGTGTCACTGGAATGGCACATGCTGCCACTCTCCCCTGGCTCACAGGACTGGGTTTCTGCTGCTCTTTCCATGGCTTTCTGCAGGACAGCAGCCTTCACTACTGCTTTGGCACCTCTCAGCAACTCAAGTTTCTGTGCTTATCCTTTTCAGCTGCAATACATGACACGAGGCAGAGGTGAAAGCAGCTTTTTGCTGTACTGAAAGTGTCACATCAGGTGAAGCTCCAGCAAGAAGGACCCAGCCAGCACAAGGGGACCAAACCTATGGCAGCTGAGCTGGCTGGGCTCTTCATCCATTGGGAAGGGGGGAGAATCCCAGCTGAGCACTTGAGGAGACAGGCAATAAAATGCATTTCTCTTGCAGGCAAATCTTTAAAACGATAGAAAACCAATCTTAGTCTCTTGCTAAAGGCACACTCACTAATTGAAACAGAAATAAAATGAGGAATAGGAAAGAGATAAAGCTACAAAGTTATGTCTTGGTCCAATTAGTAGGTAGGGAGTTAAATTATCAGTTAAAGACATTCTACAACTTTCAGCGTTGAAAATTGGAAGGGAAAACACATGCTTTAAAACTGCTGCCACCTGGTCTTGATAGCACAATCCAGAACATTGTCTAGTAAAGTAATATTTTAAAACCTGTAGACACAGTCCAGTGACAAATGCAATTGAAGAGAGACACCAAGAGCCCTGCAGAACATTTCTGCACAACATGCCACCACCATCCCTGTGCCTCCACTCCATGTCCCGTGTTTTGACAGTCCCCAGCTGGGAACAGGCTCCCACTTTTGCCTCCTCCTCTGGTCTTTCACCAGGACAAGGCACCCAGAGCCATGTGCAGGTCTCCATCTCACAGGGGCTCAGCCCTCAGTCTCTGCTGCCAACCCCCTGGGCACAGGGTTTGGTTTTTCTCTAGCATTCCTGCTTGGAATCTGTCACACTGCAGTGTAGCCTTGTCTCTAGTCATTTTTAGTACCTTAGAAATTAGTATAGAGAAACAGCTTTCATTTTAAATAATTTTTCCTCTACTGGTATTGTTCCCATTTTTTTTTTTTTTTAATTTCAATTCAAACATAGTACAATAAACTAATCAAAATTGCTAGGCAGATATTTTAAGTAATTGGGTTCTAAATGACAAGGCATACATGTACTTGGAAGTGAAATACTAACAATTAATTAGCATAGTACATCGCACTGCACGCACTTAAATACTAATTTTAAAAGCCCCACAATAACCTTTATGGTAAGTAGATGCTATTATATCCTATCCAGCCCAGGAACTGAGTTTCTTTGGGTTTGCAGATAATGCTAGACCTAGCTTTTTATTCAGAGTGCCCATAAATGTCTCCCTTAGGATCCCAGGACCACTGAGCAAAGGAAAGCAAACTGGACTCCAGGCAGGCAGGTACTGTCCACCAGCCTGCCCAGGGAGGAAGGTGGCCCCAGGAGCATCACTGAACATTCCCAGCAGGAGCAGGGAGTGCCACCTGTGTCCTACTGGCAAGGAAAAATCAGTTTTTCATTGTCACCCCCTCCTGAGGACAGAGGCTCTCTCCTGAAGGCGGCACATCCTGACCTCGCTGCTTTCCTGGGAAACCTCCACTCCTGCCAGCCTGGGGCTGCCAAGTGCCCCCATCACCAGGAGATTAGGATTGAGTACAGCAAGAACCACAGAGCAGGCAGGAGAAACTCTCAGCTGTGTTACCTGGAAATGCAAACTTCTCCTGAAGAGCCCAGGTGAAGGACCCCAGCTCCATCCCTCACTGCCTCCATCCAGCTCCCCCCCACCATGCCAGCATCTCCATGGGGACTGCCTGCCCTCCTCCCCTGCCTTTCCAAGGTGACATGCCCACCAGCACCCTCCCCAAACCAAACTGGGGCTTTTTTCAAGCCTGCAATGCTGCCAACCCCAAGGTGCTGCTCTGAGGTTATGGCATTGGCACTCCAAGACAGCCCTGGACATCAACCCCACTGCACTGTGCTCTGAGAAGCACCTGAACACCTGGTACCTTGTACTGCCTTAAAGGCAAGGTGCTTGCACTGACAGATCCCATGGGACTTGCCCATTCTTCACAGCCAGCCTCACTTTTCCACCACCCAAGCCCACGGAGCAGGAGAGCCCAGCCTGGGGCTTTGTGTGGGTGCAGAGCATGGCAGGGTGGCTGTGCCAGCAGGTCCCTTGGTGACCCCCCCAGGCATGCCCAGCCCAGCCCAGGTGTGACTGCCCCAGAAAGCAGCCCTGAGCTGCAGCCTGACACAAACCAGAAAGGAACTGCTTTTATTTTCATGCTGAATAGCTGCACGAAAGCAAAAGGAAATACATTCTCTTAGTACAGCAGAAATATTCAAGTGTGTGAGTCAGTAGTTCCAAAAATACATCTCATAAGCTGCAAAACAGATATGTATGTTGCCATGGCACTTAAGCAAAATTAACAAGTCTCAAGCTTGTTTCATACATGAATAAAAATCCAAGTGATCGTCGTTTCCTCTGCCCTCAGCTGCTTTACTGCTTGCACACTAAGGTCACTTTTGCCACTGATTTCATTTGTTGGGGTTTTTTTCTGGATTTGACTTTCAAAGCAAGACACCTAGAGGGTACTCAAAGGTGCAGGGAGGTGCTCCACAAGATTTCCAAGAGTGCCTGGGTACCTGATTCCCCAGCGATGGTTGGATGGCTCTGTGTTTTCTCAAACCTGGCAAGCTCAGGCACCCAGTGCCTGCACAGACCTGAGCAGCAGAGTGGGGTCCTGGACTCTTCCAGGCAACGGGAACTTTCCCATAATCTGAGCAGGATGGAGCCAGCCCTAAATGAAGGCTTTGATTAAACGATCTCCTGCACACAAAGAGCAAGGTGCACTTAGGTGGGTGTTAACAGCAACCACCAAAATAACACTACAGACATACAAAAAAAAAAAGAAAAAAAGAAAACCACATCACTAATCTGGGCTCTTGTTCACATCTGCTTACACCTGGAGCAGCTCCAAGGCTTATGTTCCTGCAGCTAATGCCAGGAGGAGCAAAAGCAGACCCCAAGGAAATGGGGAACACCAGAGGGGTGGCTGTGCCAAGGCTGGGGGTCCCCTCAGCAGGACACCCCTTTGCTCCGTCACCCAGGAGCTCCTGGGGGAGCCCTGAGACATGGGGAGCAGTGCTGAGCTCCCCTGTCCCATGGGATGGGGACAGCAATGTCACCTCCTGCTCAGACAGAAGCACCCACACCCAGCACTGCCTTCAGCCTCAACAGCATCTCATCTTCACACCCAGAGGGGGAGCTTTGCTTCCTTCTCCTCCTTCCCACCAGCAAGCCCAAAAATTGGCCAAAACCCCTCTGCACATGTGTAACTGAGGGACTTGCACCAGCCAGAGCCCGGGCACACTCTCACCACCCCAAAGAAATCCTCTCTCGTGGCTGGATCAGATAGTGCCAACTCCTGCAATCCCATGCAAAGGAAAACAAATCCAACCCCATCAATCAGGGTCCGAGGATCCAGCCCCAAATTCCTTCAGAGCTGGCAGAATCAGCCTCCCTGACACCAAGTCACTTTGACTGAGCAAGCCCTGGTCAGCCCCTGTGCTCAGTGCTCCCAGCAGTGCATGTTTGCAATAATTTATTTTTATTCAATCATTCCACCCAGAAAAGCACCACAGCTTTCCCTGGACAGCTGCAGAAATGGGAACCCAAAGCCACTTCCCCTGGGAGCAGCAGGACCTGCCACACCAGGTAAGAATCCTCACGGGGCATAAAACCATGGTTAACTTTCACAGCTTCCCTATACAAGGAAAACTTTTTCTTTTTTTTTCTTTTTTTTTTTTGGCAAATTTTAAAGTCTCAAATTTTTTTTTGCAATATGCAAATAACTTCTCAGCAATTCACTTGGTTTCGAAGATGTGTCACTATAATCATGCACCATAAATCAAAATTAGGTGAGAAAAATAATAAATTAGCAATTTTCAGGGGTTTAATAATCTTGCCTTTATCATTCACTCCAGCATATCAGCACCATTTTTACATTAACAGCCTTACTTTCAAAAATAGACATAACACTATCATAGCATTCATGCTTTCAGGGTTTGTTGGGGGTTGTTTTTTTTTTTTTAAAGGATGTCAAAACCAGCTCCTAGTGAGCATTGCTATCAATCAAAGCCAAGAAGAAAGGGGCAGAAAGCCATGGGAAAGGCAGGCCAAGCCCTGGCTGCTGGGAGGGACCCTGACCCCAGCACCCACCCCCAGCACCCACGAGCAGGACAGAACCTGCAGCTTCAGGGCAGCTCCCCACCAACCCCTGACTGCCAGAAATGTGGACAAGAGGCACCTAAATTTGCCAAAGGAGGTGGCACAAGACCATTTGGCTCTAAGGGTCCCATCAAATATTTTTTAAGAGCAGTTTAGCTACCTGAAGATTGCTGCTTTCCTCTTTAGCTTTAAAGTTTAAACACTCACCAACTCTTTTTTTTTTACTGATTTGGATGATGTCTGCACTACAGTTCAGGACAAGGGAGAGAAAGGTGTCTCAAGTTGTCATGGCACTGTATAAGCCCTCCTGAAAACTCTTGGAAGAAAGAAAATTGAGCTTAGGGAAATGGGTTATTTCTGTGCAGCTCATCATGCTGAAGTCACAGGTTTAAAAAAATTTGGCTGAAGGCTTCAGAAGCAGTATGAAAGCAAGAAAACTGTGGGGTTTGGGGTTTTTTGTTTTTTTTCTTTAAATGCAGTGCAATGCAAGAGGCAGGACAGCTATTGCAAAGCTCCCAGGGACCCCAGCCCCTGCCATTTGCTGGTGGAGAACCAGACAGGATGATTTCAGCTTTGGAAATCTTGCCAAGCTCCTCAGCCTGGTCCTCCTTCCTGATTCAATAGAGCAAGGCTGGCCAGAGCACCAGGGCACGACACATACAAGGGCATTTGCTTGCTGTTGGCTCTTGATATCTGAATATTTCTGATGATAATGCAGGGTATTGCCTTGCATCCTACATCTCTGCTTTCCTCTCTTTTGTGCTACTGGCTCTACTGGGCGTGTGAATTTCTGGAAGGGAAAAAAAAAAAACAAAAACCAAACCAAACCACCCCTAAAATTCAGCTGAGCAGCAAAGGGGGGTGGGAGAAGTGAAATTACCTGTGGGCAAGGCTATGACTGCTACTGACCAGAGCACACTTCCCACTAGGGTTACAATTATATTCAAAACTCAGCTTCTCCATGATGGCACTCAATAATAAACCTGTTTTTTCCCAGCAACACTTCTGCAGCTCCCCCCGTGCCATCACATCACTGCTCCCCAGCCCCCCCGGGGTGACTTCTCTCCTCCATGTGACATCTGTCCACACGAGTCTGCAATATCCTTGGGCAACTGAACACATCTCCTTGCAAACCTCAGACTCCTAACACCAACACAGCACTCTCCAAATAAAAAAAAATAACATTAAAGAGCTGCTAAGGCACGGGGGACCTCCTGAGCTCCTGGCTCTGTTGCCCCATCCGAGCCCCATTCCCACTTCCCCGGCCAGGACAGGGCTGGTCACGTGAAATCCTTCTCAATGCATAAAGACTTCCTTGTTGAATTAAGTTTGCTCATGCTACAATCCAAACACCACATCTGGTGCTCACAGTGACCAAAACATTCCTTGTTAGCTTCCCAGTAAATAAATTATTTTCTACAGAAACACTCCAGTGACTAAGATGAAAATAGTGTGGAAAAGGAAATGTGCCGGACCATTTATACTGTTTTTCTACGTGGTTTAATGGGCAGAGTGCTGCTGAATACCAGGCTGCAGCTCAATTCAAGTGTTCCACTGTCATCACCAGCAGCTGCAGAACCCCCGAGACTGAAACACAGCCCTCCCATTCAAGCTCATTTCACCCATTGTTACTTATAATGTGATCTAAAGGAACATTTGCAGGATTTCATAGAAAGCTGAAATGTTGTTTGATGAGAGCCATTAGATATTTAAATCTGCAATGAATGAGACACGGGATGGGAGAGGCAATCAGAGCACACCTAACACAGCTCTGGGGTGCTCAGCCTGCTCCTGGCCAGGACCTCTAACACTGCATCTGGCATCACAACAGCAACCAGCTCCCTGCCACAGGTACCCTCTTCCCAGAGAGCATCCCCTGCCAGACCAGCTGAGCATCAAGTGAAAACACCAAGGGAGAGGCATTTCTCATTCTTTTCCCAAGCCATTCCCTTGAAGCTCTGCCTTCAAAGGAGGAGGTACTGACTGGATTCAACCACCAGCACCCCAAACTTGCAGCATGTTTTTCCCACAAGTGTCTCTGGAAAAAGCTCTGCCCAGGGTGCTGCACACTGCTCCCAGCAGCACCAGCATCCAGGGAGAAGGGGGCTTCCACACAGCTCTAAGAAGATCTCAGTTGTTCCCAGCCTTTCCATGCCTTCCTCCTCCCAGTTCTCACAAGGACACATCTTTCCCTAAGCTGCTCTCCTGGAGGACTATCCTGATCTGACACTTTGCAACCCACCTGGTATATTTTTCCTGTCCCATTTCTGTCCCTTCCAAATCCTACCATTTACTCCTCCTTACTCTTCTAATTTCAGTTTAGCATAAATACCCTTCCTTGTTAGTTCATAAAATCATAGAACAGTTTGGGTTGGAAAGGACCTTAAAGAACATTTAGTCCATGCAACTCTTCAACCAATGTATTTTTCCTTTTCTTCTGCTCTTCTCTGCATTTCTATTTTCTTTTGGGGACTTGAGGGTTTTTTCTTATCAATACACACCATGAAGTGCACTTGGTCTCCATCTGACAGAGCAATAAGCAGGCATTTGATAGGCAATACCTATTCACTCCTGTACACCAGTTATTAATGGGATGTTCACCCCTTTCCCTGTTCAATCCCTTCCCACCTAAAAACCCAGGTGCCACCTCTCCTGATTCAGTTTCCAAACCAGTGAAAACACAATTTCAGAGCAGGCTTATTACCTCTCCTCTTCCCCCCAACTCTCCACCATCCTCTGGCTTCCTTCTGTGCCCTTTTCCCAAGCTTTTCAACCCAATGGTGGATGACTGACCTATTCCCAGCCCTCTTCCTATCCTTCTTTCCTTTTCCCCACTATTGATGGTTCTCACTATAACTCTTCTCCACCTTTGAGGCTTTTTTCCCCTCTCCTGTTACACAGCAGTTCCTGCTGATTCTCCCTGGCCAGCAGGACCAGCAATTGCTTGGTTCATTCCTCCTCTTCTGATCCCAGCTGGCTGGGCAGAAACCCCACACCAGGTAGATGTCCTTCACCACAGACAACTCCTCTGCTTCTTAAATTCTTTCCTTTTAACTTCCCAGAGCCACACACCTACAGCCCCAGCTGCCTTTTCCTCTCTTCATTCTCCTGGTTCTCCCTCAGCACACTGCTTTGCCAGTTCCTTCCAAAGAATAACTTAACAAAGAAAACCATGACTTCCTCCCTCTTCTTTCCCTCTCTCTCCTACAGCCTTCTCCTTCATCCTGCTTCAAGAACAGGAGCTTCTTCTCAGTTTTCCCTCCTAAACCCATTATTCTTGTGCCTCCCCATTGCCTATCTCACCATCTCTGCTCTGACACTAAACCTCCAGTTCATCTCCCCCACCAGCCTCTCCCAGCCCCAAAATACATCCCAGTGCCCTCCTGACTGGGTGCCCCTCTGCACCCTGCTGGTGGCCATCCCATCCATTATTCACCAGTCTGCTTCAGCTGCTGGGAAGGGCTGACCACAGCTATTTCTGCTGAACAATACCAGCCCTTTGTTTTCTTGGCCTCCCCAAGCTGTCTATCCATCTGTTTCCCCTTGTTTTAGGCTACAAGTTTAAGCTCCTGGGGAAGGATCCTCCTCTTTGTTTTGGGCTTGCTCAGTCACAATAAGGTTACAGTTCAGGCTGAGACCACCTCGGTGTTAAGATTTTTTTTTTTTTTCAAAAATAAAACCTAGCTTTTGCTTGGACCCAGCTTGTAAAAATCTTGCTTTTAGCAACAATGGATCTCTTTAAATCAGAGCAGTGATTTTTTTCAGCACACTCTAAAAATGAGCCAACTTTGTCCTGGGAAATTCGGTCTGAAAAATGGTTGGAGGGAAGTAAACAATTACAAGAGGTAGCAAACAAGATGACTTGTCTTGGACAAAGATGGGAAAACAATTATATTTTGCTTCCTGGTTTGCTTTTTTTTTTTTTTTCCCCCTCCAAAAGTCTTACAGAAAGTGTGACAAAGATGAAATGACATATGTCAATATTTTTGGTTGAGGAAGGAAAGGATTTCCTATCTGCTTTTTGTCCCACTGCTGGG
Source organism: Phaethornis superciliosus (assembly GCA_023637945.1). NCBI lineage: Eukaryota > Metazoa > Chordata > Aves > Apodiformes > Trochilidae > Phaethornis > Phaethornis superciliosus. Next base: position 71,875,991 of record JAJQWJ010000004.1, read on the forward strand.
CCCTGCCACTCTCCAGATGAACAGGGCTGGAGCAGAGGTTGGTGTGAGCAATGAGTGCTTGTCAAGCTATTTACACCACAGCAGCTTCAGATTTACTCTCTCCCTCCTAGGTGCTGGGAAATCACCCTACAGGAATGCATGTTATCAGGTAAAAGGTACAGGAAGAGCTAAAGAAGCAGCTCCAGGGAAAGGGACAGGCTGGCCCTCGAGGTAAAAGGACTTGAACTGTTTTCTTGGTTTCTGCTCAGGATGATTGCTTAGGGGGGGAAAAAAAAATCTCCTTAAAATTACCTTTAGAGTATGACTAGTCATGAGAAACAATATGTTGTAGAGGAGTAGTAACCCTGTTGTTGTATGGGAGGTACAGACCCCGAGATGCAGGCTCGAACAATACCCCTCTTGTGCCATCCCTGGGAACTGGGGCTGGATTTGGGGGAAACAGGTGCAGAGAAACCTGCAGGCTCCACCAGGCTCTAGGGGCAAGCAGGAAACCTCATTTGAAGCATGACTACCAAAATATATCCAGTGACAGTAACAGGAGCTTGTGAGGCACTGTGGGGTCAGAAAAACAGGATCCTAATTCAGAATCCCAATGAGGGACGTCACGAGTCCCAACTTTAAATAGCTGCATTTTTTCCAGCCATTTCCCAAACCTCCGTGTGTCAGCAAGACACAGCCAGGAAACCCACTAGAAAGGGATTAGGGATTTCTAACCCAATGTCCATGCCCAATCCTCCCTAAGCCATCATGGGGACTATCAAAAAATGGGAGTTTTATGGACAAGGAGTGAAAAATCTCAGGCTGAAAAACAAACTGACAAACTGCTCTCCCTCCAGGATTGTCACCTTTACAGACATCTATTAGTTTTGCAGGTTTGGGGGTTTGTTGGTTTTTTTCCATTTTGCAGACAGGCCAGTTCACTTTCCTTCCTTTCCTAATTAAGCCCATTTTAAATAACAAAAATAGCAGAGCATCAGCATGGTAAAGCCATCAAACCTTGCGAGGGCAAAGGCATGGAGGAGAATTAACCATCCAGAGTTGATTATTTTTCAAAATGTGCTACGTGTATTCTTGTTTCAACAAAAGAGCTTTCCATCCCAAGGAAAGAAGTAATCTGCAGCATCTTCCTGGACAGAGCCTGGAGGGGAAGTCAATCAAGAGAGTCACTTCTTGCATTCTTGGTGCAACCAGACAGGTTTTCTGGCTCCAGGTACATGCCAGGGAACACTGCTGACACCAAAGGCTAAGCCCCACTGTACAAGGGTTTTTTTCCCCTGTTTTCTAAAGTCAAAACACTTCTGTAAGCCTCCTGCACACAGATTTTTTTTTTTTTCCCCTCCTGGAAACGTGTTTATCCTAGTTGTCTGTGGAAATGCTGCAGGGAAGCAGCAGACCAAGGAGATGTACTCTGCATTATCTCACCCTCCTCTGGGTCACTTCACAAACCTGGGATCCACAAAAATCTACCCAAAATGATTTTCTCTCCTTTAAAAAAAAAGGATGACTGAGCCAAAGGTTATATTCTAAAAACTGGGCCCAAATTAAACTAGCCAAAGGATAAAGCATCAGGAATTAGAAACCACAGGATGTATTTTTTAAGGAAGCACCCAGTTCATTAGGACAAAAGACATTTCAGTCATTTCATTTGTAAGAAACATGAACTATTTCCTTGCACGTGCCAGAGGGCAAGATATATTCAAAGGTATCTAATCAAGGTACTTCTCAGAGGTTCAAATCTATGATTTAGCTAACAGAACAAAAGACTTTGACAACTCAAGTTTCTTAACCTAAGCATCCCCTAACTCACTGCAAACACACTCCCTGGTCAGAGCTTTGCCACTCATTGCTGCCAGCAGCCAGGGAAGGTAGGGTCCAAGAGTGGCCTCATCACAACTACCCCTACACCCTGATGGGGAAGGGAAAAAACCAACAAAACAACCCAGAAAAAATAAGAGCTGGAAGTAAAACCTCTCTTTTACAAACCATCTTCTTGTGGTTTGTAATTAAATTTAGATCTCCTATAGAGTTTTTCATTGTGAATCATTCTGCAGCAATTTTGTAGGGTTGTGGGGTTTGGTTGGGTTTTTAAATTTTATAAAATTCAGAATGGGAAAATTAAGAAAAATTCACTCAGATTCATAACCTACATTACATGAATTGCATGAAAATGTCAAAATCAAGCAGTACAAAAGCATTTTTTTTTTTTTTTACTTACAATACTGTAATAGATGACAACAGCATTTTCCTTTAAGTCTTCTATTTGATATTATCTCATTAAATTTTGCCAAAGAAGAAAAACATCCCATTTACAGGATAACATCTACTTACGATTAAGGCCCTTCCAGGCTTTAAACAAAAGATACCATCCAAGAAAATGTTGATATTTATCTTTTTCTTCTTGACATAAAAGTCCTGCCAGATCTCTTAACACCAAATTCACAGGCCATAGGCTGAAATTCTGCTCTGAACCAAACCAGAGCAGCTCTGGAAATTACCACTTTTATTCTGAGCCCTTCATGCCACTGCCCAGAAAATAAAAAAAAAAAAAAAAAAAAAAAAGCAGCAGACCTTGTGCAAGGCAACTTTAACTGCAAAGGTGATTTCTCAGCTTTAAGAAACAAACAAACCAATTAAATAATCAAGGCAGAAAGGTCAGACCTCCCAGCTGAACCATCTCAGTGCCCCAGCTGGCTTCCCCCAAGAGCTTCCCTGCCACCCCTGCCAGGAGCAAGGGCTTCTCCAGCCACCTCCTGGGACTGGCCTGGCTGTCACTGCCACCATTGTCACCCCCAACAACCCACCTCACCCCCAACAACCTCAGGAAAGCTTTGACAAAAGGAATCTGCAGCAGAAGTGGCCCTAAAATCACCTGAAGGGCTCAGCAATCCTCATCTGCAGAAGGAGCTCAGCACCGAGAGACATTCCCAGACAAATATTAGGCAAGCTTAAAAATATTTTTGATTTCCAGCAAACTAAAACCTCGGTGACCATCAGCCCTGCCTTGTATCTCACAGCTAAGGACAAGCCCAGCTCCAAGAAGAGCCCCCAGGAGGCACAAGCCCAGGAGGATGCTCCCCACTACCTCTGGGCTGCCATCCTGACCACACTGACAGTACAAATCCTTATTTTTTTCCCTTCTGGGGGGTTAAAGTCTCATGTCTAAGAGGCAGAGAGTTTCCCTTCTGCTCAGCATCAGAGCTTTCCTTCCCTGTGAGCAGGGAGGACCCATCTCTCTCTGCCTGCTCACCAAGGACTCGAGCTGAGCACCCAACAAGAGGGAGCCCAACCTGCACCCTCACCTTCAGCCATGGAAGCACACAGACTTTAGAAGGTCCCACGGTGTTAAATGAAAATGGAATTTAATCTTGGACGTTTATATGAAAAAGGGCAAGTGGAAAAAAAAAAAAAAAAATCAAAATCCTGGTGCTTTTAGTCCCTTTTCAATAAGTTATATCAAATAATGTCTTTTGCTAACTACATTAGAGAGCAATTATGACTTAATGGCTGTCTAAATCCATTATCAGTGTACATTTAACCTTTCAATATTTAAAGATAATATTTAATTTGAGCAAATTAATGGACTGCCTGCGAGACCAAATATATCTATTGAGTCTCTCTGGTTTTCCATCAGTGATATTTTCCCTTTAGATATCAACTTGTGTGACAAGCAAACTGGTAAAGTTGCTCCTGCATTCATAGTCCAAATAAACATTATTAATACAGGGCTACAATGACTGAAGAAAAAAAGCAAAATCTGTAATAACTACCAGATTTAGCCCTATTACTGCTCACATTATTTTTATATGCCTCCACAGTTATTTTTGATCCAGTACAGAAAATCATTTCATAGGGCTGTCCACCTTCTTCTTACCATTTCCACAATTAATTGCTCTTACATTTAAAATTTTACCACTATTTCCTCTTTTATTCTCTGGATTATGAAAGCATGCCCAGCACAATGCACACTCCCTATTTTCCTGAAAGAGTTCAAAGGTGTTTATGAATTTTCAAGACTGCCTCAGAACAAAATCCATACTTCAAAATCATTTACAGCCTGCAGACAGACTGCTGCACAGAAGTTGCCAGTCCGGTGCTTAGTCTCCCAAAAAAAAAAAACCCAACCAAAACCCAAACAACAAAAAAACCCCAAACAAATAAGTAAACAAAGCCTGATTACCTAAATGTCAGAGGATCCATGAAAAATCCTCCTTTCCCATTTACAGTTGCCATGGAGCCTTCCCGAAATTTCAAATTAAAACACACACTACTTAAAACCATTTTTTTTGCTCATTCCAGTGACCAAAACCTCTCATTAATTTAACATGGCAGGTTTATTAAGGGAGGTTTCTCACACCTTTATTTTGAACACCTTAATCCATGGCCAAGCTTCCAGCACTGAACTTCTTCCTCCAACTCACTTAAGATGTGAAATTCAGATGACTGACTTGGATGACTAACTATGCAGCCAGGGAAGCTCAAAGTGCTTTTGTAAACACTGATACAGCTAAAGGCATTTCAGCTTAAGGAAGAAAACTTGGTCTTCATTCCAGGGATCTCCAGTTTCCAAAAGCAGAGGCAAAGAAGCAGGGAGCACCTTAAAATACATGCCCTTCAAACTCTAGCTGTCTATGCACGATGCTCCCGTGATGTCATCTTTGTAGTCTCTTTTTTCTCTTAAATAAAGAGGTGATAACGTTCAAAGCTTGCACTATTTAAATAAACATGGGCAAATGATTGCACTTCACCAATGCAGGCACACGAGTGACTGCAAATGCATTATCATGTCAAAACCTGGTGGAGCTACAGAACTAGGTTGACATCTTATTCACATATTGAAAGGTTAGAGGTGTTCCTCTGCGAATAAGGCACTTTAAATATAGTTTGTCTTTGCACATTATGCACACTTCAGAGTCCCTGGAACTGCTTATCAGGTTCTGCCACAAAATGCAAGAAAAGTTTTTCAGTTGCACCAGTCTGGCAGGAAGATGCCAAATTCAGCAGAGAGCAAATTCAGCCTCTGGACACCCCCAGCCCATGGGGGGGATGTATTGGGAAGTACACACACAAGAGGGGCACTGGGATCCTCTGGACTCTACCACAGAAATCTCCATGCCACCAAGCCCAGCCATGCCCTGAGGCTGTGTTTTGGGACAGTATTTCTATTCCAGAGCAGGAGATGGGATTTACTATTTCAGCCCAAACAGCCTCACAGGATACAATGAGGAAAGAGATTCTACCTCTGGCAAGCAAAGTTCTCTCTAAACTCCATATATCCGTAGGGAAAGCAAGAATATTTTGAAAATAACTGGCAGAAACCTCACAGAGACCCACACATCCATACACACCCTGGGAATTGCCACCAAGGCACCCCACCTCCCCAACCACAGCCTCAAGTAAAGCAGAAATGGCAAATTCATCAATTCCCAGAGAACACTTGCCAAGGGACAAAAAAAACCAGATCAAACCCCACAGAGCTCTCGAGGTAAGAGCAGATAATACAATGTACACCTAAACTTCTGTTCCAAAGGTTCCAGCAGGAGGTTCCTGCTCCCCACTCCTTACCTTAGGGAAGAAGCAGCCATCCCCCAGCCTGGATTCACACGACTGCAATGAGTCTGGGAGGAGCTCCGTGGACATATATAGACTCAAGTGGCCACAGGTGACCACAAGTAGCCACTTAACAAGTTCCTGCAGGTCACTGGCTTATCAGCTTAACTGATCCCACCTGGGCACCCCACCCACCCACCCACCCCACCCAGGGTCTCCACCCCAACTGGGAGCTCAGAAGCCACCATGAGGAGGCTTCAGGTGCAGCTGTGTTGGGATGGGACCCTCCTTGTAACCATGGAGACAGCACCTGGTGTCACAGCATCCCCCTCCCTCCCTTCCTCCTGCCCGGGGAAGAGGATGGAGCAGCCTCAACTGGGGCAAGTGCATGTGTGCATCTGGGAGACACAAATGTCTGCTTGAGTTTTCCTCTCAACAAAAAGGCACGTTCCTGCAGAGACATGCCACACATTGGGGGAGGGGGACAGATGGAGAAGGGAAACATGCTATTTCAGTGCTGGAACAAGAACAAGTGAATGTAAACTGGCCATATTTAAATTTTGTCAAAACATCACAATAAGATTTCTGGCCATCAGGACTGAGATGCTGGAACATTATTCCAATATGATATTTGGACCAAAAACCTTAACGATTTGAAGACAGAGCATGACAATCTAAGCAATAGCAGGCACCTGGAGCTGTTAATCCAAAACCTCACTTACAGTCTTAACTTTCTTTTCAAACACTCTAATAAGTGGCAATGAGCTACATCCCCATGGCTATAAACACCCTGGAAATACTTTGCAGTACAAGTCCTTCCCTATGCAGTCCAACTGAAGACACAAAAGTGGGAATGATTAACTGTGCATGGCCAGTTTTACATGGAGAAAAACTGCTCAGGAGTGTGGGACTACCTGTTTTTAGCAAATCCAGTAGATAAGACATTTTATTTTATTCTTTTTTCTGCTGCTACTTGTGAGATGCAACAGGAATCCCAGCTGGTCAGGGGATCTTCCATTCCTCAGCTCTGGAATGTTTTTAAGTCTCAGCTTGGCAGGATACTGAGCCATCTTAAATAATATTTGGGGGTTGGAGCAGATAATCCTTGAGGTCCCTTCCAACCTGACATCCTGTAGCCCTTATCCCACAGTATCTCATGGGCCTCTGGAATACAAAGAGCCCCAACAGCCATCCCAGTACTCCCCAGCATGGCACTGGGCAGAAAAGAGGGTAATTCCCTTCTGCTTTCTGCCACAGCTTGGTTTGACCCAAACACAAACTAAATGTTGCAAGTACGCCCACTGATTACCCTGTTTGGTTACTTACCTGTATATTTATTTTTTTAGGAGCTTGTTTTTATCCGGTAAGGCTATTGTATATATTTTTCTTTGCAACCATAAAAGAAAGTGGGAAATTAACAACCCACCCAAGCTTATTTTGTTGCAAAGGGTGATGTGGAATCTGAAAAAGCTTGGGGAGTTACAAATTACACTTCCTTCATAAAAAAACAATTTTAAAAGTATCTACTCCTGGCTAAAGCAAGCCAAGGGGCAGCACCCCAGAAAGGTCACTTCAGTGCCATTGCCCACAGCCTTGGAAGCATGAAGGGATTGCTGGGATAGTCCTTCCCCAACTCATCCAGGAGCCTTCCCAGGCCCCCCTCTCCCTCCTGAGCTGATGGGCACTGACTTTCAAGGAGCTCTGTCCTGTTTGAGCCGTTTCCTCCAGATTTTTCTCCATTCCTGAGCGTGATGGGAACAGTTTTTCCCACTCGATGGGGGATGTAATTCTCCTTGTCACAGGACATTTGCTAAGGAGGCTTTATTTTTTTGTGAACGTGTTTGGACAGTGAAACCCATGATACCTACAGTTAACTTGAAATGCTAGTGAGCAGTGGAAGACTTTTATTTGCTACTCAGCACACACCACAGATGTGACACCCAAGTCTCTCCTGGCAGAAACTTTGTCTAGAGCTCAGCTCTTTCCAAAGGAAAATGCCACCGAGACTCGCTCGGGGGGGAATTACTGGTAAGCTTCTTAGGTGCAAGCTCTGAGCCAAAATTAATCTTGAGACAATTAGATCCAACTCTATTCAGCAGCAGAGAGTGAAGCCCAAAGCTGCAGAAGCCAGGAGCCCTGAGCGAGCTTTGATGGTCCCTGGAACTCAGAGGAGCAGAGGAAGGGATGCTCACACAGCACTCCGCAGGAGCTGAGGGTGGGAAGATCAGGTTTCCACTGGGGCCCCTTTAGCAACCACCAGAATCAGACAGTGAAAAACAAACAAATACTGTTATGCCTTAGCAAACCTTATTCATTTCAGAAATCACAACCACTGAAACCAACGCCAACAATTAGGAATCAGAGATTGTCCTTTGGTTGTCATCTTAAAAGCTCAGAGGACTGTATCTACAGACCTGAAAGAAGATAATTGTTGGTTAGACTTCTGTTTGTGACCATCAGAAATGTTACCTTAATTTGGCCTTAATGACCTATAATCTCTTTTAGCATATGGCTTTTAGAATGGTTATTATTCAGCTTGATCTATGGCTATAATGGAGCAGAACAGAACTGTGGGTATAATTAAAATAAGTTCCTGTAAAAGTGGAATATGTAGTACACTGCTAATGTGTAAATGACTAAATAACTTAATTAGGTGAAATGAAGTGCACTTATAACCACAGATGCTTAAGCCAAATCATGGTAATGTTGTGTGTGTGAATATATTTTTTTAAATATGTTTATAATCCAAACAGTAGGACAAGGAAATACAAAGTGTACACTAGTTATAAGGATGACAGTGAATTTTTTAAAGGGAAGTTTTCGGTACCAATTAGCGTGAAGCAGTAAAGTTGATTTTTCAATCACTTCAAAACACCAAAACGCAACAGCTTCCCAACAGGCTGTTCCAATCCCTGCAAACATCTTCTCCCAGCAAAACCTCCAGCAGAGGATAGGAGAAAATTATTCTCTGGGCAAGGCTAAGAGGAGGAGTAAATAAGCGGAGCCCTCCTTTCCCAAGTCCACCTCTTCGTATCATGCCTTTCCATGCCTGTACCTATCTCCTTCATTAGCATGAGTATGTAGGGCAATGAAATGTATAAACCTGCAGAAAACAGGCAGCCCAAGAGCCCAATCCTCCTGGCAGGAAGGCGGCAGGAAAACTCCCGTCGCTTTCAATAGCCGAAGGAGCGGGTTCCAACTCAGGAGGAAAGTGCACATAAAGTGCACTTGATGATTCAAAACATGGGACTGATCTTGACAGTCTTCCATCCGAGACTGTCAAACCGAATATGAGAAGCTCTAAAAATCACTTACAGCACTTGTATTCATCGATTCATCCATATTCATTCTTCCTCTATCACTGCATCCTCGCTGTAGGCGAATGTAACATCACCATGAGCATGATGAGGAGATGAATAAGACAAATTATTGAATGTGTGCTTGAAGGAGGCTTCAGCCAAATAAGCAACCAGGAAATGTGTACTTTAATTTTACAAGGAAAGCTGAAAAGGCAGGGTGGGAAGCAGCACCTTCACAAGTACCTATGGAGCCGTAGCTCCACAGTCGTCTTCCCAAAGATTCTCCTCGCTGCCCTCACTAAAATAAAGGTATTTTAGACTCATTTCCTAGCAGAAGACAAGATTCTCAGATAGCATAAAACAGCCCAACATGGTGGGTGTTTGGAGAGTTATGCAGATTTATTCCAGTTGTGGATCTGACAGATTATATAAATCCACCACCACTTCCTTCTGCCTGTAATCTATTATTTTTTATTACTCAAAAGAAAGTCAAGGTTAGAAAGTCACTCTGCTCGGATAACATTTTCCCCATCAGTTAACTTTCTCATATTTATTAATTAGCTGCCTCTGATGAGAAAAAGAAGTGCGATATTTGCAGTATTCCTGAGTGACCCAGACACAAGTGTGAATACCCACCAGAAAAACTGAGCACAGTTCAGAAATGTAGTATTAGACAGAAAGCAGCCAGAATTTTTGATCATTCTCTAGAAGAACATTTCCAGTTTCACCGATCAGTAAATGAGATGTTCTTCCTTGATGTCTTCTCAGGAAACTCTGATTAAATTACAACAGACCAAACCCTTTTCAAGTTGAAAATAATTTGAAAATGGTACAATGAATGCAGGAGAAGAGCTCTTGTATGCAAGCAAACCCATTTTAAGGCAAAATTTGGACTGAGTCAAAAGTCTCAGAATAACTATTTGGAATCTGTTGCCATTAGTCACCGAGTTGGAATAAAATCAAAAGATGCTAATAATGGAGATGTTCATCCATGACTGCATAGCCACCCTGCCACTTGGAAGGAGGCATTTTATAGGATGCCCTAGTAAGAATGAGATGAAATGGCAACGCAAAGAAAATTTCCTCTCAAGATCCAAAGGAGAATTGTTCCTTGCAGGAAGGGGGGAGGAGGTGTTTCCCTCTCCCGGGAAGTGTCACCCTCAGAAGAGACTCCATTTCACATCTCCTCCTTGGGAGCCAACTGAAATCAATTAACTCTGCAACTGGAACCAATTAACCCTCTAAAAAGCACACCACCAAACACAGTGGCAGCCTTTAATAAATGTAATCAATCCATAAATAATAACATAAAATGCTGCAGCCAGAGAACACTTTTCCAGTCTATACGATGGGGGCTCTCGATTCTTCAGAGACATAAGAACACAGGGGTTTGTGTTCTAAAAAAAAATTAAAATTAATAATAATAAAGGATTCAAGTAGATCCAAGGGACCTTTAAGACAGGATTCATCTCATTTAACTTTAGCCATCTAAAAAGCAGACATCAAGTCACCAAGCTGGCTTTACAATGGGAATGCAGAGATGGGTACCCTGAAAGAGCCATCTTATCTCAAGCCCTTATCTCACAAAGGGCTAAGCCTCCCTAGCTCTGTGCAGACACCCACCTCTCCACTGGCATCAGCAGCACAGAGATGCTTACATTTGATTAAGATGCCAGCCTTAGAGGAAAGGCACAGGAGGCAAGATGGGTGCCATCTGTGACGGCAGGAGCGGCACGCAGCCCCGTCCTCCCCTGCCTCGCCTAAGGGATTCCTCCCAGCAGCACAAACCCCAGCCCAGGAACAGTCCTAGCTCTCAATTTGATTTTTTAGTGCTATGTCTGTTCTTTTTTTAAAATTTGCTCCTATTTTTACTCAGCATGGTTGGGGTTTGGTTTTTTTTTTGTTTCATTTTGTATTGTTTTCAAATTGATTTCTGATAAATACAACGGACAAATTTGAAACTGTTCCTCAGATTATCCATTTTCATATTTGCTCTAATTTCCCGTTGAACTAGGTCTTCCAGACAGCAAGGGACAAGGAAGAGGCTTAAGCAGTCAAATATGATTGTACAAATATTACCAAAGCAGCAAAGCAACTCCAGAAAGGCACAAAGCTTGTGAGCCCAGGGGCTGGGCAGTGCAGGGGGCTTCAGCCTCCCCCTGCAGAAGCCACCAGAAGTTTGTTTTTTCCAGCAGTGGGGATAGGACCGAGCTGAATAAGAGGAAAGAACTTTATATTAAAAAAGAATAAAGCTGCTTCTTTTATAATCCTGCACTTTCTATTTAAGCTCTTTCTATTTCGGATTAAGAAAATACCCATTCTCCATTAGGCGTGGCATTAGGCACTGCCCTCTTTACAAACCTATCACAATTTGGCCCAACAACAGACAGAAGATTTGTATTTTTATTTTACATTTAAAAATGTTATGCTTGTAGAATAATACACCTCATCTTTGCCTTGTAGTCAGACACCATGGATTCCACAGCCACATGAAAACACTTGGGCATTCACAGGCGGTGGCACTCCGTCAGTGTGCACAAAAATGCAAAAAACCCAATCTCCTTATCTGTTTTTTGTTTAAGTTTTGGATTACAGCATTTTCAGTTCCTTCCTCCATCCGTGTTCCTTCACTTTGAAATTTAAAATAAAACCTTTGCTGCATCCTTAGAAGGAAACACCAGAATTAAAGGGAGCGATTTTGAATGAAAGGCTTGAGTTACCATACTGGTCAGATGCAGATGGCCCTGTGGTCCAGAGGTAGGTTTTTTCTGGATGTAGGAGAATCCCTATTGTTGGAAGGTGTTTCTCCACACTCTGCAACAGCAAAGCTCCCTAGCCTGGATTTGCACTGTAAAAAGGACTAAATCTTGCCCCAGTGTGCTCAGACAATGAAGGTTGCATGAACTGCAGTATTTTTCCTGTCCTACAGAGCATCAGTCCAAGAAGAGAATAAAAAACAAGTCAGTAAAGGGGAAGAAAGTGAGATAACAAACACCTAGAGTGACCACACTGCTGATCCAATAACTCTGAAATACCCTGGGTTTGACTGAATTCTCAAGGGACTCAGAAGTAAAGCTTGGGTCATTATATATAACATTTGAATATTACTACATTCTTGCACTCCAACTAACTAAGGTTTGTGGTGAAAAAGAACATGACAATTTACTGCCCATAATTTCACTGGTAAGGCTTTTTTCCCCAGCACTTCCCTGGGAAGGGAGCATCTCCCGAGCCACACACCCGACGGGAGCCATCCGGGAGCTGCCAAAAGCTGTCCCCATCCCCATGCTTCCTTTCTGCTAACTGTCCCTTTGCCAGGACAACTTCCTAACTGGACATCACCACTTTTTCAGGCTCTGTTGAGCACTTCAGTCACAGGCAAGGAGATGTGAAGAAGCACCAGTATTGTCAGACTGAGCGAACTGCTTTAATCAAACCTTGACATAAGCATGAACCTGGAGCACTCTCACCACTCTGTTGCCACTCCTGTGAATTAACCACTTCAATTTTAAAAGACAGAAATAAAAGAAAAAACGAAAAGAAAGGAAGAAAAAAAAAAAGAGATAAAAGAAAGGGGAAAAAAAAAAGAATAGAAAACAAATAGGAATATAAATGAGAAAATTAGGAGAGGGCAAAAAGACAATGTCCATTAGTTAATAAGCTAGTTCATAAATTAAATGCTCTACTTTGTGGTGTTTACAAAATATCTAATTTTAGGAACATGAATTTTCCTCTGTTTATACAAGACACAGTATTTCCTAAGTAAGTAAATCTTTCCAAAGAGTATAAAATCAACAAAGTGATTAGACACAGAAAAAAAAAGTTAAGCAATGCATTTGCTAACAACTCTGATCCTGCAGAATGAAGTATTATCTACTCCTCAATCAGGATTTAACACATAATTTTTCCCAAATGACTCTGAAGGACCAAATATTTTTAAATGAAGTTGACTTAGGAGAGCCCAGATTTGCACAAAGAACACAACTGGGCCCAAACAATATGAGCTTAAGGCAAACCAAAACCAAATGCTCTGGCAACAGACAGCAACTAGTAGCTGATGCTAGTTAGTCTCAGCATGGAAAGCTCAGTGTGCAAGGTCTGACTAGGAACTCTGCAGCAAAAGGAAAAGTACCTGAGAGTCACATCAGGACTCACAGGGCATGCCATTTATTTATGGTAGTAAGATCAGGAAAAAGTATTTTCCAAGTCGTTGCTTCCCTTTCTCCTTCAACCCTTTGCTGCAAACCTTCAGATACTTCTGAAAAAGTATCCCAGGACTCTAGGATGGCCTCATGGCTGCAGAACTTAATCAAGCTTTCAGGCCACTCTTTTTCCTTTTAAGAGGTCTGATGGAGGATCTGCCTTATCACGAAGGCAGCAGCCTCCTCCCTGCCCTTCTCTCAGTATCTGCAGCATTTAAGCAGTTCCAAGGCCTAATGGACAGCAGGCATCTAAGGATAAGGAGCATTTATTCCTAACACAGTGCACCTTGGGCAGCCCTGCATTTCAGTATCAGTCTCTGTAATTAAGAATGCAGCTCTTTAAAGAGCTGAAATTAACAGTTACTGCTGTATTTTAGCTGTACAAGCCACCTTCCTCACCGTCCCTTCTTCCTTTAACACCAATCCCTTCATAAAGGAGGAAGGCTGTGCCATGGAGCCTGCAGAACATCCAGCAGGGATGCTCCTGGACACCCCCACATCACCTTACCCCAGGACAGGTCACCCCAACAGCCCCAGCCCTGCACACCTTTGCTCCTAAACCACTGGGGAACCCCTGGTGTGTGCAGTCCCAGCAGTTCCAGCAGTATTTCAGCCTCTCCTCTGGCTTTCCAAGCAGGAGCTGTGCCCCAGGAGCAGCCTCAGAAGCCCACGCAGGGCAGAGCCCCAGGGAGGGGCCCTGGGGGGGTTGATTTGGGTCAATTGGACTCACAGAACAACTCCCACAGGGGCTCCCAGTGTCTGTGCCAACCTCCAGCCCCGTTCCGCCGCTCCCTGCCGAGTTCCAAACTTGTCAGGAAGGTTGGTGATGGAAATGCTGACAGAGCCTCCAGTCCAGTGGCCCTGGCAGGTGCTCCCACAACACCAGAACATAATTCAATCAGGCTTTGGGCTGACGTCACGAAGCACAAAACAACTCAAATGCTTTATGAACAGTACCAGAACCCCTGAGATTCAATTACGGTCTTGATATTCGATCAGGAGTCATACTTAGCTGTTTTTAATATAACAAAACCTTTGTAGCAGTTATTTATCAAATGGGTTGATCGTATTTAAATGTACAGTCAGAGAGAAAAGTGCATCGTGCCGTGTTAACCTGACAATCCCAAATCTTTAGGAACAAGATGAGCTTTTAGGGAGGAAAAACAGCACCAGGAGAGAGCCCGATTTTTAGATACTGCAAAACAAAAAGAATCAAATTCCTGTTTTCTTAGGGATTACATGCATGCCTAAAAATTAATTCAATTATTTCAAATTCATTTTTTTCCCCGTTTTGGACCCCTAAAATTAAAATGGCAGTGCTACCGATTGCTGCGTAACGACTGGAATAAGCAATACTCTTTTTGCTTTGCCTTTAGAACCCAGAAAACAGCCCAGGAGCCTGAAAGGATCTGCTGTAAGAGCAACAACCCAAAGGCAAAAACCTCCTCCTTGAAGCCTCCCTACTTCTGCATTCTTAGCACTGTCCAGGCAAGAACCACTGGGGCATTGGGCTGGAGAAGATCAGCTTCTGGGGCTCACAGGGCACACACGTCATGGAGCAGGGTACCACACACACACACACACACACACACACAATGGAACAGGGTACCACACACACACATGTAATGGAGCAGGGTACCACACACACAATGGAACAGGGTACCACACACACATGATGGAGCAGGGTACCACACACACATGTGATGGAGCAGGGTACCACACACACACAAGGTGGAACAGGGTACCACATACATGATGGAGCAGGGTACCACACACACGTGATGGAGCAGGGTACCACACACACACAAGGTGGAACAGGGTACCACACACATGATGGAGCAGGGTACTACACACACACAATGGAAGAGGGTACCACACACACAAAGTGGAACAGGGTACTACACACACACAATGGAAGAGGGTACCACACACACACAAGGTGGAACAGGGTACCACACACATGATGGAGCAGGGTACCACACACACATGTGATGGAGCAGGGTACTACACACACACAATGGAACAGGGTACCACACACACACGGTGGAACAAGGTACCCCCCCCCCCCCCCATGACTAAACAGGGTACCAGACACCCAAATGATGGAGCAGGGTGCCATGATGGAGCAGGGTACCACACACCCAAATGATGGAGCAGGGTGCCACATACACATGATGGAGCAGGGTACCACACACCCAAATGATGGAGCAGGGTGCCATATACACATGATGGAGCAGGGTACCACACACCCAAATGATGGAGCAGGGTGCCATATACACATGATGGAGCAGGGTACCACACACCCAAATGATGGAGCAGGGTGCCATATACACATGATGGAGCAGGGTACCACACACCCAAATGATGGACTGGCACAGCAGGCAGCTGAACATCCAGGCAGTGTTCAGCCAGGAGAGGACTGAGCAGCATCTCTCTCCGGTGCCCTGCTGAGCCAGCAGAGCAGAAGGCACCGCCGAGTGCCAGATCCCTCAGCTGAACCTCCGAAGCCTTTTCACCAGGTGAAAAGAAAATCATTATATTCAACAAATCAAGTCTTGGGGGATTAGACAAATTCCACGAGAGCACTCGGCAAATACGGCAGCGCGTGTGAAGCGGTGTTTCCAAAATAGATCAATACCCAGCACAGACAACAATGGATTGCAGCTCCCTACTGTCATTACTACCAACAGTAGGCTTGAAAGACGCTGTTAAATGGTGACTGTCACAATAGCTCTCACAAGAACAATGCTGTTCCTCTGCCTTCACCTGAAATACTTTCTCGCGGCTGAGAAATCCACCAAGATAAGCCCATTTTTCAATACACCTGGTTGTTTGCTATGCAGATCGACTGCACTCGTGTTTACTTTGGCAGGAGGAGTAAATATGCCAGCCTTTCTCAACACTTTGCTCGTTTCTGTAAGTTTGCTAAGAAAAGAAATTACACAACAGCCTTGGAAAGCGTTAGAAAAATTATCTAAGGATTCGACGGTTGCCACCCCTCTGCTTGGCCAGGAAAAAAGAAAGGCAGAAAGCTTTCAGTGCAAACAGGTTAAAGAAGAAAATTTAGCAGGTTAGTGCCGCGAGACCACGGATTTGTGCCCCGAAGTCACAGGTTTAAAACCCTTTGAAGGGCACAAGTGGCAAGAGGCAGATGTCAGCACCAGGGCTGCATCCCACCAAGTGCTCGGTACCTCCCTCCCGGGTCACAAAAAACCAGAGGCCCCTCAGGAGCTCCTTGCCTCAGAATGGGGGGTGGGCAGACGAGGCAATTTGGGAGTGACTTTAACTTAGCAGTTAATAGCACAGACTGAACATCGCCGAATTAAATTATTTGAGGGACTCGTTTTAACTGTTGTTATTCCTCCTCTCTTCCGAGGGTGCAAGAGGAGCTCCAGAGCCTATCCACAGGCACTGGCAGATGGCACACACTCTTACATGTATATTCATTTCCTACGTCTACATCTTCAGCAGGACATGGAAACCATTCCTGGGCTCCGCCAGCCGCCTTCTCCCTCTGACACCCACCCGAGCTGAGAGCAGCAAGAACTTTGTCTGAGCAAAGACAGCCTGGGCTGGCTGGGGATCAGCTCAGCAGCCCTGCCTGGACACACCTCGACATCCTGCAGGATGGAACCAGCCAGAAATGGACTCAGCACCCAGCCCAACCAGGAGATGGAGGAACCAGGCTTTGGTAAGGCTGCAGTTCAGAAGCTCCAGAACAATAGGCTGCCTCCCATTCAGGACATTAAAAAAAAAACAAAACAAAAACCAAAAAAACCAAAAAACCCCAAATTCAATCGTTTCCACTTCATGAAATGTGATTTCTAACCCTTTTTAGTTCTCCTTTGATTATGTCCACCACCTTGCTATCACTTATCTGCAAAAATGTTGGTAAAAGACCTTCAAACCATTACAAACACATACCCTGTTCCTTATTAAACAATTGCAGATCTGTTATCTTGGCTTATGGGAACTGATCTAAGTGACATCATGATATCAAACACTGGAAACCACACGCCTGGGGCCACCGGGGCTCTACCCCTTTTCTGTGTCTTGCAAAGACACAAATTTCCAGATACAAAATGTAGTTTACCATTAGGAGTAAATGTTTGATCTGTAAAGCTTACAAAGTAACTTTGTTTATCATAACAGATGAAAAAAAAAAAAAAAAGAAAAGAAGAATTTCAAACTCAAACCAAAACTGTTTATATGACAGCTTTTAGTCCTCCGTGATTCTGTGCATTAAAGAGAGATTCAAGCAATAAACAGTATAAACTTTCATTACATAGTTCTATTATATATGTTTATGTGACTTAGCTGTTCATCTGTTATTTAAGTGATTTCCTTGTTACAATAGTATGGGAAAGATATTTGCTGATCTTGTCAAAAAATTCCAAGCAGTTCATTCACAGCATTCCTGGGATCCCAAAGTGTGTGCTTAAATCCCCAGACTTACTAGGTAGGCAAGTAAAATATCAAAACAACTCCAAAATTCAGTAATGGTTTAATGATGGGGGGGGGGAAAATAATTTAAAATAAAAAATTAAAGCACTTTCCACAGTGGCCAAAAAATGAAGTGTAAGTGGTGAAAGATTCAAAGTGGTGTGAGCTGGTGTTCAGGAGATGCAGAGGCTGACAATTCTTTGTGCCTATTTAATGTTTCTTGGGAATTCAGTCAATGGAAGCTGCATTTGCCTATGAAAAAAATCAGTATGAATTTGGGAGTGGCACGAGTACAAAATCAAATGGGAAGAAGCCAAATTGTACCTCACAAGCTCCCAAATGCCTTTTTTCCCTGCATCCTTTACTGAACACGTTAGATAAGCTTTGTACTCCTACTTAATTCCAAGTCAGACTTAAGTTCACCGGTTTAACACATACACTTTGTTCACAGATACATTTTATCCACTGAATAATCTAAAACATGATTTCTGCCACTGCTAAATTTGGCAATGGCAGGCACAAACGTCTCCTCCAAGTGACATTTGGCTGGATCTGGCCCCCAAGCATTTCAGTCTCTCAGACAGCTAACATGTACGTTTCTGAATTATTAAATACATCCAGGAATCTTGACAAGGTAGACACGCCATGAGCAGGGCAAAAAGTATTTTGAAAAGAAGCTCCAGTACCCGCCAGGCCCCCGTGAAGTGTTTCAGACACAATTCACCTGGATCCAATGCAAGGCTTTTCGCCGAGTATTTGCTTAGACCCTCTCCCAATTAATAAGGCTCTTTTTCTCCCAACACCAGAAATCAAGGGGCTTTGCATCTTTTCTTTTTTCTTGTTTTCTTCTTTTTTTTTTTTTAAATTACCAAGCTAGGAGCTCAGCTCCCAGATGGAAACCTAGGTGAGTGACTGGGGGTGGCTGTGTCTCCGGAACATCCTCTGCAGGACACACTCCCTTTGGCCCTGCCAGCAAGATCCAAACTCAGAAGCAACCTCTCCTCTTTGTAACTAAATATTTAGCTCCTCCAAGTCTGCAGTGCAGTGTCTCAGGCCAACTCAAATACCAGAGCGTGGGTCTTCCTCTGCCCCCACAGCTCCCTCTTTCCTGGGGCTCGGGGGGGAGGAGGATCGAAGGCTTCTCAAGTAAACATAGCTGGAAGGATGGGAGGTAACGAGCATTCTTCTGCCCCTTAATCATAATTACGAAACCTTGGGGATGAAAAATATGGAAGCAGTTGCCTTTGTGTAGCTACATAGCTACAGCCTCAAGTGTGTTTCAACAGGCAGAAGAAGAGGAGGAGTGTTTCCCAGCAGAGCCACCGGGGTGTTGGGGACACCCCCGGGCAGAGGGGAAGGTGGTACAACACCCAGACACAACACCCACACTCCATCAGGGTTTTCTGACCTCAACATTCCAGCTGTGCTGCCTTCCAAGGCTGGGTACCTGCTGCATTTCCTTGCCTTTCTTACTGGAAGTATGGTTTCTCATGCATTGGGTTTTTTTTTTTCCTTCTGAATGTCACTTCTGCATTATAACCCCTCAAATAAATAGCACTCTTCCCAAATCCTGCCTGGTAAAGGGTGTATTCCTCCCTAGCACACACAGACATTATTCCTACTGACATTGCCAGGAGCTGTGCACACACCTGAGCAGCTACCAAAACCTTTACAACACAGAAATTGCATTTAACTTCACCTCTTCTGACCAGTCACCAATAGCAGCAAAATTCTGCACCTTCCCCAGAAGGCCACACTCCAAAAAACGAACTGCACTTAAAAAAACACCCCGTGTATTTGGTTATAATTTACTCACAGACACAGCCAAAAAAAAAAAAAAAAAAAAAGGATTCCAAACCCAAGCTGAATTTGTGATTCTCTAAAGATGTATTAATTTGTAATCACTGTTATTCTAATTTAGGACAAGCCCTAATCAAACTAATGGCAAAATTAAAAGCGAGTCTTTAAATCCTTTAAACTGACTTAGCTTCATTCAGTGATGTCTGTGCTAGAAAAGACTTTAGATTTTATTTTTTCTGTGCAACACGAATGGCCAGTAGAAAGAATTCAGTTATTCTGCTGCTACTTACACCCACACAACATTCAAACATATACATGGTGGGCAATCTACAACACATGCTTGAAAACTTAGGTAAAATTAAATCCTTAAAATAGAAGAAGCAGAAATTGAACATAATCAGGAAGATGTGGGCTTTGATTACCAGTTCAGAAACTGAAATCTGCCCAATGTGACAGACCTAGCAAATTCTTTAGCACCACAATTGTGGAAAAGCTGTTTCAAAATCCATTCCCAGAATCAAGCACCAGCCATCGTCATTCTCCCCTTATTGTGACAAATGATTTTACTACTGAAGCTCAGGAAAACTATTTGGAAAATTTTAGAAAATCCAGGAAAACTGATTTTATTCTGGCAACTATCCTGAGAAAAGGGGAAAAAAACAGGACAAATAAAAAGAAGAAAGGAAAAACCTCACTTAATTCTAATGGATGGGTATTATTCAATTTAAGTAACAGATATTAAATCACTTTACAAATACAATATAAATTTGAAGTAACTGCAGGGGAGTTTTCTTAAAAATAATTCCAGTCTTCACCAATTCCCCCTGTTAAGGTCAGAGACTCTAAACCAGCATGGCTGAATTGTTTTAGTGCTCTCTGCTGAACACCTGCAAACATCAAACAAAAACTCCTGGTCCTTTACTGGGTTGACAAAAGCCTTTCATGTGAAAAATGCTCCATGGGAATGTCACGGCTGTGGCTCAGGTTACATTCCTTTCTCCATTGCAGCCCTCACCATTTCTTAACATGGTAAGAAGCCATGTTTGTGAATTAAAGATTAAAAGGAAATGTGGCTTTGCTTTATTTTCATTCGCACGTTACAAATCACAATAGAGCATCATATATTAGATGAGTAAAAAGCTATTAAGATGACTTTAAGCATGAAATATTACCACACTTCCTAAAGTACAGTTAGTTTCACTTCACTGCTTGGGATTACTTTTCTTTGGGATCTCTTTTTTTCCTCCCCCCATATAAGAGAAGTTTCGGGTAAATCTAGAGGAATGACATCTGTGGTCCCTCACCCCAGTAAATACAATTTTTCAAAGAGGACCATTAAGAGAAGCTCAGCTCAGACTTCAGAGGGGCATCCGTCCAGGAGGAAGAACAGGCTGCAGCGGGATGGCTAAAATTCCCTATTATCAATCTGCACAATCAGAATAAGGAAAGTGATGGAGCTCTCTTTAATCCTGCAGAAAACATCTCTCTGCAGCAGTTGTCTGGGAGCTAGCCCACCAAATGGGAAGGTCCCAAGCCCTGGCTCATCCCGCCAAGCACTGGGCAGGAGGCAGGCTCTGGCACGGGGCGAGCTGGCCAGCAAGAGCGTGGCAAACAATAGCCACGCTTCTCCTCCACACAACTCAGGCTCCAGGCCCCACGGAGAGCCACCGGGACCTGGGTTTTTCTGACAACTTGTTTGAAAGCACTGCTCCTGGTTCTTTATCAGGCAGGGGACTTTGTCCCCCAGCAGCCTGGGGGACTCAAGCACTGCCCCATTGCTGTGGTGGGGGAGAGCTCAGGTGCTGGTTTAAACGGGCTCTCTCCCACGACACTACTCACTGCCTTCAGCTCCTTCAATTATTTGCATGTCCAAAATGATGTGTCGAAGGTATTTTAATGCTTCCAGATCGAGGGACAATTCAAACAACAACAAAAAAAAAAATTAAAAAAATTACAAAATGCAACACGGCCTCTCGATTTCCCTCGCTGTTCAGATGTGCTGCCCTGTGGAGTTTCTGATCAAAACCCCTCCATGGATGCGGCTTACGATGCACTTACTGGACATAACTATCTGGTCAGCTGCTGTTAGACCAAGTGTTAGTTGCTGCACTGACTGGTGTATAAGCACGACAAATTGATTTGTCTGGCAAAAACACTCTTCCCTTCTCTCTAGTGCAAACAAATACAGTGAATGTTCTGTATCCCGTTAAATAGGTTATTAAAATTATGGAATTCCGAAAAATCACCAAAAAATGACATTAAAATCTTTAGCTTGCGAGATACAAGGCCAATTATGTTTGGAAAGTTATTCAAAGCTAAGAGTAAAATTCTCCAAGTCACTATACTCATCATGCAATCAATTTTGCAAAGATAAAGCAAAAAATGTTATTCTTTTCCAAGTCTGCATAGAATAAAATTCACAAACTGAGTGCTCACTAATGGTAGGCGGCATTTGCTGTAGTATCTCAAAAAATGTGTATTACAGGCTACCTTCAAATTGGGAAGTCCTTCTTTGGAAATAAAAAGTTCCTTGATGTCCTAGTGCACTTAATACAAAGGGCTACGCCGAATGCACAGAAGAGGTTCCTTTAACTGAGTACAAACTGCAAATCCCGGGCACAAAACTATACGCAATGACGTGTTTATATCTAGATATCCACTGGCAGTTTGCAGTGAAGACTTGTCCAAATTTACCATCTGATTTAGAGCAGTGCTCTGTGCCTAACAATACTACGTACAGTGTGTTGGTATGTGTGATTGCCTCTGCTTTGCAAACCCCACGACTCTCTACCCGGAGATGGATTTGTGTCCTGTCCAAAACACCACATCCGCAAGGCAGGGAACCCTCTTAAACCAACTTAATAGAAGAGTAAGGAAATTTCAAAATGCCTGAGTATCTCTGCTTAGTTCTACTCCTAATTTGTCAGGCGTAGAAAAACCTCTACATAAAACTCGAGTTGCCAGACAATGATTGCACACATATGTTCTGCCGCAAAGAGCTCCGAGATTTCTTTTGTCATCACGCAGGACTCCTGTTTTTATGGAATGCAAAAGTTGCCCATATAGTGCTGCTGCAGCCAAACACATACAAACAAACAAACAAATCCTCCGGTTGAATTGCTGGGACCCTCCAGAAGCAGCCAAATATTTAGAGAGAAAATGCCCCGCTTCCCAGCAGGAAAGGAAAGCAGCTGAAGATTTGAATTCACCAAAAAATATTCCACCAGCAAACAGTCACCTCCAAGACTAAGGAGTTCTCTTCCCGGAAGAGGTTGGTGTTCAGACTCAGATACTTGCTCATTTATTTATTTAATTTAAGCAGCCTCCAGTTCTTATTCACAAAACTAATTCTCACACGAGATATTTTGATTATCTTTTCTGCCACACACAAGATAGCATCTGAAATTGTAAATAAAAATCTCCAGTGCTCGATTTAAAAAAGAAAAAAATGTAAACTACCTCAGCCTTGAACAAATCTACAGAGAAGTAGTTTAGGATTTATTTATTTTTTTAATCATAAATGTATGGAAATACTGTGAAAATGTCCCAGTGTTGGGGAAATAATAATAATAATAATAGCAGCCAGCGCTTAGGAATAATTCCACTTCAATCTGAACGAATCTGCTCCCCAGAAGAGATTAAAACAATCACAACAAAGGTAATGCCTATTGATAAATAACTAACAATATTTCAGCTACATACAAAACAGAAAATTTACATACTTGAGCCAGTAAAATGTCCACTTGCCAAGGAAGTTGGTCCATTTTTCCCACTGCTCACAGGAGGTGAAAACATCTAAAAAAAAAAAACCAAACAAAGAGGCATTACTACTAGAAAACAAGAGACACCCGAGTCCACTGGTAGTCACAAGTTGCTTCCCTGTTTGCTGGGAATTATAGCAATAGTTTGTCTCCCACGAAAGAGCTGCAAAGGAGTCAATATTCCTCCCAGCCCCCCCAGCCCCTCACCACCACCCTCGGGGGCTGAGCAGGCTCCTCAGCTCCCCAAACACCCTTCTCTTCCCCCAGATTTGGAGCCACCCCAGTGCCCAGCAGCATTCTCCAGCCTGGGGCTCACTCCCCTCTCCAACCCTCGGGCTGACAAAAGCGAAAAAAAAAGTTGGTCTTTGGCTTTTTGTCGCTGCTGTTCTTGTGGCAACCTTGGCCATAAATGTAGCAACGTCCATTGCCGTCCCGCTTTAGGGTTTGCCTGGCATCTGGGAACCCAAATAATAATAATGCAAAGTGCCACCTGCCCTAAATTCTCATTTCGTCTCTAGCACAGAGCAATTGGAAGCAAGGCTCTCTCCCTCTCCCCTTCTCTCTCGCTCCCTCTCTCTCTCTCCCTAGCATTTATTTCGACCCTAATTGGTTTCTCTCTTCTTCGACGTGTCTGGTGGATAATACGCACCTTCCCTGAGTCAGAGCCTGCAAAAAGCCAAGGAACAAATGGAAAAAAGTGCAACAAGCAAAGAGGGGGCTGCAAAAAGCTGCCTCAGGCTCCGTTTCCTGGCCCAACTTCCCCAAGCCATTCCCCCCAAGCAGAGGCTGGAGCAGGGGGGGGACACAGGGGCTTTGCGGGGGGCTGCTGGCCTTCAGGAACATCCATGCATCTCCCAGCAAAGCCCTTCTCCCCTGAAATAAAGAAATAAGGGGCTAGAGAGAGAGTCCTGACATATTGGGGGGAAGGGAGGGGATGGGGAGAGGAAGGAAGGGGCTGGGAGGGGGGGAGGGGGAGCCTGACAAAACTAGACAAGTGCACACGTCCGGATTAATGTTTGGCCTTCCAAACCAGCCTGCCCAGGAGCAGCCCAAAGAAACAAAAAGTACTTCTTTCTTTTCTTTTTTTTTTTTTTTTTTTTTTCCCCCCCTCCTTTTTTTTTTTTTTTAAAAAAAAAAAAGGCAAAGAAATAAAAAAAAAAAAAGAGCACCGTCTAGCTGGGGGGGCTTCGGAAAAGATTGGAGCAGTTTTAATGACAGCAGAAGCCATATGAGATTTCAGTGAAAACTTTAAACTGAGACAGTCATGGATTTCTTTGCACTTTCCATGTGCCAAAAAACGAAACAAGGGAAGAACTGAAAATAGAATATAAGCAACTAATTAGCAATTAATTAGTTCATGTGCCAACAATGCTATAAAATATAAAGCACAATAAAAGTGCTAGATATTTTTATTAACTAATGATGAGAAATGTTCGGTTTGAGGGGCGTCTCTTTTTTTAGCAATTATTTTAGCCATCCAAGACATTGAAATAAGCTGAGAACACGATTGCATCTCCCATCACATACAATAAGAAATAATAAAAGGACTCAAATTTTTGCTTTTTTTTTAAGCAACAAGATATTTACCATGGTTCTAGCTGCTGATTAAAAATTGCCCAATGTACTCAGATCACAGTTTTGTTTTGGTTTTGTTGGTTTAGGTTTTGGTTGGTTTTGGTTTTGTTTTTTTTTTTTTTTTTTTAAGTTTACCAGATCAGCTAGAAGATATTTTTTACAGCTGTTGTTAATTTCCACCGTTGTTTCTTACCGCACTGAAATCCAGTAAATCACTCAGTTCTTTGTCCGTCCCTAAGGCAGCCATTCGCTGTTGGTGATGCATTTTAGCAAAATCACACAAACCTAGAAACATGGAAATAACCGCAATCAGAAAGCCAGTCCCGAGCCTTGCAGGAAACACAGTCGGATTTTTCAGGGGGGTGGGAGGCGAGGGGGGTGGGGAGTTGAGAAGAAGGGAGGGAAAAAAGATGGAGGGGCAGCCAAAACCCCACCAAACAACAAAAATAATAATTAAAAAAAAAAAATAAAAATTCAAAAGCGATGTTGTATTTCCAAAGAGGCGATCGAAACCCGGTAACATCCACTCTAAACCCAAATCCGGAGGAGAAAAAAAAAGGCAAAGGCTGGCTGGCGGAGCATCATTTATGCAACAGGAGGTTCAGGAGGAATGAATGAGGAGCCCGGAGCAGAAACTCCAGCCAGCCGCTCCCAACTTTTTCCCTTCTCCTTCTTCCCCCCAAAGTAGCGGGGAGAGGCAGGAACGGCAAAGAGCGAGCAAAGCAACGGGGGGGGAAAAAAAAATAATTAAAAAACCAAGAAAAAAAAGGGGAAAAAAAAAAAAAAAGAGAGGGATGCGAAGTCGCAGGAGGCTCCGGAGGCGGCGGGGCGGGGATGGAGGGGCCGGGAGGGAAGCGAGGAGCAGCCCGTGGCAATTAGCCCCAATTTTTAATTGGGAGAGGAGGGGGGGGGGGGGTCATAACAACAACCCAGGGGCGGCTGGGGCCTGTGCGGGGCCCTCCGAGCGGCCGGGGGGAGGGGAGGCAAAGGGAAGGGAAGGAAAGGAAGGGATGGGAGCGGAAGGGAAGGGAAGGAAGGGGCGCGGAGCTCAGCCCAGACTGCCGGTACCGGCACCGGGACCGGACCGAACCGGGCCGCCTCTCTCCCTCCCTTCCTCTCCTTTCCCTCCCCAGTGGGGTGGTTGGAGCCGCAGCTCTCCCGCCCCAGCTGCACTTTTTTTCCAGGGCTTAAACCTGAAATTTCCCCAGCTCATCCACATGGCAAAGCGAGTTTATCCGAGGCCGCAAAATACACGTGATGCCGAGGCTCTGCCAAGAGGAACAAGATTTTTTTCCCCCTTCTATTAGCCACTCTACTTTTCCTTTCTTTCTTTCTTTCCTTATTATTCTGCTTTGTTTTGGTTGGGATGCCCGCACACCCACCCCAAACCTCCCCAAACCCCCTTCCTACAGCTCAATGCCCAGCCCGAGGTTTTCTCTTTCCAGAAACTTTGCAGAATCAGCCCCTTGGCTTTTCGCTTTGCTCAAGTTTCTGGGGCCGATGCCAGGGCCCCCTCCTCCCCCCCGCCCCCCTCACCCCCCCCAGCTTACACTTTTTATTTTACATTTTGCCATCGCAGGCCCGACACACACGCCACACAAAAACCCCCCAAAAAACTCGTTCGACTTCATTTTTTTCCGGTAGGAAAGCGAGCCCCGAGTTACTCAGCCTTTGCACCTCAGTGTAGAGATTTCACACATGGAATTACACCGCGGATACACAACGTAGTTATACACCCCAGCAAGTCTGTGTGCACACACCCGCCGGGTAGTTTCTCCATTTACACACTTTACACATCCAAATAACTTGCACCTCTTTGTAAACAACACATCGGGATCGAGAATTTAAAAAAAAAAAAAAAAAGAAAAAAGAAAAAAAAAAAAAAAAAAAAAAAGAAAAAAACCCCACCGACAAGTTACTCTAATAGCAAATTGTAACTTTACCTTAAATGGCCACAAATATGTTCACAATATTCCAAGGGGGGAAAAAAAAAAGAACAAAAATAAAAATTAAAAAAAAGAAAAAGAAGAGAGGAATCTTCTGCCAAAGTGCTTTATTATCTCACACGTGTGTGACCCTCCAAAACCACGCAAAAGTATTGTGTCAGTCCTGCTCCGGGGTACTCCACAGCTTTACAGGCACCCTACACCTGGCTTTGGGGGGATTTGGGGGGCCCGGCCACCAAAGTCCCCCACCCAGCCAGCCGAGACGCCAGCCAAAAAAAAAAAAAAAAGGAAAGAAAAAAAAAAAAAAAGGAAAAAAAACAAAAAAAGACGGTCCGACAACTTTTCCCTCTATTGTTTTTACAAACACATGGTGAGTGACAAACTGGGAGCGTCGGGGCGGCTCGGGGACTTTCCCCCTCTTGTCCTTCCTTTGAGAAAAAAAAAAAAACCAAAACCAACACACCAAAAAAAAAAAAAAAAAAAAAAAAAAAAAAAAAAAAAAAGCGAGCGAGCTCGGAGCCGCCCGTCCCCCCCAAAGTTGTTCCAAGTTTAGAGCGCTCTCCTCCTCCTCCTCCTCCTCAGCAGCACGGCCTCCCCCGCGGAGCCGTGGCTAATAGCATCCTGCCCTGGCAGCCACATCGCCAGCCGCTCACATCCGGGCAATGCCCCACGCCTTATAAGCGCCGCCGCCGCCGCCGCCGCTCGCAGACAATGACGAGGGAGGGAGGGAGGCGGGCGGGACGCGGCGGGGCCGCCACCAAGATGGAGGGGCCCAGAGCCCCCGGCCGCCTCCCGGCCCGCCACCAAGATGGAGGGGCCCAGAGCCCCCGGCCCGCACCCCCACCCGCACCGCCACCCCCCGAGCAAGGGAGGGTGCAGGGCGGGAGGCGGGCTTGGGGGGGTTTAGGGTCCTGGGGAAAGGGAGGAGGGGGAATTGGAGGGGCTGAAAGGACCAGCCAGTCCCAGGCAGTCCCAGTCCCCTTTCCAGGGACAGGCACACCTCCCAGCAGCACCATCCGACCTGACCTGAGACGCTGCCAGGGATGGGGCAGCCGCAGCTTCTCTGGGAAAGCCGGGACATGGGCTCAGCACCCCCACACCAAAGGATTTCTTCTTCGTATCTCATCTAAATCTCCCCTCTTCCAGTTTGAAAGCATTGCCTCTCATCCCATCGCTCTTTGTCTCTCATCCCGTCACTCCTTGTTTTTCCCAAAGTCCCTCCCCAAGCTTTCCTGGAGCCCCTTGGTGCTCCGAGCTTCTCCAGGCTGAACAAGCCCAGCTCTCAGCTGTCTGCAGGGGGATGGGACTGGGAGATGCTGCTGGGGAGCAGCAGAACTTTGCTTTGCCTTCCCTCCAAGGGTGGCGAGACGCCCACCAAGGTGAATCATTCCTCTCCTGGACCTGGAGAAGAGAGTACAAAGCCAAAAGCAGTAATAGAAAAGTCAAGGTGCCATAAATTCAAGCCTTCTGGAACCAGAGGGTACGGAAGCAGCCACGCGATGCTCCTGGAGGGGAGTCCTGGTCCTGGGGAGGTCCAAGGATGAGGAGCACCGTGGGGACAGCAGCACCATGGTACCATGTTGAGCCCTCTGCCCGCATGGGAGACCAGCCACACATACACCCCGAGAGAACTTTTATTCTCCTCAATCCCAGGCTGAACTTTCTCCAGAAGCTGCCTTCCCTCTGACCAGCAGATAGAGGTGTGCAGTGTCCCCCAAGTGAGAAATGGGTGCTGAGGTGGCCACCTGGAGGGAAGTGTCCCTGCCGACACGGATGTTCTCCTGTGGCTGTGAGGATACCTGGCGCAGACAAGAGGTGGCCTCTCCTTGTAGCTGGAGGCTGTGGTTGTTTCTGGAATCAGAATCACACACACATACATGCCATATACTCAATCCAATAGATTTCTCCCTCGGGAAGCCCCGAAGCCAGCGGTATCTCCCATTTCTCACACAAAGTAATGGTTCAGAGGGAACACTCACCTGCTCACCAGAGAGCTTCTAGCCTTCATGGAAGCCACGTTGGAGGCCTCTCCTGTTGCTAGTGGGTACGGAACATAGCATCACATTTGGTGCCTCCCGTGACAATTCCATCACTTGCTTCATATGGGGCAAAGAGACCCTTTTCTGTACTCCTCCCTTTTCAGTACTCCTGCTTCCTTGGGCCCAAGCTGCCATAGTTTCCCCTGTGCTGCAGGCATCCATTTCAGAGCAGCTTTGCAAAGCTGCTGTGTGTGTGTCCTGTTTGCAGGGCAGAAGGTCACCACCATCCTCCCACTGCCACAAGTGCTCTCTTTCCTTCTCCAGCCACGAGGTTTGGAGGAAGAGAGCATTTCACAGCCCCTGGTGCATGGGGTGAGGGCATGTCAGATGGGTGACACTGCCTGGGATCTGTATCCCGAGAGCTGCCATGGTGTGAGGCACCAGAAAGCACAGGCACACCGGGTCCCTCCCGGTGCCAGGGGGAGTCCAAGACATCCATGAGGTGGGCACTGAGGGTTCTGGTCTCAGGAGACTTCTGAGAACATGTGAGGGACACTGCAGACAGTCACTTCTTACTGCTTTTAGCAGATTGGCTTCCAAGTGTCTTCAGCAACTGTCTTGATAGCCAGAGTACCAAGTCCAGAAAAACTTGGGAGTCCGGAGCCATTCCTGACCAAAGGCGGTGACAGCCGCTGGGACCTGGCTGTGTCTTCCACCATGTCCCCTGCCACACAGCTTGCACCGGACACTTGGGAGGTGAGAAAGCAGTCAGAGCAGCCTGCTCCATCAGGGCAAGCAAGCCAGGAGCTCTGGGCAACCACAGCCAGGCTGCAGTGCAGCCACCCTGCTGCAGATGGTGGCCCAATGGCCCCTGGTCCCCATGCTGACGATGGGACACAGTTCTGTGCTGGGACACAGTCCCCTGGTCCCAGAGCAGGGTGGTGACAGCCACAGCTCCACTGCCATCACTGCTCTCCTCAGGTCAGAAGGTTCTGGTGGCCCGGGCTCCTCCTAGCCCAGCGCTGGGTGCTGAGGGACTCAGCAGGCTGGTAGGGCTCCAAGCACAGCCATTTCCCTCCATTATTGAAGGGGTTTTTTCTATCTGTGAGTTATTATTCCCTTGGCACCGACAGTGGTCTCAGCACTGCTCGTCGTACAAAGAAAAGACAGGGTCGGTGCCAAATTGCTGATTGTTTAAAATGCAGATTTTTTTTTTTTTTCTTTGTCCCTTGTAGTGAATCAATATAGAGAAAAAAACAGAGTAAAAAAAAAAATAATAATAGAATGAGCACACAGAGGAAAGGGAAGACTTTATTTAGTTATCTAACCCAGGAATGCATCCAGGATCTCCAGATACCACTGAAAAAAGCGAGGCATTAGTAGAGATTAGACTGGGAAAAACATGGCCTCGTGGTCCCAGTTTGGACCATTCCCCCCATGCAGAAGGGAGGAGGGGGCCCTGCTACCAGCCTACTCATTTCTGAGTCCCTGTTTGTCCCCTTTCTGCCTGTTGTTCTTCTGCCTGTCTGAGCTGCATCTCCTGGCCTGCTGCTGCTCTTCCTCCTGGTTCTACCGGGCATGTCATCCCTGGCTTTCAGAAGAAAGAAATTGTTAATATAATAATTAAGGATGTAAATTACACCTGATTTGTGCCTGGCCTGTTCTGATATCAACCGTGTTTTAGTTTGGGATTAATCAAGTCATAATTAAATCCATTTTTAATATTAGCAATAAGTGAGGCATCAGTGGTATTAAAGTAATATGAAAATGCACTACTTTCAGGGAAAATAGAGGTAAATATAATTATTCACCTCACAACAGTGAAATATTCATAAACCACAAAATGTAAATTTCCAGTGACACGTAAGACTTCACACATAGTAACACAAGTGAAGCTGGTTTCTGTAGCAAGCCCTTGTCTTTCTGGAGTACACTAGGTTGGCAGACTGAAAATTAATGCAAAAACTGTGGTTAATAATGGTCTTTTGGCTTTTGTTTTTAAATTAAAGAGGAAAAGGAATAACACAACTGCCATAGTAGCCCCAGTATTATTTATTTTGTGGCTTTAATGCACTGCATTTTATACTGTCCCCATATGTTCAGTTTTCAGTGTGCCACAGGATTTTGTATGGACAATTCACAAGTGCAGATGCTGCTGGGGACCAAGAGGAGCTGCTGGCCATTGGGCCATTAGCCACCTCAGAGGAGACATGAAGCCATTTGGAACCATGCAGTGTGAGCTGAAGTGCTCTGTTCACATGGGCAGCAGTGGCACAAGCATGAGCATTAGACAAAAATTCACAGCTCCAGGTTCCTGGAAGTGGCTGCTAATTATATGTCTCCAAAGAAGTTTTTTCACCCTGGTGGTAGAGAAAACAAAATCTTAGACTGCGTTTTGTTCCTGTTTGGAGCTGCGATTTTCCCCTTTTTCATTCCTGTACAAATCCATGGAAATGTGGCTTATTGGGAAGCCATGAAAAAAAAGCAGAGTGTGCACATTTGCAGTGGATACTCTTGATGGATTTTCAGAGAAACCCTTTGGAAAAGTTATCAGACTGTTTCAAAAAGAAATTGATTAGTGTTATGAAGCCCTGTGCTGCTAGAAAACCCGATGCCATGGAAGAAGCCACAAGGAAAGTGCTGGTGCCATGAGTGAGTCCTGGGGACACACACCAAATGACACCAAATGACACCAAAGCAGTGGCTGAGGGGCAGTTTGCTCAGCGAGCATCATCAGCTCTGTGCCTGGGACCAGGCAAGGGCCCCCAGGAAAAAAAATGGCAGGTGATGAAGTGGTTAATGGCTCTGCCAAAACTGTGTGTGCTGGAGAAGGTGGGTGCAGCCACAGTGTCCATGGGGTGCCCAGCATCAGGAGTGGTGCTCACAGGATGGCTGCTGCCCCTGTCTCCCAGAGGCTGCTTCTCCCAGGGTTGACAATCCCAGGGTTTTTTCCTGGCCATGCTCAGCCCTCCTTCCCACCTCTCTCCCTGCAGCAGTGCCCAGCAAGGCAGGGGCTGTGCAGGAGAAGGGATGAAGGGTGCAGACTCTGCTGCTCAGCAAGTTCCTCGGGTGACAACAGCTCTGCACAAGCAGATAAAAAGAGCCATGTTTGGGGCCGGGACAATAATTAAAACAGAGGTCTTTTCTGAGTTTTTTTTTTTTTCTGGTGAGTCATTTTTAAAGGAATGAGGCTGAAACCACAAAATAATTCCTAATGACTCCTTCTATGGGTGTTGCCTGCCTTTGCTTGGATTTGCTTTAAGTAATGTGTAGTGAGACATAATTTTCAAAAATCAGTAATTTTGGCAGTGAATCGTGAACGTATCTGTTTTGCCCAGAGACAACACCTTGCAATTGTTTCCCTCCCATCACCTATTTGCCATTTAAGACTGAAAAGGGGCAGAGAACTGTAGGCCACACACATTTGTAGAATACAATGCTTTATTCATAATGGTGTTTCAGCTATTGAGAGGCAAACCACCAGAATAGAAAAGCAAGTTGATAGTTTTCACAGAGGCAGAAATTAGAAGATAAAACCTGAGGAATTTCTTTAAAATAATGCCAACCCCCCCCCCCCAACCTGTGCTCTGGGAAGCTGCACCTTATGTGAACTCACCACTGGTGTAGGACTATGCTGGCAGTCCATGAAAGTGTCAATGAGCTAGTGGTAGAAAATTTAGGGAGCTTTCACCAAAACAAAGTCCAGGTAGTGCAGAGCAATTCTAAGAAAAAACCTCAGAGTGTCTGTTCCAGAGAGAGATGGCAGTGACATGTATTTTTAGGCTACGTAACACATGCCCATGAAGAAGTTACTACTGGTCTTTTTTGGGAGGAAGTCTAACACTCTCAAATGTTTGGGATGTGTCAGGATTCAGGTTGAGTGCTTTATAAACTGATAAAAGCTGTTATTGCTCTTCTTTCCCTTGCAGATGCTTAAATACACAAGGATATTCTCTGGCCCTCAGTGGAGCTGCAGCTTGAAGCCCCCAGACAATTTATGGCAGATAGTGGAGGACCCAGCTTGGCTCCTCAGCCATGCCTCAAAGCCAGCCTCCTGTGAGGTAGGAAAATTGCTCAACACCAACCTGGGGGGGAGATGGAAAAGAAAAGGCACCCAGACCTCCCCAGTGGTACCAGTATGCACCCTCACATCCGTGAGAGCCCATCCGTGAGAAGGGGTGGAGACCACTGACATCTTTAGGCTGGGACAAGGTCATCAAATTATTTTCTCTCTTGCTAATTTTGTAGCTCAAGGAGAGGTGATCCAGAGCTGCCATGGTAGCTTCTGGGATGAAGGAGGGGTGGAACAAAGCTGACCTTAATAAATCATATGGAATGAATGCCCAAACAATTAAAATGTTTGTTTCTCTGCTGCACTCCAAGAAAAAAGTGAGGAAATGGAGCACAAAACCTCCTTATGTTTCCATGCAAGTTCTAATCCATCCATTTGTTCTTCCCTGATATATTCTGCTTCATTCAGGAGACAAGGGGACAGAACTATGTTTGAAGTAGCTGACTTTGTGACATCAGTAACTATTTTTAAGCTAAACATATATATTTTCTATAGTTTGTACTTTATTTTATAATTGTGGACATCTTTAAGTCTCTTGTGTTTCACATGCATAGTTTAATTCACATTTGCAAGCAGCCTGTAGTACAGGCTGTAGTACGTTGTGAAAATGGCAGATATTTTTAGTAATTAAATCCCATAGACATTGAGTCAAGATTCTCATTAGAACTAAATTCTCATTGGAGCAAATGGGAAGTTTAACTAAGGACTGCAATCTTTCCCTGTGGTAAAACCTCTGGGAACAAAAAAAAACAAAAAAAAAACAAACAAAAAAAGAGGAACCAAGAAATTTCCTAAGAAGTTCAAAATCCTTGCTGTGAACTTCAGTGGCAGAAATCTGAGGGGATGAACTGGAGGAAGAAATTTGGCCTTTACAGATCAAATGGCTTTCACTGTCATCCTCAGGAGTGTCTGAAGTGTCCTCTCTGTCCCCTGTCCTTTTGTCACAACAGCTGCCTGCTTCAAAAAGGGTCCTTGGGAGAGTGAGGACATTCTACTTCCATCACCTGTACCTCTCCCACTTTGTTTTAAGCTTTGTGACACTTCAGCACTCTAAAGCTGCTATTTCTTTGCCAGCTTTTCCCTCTCTCTTTTTTAGCAGTTGAAATGCTTTTTTTTTTTTCCTCCCCTTGTATATTTATCGGTGTGTTTCTTCAATAAAGAAGGAAAAAACATTCACCCCTATGCCCCTTCAAGCTGAGGATTTTCTACCTCTTCTTCGAGCCTAAGGGAGTGTGTCAGAGCCCTCTGACCAGAGGAGGTTGTACAAGTCAGTGCTGCCTTGGCAGGAGTTTGGGAAAACTAAGAAAAAAAATGTAGAAATTCACACTGACTATCAAATTCTGTGCTCACGTTTGCTGTCACGGGGAATTTGCTCTGCAGTATGAGGTTGGAGGGCAGGAAAACATGCATGCATGACAGGAACGTAGTGTAAAGTGTGGGTATCATGGATTGGCCAGGATCAGGAGGAGTATTATGGGATTTTGTGTTTCCTTGAGAGGAAGCTATAGAGAGAGGAGGGGAAAAAACCCAAGCCAACAAACAATTTTTAGTTAACCTTGCTAACTGAAGTTCTGAGTGTACAGTCAGAATGACAATGGTGAGCTGTGCAATCTATTTGCTACCATCTCACAAGCAGCAATGGAGCTCTTAATTGGCTCAGAACCCTTTCTGTCTGCAGAATAGGTTCATCTTAGCAAGAAATAGTTGGAGGTGTGCTCTCTTGCTCTCATGTCCATCTATTACCAGCAGTCAACAGTGTCTACAGCATGGGCAATGCTGCTTTGAAGCTCAAAACATTGAGACATCCTGATTGCCACCATACCAACACCAACCAGCTCCAGCCACTCAGAAAGCAAATTTAGAAAATAGGACTCGTCTTCCAGAATAATAATGTTCACAAAGTTATTCTACATTAGGTTTAGACTCCCTTTATCAATAAGCTTGATTTTAGAGCCTAAATCTAAAGGTCTTTCTTGTGAAGTTTATGATAAGCAGTGTGCTTACTAAGCATATGCCCAGAACAGTCTCATTTCCACAGAAATAAAGGGACCAAAATATACTTACTATAACATCACTAATTTCAGAACTGCTTAACTAAGAATCCGTTTCCTCTATTACCTCAAAAATATTTGATCTCAGATTTCCATGGAAAGGTAGCACGGGAGGGAGGGAAACGTTCTTTTGTACTTCTGTGAATTCCTATTAAAATTTGGTTTACTTTCTTACTCCCTGGTGGAAGAGTCTGTCTGATTTCAATTAAAACAAAATGTCATCATTTTAGGACATGGTGCATACTTTTCCTGGGCATGCAATGCCTCAGACCCTGTGGGAGAAGGCAGTGGATTTGGGAAAGGCCAAATAGGTACCAGCAGCGTTACACCCACCTCGGGAATATCCACGTGCATGGATTCTGCCAGGGTGCTGCAAGGGTGCTGGGTCCCCTCCTGCTTCCCTCTGGGGCCGGGGGGCTGGAGGAGGGCTCCCCCAGACCTTTCTGCTGATGGATTTGTGAAATCCTTCAGCCTCCTCAGTGGTTTTGTGAGGCTGAGCAGCCATGGCGTGGTTGGAAGTGCTGCGGGCTGTATCCATTGGCTGTGTTCATTGGCAGCAGGAGTAACTGGTGATATTTTGTTCTTTCTGAGACTGCACAGTATGTTCTGTGAGTGAGGAAAGTCCAGACAAGTGAATTTTAACATATAAAAATGGCTTTTTTCTTTTTTTTTCTGAAAAAGAAAGTATTCCGTTCAAAGCTTCATCCTACACATTATTTTTTAATTCAAAAAAGTTTTTCTGTCTATTTTATTTTTTTGCCAGTTAGGTTGGTATTATAAAATTTCTTTTTGAGTCAAACTACAATGAAGTTAATTCTGTCCTTTTTCTTCAGTCAAGTACATGGGCATGTGTAGGTAATTATGAAAATGCATAGGTCGTGATGACAGCTTGGCTAAGAATACCAAATCTGCAATAGAGCAATTTCTTATAAAGGTTTCAGCAGGTATATGTAATATTTCCTAAAGTACCAGCATCTGGAAAAAAATGTTTTTGCCTTGGCAATATTTTTAATTTTTTTTTCATTAAAAGATAGGAACATGTTATTTGGAGGTGTATCAGAGCTGATTTGCTTAGCCAGTTATTTGTGCACTGCTTGTCATCTAGTTACTGACTAAAGTACAGCAAAACATTCTACTTACAATAATATAATTTATAATTTTCCTTAGAAAGCTGACAAGTGAAGGTAGGATATATTTGCAATGAGACATGCTGCCTAAGATCTTAGGGTAATAGAGGTTATTTCTGTTTCTGTTTTGAACTGAATGAACACTGTATATGTACGAAACAAGCTGTTTGCTTCCTTTGGGTTTTTCTTTTCTCTTCTTTCTTCTAACTTGGAATATGTGAATAATCTTAAATATAACTGATATCCATAATATATGGATATCAGGATTCAAAGCCAATATATCATTTATCAGTTCAAATGCAACCCTTTAGTTATTTAAATATGTGGGTTTTTTCAGGCTAGCTAACACCTTTTCTGCATTAGATTGTCAAATACTTTCAGAGTCCAATCACACTGCATCCAGATTGCTTAAATCATAAGGTTCCCTCTCAGAGGAAAACATTAGGTTTGTCTTCCTTGATCTGCCTTTCATAAGTAGTTCTCCCACTTACATCCATGTGTGTAATTATTGTTTTCTTCAAAACTTTTCCTTAAACTTTCTGCATTACAGTCTTGCACGCGGTTTGGTGGCTGCTCAATTTTTCTTACAAGATGCCCACATTTGCCATGCTTCAATAATATGTTTGTGCTACTCATTTGATAGACTAATGATTTACTGTGCCAGCTCTTTAAGTCATCTGGGCTGGAGATCATCCCCAGCTTGAGCACATTAAAGTCTCTGAGTACAGCTTCCGTCTCAGATGCGATCCTTTCATTTCTCTGCCTTTATTCTCATTAGCAGTGTTGTCTGTATTTTTGGCTCTGAACGAGTATTTTTATCTGTGCAGAGGTAGGACAAAGCTAGGAAATTTTACAAGTCATCTTGCTGTTGTTTCAAACAGCTTTTTCATGTAAATGATGATGCTTGAAGAGAGAATTAAGGTTTGGAAGTCTTTTTTAGTTAATTCTAGCGGAGAGTGAATTCAATATTATGGACCTTCTTCTGGGAGGCACTAGGAACTTGAATCTTGTTGCCCTCTGGGGCAGGCAAGAATACCATGAAAGGTGCCAGCATCCTGTGCCAAAAATCACTGGGATTACCTATAGCCTTTTCCAAAATGTCATGGGAAATGAATTGTCAGTTTATTTCAGTATTTCAAAAAGCTGCCATTTTCCTCGATAGCTAAAGAGAGGATATCTGTCCCTGCCTTCTGAATAATTTCAGTGGAGAAAAAATTTTCTAAAGAAACAGTGGAAGAGGGGTTGGCACATGGAGCCTACTGGCAGCTTATGGGGTGGCCCTGCTGTGCTGCAGCTCAAGGCTTCAGAGAGACAGGACAAGTGTCACAAACCACCCAGGAACAAATTCATCAGATCAGGACTGGAAGAATGCTGAGGGAAATGGAGCCACTTGGAGATTTTGCGTTCTTTCCTCCCCAAATATAATCAAACAAGAATAACTTAGTTACTTGTTTTCGTTGAAATCAAACATGCTTGTTCTCCACTTGCAAAAATAGGAAACTTCTTTTTCAAAGTGACACTCTTCATGAAAAAATACAAGCATGCAGCTGCTGCATGACTAAGGGATTAAAAACCTTAGTGATGGCTAATTTGTTGGAGGTGATATGTTTACACTCAGGAACAAGCATCATCAAAATAGCTGCTTAGATTTTGGTTTTGTTTTTTCCTTAAGGTAAAATAAACCACCAAATAATTTTGAGTAGGTCTGTGAGCGTTTCAGATGCAGTTTTTGCTCAGCTGAAATCAGGCTATGGCAACCAGAACCATAGATCCATCCTCTGTTGAATATTCCTCTCTTACACAGGAGTCTCCATCCTCACCATACACACACCAACAAATATTTTAAACTCTTTAAGGCCAAGAGGAAAGTTCGCAATATTTTCTACAGCCTGCTTAAAAAATGCCCAGATATGTGGCATTTTCTTAGCTCGTATATCACGTGGAGGGACCCTTTTAGTGAGTTTATGAGATTTAATAGGCTATTCACCCAAATGGTATTATTTAACATATTGAGTGCTCTTTGAAGTCTCTACAATAATGGTGGAAAATTCTTGTTATTACTACAATATATTATTATATTATATTAGATGATATTATATTATATATAATATATATTAGGAACATATTGCTTTTATTATTGAGCCCAGATGCATAGAAGATCACCAGAGATCCTTGAGTATGGGTACTGTGCACTGACATACATTGCTTGTCCTTATAATCTAATTAAAAAAACAATGTAAAAAATACATGGGAATAAGAATAGAAAAGGGATGAAGAAAATACTTGAAGGAATCCGTGGTGGTTGGATTAGTTATTTTCACAATTAGCTACTTGAATTAGCTACTTGACAAGCAATATAGAAGAAAGAATAAAGGGCTATCTCTGACAAGGACAGTTTTTAGTGAAGCTGCTACTCTAAGTGTATTATGATTTAAATATAAAGAGCTTCAGGTTTCAGTTAAATGGATTTTGATTCTGCTTATTTTTCTAATGCTAGATTTGTTTCATTTCCAATTAAGCCCCTTTTATTGAACCATGCAGTGTATGATAGAAATTCCAACTTTTGTTTCAAGTGCAACAGAGTTTTCTGAGAACAGCCTAGGACATAATCTAACTCGGGGGGGGGGGGGAAAGAAAAAGAAAAAAGAAAAAAAAAGAAAGCAGCACATTTGTGCTTAATGAAGAGGTTGAACACAAAATCTTACATTTTATTTAAATACTGTGAACTGGAGACACAAGTCTATTATTTCTAGATCTGGGAGAATGTCTGCTTTGCCACCAATCACCTCATCATTTTACCAATCTTTTCTCTGGCACAGTCATCAGAGGTTTGATTGCACTGCTCTGCCTCTGTTTGCTAGATGGAGTGACATATCAGCAGGGGAAAACAATAGCTGTGGGAAACCTGCCAAAAAGCCCCATTAGCATTTGGTAAAAATTAAGTTGATTACTTGGGATGAATCTGGAAGGAAACTGTACTAGAATTAGTTTTCATGGTAAACTAGTTTCAATGTTTTGGCAGGAACCAGATTCTCTGTTAAACTGAAGTTGGAAGTAGGTGCTTTTCCTCAGGCAGAGGAAAGATGAAATTGGCTACATGTAACCATGTATTTTGGAGATGTGTGTATACATAAGGGCACAGTATACATCTCCTGAAACCTCTAAGTATATGTTATATCTTTATACTGATACTGATAACCAAACATTAGTAACACGTTAGTAACAGAACAACATTAGTAACACATCTGCAATTGCAGTTGGGGTACATGAGATACTCCTTCACAGATTAATATTATATAATATTAATTGCAATAATGAATATTATATAAACATCACTGACTTTATGTTGCCTTACAAAACCCATGTGGGTTGTTAAGAGAATGACCATCAGAGTGTTCTGTTGATGGGGGAAGCAGGGAGCCCACTGAACTAAATACACATTTTTTCTGGTTCACATAATGAATTTAGGGAATCAGGGGCTGTCAGGTTTTTATGTAGAGCAGCAGAAATTTCAAATAAAATAGAAGAATTTAGCTGGAACATGCTTTCCTTTCGCGGAACGCCTAGAGCATTAGTGTGTTACCTCCTACAAACATGGTCAGAAATTTTTAGTGACTTCTACATTTCAGAGAGTTTAGTCAGCAGGTAGTGGGGACTAAGTTATAAAACTGAACTGAGAATAAAAAAGGACTCTCTTGGTCAGCTTTGTAAATGTTTCTGAGAGTATGAAGAGGCCATCGTAGAGTTAAGTCTCGGACGTGTATGTAAACCAGCGATACATATTATAAAAGTAGGATTTTTCATTCTGGTGCAGCTAATTAAAAAAACTATGTAAAGAGAAAATAAAATCCTCAAGGAGTCTTTCCATGGATGCCAAAATGCTTGGCAAAGAACTAGCCAGAGTCCACACCCCAGCTCTCAGAGAGGAGGGCTGCTTTCTGGATTCTTTAATTAAACTAACTGTTCTTGCTAATGACATAAAGGAAGACACTACATCAAAACTGGCAGTAGATGTTTAAATGTCCAGCGAGGCAGTTCAAAGAACTGCAAGGCAATCTGTTCAGCTGTCTTTGGCTACTGCTCTTTTGGCTGCTGGGAAGTCCAGCACTTCACCCGAGGCATCTGGGTTGAGTAAAGCAGCATGAACGTGCAGCCAGAGCTGACCAAAGCCCAGCAGCAAAGCCCGGTCTAGCTGCATATCTTACCCAGCCCACAATAAATCACAGGTCTGATCCTCTTGACTATTCAGAATCCAAAGAAACCATCTGGCCAACATTCACACTTTTGGCTAATAAGGACCTTGGAAGCTCTCCCGCTATTGTGTCATGAGGACGAATATGCAAGGCAGGAGGATTATATTCTCACTCTGCAGGGTGAGAATACATTTTGCAGCCTCACTCTACAAACTTTTCTTTTTAAATTTCCCATCTACTCAGGAGTTATCACCGGCACATTTGGTGTGCTCACCCCCAGTTAGCCATCTCACCACCCCTTCTGACACAAGTGTGACTGCGGGTCTTTGCTGAGTTTTTTATCTCATGCTTTCTGTAGTGTCCACTGTGACTCTGAAAATCACCCCAAACTCTCAGAGATCTCATCAAACAATGAGTTATTTTCTCAGTGGACATCCTACCTCCTTCACTTTTCCTAACCAAATGGCTCCTCCCCTCTCCCGAACCCTTTGGGTTTTTGCATTGAATTTCTTTCTTCCCTATGCCTTCTTGTCAGGATTTGAAGTTGGGAAAAGATGCAAGAACACATTCAGTATGAAACCAGATGCTTCCTTCCTTCCATCTATTTTCCACACCCCAGGCTTTCCTCAGAGGATTGCAATGAAACAAGCACTCTCAGCAGATGTCTTTGGGCCACTGCAGTGCTTCCCATGGCAGGAGAGCATGGAACACAGCACTCCATTTGCCTCTGCACAGTGACAAGAGGACACTTAAAGGAATGCTCAGAAATAGGAGCACGAGCAGGTTTACCTCTGTGGGGCTGGGCACACACCTATGTGCTTAGCTCTAAGAAGGTCTTTTTAAATGCCAGCTAAGCATGTGCTTCCTGCTTCAACATTGTGTTGAACCAAGATGGGAACACACACGTGGTTAAAATTAAACATGCATTTAGCCCTCTTTTGGAGGCAAAACCAAAATTGCTATTTTTAGGCTCTGCCTCAGGAGCTATGCCCTCTTCCCTTCCCGTGACTTCAGTATTAAAAGAACTTCCTCTGACAAAAAGTGTTTTTCTTCATCTCTGAGTGGATTGCAGAGATACTCTTTGGTAGCAGTAACTTAGCTGAGATTAAAGGGAAACCCTCAGAGGCTCTAGAAAGTTGAAGCTCCCCCACCTTGGTAGATGTGTAGCAAGAAGCTCCTTGCATCATCCTCTTCCTGGCTCTGGGCAGCCAACAACAGATAGGATACTGTAAAAACTTAGCCCAGCCATGAGGCAGTAGAAAAATTCTTTGCAGTATCCTATTTTTCCAATCTTTTTCCTACAGGTATAAAAAGACAATAAGCAGAGAGGTGCCACACCACAAATCAGAGGAGCAATGCAGGGCTGGAGCTCTGGCTGTGGCAGGGAACAGGAGAAGCAGAACTCCAGGGGCTGCAGACCACTGGGTCTTCTTCTAGGGCAACAGATAACAGGAAAAATTTCTCAAGCTTTCAGTAACAGTCCTTTCACCAGCTCCAGTGTTTCACTTTCTTCCCTGCTTTAGCAATAAATGTGTACCTATAAGAAGAGATGTGACAAAAAAGTTTTGTTCAGAGGTACATACATGCTTTTTTCATCTCTCTCTGTTGTCTGAGTTAAAAACACATCCTACCTTTCCTTCTTACTTTGCCTTTCCCTGACCTGCAAGGGCACAGAAAGAAATTCTGGTAGCACTGGTACAACTTAAAGGTCTGGAATGTTTAAGAAAACAAAGACTGAATGATTGCTGTGAGTGTCATCAATGTCTGGTGGGGAACAAGGTGTGGTGGGATGTATTGTAATATATTCAGAACATAAACCAGGAATTCTCTCTAGATCATTTTCTCTGTGATGCAGTCAAATGTGCAGTTGGATTTCATGGGCATGTCAGTGCATTCATTGCCTTTAGAAGGTCAGTGATGTCCTGGTGTCTGAAGCCTCCAAAAACTCCAATTATTTTATCTGTGTAAAGTCATGGAGAAGAAAGGAAGATTCTGAGCTTGATTTAGTGATTTTCCAAACAAGTGGTTTTGTTTGTTTCTCAGTTTTTGGTAACAGTACAATGTTGTTACAGTAATAAGACTGTAGCTTTCTCTGGTGAATGACTGGATACATGAAAAACAGATTAATTGCTTCTTGACTGTCAGTCTTCAAGGCTTACCTTGTATCTGGGTGGCATGGAAAAGCATTCTGATAAACTGTGACACCATGGCTCAGGCTGGGCAACCTGTGAAGATTAAATGCAAAACTTTAGAGTACAAGAGGTGAGGCAGGAGAGCTGCCTTTGAATCCTGCAGTACTTTTGCCAGCCTTTAATCCAGACCAATTACCAACCGAGGAAATTCTTAGAAATTAAACTTCCAAATTTTAATTTCTAAAATTAATTAATTTCAAAACTTATGCTTTATCTTCAGGACAGAAGTTTCAAATTCTTCTTGAAGTGATGGTGACAGAGACTGATATAAGTAATGCCCTTTTGCTCCTCTTCTGTATAACACTAGGCATAATTTATTTTACTGTTCTGAGTGCTTGGCATTTTTTGATCAAGCACAGATTTCAATACTTACAATACATAAGTGTATTATATCCTATGGGGCCCTACCACCTCTTTCTTCACTAACAATCTGGTTTTGTTCAGCAGATGCTCATTACATTTTTCTCTTCAACTGAACAACACTTTAAATTGACAAGTGTTCCACTCATTCTTACCCAGAAATTTCCTGCTCCTGCTTCAATGTGGTATGAATGCTTTGAGCCCCAGAGTTTGTTTTTTTCCTAGCTATAGCCAGAAATAATATATTCTATTAATATTAATGTCTATATTAATGTACTCTACCATACTCTATATTAAT
This sequence comes from Phaethornis superciliosus, assembly GCA_023637945.1. NCBI lineage: Eukaryota > Metazoa > Chordata > Aves > Apodiformes > Trochilidae > Phaethornis > Phaethornis superciliosus. The sequence goes on from JAJQWJ010000004.1 coordinate 71,918,836, forward strand.
ATCCTCCAATCAGAGGCAATACTGGCCAGGTGTACTCCTGGTTTCTTCATGTATGGATATTCTACAAACTTGTTCTGTTCAGATAGCCCCAGTTCTTTGGCTCAAGAGCAGGTCTTTGCTTTCAAACTTGGCTTTCCCACTGGATCACACTCTGCTTCATCTCCAAGCTTCTTGCATCTTGCCACATAACAAAGTCCCTGTGTATGCAGTCAGGACAAACTCTGATATGGCTTCACCTGAACCATGGAGCAAATCTGGGACATTTGCTGCTTGTCAGGTCTGTGGCTGTCCCAAATCAAACAGATGGTGAGAGCCCATAGCAACTCACAAGGCATGGAAGGATGCTCAGCACCCAGTGCTGTGGCTGTGAGCACAGGGAATGGATTCTGGACATGACTGAGAGACCCCAGTGTCCACACTTGATGGAAAACCTTTGCTTACCTGGGGGAAAGAAGTAAAAAACCCACAGGAGACACAGGTGGAAGTGTTCAGATGTTGTCAGACCGCAGAGAAGTGAAAGGCTGTAAGATTTACGTCCAGTTTCCTGAAAGGGTGTCAGCTTTCAAAAGCTGACATATCTTCATGCTGTAATAAAAAAACAAAACAACTTTCTGGTCTATTTAAGGCACGAGATGACTTGCTGAAGTTACACTTAAGTATTGCAGATAGAAATTTGAAGTTACTCATCAACGCTACCTACACATGGGAGTCAGGCCACCAGACTTCTGTTCTCTCAGATTATTTGCTTTGCTGCAGAATAAAGCCCAGCCAGAGTGATGTTTGTGCCAATATTCCTTTTTCTTTTGGGTAATCCACTGTGTGGGATGAAATCTCTATTTCTGCAAATGTTTTAAGGATTAGAAATTCAGTCAGCACTGGGTTTTAAAAGTAGCTCTTCTGAAAAAAAGAGAGAGAACACAAACAGAGCTCTAAGTCTGGTTATTGCTGAGCAGGAACCCTATGAGCAGAGGAGAATATAATCCAAGCAAATCAGTCCCAGATCACCTGGGAGTCACCTAGCAATGACTGAAATAATAGACAAAAAAAGTACTGGGTTAAATTAATCTCCACTGTATCATGCCTGTGATCAAAGCATGTGAGGTTTACATAGATATGTGTAGATATATATTTATTTGTTATTCACCTAGAATATCTTGTAATTAAAGGAGAAATTACATTCTGGACAAATCTGTCTTCCTTTCAGTCTTGGCTTGTTCAAGATTATTTAAAACACATTGTACAAAGATACTCTGATAACTTAACAACTCTGCTTTCATTGGTTTATGTCTGGATTTAAGGTCCTAAACCATTTGGGCACTTTCACAAAACTCCTTCACCCAAAATAAATAACCTTGAACAAACCACACAGTTAAAAAAAAAAAGCCTTTTTTTGAAGCTGTTTCCAAGGGACTTTAATGTTCCACATCATGTAAGACATAATAATTCAATGTCTTATTTAAAAGAAAATATTCTTGTGTGCTATCATCTATTCATTCAATTATTCAGAGTTTTGAACAATCAAGCCTAAAAAAAGAGGGCATGAATAGAATGATGTTGCAAATGCACAACTTCTCTATGTGGCCTTCATTATAATTGTCAAGAATAACATTTACATAAATGGAGAATGATTTTTTTGTTGTTTTGTTTTTAATGTTCCGAGATGACTTATTTTATCTGTGCAATGTAATCTTGGAAACAAGAGTAATTGAAAACATCAGATTCCTATCAGAATGACTATGGTATATCAGACAGAAATGCTCCTTTTGTACCTTTTATATTGTTGCAAAAGGAAACACTGAAATAATTGTCCACATAATTGTTTCTTTTTCTGTTATTGAATTCCAAGAATATTAACAACGGAAAGGAAGGGCTGGTGCTTTGCTTCCTCTGTATATGTTCCCAGATGATGAATATTGACAAAACTGTTAATCAAAAGAGACTCCATTTAGCCAGGGGCCCAAGAGGCTGGAGGGTCTGCAGGGCATTACTGCCTGGGACTCCTGCCTGGAGGAAAGCTTGCAGGGTTCCTGCCTTCATGGGGAAAGAGCCTGTGCACATCCACCTTCAGCAGTGCACCTTGAGGAGAAAAAGGAGAAGATCCAGAACATCTGACTTTTTCTTTTAATTATTTTTTTTTTTTAATGTCATGTTGTTTAACGGTGTGTCTTTTGGCAGATGAGGGAGGAAGTAATTCAAGGCTCAAAATGCTCATTTCTGCACAATTCCCAAGGAGAATTATTTTATATATTTTGCATAGCACAAATAGAGATAACAGTGCTGAAGATACTGAATGATAGATCCTGGAAGGCTCATCTCATTTCACCTTAAATTGCAAAACAAGTTATACATGAAGGAGGGTGCACCATCCACATTTTTACTAAGGGTCTGAATTCCAGCTTTGGGGCATGCATCCATGTGAGAAGGGATGGGGAGATGCAAAGTTGGGATGCACATCCTGGGGGGTGCTCCTCGGTGCAGGGCCACTGCTTGAGGATGGCAAAGAAGAGGAACCCAGCATCCCAAACAAAGCCCTGTTCCCATGGAGATTCCTAGATTTTTAGCAGTGCCAGTGTAGAAAGATCAGAGAAGGTAGCAGCAGCCTTTGCTCCCTACAGACTTTCTATAATAAATGGAGATATAAAGGAATGCAGGATGCTTATAGCATCTAGGAAGGGGCAGTAAGGGAATGATTGATGCCTGAATCCTTAACACTGAGAGCCTGGAAGCTGCTGAGCTGGGAACAGCAGACCTCAGAATTATGTTATGCTTCTGGCAAAGGAGATGGCATCATCTTTTTGGTCAGTATCATCTCAGAAATTATTTCTCTTATTATCTATATATCTTATCTAAACTAACCTGGTCTAATCTCAGTCCAGATGATGGCACTGATTTAGTGCTGCCCAAGCAATGAAAAGATAAGCTTCTCTAACCCCGTGAGCACGTGGGTTGCTCTCCTTTGAAGCCAGCCCTGTTACTGGTTTCCAGCCTCTTGTGTGGGCACAGGCAGGCAGAATCTCCTTTGCCAAGAAACAGTCAGTCTAGTACCTTCTGCTTTATATTTACAAAAATATTTTTTTCATCCACTCTCTGCTGAAGTTTGGAGGTGTAGCATCTAACAGTGACAACTGATGGGATGTGGCTCATCTGAAGACATACCCTGCTCCAGAAGAGCCACTCAGTTATGGATTACCTTTCAAATGCAATTTATCAACCCCACACCATTCAACAAGTGCTCAAGAACAGTGAAGGAGAACAAGATCTTTGTGCAAGCCAACTCACACACCATGACATTCCTGTCCTGAGGGAGCAGAGGTGTAGCAGGGTTAGTGGATAGGCTCCTGCTGAACCTTGAGATCTGAATTCCCCAGCTCTGTTGTTACTTTAATTCAAGAGCTGTAAGGGCAGCTGGTTTGTATTCCACTGTGCAATTGCTGCACAGACCTAGGAACAGCTTAACTTCCATCCTCAGGAGTTTGGAAAGGAAACAGTAAGACAAAGAGCAGACAACCCATCTCAGCATGACTTTTCCAGCATCAGACCTCTGATGGGCTTGGATCCCAATGAAGTGCTTCTTATCACTGCAGGAAAGATTTACTCCTGACTCAGCTCTCTAAATTTAGGCTGTCTGCACTCGAGATGTTTGCATGGGAGGTACGTGGCTCTGCTCACCCTGGAGCAGCCACCTTTGCTTGGTGTCTGACACCCAGGTACCACCACACCCCCTAAAGGTGTCCTTAAATGCCCAGTGACAGTGTGTGGCAGGTCTGGGAACAGGTGAATGAGAAGGTGGCTGAGAGGTGGCTTTGGAGCTGCAACCTGACCCCAGGCAGGTTTTCTCAGGTTGAAAATAAGGCAGTGAAATTGGAAAAGACATCCAAGACATCTCAGCAAAAACCACAGAGTGGAGCAGTACCTGGGAAGAAGGGAGAAGGCAGGAGAGCACGAGATGGTACTAAGGCAGCAGATTGGGAAGAAATGCTGCTTACAAATGGTATCAAATCAAGCCCAAGCACATTACTGCTGTGTTGGTTGAATTTTCTTGTCTGGCTAAGGTCTAGGGGTTGGCTTGTGTATTTTGGTAACACTGCTGTAATTCAGCCACCAACAGGATCCAGCAGGCTTCCAGAGAGGGTAAAAGGATGGACAGGGGTTAAGCTCTGGCATGCCTTAGGTCAGAGCTCTGCTCCCTTGCTAATATCTGCTGTGGGCTGGGGTAGGTAACTGAGTTTCAGCACATCCTGACACTCACAGGGGGATGGAGGTATTTGTCTGCAGTAACAGGGAGCATTAGGATTTAAACAGAAATATCCAGCTGCTAAGATAACATAAGCACCCAGGAGAGGGAGGATAACCTGATTAGAGCAAATTGTGTAGGAGCTGCAGGTGCCCAGCTCCTCTCTGGACTCACCTCTCTGCTTGGAGGCTGGAATTAAGACTTTCATGTGCTTAAAGTTTGCATCTTGTAATGCAATTTGCAGCAAGAAAGAGATGGAACACCCTGTGACGTTGTTTCTGCACAAACCAGTAGCCAGCCCTCTGTGGGCTAATATTGCATTGCAGGGTGGCAGTTAAATCCAATGTAAATGTTATTCTAAGCATTGTTTGCTTAAAAGAATGAAGGCATTTGTGGTAAAAATGAGATCAAATTCTTTTTCTTGCCCATGACTGGAAAAATTTGTTGATGAGGCAAGGGTTAGGGGGAAGACATAAAAAAAGACTGTCACAAAGAGACAGTGAACTAGGGTTGGGATTTTGTAGAATATTTTGGGTTTGATAAAATGTCAAATTTTAAACTAAACTACGTGGTATCATCTCTTTAATATGGTAGAGTCACAGTAATGCTTCAGGTTTAGGAATTTTTAAAAAACAAATATTGCCTCATTCTCTTTTAAAATTAAGCTAGGCAAAGTTTTGGATGTGCTTGCAGAGCTCTGCATTGATAGCTTATGTGATATGGCTAATGTGGCTTTCTGGAATCTTAAAACAGAGCCATCATATTTTAGGTTGAAACCTGTTCTAAGTTTTTGCAAGAAATAAGGCTATGATATGCCATTTTTTACAAATACAATCAGCACCACACAAGGGGCTGAACGTTCTCATGCTTGGAAGCAATAATTATGAGAGGAAGGATAAAAGCCAACTAAGTTGCATTGTGTGAGCTGGGGGCAGGGGAACAGCTTGTCCCCACCACTTGGGCTGATTCTGGTTGCTGCAAGCCAAGTTTAAATTTGGGACAGGTGAGGTCCTTAAGAAAAAAACCAGTTCTGTTGATCCACCAGAAACAAATCCATTAGTAAAGCTGAGGGCAAGAGCAAGGACCCTGTGCTGTATGGCAAAGCAGGCAAGCACACAGCAGCAGAGGAACCTGCATCAGAAAACCCCTGCCTGGAGAAGCTGTGCCTCAAGTTCTGAGATGTGTTTTGTGTTGGTTAAAAGCTCTTGGATGGTAGCAGAACCAGTCGGATCAAGATGCTGGGTGTTTTTGTGTGTAATCTGAAAAGTAAAACGCCCTTCACTTTTCTCCCATAGCTCCAAGAAGCTTTGATCTGTTCCCCAGTGCCTCCCAGTCCTTATGGGACCAAACCCAGGAGCTGGAGGCTGGGGGCAAGTAGATTTAGGAACTTGTATCATTAATAATACCTGGACTTGGAAATCGTAGTAAACTTGGAGGGTGATAGCTCCAGGGAGGTCTTGTTAGGCCACAGATCCTCTTTGCCAGCTGGCAGCTGCTGCTTCTCACCCCAGCACCTTTCTGGCAGGAAATAAATCTTCTGCAGACTCAGTTTTGGCCAGGTCTGGCCACTCACCTCTGTCTGCCCTTGATGACTTTCACCTGAATACTGGAAATGGCAGAATGGGACCTGACAAGGTTTTCTGGCAATTTCCTCTGTGCATTTCTGCACCCTCTCAGCACCACCTTCTGCAGATGAGACCCTGAGACAGGCACTGACAGAAAATCTCCTTCTGCCTTGAGCACCTCCAGAAGTTGTGAACATTGCCAACTCAGAACCTCCTGGCTGTGGCGTGTGTATCATTCCCAGCGCAATGTTCTCACGCTGCTTAATATGCACCAAATGCAAACAAATATCTTAAAATTGGTTTAGAAGGAGTAATGGAAATGTATGAAGTTATCCCTAAAATATAATAACCTCCTGTTCCGCAGCAGGAACTCTAGGGCCTTGTTCAGATACATTGATTGTGTTGTCTGTAAAACCAGAGAGGGAGCTTAAAAGGTTGAAAAGAAATGAGGGATTAGGAAAAAAAAGCACTAGAGGGAGGAAGCACAAAGCAAAACTGCATCTGGCTAGCGTAAATGAATAGGTTCTTGCATATTAAATGTTCTCATTGTTGTTGTTAATACTGAGTCACGAGTGAAATATTTTAAATAAAAGCAACGATGCCCTGCTGGATCATTTCAACAACTGTTTAACCTCATGGCAAATATTTAATACCTCCTCCTCACCCAGGACTTTACTAGCGAGCCTTTGGGCTGGGTGGGGATTGAGGGAGGCACAGCTGGTGTGCACATTTCCTATGGATCCTCCCAGCCCAGCTCTCTGTGCAGGCTCCTCCGTGACCCTTTCCTGAGTTCAGCCTCAGCCCAGGGATGAGGATACAGAGTGCTACCTTTTGAGCCAGGGGGAGCTCCAGGGATTTCTTTCCCCCAGCTCAGCTCAGCTGCTCAGAAGGGGCAGAGCAATGCCAGCTCTCAGGGCAGCTCTGCCCTTGGGGAGGGTGCAAAGAGGCTCCTGGGTTGTGACTTTCCAGGGCTAGGCTGCAGGCAGAGAGGAGAGAGCTGCTATTCCCAAGAGGAGCCAGCAGCAGAAGCTGAGATGCCTCCAGCTGGCAATTGAAGGCACCCAAAGCTGGTTCTTGCTCGCAGTCACCCCCCACGAGAAAGCATCTCCCTGCTGAGTACACAAAGATCCTGCAAATCCCAGGGGATGCCTGCCATCAGATGAGGTCCTTCCCAGAATGTTACAGCTTTGGCACCCAGCACTGGAGACAGCCTGGAATGTCAGATGCCTCAAACTTTGGAGCTGGGGTTTGAAGTCTGTTTGTCTCAGAGTAACGGGAGCAGGGAGGGTGAGGAGGAGCAGCACCCACATCTCCCACTGACCTCAGGGAAAGCTTTGGAGCTCCCCAGGAGCAGGGGAGGAGGGTTCTCTCAGAAATACTCCTCATGTTTTAAGGTTGCACTTGGAACTGTGCTCTAGAAATTAAAACACCATCATTGACGTTATTCTTCTGTTTTTTTCAGTAAATATACAAAATTCCTGCCCTGGTTATCCTAGCAGTCTTACCTGTTTAAATTGTGCCAGATCTCGGGCTGCTCCGCGAGCTATTCCAGCCCTGGTCACACAATGGAACTACCCCAGTTTACACCAACATCCCGAGCCCTGGCATGCTGGCTTCACTGGGAACGCTTTGCATTGCCATCAGGATAAGAGAGCAGGCTGAAGCCGTGCTTGTTCCTGGCAGCCCAGCTATGCTCCAAGTGGAAACAAGAAGCAATCCTGCTTTTCATTTCATGGCCAGGAAGCATCAGAAATGTGCAGGGTCAGGGGAGGAAAAGGAGGCTAAGGAGAGAAGCATACTGTCTCAAGTAAAGATGTATTTCTTGCATGAATAACTCCCTAACAATCTGCTGAAGGAGTGATTTTGTATCAGCCTGAAACCCCAAACCAGCATCATTTTAATTTGCCAAGCACCTGTGAAAGAATGCAGCTGCAAGACCCTGGGAAAACAATGGGAACTGTGACAGTTCATTAATATAAACCAGCAACTAGATTTATTTGGAAAAGTCATTGATACAGAATTACACTGGAGGACACAGTGGCATTCCTGAAGTGTGCCAGCAAGCAGCTAAATAAGATTATAGATGTGTGTACATCAGTTGAACTCGAATGGTTATTTGGTAACTGGTACAATTTATTGTGGATGTCAAAGAGCAAAATAAACATGTAAGGAGGGATGATTGCTTCAGCATTTCCTTGGTTGTTTGGGGTTTTATTTGTTACTCTTTCTCTTTTCTTGTTTGCATTTCGGTTTGGTTTTGTTGGAGATTTTTGGTTTTGTTTACGTCTCGTCGTTTGCTTTGGCTATTTTTTTTTTTTCTGGCGAAGCAAGAGTTTGGGAAGTGCAAGCACTATTTCAAATTGTGCTGTGCACAGATGGGAGCGAGGGAACATCACCACGAGCAAATTGCTCTGGGATCCATTTTGATCTAAAAGGGAATGTCTCTCTTCCAGGTGGAACATCCTGGTTTCCATCAGGAAGGTGCTCAGGCAGCGGGGGAAGATAATGTGTGGAAAGATCTAGCCTGTGGAAAAAAAGAATTGTTCTGAACTGAGCTGCCAAGGTTGTTAGCTGCTCCTGGTGTTTTGCCCTTAAAAAGTTTGCTGCTTTTAATGAGTTTAAGGTATATCTCTAGCGTGTAGGGTGATTAAGAGTTTCTGTCACTGAAAACAGCAGTTACAAATTACTGGGTGGGCAATGATGTTCTGGGCAAATCCAAAACAATTTGCTTTGCATAGATTAGCAGCTACTAAAGAGATACCATACTATGGACATTCATCTGTTAAAGATTTCCATGGGGTCGAGGGTGCAATGTCAAGAGAGATGCTTTGCTGCCCATCTCTCTGGAAACAGGAAAATGTATCGAGAGAATAACAGTAAAATGGCATTCAGCTTTCAGATATTTATATTTTTGGGGAGGTCTCTGTGACTGGGACAAAGCAAATAAGCAACTGAACACATTCGGTCTAACTTGCTCAGTTTCTCTTCTGTTTTGTTTTGTTTTGTTTTTTTTTGCTTTCCTGCTTTCTCCCCTGCTCCCCTCTCTCTCCCTCTCTTATTTTTAAAACCTTGTTTTCTGATTTCCAGATGCAACTGCAATTTAAGGTAGAAATAAAACAAGGCAGTTAAATTGTCGAAGCCCATAATGTCTCCGCATAACCCCTAAGAAAAAGGGTGCATCATCCAACTGTATTTACTGCTTATGGGTCCCTGTTGCTGTACTATGTGTAAATACCAGAGTAGCTCAGCTTATAAAATTTTTAAGCAGAGCATACGTGACAGAAGCTCAGCGGTGTCTGTGGAGCCACTGGAAAAGCTCGTGGCATTGGTCAAAGCCAGCTCATTTTTTAAAGATGTACAGCATATTGGTTCTGAAAACATCTCCTCTCACCTAAAGCTCCTGCACAGAACAGCATTTTTAGCTCCATTATTCCCATCAGCCTTCCCCTCCTCAAAGGATTATTCCCCTAGGAACATGCCCTCTCAGCCACCATTTACCTTCAGACCTCCCTCTCACAGCAGTGGGGATTTTGGGACTCTCCACACCTTCCATCCATGGGGAGCAGTCCATCTATGGAAGCAGTTGCTGTTGTTCTCCTCCCCAAATCTTCACCTACATCAAAACTGCTGCTCCTCTTACCATAAAGTTACTCCTACCAGTCCATGGGAAGCCCTGTTGTTCATCCTTGTGCTGCAGACAGCTCTCTGCCAGTGTAATACACCTGGGAGGTTTTTGTTTAGTTGGAGGGTGTATGATGTTGCAATCAGAAATGCTTCTTAAGTGCACGGGATGGAAATCAGAAATAATTCTGGTATGTCTGTGGTGGCAGTAAACTGAGTAGCCAGGGTGTCTGTAGGGTGGTACAACAACTGTTAGGGCAGTGAGGTGTAGACAACTGACCTTTTCTCAGGAATTTCACTGGGATATCTGCATTATTTTGTTTTGTTAAACCCTAAATTTTGGTGGGCTTGTATTCCTCCTCTCGAGGAATGGCTTTGCAATGCTTATCCTTAAGTAGGAGGCAGTGAAGGCAAATTATCTTAAATCAAGCAAGGGTTATTTAATTTAGAAAATAGGAAATAGAGAGAAAATCAAACTAAATGAAATGAAAATGGAATAATTCATATCTAATCTAAGGTCTTTCTCAACAGAATGATTCTTCTAGTTATGCTCTAAGAGTTGAGCAGCTTTTTACAGGTTATACATTATAACATATTACAAGTTAGGGGTCATCTGTCCCAGACCAACATCTTTAAGTCCTGCACTCACAAAGTCTTAAGAAAATGGGGCTGCTCACATCCAGTTCTGCAAGATGTTTGCTTTCATTGTCGTGCTGCCAGCTGAGCCACTCTTGCCTCAGTTCCCCTTGCTGCTTTGCATCTTGCTCTACACTCACTTATCTGTGTTTTTGCCTAATCACATGGATGCCAGATAGTGCCAGGTTAGACTTCCCTAACATATATAGACAATATATTTCTGAATCTATTCACCCTTTAATTATCTTAGGCTGCCTTTTTATTAATATGCAATACACCACTGTACCCCATATTAATGAAGCTTATTATAGGATCCTGATAGAAAGCTTTCCAACTTCCTTCCAATTAGCATCCTCTGAATATGGGGAGGTGTTTGGCAATTGCACCTAACCTTTTTTTTTTTTTTTTTTTTTTTTTTTTCCCAGGCAACTTCACATAAGATGTCCTTGTCAGATTAAAAACTCCTCAAATGCTGATTACCCTCTCCGGTTGGTTTCTTCATTGTTTTCCAAGAGGAGCAGTTGCTTTTGTATGTTTTGTTTAGGTTACAGCTTTAAAGTATCCTCTTGGTTTAACACTTGCCATTGTATGTGAGACAAGTTAGTTTTAGGTTGTTTTAGTTTTAGGCAACCAATGGAGGTTGCCCTGTGCCTCTCGGGGAAGGAGAATTGGGCAGCAGGCAGGATTTTGTAGCCACACAGAGAACAAATCCGAATGGATAATTATTTCTTCCCCTCAAACTTCATGCCTTAAATTTAAAGTGGGAGAAGAGATGTGATTTTTAATGGTCGGACATTATTAGTAATCCAGGTGAGACTTTTGGGAGCTGTAAGCATCTCCAAGTGAGTTGTAATAAACCTGGAGGCTTAGGGGTTATATCATTTGAGCTTCTTGTAAGGATTCTCATACTTCCCAGAGGGGGGAAGGAACCTGCCTGCAAAACTAGAAACCAAAGGTATTGAGAAAACCTTGATGATTTCCTCCCTTCTCGAAATGGACTAAATGCAGCTCTGAGAGACTGCTGGAGAAAATGGCCTGGAAGCTGAGGCAGCAAATGAGAGTTTGAAAAGCTGGTTTGCAGGGAGAGGCAACCTGCCACCCTGCCCGATGAGTCCTGGCACGTTTGGGTTCCACACCAAAGGGGAACATTTACATCCCTGCAGCTGCAGCCTTTCACCTGCTGCTGAGCTGCTTTCTGTCTGCACTTCCCAAGCCTTGCCTGGTTGTTAGAGCAGCAAATGGAGGAAAGTCATCACCCTGACACCAGCCTGTGGGAGCTGGGAGCTTGGGAGCATCCTCCCCAGACCAGGAGTGCTTGTGTGTTTACCACAAGTGTGTAACAAAATGTTACAGCACAGCATCCTAGGTAAACGCTTGCTTTTTTGTAGCAACCCTCTGCAAATTGCACAAGAGGTTTGTGTGGGACCTACCCTGCATTAATATCATCAGTGCTGAATCCTTTACTCACACCATCTAACCCCTAAACAACCAGGGATGAGGGATCCAGGGACAAGAGATGACCCTGGGAGAAAAGATGACCCTGGGACACCCAGGAGAGAGTGCTGGCTTGCTTTGGTGCTGGTTTTGCAGGTGGCAGTCTGAATTTAATATCTAAACAGCCCAGAGGTCCTCCCAGGTGCTCCACACCAAGGAGGAAATCTGGGATAGATCCTGGAATCCTGGGTGTTCTCCTGGGTGCAGTGGGTGCCCTGGCCTTGGAACTTCTCCCATGTGGAGCACCTCGGTGCAGTACCAACCCCAGCAAATTGGATGGCACACCCTGGACACCTTGCACATCAGCCTCACTAATTTGCTGCCATGTCCTCTTCCATGGAGAGCCCCTCCACAAGCTTCGTGGGCTGAAGCACAACAGGAAAATGTATTGAGTAACATCATGAGCTATTGCCTAGGATCATTCAGCCAGCTCCACAAAGTCCTCCACACAGGAACCATGATTAAGTCCTTGGTGGTGTGTGCAGCCCCATTAAGCAGCATCACTGCTCACCATCAAGGAAGAGATTTGCCACCCAAGGTCTCCAAATCACCTCCCCTGTTGGGCCACTCCCTTGCACAAGGATTGCATTGCAAGCACCTCCTGAATGGGGCTTCTGGATGGAAAGGCCACCTAAGGGTGGCCAGGAGTCAGAGGAGCTCCCTTTGGTCCCCAGAGGGACTTTGTCCCTCTAATCCAGGCTTAGCAGCTGTAGCTGGGGGAAGCTGGAGCTGTAGAGTTATTTCAGCCTCTGCATTCTCAGCTGCAGCTTCTGTTGGAGCTTCACTTCCAGCCCTGCTTAGGCTGATCCCTGTTGAAACACTTCCCTCCTGTCTGGGATGAAAGCTCAGCAGCATGAAACAAACTGATTTTGTTGCTGCCCTTGTAATAACTTAAACTTCTGCATGCACTGTGGTGGTCTTGAAGAACTGATGGGTGTCTGTAGTGGCAAGGCTGGCTAGGATTGTCTGCAGGACAGAGGGTGAGCCCTGATGGTGTGAAACCCTTGGTTTCCTTGGCATTCCATAGAGCTTAAATCAGTGGAGAATCTGACTTGGGATGCATGGCTCATCTACCTCCCTGAGTGAAAAAAATATTAGATAAATAAATTATAACAATATGTTCCTTTAGGATTATTCTGCGTCCAATTCCAGGATTCTTACCAAGAAGTAATAATCAGTGCAGTGGCATCTCCATACTCGTTTGTTTTGTCCTTACTTTCCTACAGAAATAAACTCAGCCTTGGTCACACAGAGCTTGCCACAGGTGGCTTTGCTTCTGCAAAGACCAGCAGGCTCCCGAGCTCAGGAGTGATTCCAGGCAGTGTTGGCTGGAGCTGGTCAGGATCCAGGGACAAGAGATGACCCTGGGAGAAAAGATGACCCTGGGACACCCAGGAGAGAGTGCTGGCTTGCTTTGGTGCTGGTTTTGCAGGTGGCAGTCTGAATTTAATATCTAAAGTCTAAGAATTTAATATCTAATAGAAGTATTGTATAAAAATAAGGAAGAAATTAATATGTGACCAGAAAGGATACTTCTGAAAGCTTGAGGCAGGTTGGTTTTAGTAAGCCCTCAAACCTATTTTAGTGACAACAATAAGTCATTACCAATAAGGTTCTTAGCAGATACCTGAACACTTTTAGGCACTTCATTAAAAACATTTCATCATGTTATTTACATGCTATGCACAAATTCTACGAGTGAGCAAAAGCAGGGTGGAGAAGGAAGAAGCTGTTCTCCACCTTTGGGTTCCTCTCCGGAGTGGTTCTCCTGAATGCCAGGGAGCTGAGGAAGGCCAGCTGAGACAGATTGCCTGCACTCCCTGAACGTGGCACCTAAGTGCCTGGTAGAGTGCAGAATTTTTACCATCAACCCCCAAGTTCTTGGCTAGGAGATGGAGGAAACATTCATTTGTGGGCTGGTGCTGTGGTGCTAGACCCAGCTTTGTCTGCAGCCAAGAATTCTGGTGTTTCACACAGTCCTGAGGCTCAGAACTTTTGAATCCTGTTTTCAGCCCAGTGATGCTCAAGTTGCTCTTGGCCCTGCTGCTGAGATGAGGCCATTGCTGGCTGGAGGTACCTGACCCGAGTTCAGGCACATGCTGTGGGTGCTGGGGTGGGTGGGTGGGGGTCCCGTGTGCCTGGAGCAGGGGTGGGCTCCTCTCCTGGCTCTGGGCACACAGCACCTCCCTTACCAGCTCAGCGCCCCCGGGCCAAGGCTCTGTACCCCCCGGGCTGTGCTCCCATTCCCATTATCTCCCAGGAGAAAGGTTGTGTTCCCCCTGCCTCAGCTCCCAGAGTTATTCCTTTGCCTCTTAGACACTAACACTGAGAGCCTTTCAAGGTTAGCAACACAATTTGGGAACTGTTGGGAAGCCTTCGCTCCCCTCTCCAAATTAATAAGACTTGGTATCAGCAGGTCACATCTTGCAACCGATCAGGAGTAGCTGCTTTGCTGTTGGCTTTGCCAGAAGTAGGGCTGGGGCTGTACTTGCTATTTAAAATCAACAGAACTATATATTAAATTAGACTTCCACTGCCGGGGAATGTTGCGGGAAAGTAAAACCGACACCGTTAAATTACAGATAAAGGGGGAGAGTCCAAAATTTCCAAAATGTTCTCTTTTTCTTTTTTAACGACTGTCATTATATTTTGATGTGTTTAATAATACAGCAGAGGTTAAATGAAACATGAAAAAGGGATGTACATTAAAATTGAGATAACTCTTCCTTCAGTGAAGTGGAACCCAGCAGATGTAGCTGCACACTGTAATTGCTGCCTGTTTCCTGTCAGTCTGATTAAGTTGCATTGTCCCTGCTCCAAGTGTAGGAATCAGTGGCTTCCCATAGGGCACAGCATGGGACAACTGACTTCTGCAGGCAAACGACTCCACGCACCTCCTGCTTGTCCTGGTAATGCTATAGACAGACAATATACATTGATGACTTATAAAATCAATAGGCTGTGGCGTGCAGGGGAGACGCAGCGGCTTCCATCCTAGCAGTGCTGCAGCCGAGGGCCAAGGGTTTTTTTGGGGGGGGGAGAGTTAAATTCCCCAGTTCCAGAGGGCAAATCACCCCGGTGCCCGGCTGCTCCCAGGTGTCCCTGTATCCGTGTGGTTGCTCTGGAGCTGGTGTGCACCTTCCAGTGCTGGTCTTTTTCTCGTTTCCAAACACGGCGTCGTTCATTCTGTTTGCAGTTATTCATGTTTTCCTTTCTGTAATAAATCCCTGCTTACAGGATTAAACTGCTAATGGTAAAATCCAGTACCTATCTGGGGACTGCGCAGCCAGATTCCCAGCTGCTGGAAATTGCAGTAGATCCACTGAAGCCAGTGGGGTTACTCTGATTTACAACAGCTGTTGGACTTGCCCGAGAGGTCCAGAAAGTGATATTTTGTTTTTATTCCATTCAGAAAGAATGTGATGTGCCTCATTCAGCAGTGCATTGCCCTACTTTGTTTGCCCAGGAGTGGTTCTGCTGCTCTCGGTGACATTACACGAGTGCAAAGCTTTGGGAGTCTGGAGCTGAGGCAGGGCTGGTGCTTGGACTTATTAACTGGTTTTTACAAGTGGCCTCCAACCACTTACAGCTCAACTGCATACACAGAGGTGTATTTGTACGTCTGTATTTAACTGTCGGAGCAAAACTGTGCTTCAGCACAGGAGGGAAGCCAGGCTGTGCTTACAGAGTGCCCAGAAAAGGCAAGGAGGTGACACCCAGCAGAGCAGAGCAGTACCCACTCCTTAGGTACTCCTAATCATGGTGTCTGAACTCCATTTTAGATGTTCTGGCTCGTAGAGAGAGGAGTTTGGGCTTCAGGGGGAAGGGGACCCCATGAAGCAGCCAGCAGGTAGGGACAGGGACTAGGAAACCCCCAGGTGCCAGCAGCAGTGTGTCCCAAACACCCAAACATCGGGGTGGGATGGTGCTGCTGTGGCAGCAAAAATCAGCAGCCCAGAGGGTTGGTGAGCTTGGTTACCTTCCCGGTTAACAATAAGTGGGTGGGAGGGCTGTGGGTTAGGATTTGGGGTTCAGGCATCTCTCCTGTTCAAAGTCCTGTGTTGGCTCTTTAAGCTCGAGTTGGATCTGGGACCTTGCTTTCTAAAAATGGAAATTAATATTAGAAGTCATTCCTTAACACATGTTTATTTTCCAATTTATAGAATGTACCTATTACACTCTCCAGACACATGTGCTTGATTATAATGATTATCATATGTATTTCTAAGACACTCATCACCATAATATCAAATGTCATTATAGAAATTATGAAAGAGCATCAGCATTTCTTCCAAGGAAGAAGCCAGTTTCCTCTTTTCCCACCACATTAGTGAAATCACAGAAATTAAGCTGACTTTATGCCACTTTTATTTCAGCTCAAGACAAAACAACCAAATCCCCTGTGAAATCTGCAATGTGCACCTGAAGCCAAACCCCCTGCAAAACTCTGTGTAAAAAAAGGCTGAGCAGCACACTCCCAACTCCAGGCTTCCTCCCAGCTTGCTCCAGCCAGTGTGTGCACCCACAGCTCAGCACACTGCTTTCCAGGAGGATGCTGGAGGATCAGGAAAGCACAAGGAGAAGGAATTCCTGAGCTCAGCTCTCAGGGTGAGAGACCCTGCCTTGAATCCTGGTTGCTGGTCCCAGGGGTCTTTCTTTTTCTAATATAAAAACTTCTCAGTGAGAATTATAAAGAACTTCAGCAGCAAAACCCAGCTGGGACACTTCATGTAGGTCAGGAAGAAAGTAAGGTGCCAGTGTGTTTTCTTACCTGCTGCTGGAGGCATCTTTCTGGAGGTGGAAGATGGTTCAGGTTTTGGGGTGGGTTTTTTTTTTTATATATCATTATTTATTGATTTTATTTAAACTACAGCAAATAGGGAAAGAGCTGTAAATGAGATGGACATCTCCCTGTTCCAGGAGACCTGGCTGGTGGGTCTGGAAGCCACATGCAGCATTTCAAGCCTGTGTGTGTCTGGGAGGAGGCAGAGAGGGCTGCTCCAGGGCAGAGGCTGAGCAGGAAGCCTGAGGTGGGCAGGACACAGCCCCAGCCCCGGGTGGGACAGTGCTGGGGACAGGGTGACCCATGGAGGCCCATAAGTGCCCTTGGTGCCCTGAGAGGGATGCCATGGGTATTCTGCAATATTGCCTGCTTTTGTCCTTAATGCATGAAAAAATGCACTGCGTATTTTATTCTTTATGAGCGGCGTCACCTGCCCGTATCTCAAGGTTTGCAACCCATCTTCCTGCAGTTTGTAAGGATTTAAGGCTTTGGCACTAAAGAAAAGAGACCCTTGAAATTCAGACTTACTCATCAAGACCCCAAGATGTGGGGGTGAAGCAGCAGGGAGTGTGGAGGCTGTATTTGGATTGCTGACTTAGACTAAAACCATTTTCTTTTCTCCCTTTCTTTTTCCTTCGCCCCATTTATGCGATTATTTTTTTTGTGCTTCGTATGCTCAAAAATCCCTGGGAAAAAAAACATAAATAATCTTTTTTAATTTTTGCTTTGCAAGTCACTTTGTAAAGAACCACTTTGGTGTCTTTAGAGAGCTTTAAACCCACCTGTTTCCTCTGCAAAGCACAGATGAGGAAACAGGCGCCAGCGGCCAGCTCGGCGTAGACCTTCGGATTCAGGAACTTTAAGTGAAACCAAATATGTGGGCCCCACATCTGGGAAGGGTTTTGGTTTTGTTTTGTTTTGTTTTGTTTTGTTTTTTAAGGAGGATTTTCACTCTCAAAGCAAAATATTTCTTTTGCTGGTAGAAAGATAGAAGGGACCCTGGGAAGCTCCTCTGGCTCTGGCAGGGGCTGCAGCAGGGCTCTGCCTCCCTGCACCCAACACCACTCGGGGGAAGGAGTTTCCTTGGAAAAAAAAGGAGCAAAACCAGGAGGCAAGGGACCTGCTGAGGCTCCAGATCACCTCCTGCACCCTCCCATCTCCCCCTGCTCCTGGGGACACCTGAACGCTCCTAAGGTCACCTGGAGAATCTGGTTGTACTCAGGGTGCTATCTGGCTCAGGCAGGAACTCTTATAGGGCTTGAAACCACATCGATCTTCATTATTTTACACCCTCGTGTCTGTATGATTGATTCCTGCTAAATTTTGGGTTAATTGCTCAGAAGGTCTGCGGGACTGCCATTTGGAGAGAGCCAAATGGGATCTCTGAGCTCCCCCTGCTGCCGGCACCCAGCACCCTGCCACCCGCTCGCCTGGGCCAAAAAAAAAAAAAAACAAAAAAAAAACACCAAAAAAACCCCAGAATCAAAATAATGAGCTCTTTGCTAGCTGGAGGAGACCCAGGGTGGGTTTAGCTAAAACTCTCTGCTTTCTGGTAGGGCATCAGGGAGCAGGAGCTGGGGCCAGGGGCAATGGCAAAGCTGCAGTGCTGAGGGTGCAGGCTCTCAATCCAGCTCCAGCAAGGAGGGAACTGGCTCCCCGGTGCCTACCTGCTTCATCTCCCTGGGACAGAGCTCCCCTGGAGGCAGCTGGAGCAGGAGGAGCTCTCCCACCACCCAGCAAAGACAAAGAGCTCCTTCAGCTGGGTTTCAGTCAGGTTCCTCCTGCTGCAGTTCTGCCAGCAGGCAAACAAGTGCTTCCATTGCATTCAGCTGCTGCAAGGCAAGACAGCAACGTGGAGAACTTTGGCTTCCCTGCTCCAACCTAGAGGAGGTGGTAGCCTTCTAATGTGGGGCTTTAGGGACCCAAATCCCCCTTATGAGGGAGTCTCTAAAACCCAGAGCAAGGAGACTCTCAGGAGACTCCCACCCTTTTTTTTTTTTTTTTTTTCTTTTTGTCCTGTACATTTGCAGCATTTGGAACTTTTCTGGATGGCCAAGGTCATCCAAGGTTGTTTATGTGATCTTTGATGCAGGCAGCACCCTGACAAAGCTCCTGGCCAGGTCAGACCAAGTGCTGACCCACCTAATGCACCCAGGATGCTGGCTGCTGCAACTTTTATTTTATATGCTCGTTTCCCTAGGTCAGAGGAGGAAAAATGATGTATTTCCCAGGCAGAATCTGAGGTTTCCAGTTCTCCATCCTCTGCATTAAACCGTGTTTGTTTTTATTTTAATCCTGTGCATGCTGGAAAGTGATAGTTGCTGTTATTATTTTGAACTAGTATTGTGTTTTCCAGAACAGATGTGCTTGAGCTATCTGGCAAGTGTTTTGTGGCTCTTTATTTTTGTTCTGTTTCATAGTTTAACTTTAGTTAAAACATCTGGATGTTTTAGCTGAGGATGGGCTCTGCTTTTAATGCAAGAAATCCTAGTAAGAAAAATGCTAAAATAATTTCAACTATTTTAAAGTTTATAATAAGTTATAGAAGGTTTAATTTGAAATGTGAGTCCTATTAACCTATGACTAAACGTAGCCTCCAGAAATTCACACGTGTGTGATTTAACAGGTAGTTTATTTTTCTTTTTATTGTTTACTCAGGCCCTGGTCCAGGGCAAGGTATATGAGCACTTGACTTACTGCAAGCAGTGAAAGGTTTCATTAATTCTTCGGGAGGGAATTTCCTATTTAGAACAAGCCCATCCTTGAGAAGGTTTGAGGAATGAGAGCTCTTTGTGCTGAACAGAGTCCAGAGCACAGCGTGCTGGAGCATGCAGGGGTACAGCCCCTCTCTGCGTTGTGTCCCTCTGCCCTCACCTCGGGATCCACCTCTCTGGGAAAGGAAAGGAATTGCTCTGATCCATCCTGCCCCTCTGGGTCCCTCTATGGACCTGATAAGAGGGGGGGTAGCATATACATAAAGACAGACCCATACAGATGTGTCTGATGCATGGATGGGGGATCCCCAGCACCACGGGGTTGGATCTATGGATCTGACACTGAATGAGGTTCCTGTTGTCAGACACCACGGGGTTGGATCTATGGATCTGACACTGAATGAGGTTCCTGTTGTCAGACACCACGGGGTTGGATCTATGGATCTGACACTGAATGAGGTTCCTGTTGTCAGACACCACGGGGTTGGATCTATGGATCTGACACTGAATGAGGTTCCTGCTATCAGACACCACGGGGCTGCAGGCTGTAAATCCTAAAGCATCCTTAACCTGCCCTGAATCTTGGCAACCTGGCTGCAGGTCCCTCACGGAAAGGACCAGCATGGTTTGTAGCTCTGCAGAGTCATCTCCAAAAAGGCTATTTTTTCCTTTGGGTTTTTTTGCTAAGTGTCAAAGGACAAAGCTGTGTCCCAGCCTGGGCCCCACCTCTGTGGTCCCCGCTCATCAGGAAGGTGCCCAAGTAGCCTTCTGGATTAAATCTGGCAAATCAGGGTGGTTCCTGAGGGTCTGAGGTACCACGAAACATCCAGGCAACACCACACCAACTCCTCCATCATTTGGAAACAATGGCTGAGGCATTTCTCAGGCTGTGCAATTCTCAACCTATTTCTTGGCTGCAGAGGGAGCCTGATGAGTCTGACACCCCTGGCAGCACCCTGCCTGCCCATGGGCAGCATTAGCCCTGCTTTTCCTGGGTGGAAGCAGGGCAACTGAGGGGGGCATTGCCTGGCACTCCTGACAGCCCCAGAGGACGTGGAAATGTTGGGAAAAAGCGTGCTACAAGAAGAAGGAGAAATAGAGAGGGGTCTGGGAGGAGGACAGGAGGCTGCAAAGGCAGAGAAAATGATTTTTTTTCCTATTTGCTTCAGGGTCTGGAGCAGCACTCGGCCACCCTGGCTGGAGGTGAAGGGAGAGGGAAGTGAAAGGTGGAAATAAGTAGATGTTTGTGCCACTGGGTGAATAGCTAGAGAGAGGCACAGCAGAAAGCAGCATTGCAAGGCAAATACGCTACAGGCTCTCAGCATTAACTAGTCATTATTTACACACTCAAATATCTATGATCCGGTGCATGGACACAAAAGCTGTGGAAAATATCTCCATTTTCAAACAGAGTTTTAATTATTTGTAAAGACTTCAATTGTTCAACAGATAATGTCATGGATTGGTCCTCACAGTGTGAAGTGCAACCGTCCAGAACCCCCACAGTATTATAAATAGGCTTCGGAGCTGGGATTGATTGATGTTTGGCATAAAATCTATTCCTCTGAGCATGTATATTCCTTCTGTTCACCAGTTTCATACAAATATACTTGGGCTGATTTTTTATTCAAATCTCCAATTTATGTAGGGTTTAAACTGTTAAATATTTAAAGCCTTTTTCATCTTTTTCCTTTTTTTCTTCCCCCCCCCCCCTCTTTTCTGTTAGAGGTAACTAAATCTTTTGCCTAACACAAACAAGACTCAGAGATTTAGCACATTCCTGTGGGGGAGAGAAAGGGTTTATTAATTATATTGAGACTCAAATAATATGCTTCCTTGACACTAATGTTCCATCAGTTCCAACCGCAAGTATCCTATGGGATAGCTTTAAAGCCTTTATCAGGATCTAGATTACTGCATTTATGGCTCCATAGAAGAAAGAATTTAATGAATGGCACTCTGAGTTTGAAAAGAGAATTTGAGATAGAGAGATATCAAGGTATAAAAACTACAACAATGAGGAGTTATTTCAGGGGAGTCTCTGGGACTCCGTGAGGAAACATCAAATAAAACTAAGTATAATGTAGCTTTTCAACAATCTACATAAATATCCAAGACTCCTCGGATGGAGAATTCGTCCTTGTTGCACCTTGTCTGCCTCTGACAGGGAAGATCTCAGAGGAGTTCTCTTTTCCAGAAAATTTCTCTTCCAAAGTCTTCTTTAAGTTTTCACTTATCAAATCAATACACTCAAATAATTTTATTTTTGAATTTTTATGACATCAGTACTTTTGTTTCATCCGCCCTTTTTTCCTTCTCCTAAGCTAATATATTTACATACCATCACCCTTGTGGCTGTTATTAATTCATTTATGCATGCCTTTGTATTGTAGCAGCACCTAGGAATCCTAGTCATGAGGCAAGACCCCATTATGTCTTATTTATTAATTTTTGTATTACAGGAAAGTCTGGAGACACAGCTGAAGAAATGGCAACATCACAGAGTTTATCTACCCCTATAGAAATCTAACACTCTTAACAAATCCATTAGAATTGCAAGGGAAAAATAAAATAACTTGATAAACAAAAGATCTGGAACTTCTGGGGGCTTCAGAGGCCTCAGTGCATTGCAGGAGCTCGACTTGTCAGAGAAGCAGGGCTGATGAAAAACATGCAAGGCGTAAGAATAATAACAGCAGAAATTTAAAACCAAACAGCATCAGGGTTTGCAAGCAATCGAGCTTTAAAAATTGTGTTGCTGGAAGCTCGTTAGGCAAAGCAAAACTTCTCTGCAAATCAGTAAATGTAAGTTGTTTACAGCAAACAGAATATCATTGGAAATTCTAATTTCTGAACTTTTCCCAGAAAAAAGAATACACAGCTTATCACTGATTCAAACATCAGCATTACCTTGATTCCAGGGTGCCTGTTAGGACAGGCTGGTAACAGAAGAGAAACTAAAGAGATCAGACCTGAAGAAAGGGTAGAGGAATGTTAGGGAGGAAATTGGTCTGAAAGCTTTGAAATTCTTGCCTCAAAACCACCTTCCAGGTCCTACTTTGGCATCCAGATAATTACCCTGAATTTTAATAGCACTGAGAAAAGAAGGGAACTGCAAAATGTTCCTTTTGGATGGCTACCAGACCATCACCAGGTGCCTAGCTCTCTCAAGGTGCTCTCCTTACTTGCCATCAGTAAATTGTGGCATTACTTAGTGCCCAAAACTCATGTAATTCTACTTGTACAGATTTCTCCAGCTCAGTTTTTCTTCATGTGTGAAACCTGTGCAAGGTCAGCTCACTGCTCAGCAGCCAGCAACAGGGGAAAAGAGGTGTCCCAGTGCTCAGCAGCAGCTCAAACTAGGAATTAATTTATATATTGTAGCATTTGACAAACCTCAGCTCCTGATGTCTCACGCTCAGCCTTACTTTATTGTCACATCTGTTAGTTTAAAGCATTTTTAGTTTATTGAAGAAGGCTTTACAAAGAAAAAACAGATGATGAAAATCTCATCTGTCAAAACTGTTATTAAAACCGGTAACAGTGTGAGGTTTTGTGTAAATTGAAAGCATCATTTATTTTTTATCAAACATTTTATAAACAATAACATTTGAGAAGGATTTGGGGGACCTGGAGAGCCCTCAACAAAATGCAGCTCATTATGTTGCTTTGTTTAATGTGCTGCTCAGAGATAAGCAGTGGATGCTTTCCATTACCTCGATGGGAGGTACAGTAGCTGGTGTGACTAGAGAGGTGGAAAAATCACCTGTGCACAAAGGCACATTTATCAATCACAAAGAGAGTGGGGAGTATCAAATGGCTGGGAAGCCTTCACATCAAGTGGGAAGGGAAATGGGGAGAGGCACATTCTCAGCCTTCTGCTTTTAAAGGTGGTTTGGTTTGGTTTGGTTTGGTTTGGTTTGGTTTGGTTTGGTTTGGTTTGTTCAGTTTGGCTTGTTCAATTTGATTTGGGTTTTTTTGGTTGGCGTGTGAAATGCAATTTTCACAATAAGAGATGAGGCTGAAGAAAGGGAGCTGTGACATCCCTCTGCAGAGCAGGGCTTGTGCTTAGGGCATGAAGATACAACCCAAGGACTAATATAAATCTAACAGCTGGATCTTCCAGCTCATCCTTCCTTCAGAATGGAAAAGAAAGGGAAAGAAAAACCTCTCTGCTCCATAGCTTGCAGCTTTTCATGGCCAGAAGCCCTTCCAGCAGTGCCCCAGCCCCAGCAGAGGGGTGCAGACAGGCAGCTGGGAAGGGGCAGAGTTTTTCAGGGAAATCACCCATTGAATGAAGCCTGAGAGCTTTCTAAGGCAACAAAACTGATCACTTAAATTGCACAGCCAAGGCATGAATAATCTCACCTGGACAAATCTCTGCAGGTCGTCACAGATTTCTGAATAGCTGTTAAAATTAGTCTCTCTTTTTTTTTTTTCAGTTCAGATAATTTTGGCATTTCCACCTGCTCATTATTTCTCTATGAGCCTCAGCATATGAAAATATATGAGAGGCTTCTAGACAAAAGTCAATTCTGGAATTCAAAAGCAGGCTAATGTGCCTTCCCATAAACACCATGCCAGGCATTTCTAAAAGCTTCAATGTCTTCATCTTCAAAAACTCTGGAAAAAGAACAAAATTCTGGCATTTTTTTCTTAACCTCATTATAGAAATGTGAGCACTTCACACTTGTGTAAAACAGAATTGCCTTTACCAGCCCAGTCAGGGACAAACTATTCTGAGTTCATAAGGGCAGAGGATGTTTTTTTAGGAGGAAGATATCACACTAACATCACAAACACCATCTTTCCTGCAGGATTGCTACATGGGGTTTAAACGAGTCAAAACAAGGTTCACAGAACAACTTTTACATTGCAGAAAACTAAGCAAAAGAACATTTACAAACAAAGCGATTGACTTTGTTGATCATTTTAATCCCTTGGCTGCCGTTCCAAACATTTATGGCTGAATTAAACTAATGATGGGAAGATCTCAGAGGATTCGGGCTGGCAAGTGGGAATGGTGTTTTCCAAAACATTCAGCATTAACCTAACTCTGCTCCATTGAAGTCAAATTCCCAGTGACTTGAGCGGGAGAAGCTCCTGGCAGGAAGAGCCCCGGTCCCCTCTCAGCTGCCTGCCAGCCCTCCCACTCTGCTCCCTCCCCTCCCTGCTTGAGAAGCCCCCCCAGCACCAGGGGCTGCAGATCCTGGTGCATATATTCCAAAAAAAACCCCAGGGATGGTTGGGATCCAGCTGTTCCCGTGTGCTTTCCTTGTGTCGTTCTGCTGGAGAAAGAAGGAAAGGGAAAAACCAGCCCAAACCCCAAAACAACAACACAAAAACCCGCCCTAAAAGTTTTGATATTTCTTACAAACTCTCTGTTCTTTCTCAGCACGGCCTTAATTTGAGATGAGCCCACCCCTCCCTCTGTGGGACACGGACTTGCTGTGTTTTCTCTCCATTTATGGTTATTGCATTGTAAACGTGCAGTGAGCAGAAGTTATCATTTGCATATCGCTGAGAATTAGCCAGAAAGTTCTCTCTCTGTAAATGATTTATATGGCAAAGCTGACAATTGAGTGTCTGCTCGAGGCTGAAATACCCTTTTAACATCTATACCCTGATCTTTGACCTGGAAGGCAGAGCTGATTGAGATATGCACAGAAAACATTCGGTTATGAGGCAGAGATTAGCTGGGGATCAAGCAGTGATAAAGAAAGAGCAGCAGAAAGATAAATACTGAAGGAGAGCTCTATCCATTAACCAGACATAGGCTTACATTAGAATATTTTATCTAATCCTACTCCAAACTTTGGAATTTATATTCAAAAGACTTCTGGTTTTAAGGATGGCTTTACAAAACCAAAATCTGATTCATGGGGTTTTGCGAGATCCAAAGTACTTAGTTTGCCTCGCGGTGCAACTGGAAATTTGATTTTTTCCAAAATTAAATCAAGGTCTTAAGACTGTCTTAGTCCCTGCCCGTTCCAATACCTCTGAGCTGTTACAAGTGCCCTGTAAATCTGCTGGAGCGGGCAGGATTGTGGATAGCTGGCTTTTCCTGAGCACTCATCCATCCATATGTACACACGTATATTTATTTCACACACATAATCAGCCCAAACAATGCATGTTAGAGGTACCCCAGGTGGCATGCAGGAGGGGTTTTCTTTTGCCAAGGCCTCTGCCTGGTGCAGGTATATTGCTCAGAGCTCAGGCACTGCCGCCTGGGGACACCGTCCCCTTTGTTACAAAGGTTGAAAAATAATGACAGGGGCAGAGAGTAGGAAGCTGGTAATTCACTTAAACTGAAGTTTCCAAAGCTGGTCATTAATGTCTTCCAAAGCTGGGCTTCAGTCTCTTTCTTTTCTCTCTGGTTTCTGAAAAAGCATGTGTGATGCTAATTCCTGCCAGAGGCCCCGTCTGAAGTGCTGGGAGTTCCCGTGTGACTCCAGCTAACGGGGGCTTGGCTGGGCACATGCAGGATGCTCCAGGAAACAGAACGTGGCCTTGGCCCTCCACTGGGGCATCTGCAGGTGGGATGACACTGGTGATGGCTTTGGGGCAGGACAGAGTCACCCAGGGTGCTTGGTGAAGGTCCCTGTGCGTCCCCAGCCCTTGGTGCAGAGGATGGCAGGTGCAACACCTACCCCGGGACAGGGTTCAGCCCCTCTCTGCTCTGCAGAGCCTGGCCAAGGGTAATGCTTTCAGCAGAAAGTGCTCCTTCCACAGGGGTTCTGCCTCATTAACTTCTGAATTACCTCAGCAGCTAAGTAGAGGTATCCTATTTGGTTATTCTGGAAAACACCCAGATGCCATTTGGGGCAGGAGCTGTCACAGAAATGAGCCGGTTTTCTGGTTTAAGGAACTCCTCTGCTTTGGTGTTTTCTAGTTATTTCAACATCATGCTTTGCTCAAGCCCAAAAAGGTTAACTAAAATTCTCTGTTTTCAACCCAAACACAGTCATGCTTGTTAGAAAAGCAGCTGAGGAGAAATGGCATGGCCCACAGTTCTGTTTCCTTCTCCACTGCTCCAGCAGGCAGCTCCTCAGGCAGGTGCCCAGTCGTGTGCTTGGGATCCCACCTCTCACATCCTCCCTGGGCCAAGGTCACCTCTGTGCTTAGCTCTTTCCAGACTGTCAACGTATTATAAAATTTTGGAGATCTATGCTCAAGCTCTGGGTAAAGCTTCTTCACACCCAGAAGCTTACAAAGCATGGGACTTGGCAGCCGTGTGTCATGTGCTGACATAAATGATGCTGATGCAAGAAGATCATTAGTGGCTCTGCTGGAAGCCAGCTGTGATGGCAATGGCTTTGTGGTGATAATGGTTTGGGCTGATTGACTCCCAGACTCCTCTTTGGGACACCAGGAGAGAGGTTCTGCCTAAGGAAGGTGGCATCAAAGAGCTTTCAGGACTAATATTTCACTTGAGGGTTCACACAATGCTGTGACTCATTTGAATGCATTTGTTCACACCAAGTTCAGATTTTTCATTTTAAAAAAGCAAAGGCAGTTTTCCCTTGCCTTCTCCCACCTGCCAAAGCACGCTTCCTAATCCAGTGTCTGGAGCCTCAGTCAACAATTTAAATATCTTGTTAAAATTCCATCTAGCAAGGACAGAACTTGCCAATAAGGCTTCTCTTACAGGCTCCAGACTGATTCACAAGCCTTTAACAAAATTTCTTGGTGGGTTTACACCTTTGATGGAGCCCAATAAAAGGAGGAGCAACACAGTGGAATTTTCTGTATAACTCACATAATAATTTGGGAATCTTTTCATAGCCAAGCCCGTCTTCTGAGCTGTGAAAAGACTTCTGGGCAAGGAAGGGTCTTCATCTTTTAAGATCTGCAGAGCATTTTCCTTTCCCAGCTGCCACTCACTCCTCCCATAGTTTCTGTAATTAATCTGGATTGCTCTAGTTTTACATTTTTGCACTTTAATGGTTAAAATTGCCTCTTCGAGCCTTTACAACACAAACCCACATGTTTCTTGGCTACTTTTCAGCTGCTGCTGATCACGGCCATCCACAGCTTGGGTGAAGTTATGCAATCTTGCCAACACTTAATTGACCATGATCTGAAAAGCTGCTGCATTGTTCAGTTTCAAAAGTGTGGCCTCAACACCCTGGCCCCACGTTTGTGCTGAATGCAGATTGCTGCTGCCAGGGCCCTTCCTGCAGAGGGTTGTCAGTTCCCTGTGGATACACCCAGTGCCCTGAGGTAATTCCCTATGGATACACCCAGTGCCCTGAGGTTTTTTCCCTGCTTAAGGTCTCCAGCAGGTAGGAGCTGAGCCTCTGGTGCTGAGGCTCTGGTGCTGCTGAGCTTTCTCTCATCCACACACAGCTTCACCCCACTTCTCTTTCTTAATTCTGGGGATCACTGGAGGCTGCTGGCTTTGCCCAGGGTGCCAGCTCCAAGCTGTCTGCTCCCTCCTTGCTGCTCTGCTCTGCCAGCTTCTCACTGACCTGCTGCACTTTGTTACTGACTGAAAGACTTGGATTTTTGGCAGGCAGCAAAATGTCTCTCACCTCTCCATTTTTTTGTGGGTTTTATTATTTTGTTTGTTTTTTTGTTGTTTTTTTTTTTTTTTTAAGAATTAATTTCTAAGCTCTTGGTTCTGTCCCACTTCCTGCTGCTGAAGTTCGTGGTGGGATTTAGAGGGTTACAGACAGTTCAATACACTGAGCTACAATTTCCCCAGGTTTAGTGAGATCCAAGAGACCCCTGGATGTGCATCCCAGCTGATCTGTCCCTTCCCAGCAGGATTGCACCGCCTGGTGACATCATTTGATGGGCTTTAGAGGGCCAGGCCAAGTCGTGGTGGTCACCCCCTGCTAGGTGAGGGCTAAGAGCCATCAAAGCAGTCCCACTCCCCCCTGCCTTTGCATTAGTTCCCTGCTCAGGCTGTTTGCTGGAGCCTAGAGGCAGCCCTGTGCCATGCAAAGCTCCTGGCTGGGGCAGCTCTGGAGCAGAGCATCTCTGGGTGCATGCCAGAGGGAGACAGGACTTTCCCTGGGAGCTAGGGGGAAAAACAGCATATTTTCTGGTCTTCTGGTACTTTCCGTGAGTGGTGCCTGCTATCAAAAGATGTGCTCTAATCCCTATTTTAGGAAGCAGGCTAGCAGATCCGAGCGGCGTGGCTTTGCAGAACATCCTTGGCTGCTAGGCACTACCTTGTCTCCAGAGCAGGAAGAAGCTCTGTTCTCTCCCCGTAAATCTCATCCAACTTCAGTGCTCAACTTCTGATTTCTCAGTATCGACTTTGGCTGCCTCCTACTTCTAACTTTCTATCCTTAGCACAATTCACAGGCTTGCAGCTATCTCACACTTCTCGCTCTCTAATCTTAGTGCTGCTGCTAACTATAGTGTGGCTTCAAGCTCAGGGTCTCTCACTTTTGCTCAGGCTCTTTCTGGGACACGGCCAAGTAGGTGAAAGACTGGAGAAGGGGGGAGCTTGCACTACTTGCAGATGTTGCAGGCTGGAGCCAAACCCAGCTCAGTAGCCAGCATCGTTTTTTTACGCTTTCCTGGGAAGTGCCAAAGGGTTTGGTCAGGAGAAGGTGTCTGTTCCTGCCTTGCTGGTACCTGAGGGAGCTGACATTGTGTCCCCGCTAGCAGTGTTCCCCACTTGCTGGGAATTTTCCCAACCCTCTGAAGTTATCCTTTTCATAAAGATCCACTAAAGCAGATTTCATCTGTGTTCTGGATCTGGCTCATCATAGCCAGCTTGGCTGATTTCATAAGCCACAAGCTGCTCCTCTCTCAAGTGTCTTCCTGGTTTATCTCTATTTGTACCAAAGGGTGTCTATAGAGGTTGTGTCAACTTTCCTGGGAGAAACAGTTCTTCATCAAATAAAGGCTTCATATGTGCCTTGCCTTTCCACGCGTTTCATGTGCAGACTTAGACTCAGCTTGCTGAGGGGACAAAAAAAGCAAAGCAAAAAAAAAAAAAAAAGAAAAGCTACGTTGTCTTGATTTTTCTGATGTTTTCCAATGTCCAGTTTTCATAGCAAAATAAAATAAAGAACCCTTTCCCTTAGCTGCTTGCCACCAGTTACAAACTTAAAGCTTGGCTTCATCTTTAAGACACTTCTACTTCAGGATCTGCTGTCAAGGATAAGCTATTACTCAAATATGTATAAATCCTGCTGACTACCTCATTCTAGGAAATGTGCTGGGGTGGGCAGCACTGGCTCACCTCAAAAAACAGAGCTGAGATTCAAGGCAAGACTCCTTAGTATAAAGAGCCACAGCAGGAGGAAGCTAAAGGCACAAAAGTGGCAGAAGGATTTCCCCACTGCTCTTCCTGTTCTGAAATAGGACAGAAAATTGATTGTGTGCTTCTCTTTTCCTGGACAAGAAAAGTCTGAGGTCAAAATCACCCAAAGTGACATCTTCCATCTCTAATCTTGAGGCAGTGGAAGGGGGAAAGTCCCAGCAAGAGCCACTGGTGGGCTCAAATGCAGCCCCCCCAGGTGGTGAGGAGACAAACCCAAGCTGCAGTGGTCAGGCAGAGGATGATGATGACAGTGGTGAGGGGGTCTGCCTGCTCAGAACAGCTGAGGAAGAGCTCTTGGATGATAGAAAATACAGAACAAGGAGTACCTGTGTCCCAGAAGTGTGAGGAGTCTGAATTAAGGTTGCTTTACTTCTTAACGTAGTTCTGCAGACTAAGTGAAGCTTGTTCTTTTAGGTTTTGGTGTTTTTTTCAGATTTTACAAATATATGTGAAGACACCATGTCTGGAGGGAACCTCATTTGTTAATTCTTCAGTCTCTCTTGAGCACCTCAAGGAGCACAGAAGGAAGTTAAGTAGCTCAGCTTAATGAATAAAATAAAGCGGTTGAGAAATACTGTCTCTCAAATAACCAGAAGGACCTCCAGACATCTTCGAGTCATTAAAAATGAAATAAACATCTTCCTGGCTTGCTTCTATTTACCTGAACAGTGTTCCAAGGGGGGAGATGAATTTGGCATGTCATAATGAAGAGACATGTGGATACAATACGGATAGTGCCACTCATTCTAGATTTATGGGAATATTTTGTGAGGTGCTCCAGAGCATTGTAGCAAAGGCCTCTCTCTCATAATGTGCCCATAAAAAAATCACCATTTCAGTCAGATTTCTTGACAAACAGTATTGATCACAGTTTGAAAAAAATGACGGATATTTTGAGAGAACTGAAAGGGGGGTAAAAGTGAAAAGCTTTGTACAGTCCCATGTGGTCAGTTTATCAGACCTGTCACTGGTGATGGGAAAATTAGTTGGCTCAGGCTAAGAAACTCAAGGCTCCCTCTATAGTTAATGGAGAGAGACTGGAGTCCTGAGAGGTGATTTGTCCTGACCTAAGGCTGCTCCTGAAAATAGATGTGCCCAATCCCCCTCTTCTCCAGGTCCTCACCTCTTCCATTTCCAGCAAGAGGAGCTGAGATCTCAGACCAGCTGCCTGAGCCCCATGTGGCAGAGGGTGGGTGCAATGCCTCCCATCTGCAGACGGGTGCTGTCAGCTGCACTGGTGGCACTCAGACTGGCTCCTGACATTACTGAAGGCCAAGGAAAGCTTGCTTTGATTTGGCAGAGCCAGGTTTCCTTTCCTTACTTCTGCAATCCAGTTATTTGCTACTTTTATCGTTTCCACAGGCATACATCCATGTTCCAATTACTGAGATGACGTTTGCACCAGCATGATTCATGCTGTCAATTCCTGTCTCCAGTTTGACTCAAGCTAGGTTTATTTTGGGAGCAGTGGATGCACACCTACCAGGAGTACAGGGGGGCAGGGGCAAACAGTTTTCTGCCAACTGCAAAGACAGTAAAAGTTGGAGTTTCACACCACTGGAGAGCCAAAGTGGTGGTCAGGCATAAAGCAGGTGGGCTTTCTGCTGCCTGTTGAATAGGCTCTGTGTATATCCATGGTCTCTACAGACAGAGCTGGGAGTTTGTACCAATGCACACTGTAAGAGCTCTGCCCCTCCTGAGTGAACTGATCCTCAGGTTTCCTTGGTGGAGAGTTGTGATTCTTCTCTGGAAAAGGTGTAGGCCAGATAACCTGGATGGTGCTTGCATCTCTGGCTGGAAGAACTGCTCCTCTCTGCATGGGATGGGTACCCAGGGATTCCCAGGAAGGATACAGGGGGAAGCAGTGCTGGGGAGAGAGGAAAAGCAAGGGCATGTGAACTGATGGTCAGAGGCTGACCCAGGAGAGCCCTTTGGGCACTTGAATTCTTTCTGTAAAGGAGCTCAGGGCAATGAGTTTTAGAAGTGTTAACCTGGGTTGGGCTTTTTTTTTGTTTGTTTGGTTTGTTGTTCTTTTTTTTTTTGTTGTTGCCGTTTTGTTTTTTTTTTTAAATCAGGTTCCATGCCTGTCACTCCCAGCGAACTGGAATCAAAAGGGATGTAAAACCAAGTGAGGAGACCATAGGCAGGGCTGGGAGCATGGAGCTGGAAGCCACTAGTTGTCCCTGTTACATCTCCCTTTCCTTTTTATGCTTGCAGCCCTCTTCGTTCTTTATTTTTACCTTGCCTTTCAAGAGCACAGCTTGTCAAGGCAGGGGTATTCTCATCTCACCTAGCTGCAAAGCATGAATCTTACCCTGTGATTAATCACATCACTTCTTTACTTCTCCACAGTGCCATTCAAATGTCAACAACCCTCAGGAGGTTCCTATGGTGCAGGCAATCAAGTATTATCCTGTTTTTCCCCATAAGGAAACTAAGACAGTGGTCACTGTTTTCCAGATGTAGTTACTAAACCCATGTGCTGTCATCTAACTCCTTGATTTCAGTGTCTAAAGGTGGGCTGGCCCATCCTGGTGGAAGCTCTCCCACTGCTCCCTGCTGAAAATAAGGGTAGGCATGTTCAGGCAGTCTCCTGGCCTGAGAGACTGAGCAGTCACACTGAGGAGTAGATAGTATTTTATAATCATATTACAATGAATAAGTCTGAGCAAACACAATTCACCATTATGAAATGTTTCCTTGTTCCTTTTCCCATTTCAGTCTGTGGTGGGAAATGGCTATTAAAATACTGCTAATAATATTAGCTTCGCTCTGTTCACTCAGCAGCTCAAGTGCTGCTAGCATACATGGCCTGAGAGGAAATGCCTTGTTCAGACTCATTTTCAGAAAAGCAGCTGGAAGACTCATGAAAACTACAGCTAGCAGTTTTGTTTTGTTTTGTTTTGGTTTTTTAAATAATATAATATCCCCGGAATATTTATTAATGTGAAATGTGCAATTAAGGGTTTGATGAAAGAGCTATTGTGTGCTTGGGTTTACAGTAAACAGTTAAAGCTCTTAAAGTGAAGTTGAAGCAAGTGGAATATTTGCTTAGATTTGGCAAGAAGAAATATTGTAAATAATTCAAAGAGTGTAATTTGATTCTAGATTTTTCTGGGCTATGTGGCATATGGCCCTTCTGTTTTTGTTTTATTTAGGTTTGCTGCCTCCCTTACGTAACTGTTCCTTTGAGCCTGTAATTAAACTTCAAGGTCAACCAGGAATTAAGCCGAGAGGAAGCTGGTGTAATGGAAAGGAGTCAGGCTGGACCCTGCCACGTTACATCCCTGCCTGTCTCCCAACTAACTCCTCTGCTGATAAAGGCAGGAGAGAATCTGAGAGAAAGAGAAGGAAGGAGGCACCTGAAGCCTCCTCCTCGGCTGCCAGGGATGCTGCAGCTGCAGCTCGGTCTGCTGGAAGCTGCCACACCAAAACATTGCTTGCAAAGGGGGTCTTGGCTGACTGGGCACTCTTTTTTTTTTTTTAGACTGGCTCTTTTGAGGCTTTTTTATAGACTGGCTCTTTTGAATAATGTGCATTTAGGTCTGCCTGGGTTGCTGAAGCTGGTTTGTGCCTCAGCTGGCTCAGGAGAGGGGCTGGGCACTGAGATATTTATTTTCCAAAGCAGGCATCTCGTTGCCTCTGCAGGCTGGGATTTCACCTCTTGTTGAGCCTGGCTGGGTGGCTTGCAGGAGGGTGGCAGCCTCCCAGAGCAGAGCTGCAGGGTGCCAAGGGAAGGACCAGCTCCATCCAGAATCCCAGGGAGCAGCCGCATCCCACAGCTCCATCCTTTCTCCAGCCCTCAGCCAGTTCTCCCTCTGCCCTCAGTGCATCAGAGTCCACCTGTTGAGTGGTCTGAGCGGTAAAAAAGTTGTTTGGGGGTGTTCTGTTTGTGTGCAGGGTTATTTTTCACAGATCTGGCCCCGTGCACAGCCCACTGGTGATGTCTGCACACACCTTTGCCCAAGTGGAGCTGGGAGGCAGCTCCCTGTGCTGCCTAAAAACTGCACATGGAAGAGCACCCTCCATTTCCCTGATAAAACAGGTTTGCCCACCTTACACATTGAATTACCACCCTGACAGGGTGCTGTGGCTGCACAAATACGTCATTGCTCCTGAGGTGTCTCTGAAAATCTTGTGCCTATTATTTTGGGGATTTTTTCATCTAGAGCTCCTCAGGTAAATAGTGCCGGGTAAGTGCTAAGTGTTATTATTTATTAGGCACATATATTCTGTAATTACTTTGCAAATATGATCATTATATTTGAAGTTACGGAGTACTTCAAACATTAATTGCCACATAACTTGCAGATTTCAGATCTGATACACAAACCTAATCATCAGTCATTAAGTATTAAAGAAAAGAGCACTGGAAATATATTAAATTACTTCAGATCACTGATTACACCTAATCCTTGGAAACTCCTGAAAGCCTATTGAGGCACTGAGATTCACTTCCAAGTGACCACCGGGAATTTAAGCCTGGAAGACAGCTGAATGCTTTCATTCTCTGGGATAGCACAATCCTCTGACCCTGCAAAATGCTCCTTTGCTGGAGTCCTGCCCCAGACATAGCAAAGTCTCAATTTACCTTTCTTTGTGGCTGACTTTATGGCTCTGTTTCCTAGAATTGTGGACTCACAAACTGGTCTGAGTTGGAAGGACCCTAAAGCTCATCCAGTTCCAAGCCCCTGCCATGGCAGGGACTCCTCCCACCAGCCCAGGTTGCTCCAAGCCTTATCCTACATGGTCTTCAACACTTCCAGGGATGTGTCCAGTGTCCTCCCCTACAACTCATAAGCTGTACAAACCATCAGTAATAACTGTTATAAACAAGATAGCACTGAAGGAGCAATGCTAGGAATGACTCAGGAGAACAGCAGCAGACTGGAGGGGGTTTAGACCCACATCTCATGGTTCCCACCTTACTCTGGTTTCTCCCATGGCATTTGGGTAACTCTTGGGTGACTGTGTGGGTGCAGAGCATGGGTATGGTGTTAGCTGGGAGAAGGCACCAACCTGATTTCTCCCCACCCCATCCTCATTTCCTACATCCCACGAATCCCATCGGGGTGCATCCTTTGGAGTAGAGGGGAGGATGCCAGACTCAGGGCTGCTGGGAACACTACCCCAGCATCTCTGGCAGTCAGCAGCAGCAGCATGAGGCTGTGGGGAGGTGTTGGGTGCTGGATGTCTCCCCAGCGTCTGGCATTGTGCTGGATGCTGCTCCCTTCCAGAGCAGTGGGCTGGAGTGACAAGACAAAGAGACAGGCAGCCTGTGAAATCTCTCTCATGCCTTTTTTCAGGCTTTCTGAAAACTCCTCCCTGTGGTCACTGTGACATCTCCTCAGCAAGGACCTGCCTAAAACTCTGCTAAAACTTGTGTTCCCAGGCATGGTCCCAGCCCCAGAGGGGAGGAAAAATGAAGGAACTCTGTCCTTTCCCAGATTATCCCAAGCTTACTTCAGAGTGAGAAACCATATTTTAAAGCCATGTGGTGATTTCACGACCCTACTCAGGAAAATGACATTTTAAACGTGGTTTATGCTGTGTCACCACAGGTAAAATATTTCCAGTTGGGAGCTGTTCCTCCTAACAATCTATGTCAAACCTTACAACAAGAACAGCATATGTGGGGATACACAGAGATTTCAAAGTATTTTACAGGGATGTTTGTGCATATTTGTGTGCTTGAGAAGAGAAGAAGGGAGGAAGTGTCTGACCGGGGGGGATAAATCCTTCTCCAACCCTTCTGAGGCCCCTCAGTGAGTGATGAGACTTGGTTTTCCTCCTCCTGCAGCAGCAGCCACTGAGATTTCCACTGCTGGGGCATCGGACCCCGGTACCGGGTGATTTGCCACAGCATCTCCAGACCTGGCATGGTGGTACAGGGATGGGGCAGCCTGACTGGGGAGGAGGAAGGATCTCCTTGGGGTTTTCTGAGGCTGCTCCCCATGAAGCTCCTTTGCATGAAGTGGAGGAATCGCTCCTGTGTGAAGGAGGTGGGAAGGTTCCCAGCCATGAGCTGTGTGGGAAGGCAGCTCATAGCAGTAGCTCTTTAGCTGATATTTGCTGAAGAACCCCTCTGTAGTCTTTAGGTGATGTTTCTTTCCTTCCTGGTGTTCAGGGGCTCTCTCCTGTTGTAGCTCCTGGTGCATTGATTGCTCTCCCCTTCTTACCTGAAGCAGATGAATGAGGTTCAGCCTCCTGTTGAGCTTGGCAGTGCTTGCACACGGAATAGAAAGGTGGTCCCTGGTCTAGAGCTTGTGCTAAGAATACAAGAAGAGCAGCTGGGGAGCTACTTGGAGGGCTTTCATTTAGCAAGGGGAAGTTATTCCTCTTTAAATATTCTTTAAATCCCAGCCCCCACTGAACTCTTGGCTGCCTGCAGGACCGGGAGCCACCCCGCAGCCTGCCCCTCCTGCCTGGCCTTCCTTCCACCCCTCAAAGGCAAGACCCAGACTGATTTATGCCCGCTTGCACACACCAGCCAAAGGATATAACACCACTGAAAAGTTATGGCTTCAATCCAAGCCCTTGGTAGAGAGTTGAGCATCTCGGGGACAGCCAGGGTGGATCTGCTGTGTCTCCAGGTGCCCTTCCACCCCCCAGAGCATGGGGATGCAGCACAGGAGTTTGTGCCCAGGCTGGAAGATGGAAACACAACATGAATTGGATATTCATAAATAAATAAAATACAATCTTAAGGCTGAGCTGGAGAAAAGCAGTTTTTAATTGCTGCAGATTGCAATCGACTCATTATTTTAAGTGTCTAAAAGGCACAAGTAATCATTCACAAATTATCTGAGCTAACGGTTAAGGCCTTTGGTTTTTGTTACTGAAGCTGGCAGCAAAACCCCCTTGTTTTCACTGGGGAAATAATCACTTTTCCATTTATGACTTCCTTTCTCTGACAATCTGCACTACCAGCTCAGAGAAAGCAAAGATCCTTGTTTAGGGCTTTAGTAACTAAAAAATGTACTCTAAATTATTATTTAAAGACAAAGTGTTGGTAGCATTAATTTCACTTAGCTTTTACATTTTTTGTAGGGTATTAGAATTTTCTAGGATTATATGCAAAATAAAATTAGCTTCTGTTCCCTTCTCAGTAA
This sequence comes from Phaethornis superciliosus, assembly GCA_023637945.1. Taxonomy (NCBI): domain Eukaryota; kingdom Metazoa; phylum Chordata; class Aves; order Apodiformes; family Trochilidae; genus Phaethornis; species Phaethornis superciliosus. Next base: position 71,955,283 of record JAJQWJ010000004.1, read on the forward strand.
CTGCTATTTTGCATTAATATGACATGTAAAAATGCATCATTAAAAAAATACATTTCAAATATACAGAGGAAAATTACTGTATAAATACCGAACCCATCCTGAGATAGTTGCCTTAAAATTTATTTTTGCAGGCAGGTTTGTTCGGGAGGCAGCTTTATTCCGAATGTGTCTTTTCCCAAGAGAAATGCTAGGTACCTTTTCTTTATAGCAAGGTACATTGTCCCAGTGTGTCTGGGGGCTGGGCAGAGGCAGGATCCAAGCCCTCTCTGTGTACCCACACCACAGCCACGCTAGCCAAGGAGCCAGCTGGCTGAGCCACCTCTCTTAGAAGAGCCACCTCAGCAAGTACCTCCTGCTAGCACATTAGAGCCAGTTTGGAGCAGTCCCGGGTCAAAACCAGCCTCGAATCTTCCTTCTCCCACGCAAATTGGAGAAGAGTTTGCCTTCCAGCCTCTCCGTGGCTCTTTCGGCTGCGTTTCAGAGATAACTTTTTCATTCTGCAGGCTCCGCACTGACACGGAGCAGGTTTTGTTGCCAGAGGAAATGCCAAAGAGGGAGACAAGCTGACACCCACAGGCCAGTGCCGAAAGAAATTGGCATCTGGGTCTTGCAGCTGCCAAACCTTCTCTCCGAGTGGCCCCGGCAATCAGCTCCAGTCATGGAGCGAACCGAGGAGGAGGAGGAGGAGGCGAAGGGCATGTGGTGCACAATCAATGCTGCAATCAAAGGCAAGAGCCCCTGCCAGCTGGTTACTACGCTCCCGTCCCCCTGCCAAAAGCACAAAATAATATTTAAAGAAAACATCAACAAAAGGCCGGCAGCTTGCGGGGCCCGTGGCAGGCAGAGCGGGGTGGGCATGGGAGCTGCTGCCCTAAGGGGCTCCGGGGCCCCTTCCCACCCCGTGCCAGCTCTTTGCAGGCTTCAGCTCTGCACGGAGAACTGCTGCTGGTTTTAAAAGTACAGGTGGTGCCAGGGAAAAAAATGTGGAGCTGTAGATGGCTGCCCGACTGTGGCAGCAGTGGCTGGGCTGGGGGAGATGGTTAATAGCATGAGGCTGGCCGGGGGGTACAGATGTCAAGAGACACTGCCTGCTTTTAATGGGCAGGCCAATGCAGAACAAACGTTGGAATGTGTCAAAATGGGGAAAAAAATCCTGCCATCCGCCGGGTGAGTTGTTTTGCCGCATCGACCGTTCCCAGCAGCTCTTTGGAAAACACGTTGTTTGGTGGGGAAAGGCAGAAGGGGAATGGGCAGAGGAAAACAAGGGGCAGAGAGCTGCCGCCTACCCCTGTGCTCTGCAATTCCCTTCCCCACACTTGGACAAATAATAAAAAATAATCTGAAAGGACCTGGAGGGGTCTCCAAGTGCAAGCTTATCCCCAGCACAGCCCTGGTTCTTGTCCAGGCTGTACTGACAGTGAGCAGGGAGAGCGCGGGGGTTTCATGTGTCACTGGAAAGGATGTGGAGCACTTGTGATCACTGTAAAACTAACAAAAAGGACAATTTTGCAGGGGTGTGTTCTCAGGTGGTAGCTTTAGAAAGGCTGCCTCCCAAGGTGCCCTGAAAGGATGGTGCCAAGATACATTTGGGTGCTTCTCCTGGAATAAGAGCTGTTGACCTGTGGTTTTGTTGTGTGGAGGGAAATAATGTGGAGTGTTTCTGCCTCTGTGGCAGTTCCAGCCATGTCAGGCTGTGTGACACAACCAGGTGGCCCACGAGTGTAAGGAAGTTGGTATCCATCTTGGGATTTAGTGGAAGCCATTTGCCTAAAGACATTTGTCTCTCCCATCCTGTCTCACTGGGGTTGCCCTTGGCAAGGAGGAGAGAGTGGCCGGAATTTACTCACCATTAATTATGAAGAAATGAGATTGGACCAAAGAGGTACTTAGGATGAATAATAAACTTTTTTCCTAACAAGAAATGAGCCTACAAATTAAGAGACGTTTGTTCAGAGTTTCACACCACTGCTTTCCAAAAGCAGCTTTCTGTTGGTTGATACAGTGGGCTTCAGGCCATGCCTGAACATCCTTCAGAAGCATCTGCCTGGTTCCTCTTGCCCCCCAGAGGGCCATGGGCTGCCCACCAGTGACTGGCTACCTGGGTACCAAAAAAAAAAAAAACCAAAAAAAAAGGATTCAACTTCCGAAGCATCAGCTGAAGCAGCTGGGGTTACTTACTCAGAAGAAATCATGTGATAACAGCATAAGCATTAAGATTTTCTGAAACCAAACTGGTAAGCATCAACTGCAAACCCAAAGTCAAGCCCAAAATGTGTATGCAAAATACACAGCTCTGTTATCTTTATTCCTATTATTTACAACATTTAGGAGGGTTTCAGTGACATATAAATGAGATAAATGTAAGCCACTGAGTTCAGTTTTGGTTCAAATCCCAAGCACTTCTAAAAATCATTTTCCTGATGACTTTTTTTTTACATTTTATTGTGATAAAGATAATTTCTGAGTTGGTTCATCAAGAGATACTTATTAACTTCTAAGATATTGGGTGATTGATTTTTGTTTACCCTCATTTTTCATAGTAACCCTGCTAGTGTAAACTTGCTGGGGAGGTGCCAAGCAATTGGCAGTGGTAGCAGCTAAGGGTTATGCTGCCTGAAATCAGGCTTCCAAAAACTGTACCCGTGCACTACTGAAAAGTAGTCAAGAAGCATACAGAAAATGTCAAAAAGGAGATGTGGAAAAAATAATAATAATGTGGTCCTGATGGTTACTCAGAATTAGAGGGCTGTCAGGGAGTTAACTGCTCTATGGATTGCATGCTGTGGTGACTACAGAAATTACCTTCTGTCTAACAGCAGAAAACTGAAATCAGTGACAATGGAAATTGTTATTGCACAGAGCTTCTCCTTAGCCCCTGTCAGAGAAGACACAATAGATACCTCCAGCAGAAATCCCAGAGAAGAGTGTAGAGCCTGGGCTGGGCTTTAACATGAGCTACATCCCCTCCAGAGGCCATGGATTTAACCTCATCACAAGTCAGCGCTACTGGGGATCCCAACAAAAATCAAACAGCCACCACTAACCCCTCTTTGACACAGAAAAGGATAACTGGCACCCCTTTCCCTGTCTGCCATATATTCAGCAATGAAATCAGGCGGAAATTTGTTGTCAGAAATGGTGTCTGGAAGCCCACGGCGTGTTTTTGATGGGAGAAGGTTGATGTCCTCTGCTGCAGAACATCTTCCTCTGCTGCAGAACATCTTCCTCTTCTTCAGAACCTCTTCCTCTGCTGCAGAACCTCTTCCTCTTCTTCAGAACCTCTTCCTCTGCTGCAGAATATCTTCCTCTTCTTCAGAACCTCTTCCTCTGCTGCAGAACCTCTTCCTCTGCTTCAGAACCTCTTCCTTTGCTGCAGAACCTCTTCCTCTGCTGCAGAACATCTTCCTCTGCTGCAGAACCTCTTCCTCTTCTTCAGAACCTCTTCCTCTGCTGCAGAACCTCTTCCTCTGCTTCAGAGCCTCTTCCTTTGCTTCAGAACCTCTTCCTTTACTGCAGAACCTCTTCCTTTGCTTCAGAACCTCTTCCTCTGCTTCAGAACCTCTTCCTCTGCTGCAGAACCTCTTCCTTTGCTTCAGAACCTCTTCCTTTACTGCAGAACCTCTTCCTTTGCTTCAGAACCTCTTCCTTTACTGCAGAACCTCTTCCTCTGCTGCAGAACCTCTTCCTTTGCTTCAGAACCTCTTCCTTTGCTGCAGAACCTCTTCCTCTGCTGCAGAACCTCTTCCTTTGCTTCAGAACCTCTTCCTCTGCTTCAGAACCTCTTCCTTTGCTGCAGAACCTCTTCCTTTGCTTCAGAACCTCTTCCTTTGCTGCAGAACCTCTTCCTCTGTTTCAGAACCTCTTCCTTTGCTTCAGAACCTCTTCCTTTACTGCAGAACCTCTTCCTCTGCTGCAGAACCTCTTCCTTTGCTTCAGAACCTCTTCCTTTGCTGCAGAACCTCTTCCTCTGTTTCAGAACCTCTTCCTCTGCTTCAGAGCCTCTTCCACCCCGAGCAGCCGAGGCTGCATTGCGGGCAGGCACAGGCAGGGAGCTGGCTCCTGCAGGCAGCCACCTGTTAGTCCTGTCAGAAAGAGGAAGGGAGAAGTTGGGGAGCAGAGGAACCAACCTTTCATCATGGCAAACAGTGCTGCTGAGCCCGGCAGAGCCTGAGCCTGCACCATAAAGCAGGGGGATGCTGAGGGAGCCGGAGCCCCAAGCAGCCCATATCTGCTCCTGAATATTTCATGGCTCTCCCAGCCCTGTGGAAGGGAGTGAGCTGCAGTGCTCCATTTTCCCCAGCTCCTTGCCGAAGCCTGCTCTTCTCTCCCACCAATGCTGCTTTTCATTTGTCAGGAATGATTACCCTTCCTTTTTGGTAATAACAGAGCTGAAATGCCCAGACCAGTGCTTGGGTTTATAAGCATCCTCGGCAACATCCTCGGTGATGTCAGCTCCGAGCATGCTAATTAATCTATGGTCCCTCTTCTGGCTGTTTCTGCAGTAACAGAGCAAAAATAATTTTAGGTTGTGTATCAAGACTGCCTGTTGTTTGTTTTTTATTGGCTTTCTCTCTGCGTGGCAGCGTTAAAGCAAAGGCAAAAAAAAAAAGTCTTTGCTTTCAGGCTGGGGGCCGTGGTGTAAGGTAGCCCTGGTTTGGGTTGCCCAGGCTGGGACAGCAGCTCTGCTCCCTGGGATGCCAGGGGTGCCCCTGGGGTGAGGATGCTGAGGATAGGGTGGGGATGGAGATGGGGGTGTGGGGTATTGGGGAGCTCGGAGCCTCAGCTGCCCAGCACCCCTCTGGTGTCAGGGGGGGACCTGGTGCTGGCTCTGTTTGCTCCCCAGCACCTCTGATTTCCCACTTTCGTTGCCCTTCTAAGTTTTTCCAGGCTTTTCGAGTGCTTTCTTCCCACGTTCCTGTCTTCTGCTGGAGAAGGAGCAGGGTTCCTGAGTCCCCTGTGGCAGCAGGGAAGCCTGGCTCCTGCTGGAATAAACCCTGCTCCATTTTGAAGGGCTGGCATCTGCAAACTGGATAACCCCTGAGGTTCCCCCCAGCATTGTCCCCCTCCGTGACTCAGTACTGGTAATCTTGCCTAATATTTGCAATAGAAACAGCATTTCACTGAGATTAGCAAACTGCAGAGTGGCTTGTTCACAGTTCTTGAGTTTGTAAATGAAGGAAAGGGTTGGGAAAAGGAGACTGGGGATGTTATACTGGGAAATCTAGTTAGGAGAATTTATCCTTTTCATTAAAAACAACTAAGATCTTAATCTCTGGTATTTAATGTACCAAATTCAATATTCTGGACATAGTTTTCATATAAAAACAGCAATATCATATTTTTGAAAATGGAAAGGGGGAGGGAAAGTTTTAACTAAGCCACACACTTTAATAGCTTTTTTTTTTTCTCCCATAAATCCAAGCTCTGGGAAATATTTGCCAGGCAAGAGTAAACTCTTTGCAATAATAACGGAAGGCTTTTTCCCTCATGAAAGTTTTATTTTTCTTCTACACAAAGCAGAACACCCTGAGAAGCAAAAATTATCAGTCTTTAGGAAAAGCTCTGTTGTCCTTGGTATAGAGAAAGATTCAGCCTTGAAAACTCTGGGTTTATAAATGAAGAAAATGCATGAATAATAAGAAACACACCACCTAAAATCTAATTAATTTGAGTGAGTCAATAAGTTTCTGTTTCTGGATGCTGGTAATAGAGGAGGAGGGGGGAAAAAAATAGAAGCATGTGAGATTGTCTATTTATCTCTTTCCCATTCACCTACTTTAAAAAATCTGGAAAAATTGCCTATACAATGCACAATAAGTAGAACTATGTCCTTTATTTATTGTGAGTTTCTTCTAACCTACTTCAGCTCCTAATCTCATTACGGGCATCCGCAGTTTGCCCACCAGCAAATTTCAGGAATGGCTTTGCTCCTGGAAGGCAGCTCCAGCTTCCCAGGGGGACACCTCCTGCCAGGGGGACAGAGCCAAATGCAGGTGTGGCTGGTGGCAGGATGGGGCACACAGCTGGAGCAAGCTGTGCTGTGCCACTGTGTGCCACGGCTCTGCCAAACCACGGCCGTGCCACGACCACTCCATCCCAAGGCCAGCACCATGTTATGCCCTTGCTGTCCCCTGGCTCTCACTGCCTGTGACATTTCCACGGGGTGCCACGAGACACTGTGGCCGTGCCCACGGAGCACCCCTGTGCCACCGTCCCTTGCTGTCCCCCATTTCTTCCTGAGCCAGCTCCTGCTGGGAGCAGAGGTTCCCAACCCCTCTATCTTGGACTTTTCCTGGAGAGGCCCCCAGGTGCTCTGCCTCTTGGCTGCCCTCGGGTCCCAGTTTCCCCCAGCTCCACGGGGCTGGTGGCTGCAGAGCATTCCCTGGCCACTGGAAGGGACTCCTTTGTCATTTACATACTTGCATGGAGCTCTGGAGTACTGCAGAATGGCTGGCCAGCATGGAACAGAGAGACAGCCTGGGCGACTTCTCTGCTCTCACTTCAATGGGAGATTTTAAAAAACATTCCCTGGAAAATGGTTTTCACAATGTCAAATTACAGGGAATCTCTCATGCAGCTCCTTTGCTAGATGATGGGGTGCTGCACACACCAGCAGGGGCCAGGCTGTGCTGGAAGAGCTGCTGGGGTGATGGGGAGCCTGGGGGGAAGGATAGGGATGCTGGATGCTGCTCTCCCTGCCATCCCACCCCTGTTATCCCCATCCCTGTGATCCTTATCCCTGTTATCCCCACCCCTGTTATCCCCACCCCTGTTATCCCCATCCCTGCCATCCCACCCCTGTTATCCCCATCCCTGCCATCCCACCCCTGTTATCCCCACCCCTGTTATTCCCATCCCTGCCATCCCATCCCTGTTATCCCCATCCCTGTGATCCCCATCCCTGCCATCCCACCCCTGTTATCCCCATCCCTGCCATCCCATCCCTGTTATCCCCACCCCTGTTATCTCCACCCCTGCCACCACCGTCTCTGTCACCCCACCCCTGTCACCCCAGCCCTGCCACCCCAGCCCTGTCCCCCCAGCCCTGTCCCCCCAGCCCTGCCATCCCCAACACCTGGCTGGGGCCTCAGTGCCAGCTCAGCGCCTCGGCAGCGGTAACAATTTAGAAGCGGGATGCTAAACAAGATATATACATGATGTCAAATATTGGCTGCACACATCTAAGCCAATCACTTCTAAATAAATTAACCATGGCACTGCCTAATACGATCCACCTGCTTTCTTCCTCGTGTTGTTCCAGACCCTACCTGAACCCCCCTTTGATTAAATGTCAAAAGCTTGCCTTGCGCCTGCAGATTTCACTGAAGGCGGATAACAGAAAGGTTCCTCCTGTGACTCCATAAAACTGAAATAAATTCCACTGGCATCTTGTAAATTTTTATTTTCTACAATGACTGCAGGCCCCATCTGCGACCCAGCTGTTATTAGAAGGGAAAGCGTTGGCCCTTCTGCATTACAAAACAGCATAGAACAGTAATTGCCAGTGGAAGAGATTAAGTGTAGACACTAAAAATGTTTACTCGCAATGAATATGCATAACGATGGGTAGGAAACAGCACTGGAAGATTAAAAAGAGAGAAGGGTTTGTTTACAAGGCTGGGAAAAAAAAAAGAGGGGAATGTCAGTTGGCCCCAAGCCTGAAATAGGAACGAAAAACCTTTGGGCAAGGCATTAGGGAGAAAAACAGATGGTTTGTGAACCTTTTATTAGATAGAAAAATCATTAATCAAGCCCAGGCTGGAAATGGCAGGGTTTTTGGTAGTTCATATTTTAGTTTATTTTTTCTTAAAGTGACAGTGCGCTGCTTTGTTGCCAGCCAGCGGTACGGAGCCCCCCCGCACCCGCACCGCACCCGCACCCGCACCCGCACCGCAGCCCTGGGAGCAGCCCTGGCTCCGGGGCCCTGCGAGCACCAAGCTGTTGTGCAGAGGAAATCCCTCAGTAGGGTTTCACATTTCAGCACCTGTTTTGCCCGTAGAGCGAAGCAATTAAAAAAAAAAAAAAATTTAAAAAAAAAAAAAAAAGGGGGGGGGGGAGGAGAAAAAAAATAAAATCACAGCCTGGTTTATTTTTTTCATGGTCATTTCGTTCCGACTTGCGGGAGGAAATGTAGGGCAGGAGAACTTGTGCAGCCAGGCTCCTGAATAAAGAGCCATTTAGCAGCTCTTGTCAGTGTCTGCACCCTCCATCATGGCTCCTGCTTCCCTTTCTCCTGCTCCCAGCAGAGAAGGAACAGGGTTTGCTGCAGTTAGCCACGGGTGAGCCAAGTGGCAAGAGGGCTGGCAAAGCTGGGGGTCACCTACAGCCCTGGCTGGGCTGCCCAAGGATGTCACCTCCATGTGCCTGCCCAAGGATGTCACCTCCATGTGCCTGCCCATGGGGCTTTGTTCAGCCCTTCCTCCCCCTCTGCCTCCCCCCAGCAGCCTCAGAGCACTCACTGCTTTTGTCTTCACCCCCAAAGCACCTGGGTCCCCCCACCCACTTGAGGGGTTGTCTGCAGCCACCACCTCCTAGGGAGCCAGGGGGTCACCTCCTGCCCCCCGTGTCCCTGCTGCACCCCTCGGGCCTCTGTGCAGCCAGGAGGGGCTCCCCAAGCACAGGGTGCTGAGCCTCGGGGTGGGTTGCTCCTCGGGGACCCCTCTGTGACCTGGGGGTCCCCTTTGTGCCCGGCACTGCAGGATGAGGGAGGGGGTGCAGGGGAACAGGAGCTGCATTTCTCTCTGCTGCCCCAGTCTGGGGCTGAAACTGGGGGAAGGGGGATGCGGGGTGAAGGTGGAGCTGGGTGTCAGAGTTGGGTCAGCAGAAGGACACCTAATGGCCACCCAAAGGCCACCCAGAGCCTGTCCCTCGTGTGCCTTCATCCCCCTGAGCATCTCGGGTGTCCCCAAGCAAGCGGGTGCAGCAGGGCAGCACCCAACCCCTCACCAGGGTGAGCCCACACCTCTTGCCTCCCTGGGGAAGACCCACCCCCAGCATGGCTCTCTGGGGGGAATAATCTTTGTCCCATGTATTTTTATATATAAATTGTTAGGAACAACAGGTGGTAAATTAAAAAAAATAAAAATAAAAATATCCAATCTCTAAATGATCATAGAATCATAGAATGGTTTGAGTTGGAAGGGACCTTTAAGACAATGAAGTAGATCCTTCTAAGTGATGTAGATCCTCCTGAATGAAATAGATCCCTCTGTATGTTTAGCTATATTTGATGGCCACAAAAGCCAGTTTAGAAATGTACAAACCACCCAACATTTCTTGCTTCCAGCTATGTTTTTGCCCGTAGATGTGGCCAGTTGGTTCACACACACACACATGCACACAATCATAAAACCCCCTGAGTGAGCACCACAACATCCCCTCCACAGGCTTGCTCCTGAGCAGTGGGATGGATCCAGCCTGGACCATTACAGCTTTTAAACATATTTTAGGGCTAAATTGTGTCTGTCTCTGCCCTTGTACAGGTGTAATTCTGCTGCTTTTAGGTGAACTGCTTTTAAATACCTTGGAGCAGGAGCAATGTCAGCCTCATGGTTTTCAGTTCCTGATGGGAGTTGTTGTGTTATAAATCTGGGGCAAATCCTCAGGCTCCCGTGGAGTTACCTGGAGTTTGCATTTACAGAACCCAGACTGTCATTTGGTCTGGTAGCATTTAAGGAATAAATAAATAAAAACCCTAACAGAACAATAAGCTAAAAATCTCAGCTTTATCAAAACAGCAACACAAATAGGAGTTACAAAAGATGACATTCAGAGTGAACCATAAAATATTTAACAGTAAACTCCAGACCGAAAATCAAGCCAATATCCTTCTTTGGGGAATTAAGGGGAATGGTTTCTTTTTCCAATTTCTTTTATACCACAGAAGAGCTGCCCACACACTTCCTAATTCTTAGACTAATAACTCTGAGATGAACTTCCTAGAACATATGAGCTTCATCAGAGAGGGGGGAGGAAGGGGGAAGAGAACGAGGGGGAAGTACAAAATGATCTTTGTAAGAAATAGTAGCTGGGATTGCTAGCGTTGCATATGTTACAGCACATCATTAATAACAGTGATCAAAAGAAAAAGAACATCTTAGCAGCTGCATCAAATTATTATAGAAATTGGAATTTTCAAATGAGAGAGTTTAAAAAAAAAAAAAAAAAAAAAGAAAAGAAAGAAGCAATAAAAAAAAGGGGCACCATGCACTGGAGGTCAGGTCACTTTGCAGAGCTACAGGATAATCCCAAAAGGTATTGAAAGGGCTGGGATGGAAAATAAATTTTTCTTCCTATTATACTCTATGCAATATTCCTAGACAAAATGGGGACACAGGGGGGGCAATCCAAATCCTAAAGCAGCATATATGGCCATCTCATGGAGCTGGCAGTGAGCAGTGTGTGGCAGTGTGCCCGGGATGGGCAGCGAGCACCTGGCTGAAGGTGATCAGATGTGTGAGGACTTTCCCTGCTCCCTGCACTGCTGCACCTCTGCCAGGACAGCCCTTCAGCTCCAAGGGAAAGCTCTGAAACCCTGACTCCAGAGGGCATGTTGTGGCAACTCAGCTTTGGGACAAAGCCAAGAAGAAAAGCCACGTGCAGGCTGTCCCCAGAGCTCAGCCCCATCCTGCAGCTCCAAGTAGGCAGCTGAGGGCTTCCAGGAGGCTGAAGGGAAAGGGCTGCTCATCTCCCCAAGGATAAATTGCTCTTCCTCTGATAAAAATTGGTGCACATCCATGGATTTTATATCCCCCCTGCGAGAAACTAGTGGGAGGGATGCTATGGCTCGCTCTAGGAAGGCATCCGAACTTTGTCTTCTACAATGAATGTTTTATAAGAGTTGTGCAAGGGCAGGGAGCCCGGCCAAGCTCAGCCCTCCTGCTCCTCACAGCCTGCCTGAAACATCCACTTGCTGAAGAGGGAGATGTTCTGGGAAGCTGCACATCCAGGGAAAGGCTCAGCACCTCTGGGAGGCTGAGCACAGCCCTGCCCGCATCCCCTGTCCCCAGCATCTCTGAGCCATGGACCTGCTCCCCCATCTCCTGCCTTTCCTTCCCTACCTTCAGACTTTTGGGGAAGCCAGGGTTTGGGGAAGCCTGGCCCATGTCCCAAAAATCTTTCAGCAGTCCCACGGGGCAGGGGGTTGGCACTGCAGGTTGTACAGCAGGTGGTTTTATCCAAAGCACTCGTGGAAAGGGGGATTTTGGAGCTATCTGGACAGGGAATGCTTTCAGGATCCCTGCCCTGCGCTGGGCAGGAGCAAAAGGGAGTTTGGGCTCAGGGCTGCCCCACCAGTGACAGTGCAACCTTCGGGGCCCGATTCCCCTTGGCTTTCACCAGCTTTTGGGAATTAATTGGTAGGTTTAACAGCGTCAGTGGGACTTGCTGAGAGAGAGCCAGCACTCAGCAGGAGCAAAAGGTGATGCAAAGAAACTCTTTAAAGATTCAGGTTTGATCTTGAAATGAAAGCCTTTCTTAAAAACGCCCTCCCGAGCCCCCTCCCTGGCTTTTAAAGCAATGTTTTTATAATTCAAACCAGTTCTGAAGGCTCCGGTTACATATCTGCCTTCTGCATGTGATGTTTGCAGCCCATCTCAGCCGGCAGTAAAAGTACAGGTGTTTTGGGTTTAAAGTAACCATTTTATAAAGCAACTGCAGCCAGGGCCCCAGAGGATTATTTTTATGGCTGGCCACCTTCCCACTCCGGTGCGACAGCACAAGGGTTAAGTGGGAGAGGAGAAGGCCCCGCTCCTGACTTCATTGCTCTCCCATCTGGTGGGAACCCTGAAAACCATTTGTAAATTAATTTTTTACTTTGAATGCATGCTGCCGCATAGAGTCATGGCTGGGTCCTGCACAGACAGCTTGCACTGCTGCTTCAACACGTCTCCAGCGACGAGCTCAGCTCCTGCTGATTTGGAATGCAGGAGAATAAAATCATTAAGTATGTATGTCCATTCTGCCCCCTCGCCTTCTCCCCCTACTTCATGCCGTAATTATCATCACATTACTTTGGTAAATAATGTTGACACATGGTTCCAGAACAGCTGTAGAGTGTCCGTCTGACACCCGCACAATCAGAAGTTCAGCTCCTTGGAAATAAATAAAAAAAAAGAAACCAAAGCAAATCAAAAAGGAGAGGTTGAGCCTCCAGTTTCTCCACCTAGGCTTCCTCCTCCCTCCTCGGGAAGCTGGTGCAGAAGATGCGGGATCTCTGCTCGCCCTGTGTCACAGGCGAGGAAATCTCTTCTTTCCTCTGAAACCCCTCCAAATTATCCATCCGTCTGATCTTGGAGGAAGGCAAAGCCCTCATTAATCATACAACTGGTGAGCACTGATTTCCAGATTAATCTAATTAGAGCCCATTTGCTGTAGGTGAAAGCAGCACCATTACCGAGCCCCGCGCACGTGGGGCAGGCAGGATCCATCCCAGGGTTGGCTTTGTGGGGCTCGTGCTGCTCCAGTCAAGGGCCTGTCAGCATTTCCATCCCCAATTCAAACGCCGCTTTGGAGGGATTTGTTACTGAGCCCTAACATTGGGGTGACTCTTGGCATCCAAGATCTGAGCCGGGGCTCGCCGGGTGTTTAGCAAAACCACTCAACCTGGTTCAAGGCCTGGGAGGGAGCAGGGTGAGCCAGTGGGGGCTGTTTCATCAGGTTCTGAGCTTTGAAGAAAGGCTTTGTTTTAGGGATGTAGACTTTGTCGAATTAATTTCTGGAATTAAGTCTTTGTGGTGGATGGAAAAAGCAGAACGCCCGATTCCTGCCCTGACCACCCGTCCTCTGCCAGCCCTGCTGCCTGGACCTGCCCCTTCCACTCACCCAGGACTGTGGGGAAGGGCTCTGTTCCCCTCCTACACCCTACAAAATGGCCATTATCCCCCCTCCCAAACCCAGCTGCCTTCCACCACGGCAGTGCTGGGGGCTGGGGACATCCTGAGACCCCCAGCCCTGGGACACCCGGTGGGGACACCTTGGGCTGCCCTGCTTTTGGCCACTGAGCTCCCAGCACCCCTGCACACCTCCTGGTGCTTAATTACATCAGAGCTGATAAATGCAAAGAGCCTCTTTGATCTCCCCTGCCAGCTTCCCAGGACATGGGGAACCTCGGGGGAGCCGAATCTCCTCCCTGGAGAATCCCCCCCCTCCCCAGGTGAGCCCAGCAAGGGCCTGGACAATCTCAGGGCTTGACTCCTGCTATGTGCTCTGGGAGGAAAAAAATTATAAAAAAAAAATAAATTGCGTGCATGATCCTTCCAAATGAGCAATTTATATTTCTAGCCAGAAATTGCCCTTTTAGTTAAACAGATGTATGCTTTGGACTAACCAGGAGATTAGAGTGGAAACCTGTGCGTTTAACTGACAAGGCAAAAAATGTTAAGCCTGCTTGTGGGATGTGGAGAAAAAACCTGCTAGGAAAAACCCAGCAGAACTGCTTCCTATTTATTTTCATCAGCATCTAGGTAAATACAATGTAATGGGAATATTTAAAGACCTATAATCTTATTTACATTCTGAGCATGAATACAGTTCCCAGTACATTGCAGGCATCTGTCAGACAAACAGACAAGACTCTGCAAAGATATTTAAAATGCTCTTCTCTGAAACAGCAAGGAAGCTGTTTGGGGATTTTGGCAAGATAGCTGAGATATGACATCTCCTTTTTTTTTTTTTTTTTTCTTCCTCCCCCCTTCCATTTTTCCCTTTTTTTCCCCCAAATGATTCCTTCAGCTTTTTACAAGCAAGCTTAAGAAATTCTGTTTGATAGGGTATTTACTATGAAAATTGAAGCTGTAACTCCTGGACCCATCTAATTTGTCAGGCATTTTCGCTTTGAGGGCTCCCCTCTGCTCCTGCCTCCTCCGGGTATATTTAAGGATTTCTCTTCCCCCCCTCACTTCAATACAAAAATAGCACTGCACAGGGCAGTCGCCTCAAACACTATAAACCAAACTTAAGTGTTTTGATTTAAACGAACACCTCCTGAAGGGCAAATAGAGAGATTATCAAGTGTAGGTCCAACCTGCCTTTCCAGTGCCCTTCTCCCAGCCCAGCTATCCCTGCTGCAGCAGGAAGCAGCTCCTGGGATGCTGCTGAGGCTGGGGCCACCTCCTCAGGCACCCAGGTTACAGGGAGCCCCCTGCCCTGCTCCCAGCATCCCTTAACCCCTGCTCCTCATTCACCACAGGCTGAATTTCTCTTGGGCGTTTTTTTCTTTCTTTTAAGACAGGCTTTAAAATGCATCCCCAGCTCCCCATTTGCAGGGGTCCCTTCAGCAAAGGACCAGGGGGATCCAGGAGGGATCAGCACCCTCAGGGAGCTGGGTTCCCTCCTGCAGGGCACCCAAACCCCTCCGTGTCCTTGGGAGCATGGGGACCTCCTGCCTGGATCTCATCCGTTCTCCTCGCAGCGTTTCCCTTTTGCTAGGAAATCCTGGGTGAATCCCTCCCGGTTTGTCACCATCGCCGTGTCACCGAGGTGCCCCTCAGTCCCCTCTGATGGGAAGGGGCCAGCAGCTCCCAGGAGCAAAGCTCTCTTGGATGCAGGGCCCAGTGGGTGAGCAGCATTGCTTCTGGCAATGGGGACAGGGTGGTGACACAGCCCCACCTGCATCGCTGCCACAGCTCCCTGCTGCCTGGGGGGACACTGAGGACACCCCAGGACATCCCAGTGCACACCCAGCCAGCCCTCCAAGCCATCCTGCTCTGGGTCCCATGCTGCCCTTTAGCTAGGGAGAATCAGGAGTTCACTGCCTTCCTGAGATCTTCTCCCAGCCTGAGATCTTCTCCCAGCCTCTCCTCAGCTGCTCCACACAATATTGCTGCATAATTTGGAGTGTCTCCTTTTCCTCCTCCTTTTTTTTTTTTTTTTTTTTTTTGGATGCGAGACTTAGCAACAGAGAAAGGTGCTAAAGAGAGACAAAACTTGTGTGGGTGGCTGGAGATTAGCCATTTGGAAATCTCTCCTTTTCTTTGTACCGCAAGCTGTTTGTGTGGTTCCGCTCCAAATTGCCAGCCCGGGGTGGCAGCACAGCCCTGCCCAGGCTCCTTGTCCCCAACCCAGGCTGCCTGGGGGACGTGGGACATCTCCAGAGGGACCTCAGCTCCCCCTGGGATGCCCGTGGCCACAGACTGCTCCCCTGCCCGGGATGGAACCCAAACCTCCTCTTCCCAAACCCCACCAAAAATCCTCTGCCTCTCCCAAGGCAAATATGAACAGAAAGACAACCAAACATCTACTGTATTAAAATCATTGATTCACAATATTTAAATTTCCAGCTAGCCTCCAATTAGCAAGCTTTCCAATATTTGAACAGAAGACCATTTTAATGCAATTACAAACACATTTTAGGCATCTAAATTTTTTGCATAATTAGTTCCCTATTAAACTATTTATGTAGCCCTTTTTCCATCAGAAACAGAGAAAGCAGAACAATTTTATTCCTTACTGTTACAATAATTAACTATGCAAGTAGAACAGCATATTAATAGAGTATAATTTGTTTACATTTAAAAGAAAATTGTGTTAGATTAGCATAGCAAAAGACTATTTCCATATCCAGGCAGTAATATGCAGGCCTAATAGCAATTTACAGTGTAGTTAAAGAATATTATTAATAAAGTAATACAGTGTAATTCTGTTTGCCCCCACCATATTTCACAATGTCCTTAATTACAGCTAATTCCATTGAGACTAATTTAGGGGTTATTAAGCAGTAGACACAGGAATCTTAAATACAACCTTTGGTAATGATGAAGTTACAAAGTTACTGGGGAGCCCCTTCCCAGGGCAGAGAGCTCCAGGGAAATGGTGCTCCGGGACAAGCAGAGCCCTCCTCACATCCCTGGAGTTAGGATCTGTGTCCTGGCCTCTGGCACAAGCCCAAAATTGGATGGTTTTACCCCAAGCTTTGTGTTTTCCCGTGGGTGCAGCACAAGGACATGGATCCCGGGGTGGGGATGAGGGATCAGCTCATAGGGATGCAGGGCTGTGTTTGAGCATCACCTGGGGTTTTTCTGTTGGCTCAGGGGTTTTTTGGTCTTGTCTGTGTCATGTAAAACATTCCAGTTCCCTGGGGATCTCCCCTGGGTGATCAGCTGGTGAGCTGAGGGTGCCATGGGTGCTGCAGAGGCTTGCTAGAGCCTGGCTCATGGGAATGAGTGTCTGGTTCTAATCTGTCTTCTCCTTCTGGCTAGGGCCCTCCAAGGGCTGGAGGAGGGCAAAAGCCTCCTGAGAGGTGATGTTGCTTGGATCACCAGGCTTTTGTTACTATTTTGTGGTGCTTTCCACAAAAACGGCTCCCCTCCCTGCAGTCTCCATGTCACTGGTTCACTGGTCCCAGCTTTCTTAGGAATTCTCCCGAATTCCCTGTGAGAACACCTGTGGTCTTAACAGGGGAGACCTAACAAGTGACCAGTTTTCCCCTCTCCCCCTAAATCCTCGTGAAGTCCAGAGAATTAGGGGGAGAATCCTTTCCTTTAAGCATGATTTTTGCTCAGAGAAGGTTATTCCTTCCATGGGCAGCCAAGATGTTTTCTATTCCCATATTTAGCTGCACATCAGTGGGCTGGATTAAATTCTCCACATGCCAGCATGCCCCAGCATATGTTTTCAAGGCACAAAATACACATCCCATCATGCTAAAATGATTTGTGGCAAAATCACACAAAGCCCAAGTAAGTGTTTTTTTAATTGTGCTCTTGAAAGCAATTACACTCGTTCTCCTCTGTCACTGGCAAACCTGCTGGGGACATCCCTACCCTTGGCCTTGGGGACACCTGAGCCAGCAGGTCCTGCTGCTGGGGGCTGGGGAAGGGTTAAGCCAGGGGATACCCTCGCTTGGCAGGAGTCAAAGTGAAAGGGGTTTTGGTTTTTTGGGGTTTTTTTTGCCTCTCTGTAGGACTTTTCCAACTTCCAGGGGCTGCTGGGGTGCTGCTGGGTGGCTGCATTTTGGGGAGGCAGCTTTCAGTGATGGGCCAGGGGCAGACCAAGCAGCCAGGCAAGCCAAGCATTGGATAAAATGCTATTTAAAAACGTTGGGTTTAGCTCTGTGTTAAGGGAGATGGTTGCTGGCCCAATTCTGACAGCTGAAAGCATCCCCCCAGGATGCTCCCCAGGAAAAGCCCTGGGAATGCCCCAGCTCTGCTGGAGAGCAGCAGCAGGTACTGGGAGTGCTATCTGCACAGATATAATCCATTTCAGTGACCTGAAAAGACAAGACTTGTGCCCCGAGTGTTACTCTTGTTCTGCAAATATATTTAGCCCTCCAGACTGTCCAGATAAATGACTCTGTTTCATTCCAAGTGCCAAACTCCCATTCAAATGCTGGATAATCCAAAGTTCAGATAAATTCACAGAATCGCAGTTATCTACAGCCCATTTCTCTCAGTATAGCTTTTGAGCACTTTTCCTTTCTGTGTGTTTTGTGTGTTTGGGGTTTTTTTGGTTTGGTTTTGTTTTGTTTTGTTTTGTTTTTTTTTCTTTGAATTATTATCTTACCCTCCCTGGACTTTGCCAAACAGCTCTCAGAAGAGTTCATTTCTATCCAGGACTGATGAGCCCGCTGGTAAACACCGTTCTGCAATCATTCCCTCCACCAAAAATTTAAAAAAAAAAAAAAAAAGAAAAAAGAAAAGAGGAGATAGAGAAAGAGCTGTATCTTCATATCCTGCAGATGGCTAATATTCATATGTAACTGTCAGGCAGAGCACAATGCCAAGCTCAGAAGCAGAGTGCATCAGCTTGTTCTTGCATCTGAGCCATTAAACCCAATGGGTCTCAGGCAGAAGGCTCGCAGGCTGCACCCGGAGCTGCCAGCTCCTGCCTCAGCCCCTTCCAGCAGCTTCCAGCCTGCGGAAAACCGGGAAAAATCAGCGGAGGGGAGGCTCCAGGAATCCTTGTCTGGGGAAGTGGGAAAATGAGGAGACTGGAAAAGCTTCATCCCCCCCCTGCCTCCACCTTTCGGCCCCCCGCGATGTCCTCTGCTGCCTTTTCCACCCTCCCCATCCCACAGGAACATCCCCAGGGATGGAGTTTGGCTCAGCCTCTGTGTTCTCTTACTTCTGACCTTTCCTTTGGTGCCTTTGGACGTCGATGACTTCTCTGCATTCCCAAAATCAGGAGGGTGAAATGGGGAGCGGGGACGGTCAGATGGCAGGAAGGCAAAATAGAGGGGAGGGAGGGGAAGGGAAAAAGCAGGCAAAACTTCATTTCTCTAGGAGGGCTGTAATGCCCCTTGTTAAAGGATGATGGCTCTGCATGTGTGGCTCAAAACCTTAGCAACTCTTTTTGCTGCACCCATCCAGGGCTGCGAAGCCACCTGGAAGATGGAATTGCACCTCAGCCTCTATTTTGCCACTGTCTTTTGGGGCTAAAAAACTGAATTATCTTTGAGTAATTTGATAGAGCTTTAATTAGCATCACTGTGTGATACAACAGCACACTAGCACCACAATGCCTCTTTTTGGTGAGAGGACAACTAAAGAGGCATTTAGTCCACATCTTTTTCATTTTTTTTCTTGTTGAATCACACCATTTCTTTTCTTTATAAATTCAGAGGTGTGACTCAAGCCTTGCCTCGAAAGGCAGAATGACTGCAAATAGCCCCTGCTCCACTGGGTGCTAAACCATATTATGAAAGCCCCGGAATATGTCATGAAAGAGTAATTTACATGAGCTTAGGACTCCTAAAGACCTTTCTGATGGTCACAGATAAAAAAAATCCAACACAAGTCATATTGGCGAGGGCTTAAAGACCCAATCCTGCAGAAAGCAGGTGCCCACAGATAAGGACACTGCCTGGAGGGGCTGTGCTGAAGCCATGCTCCAGCACCTCTATCAAAGACAGGCAGGTTACAAATCCTTCCAGCTCCTCCTCTTGCCCACCCGACGTGACACTGCTGCTACCCCAGCTTACCCTCTGCTCCTTTCTGCTCTAGAAATAGGAATATAACCGGACTGAGAGCAGAGCCTGGGGATGGTGTCAGGATGCAGATGTCTCAGGCAGGGCCTCTGAAGCACAGGAGGCACTGGGAGGAAATCAGCTGCTCATGCCAAGCCTTTGATCTCCCTCTGCTTTTTGTGAGACACAGGCTATGGGTGCCACCTCACCCCAAATCATCTTTGGGAACATTATTTTGGCATTGTCCACAGCAGAGGAATGAGGAGGGGTGGCATGGGACCAGGAGCACTCAGAGGGAAGTTTGTTTCTTACTGTAGGGTAGCCAGAGAAGCAGGTGATTCCCCAGGCAGCAGGTTGCCATGAAGAAAGTTAATAATTAATGCTGCAGAATAATTAATGCTGCAGCAGTTAAAAACACTTCTGTTGTGTGCAGCACTGCAGCTCCACGGCGGGTCTGTGGCTTGGGATTCCCCTGCAGGGATGGATCCTGGCTGAACTGCACCCCTAAAGGTACAGACTGCATCCCCAAAGGTACAGGCTGCACCCCCAAAGATAGAGACTTCATCCCCAAAGGTACAGACTGCATCCCCAAAGGTACAGACTGCACCCCCAAAGATAGAGACTTCATCCCCAAAGGTACAGACTGCATCCCCAAAGGTACAGACTTCATCCCCAAAGGTACAGACTGCATCCCCAAAGGTACAGGCTGCACCCCCAAAGATAGAGACTTCATCCCCAAAGGTACAGACTGCATCCCCAAAGGTACAGACTGCACCCCTAAAGGTATAGACTGCACCCCTAAAGGTATAGACTGCATCCCCAAAGGTACAGACTTCATCCCTAAAGGTACAGACTGCATCCCCAAAGGTACAGGCTGCACCCCCAAAGATAGAGACTTCATCCCCAAAGGTACAGACTGCATCCCCAAAGGTACAGACTGCACCCCTAAAGGTATAGACTGCACCCCTAAAGGTATAGACTGCATCCCTAAAGGTATAGACTGCATCCCCAAAGGTACAGACTGCTCCCCCAAAGGTACAGACAGCATCCCCAAAGGTACAGACTTCTCCCCCAAAGGTACAGACTGCTCCCCCAAAGGTACAGACTGCACCCCCAAAGATAGAGACTTCATCCCCAAAGGTACAGACTGCATCTCCAAAGGTACAGACTGCTCCCCCAAAGGTACAGACTGCATCCCCAAAGGTACAGACTGCTCCCCCAAAGGTACAGACTGCTCCCCTAAAGGTACAGACTGCATCCCCAAAGGTACAGACTGCACCCCTATAGGTACAGACTGCTCCCCTAAAGGTACAGACTGCATCCCCAAAAGTACAGACTGCATCCCCAAAGGTACAAACTGTTCCCCTATAGGTAGAGACTGCATCCCCAAAGGTACAGACTGCACCCCTATAGGTACAGACTGCTCCCCTAAAGGTACAGACTACATCCCCAAAAGTACAGACTGCATCCCCAAAGGTACAAACTGTTCCCCTATAGGTAGAGACTGCACCCCCAAAGGTACAGACTGCATCTCCAAAGGTACAGACTGCTCCCCCAAAGGTACAGACTGCTCCCCCAAAGGTACAGACTGCATCCCCAAAGGTACAGACTGCACCCCTGGGGATCTGAGCAGGATCCACAGAGTCCCTCTGCTTGGGTCAGCAATGTGGTGGCCACAGGCAGCCTCCTGGACACAGAACCACAGAGTCATTCCAGTTGGAGAAGACCTTCAAGATCACTGATTCCAACCAGGACCTAATTCCACCAACCATCAACCCAGCTCAACCAAGTCCAGTGCCTAAACCATGTTCCCAAGCACATCTTCATGGCTTTTAAACCATCCCACCCAGCTCCAGTGTACCCTGAACCTGAGGTGCTGAGGGTCCAGGAAGGCTCGCAGCCTGTAGAACACCAAAACCAAAAAAAGAGACAATGTCTGCATTGTCACCTTCCCATCACATCCAGAGGTTTCAGACCATTCCCTTGCTGCCTGCAGAAGGCTTCTGTGGATGCTGGCACTACGAATCTTGTATTTCTTCTTTTTTTATATATATTTTTTTTCTCTCTCTTCCCCATTTCTCCAAGAGATGCTGTGAGATAGGCTGCTTCCTCCCAGCACCAGTTAAACCGTGCCTCTGGCAGCAGCACTTCCCCAGTGACATTTTCAAATGCCTCAGGAAGAGTCACCGTGCTGACTGTCAGATTTCGGCGAGTGGACAGCATCAGCAGCACAACAGAACATCTTCTGTTCCCAAGAGAGATGTGCAAAATTATCAAGCCCAAGTTAATGTGGAGGTTGGAAATACTTGTCCCAAATAACAGGATAGTTTACAACCCGTCTCTACTTTTGACATGCTGATATCCTCAAATAGCAACAATAAAGCTTCTGTCTCCTTTCAAGATATTTGTCATCTTTTGATCTTAAGCCAGAAAAAATTGAATTCTGGGAGATCAAAACTCCCAAACCGATAGCTTATATCCTCAGCAAGTGCTTATCAAGTGTAATCCAGAAAGATGGCACGTTTCAAAAGTGACAATGAATAAAGTTCAGCCCGCTGAAAAAAAGTAAACAAACTTCAAACAGAGGTAGTGTTCCCAGCCCATGCATTTCCTTCTAATACTGTGCCGAGCCACGGGCCTCTCCTGTGAGGCTGACTGGCAGGAATCTCAAATGAAATTCAGGCCGTAAAAGCTGAAGGACATATCATTTCAAAGGGAAAAAGCCAAGTTAAATATTTGATAAATATTTTCTACACTCCAGGCGGCTGTGGTCCTGCAGCTGCCCTGGCAGAGGGTGTTCCCTGCCCTCCTGCTGCCCTTCCCTTCCCTTCCCTGCCCTGCAAACCCCACATTCCCTGCTCCCTGCCTCCCTCAGACACCGGGATTCCTAAAGCCACCCCTCAGGCTACATCCCTGAATTTATGACCCAATTTAAAGCCCCCCTCCTCCGGGCATGGCACGCCACACCACACCACACAGCCTTGGGATGGGGCTGGCACTGCCCGGCTGTGGGAGCACAGCTACACACCTGCACACACCTGTACACACCTGTGCACACCTGCACACACCTGCACACACCTGCACACAGCCATACAGGTGTGTACATGCATGCACACACATGTAGACACCATGTGAGCACTCCCAGGCATGCACCCATCCATGCAGGCACAGGCAGCCATGCAGACCCCCCCAGGTGCCTGCACACCCCTGCACACCCCTGCACACCCCTGCACACCCCTGCACACCCCTGCACACCCCTGCACACCCCCCTGCAGGCACACAGCAGCAGCAAATTCCCAGGATTTCCCTTGTGCTGCCCCCGGTGTGGGAACACAGCTCAGCCCTGCAGAGCCTGGAAAATCTAAGCTGGGAAAACGCGAGGGAGGGAAAAATCTCCCAACCCTCTCGAAGGCTTTTATCAGCACCAGGGCTACAAGGCAGGCAGAGGAAAACAAAGTCAGCAGTGGTTGTAAATTGTCTGGAAACCATAAATTAAAATTAAAGAGTTCAAATATGATATAAAATCATTTAATCTGGATGATTTATGCTCGTTCTCAGATGCAATTATTTACTAACGCTTCTGTTTATTGCTCTTTTGACTTTTTTAATTACTGTATTCCAAAAATTCAATTACCAAGTGTAGTATATATTTCAAGCAATAGTATTGTAAATAAAAAGAGAACCAATTAATAATGTGCTTAGTCTAGCAGAGCTAAATCAAGTGTAAGACAAAATGCTGGCAAACTTGATCAAGGGCTGGAAAGTCCCAGAGAAGATGGGACCTGGCACAGACGGGAGTGCAGGGGATGCTCAGGGCTCCTGAGGGAATGTCCAGGGGGATGCTCTGATGGGGGAGCACCCCCTGCTCAGAGCTGGGGCCCATTCCTGGGGTGTCAGGATGTAAATTTTGTTCCCCAGCTGAGTCTGCTTGCTCTGTCTTCACACTACCAAAATCTGTCAGGGGAGGGAGGCTGGTGGGTGGCAGGGGGAAGCAGGTCTCTCCTGGAATTCAGGTGTCTTTTAGCCAGAAATACTTTGTCCTTTTCTCTTCTTCTGTCAACAGACTTTGACATGGCTAGAAAAATCAATTTCTAGCCACCTTCACAAGATTGTTGGGCAAATATCTCAGCTGAGCCCTTTGCTTGTAAATGATATTTACTTTCCCTGCCTTTAAATCCATACCAGCCCAGTGTGAGAGCTGTAGAAGAGCACAAGCCATGGGCCAGGACAGTTCCCTAAAAGGAAAGCCTGACAGAGTATTTTTCAATGGGAAGAATGCATTTCTCTAGATCCGTGTTCTCAGGAATAGCTGAATTTATTTTTGCAAGGGAAAAAAAAAAAAAAAAAAACCAACCCCAAACCCAGGGATGACCATACAGTAGGAGATGTGGCAAACTCAGAAGCAGCTGAAAAAGGGGATTTTTTGGTCAGCAGTGGCAGGCAGTTGCCAGACCCAGGAGGGCTCTCCCCAGCCTTGGCTTTGCCCTTTCCTTCAGCCACAGACATTTCTCCCAGTGCTGTGCATGGACTTAATTTCTCCTCTTACATCTTATGCCAACTAAATCTATCAGGTCACAGCCTCTCAGCTCCAGTATTTTACATGTTAGGCTGTACCAGAGGTAGTGATTTGTGAAAAGAGATCACTGCTCTGTCTGTGAAGGCTGCAGCTCACATAAAATCCTGGAGTTTTAAAAGCAATATGTAAAACTTCAACCGGAACAGAAGGAAGCACTTTCCAAATCCTCTTGTGTCTTCTGGAGAAAGAGGAAAAAAAAGAAAACAAAAATTCAAAAAGTATGAATTGATTCTTGTAAAACCTTAATAATAACAATTAAAAAATCCAAATCTTTTAGAACATCTGTTGGGAAGCAGAAGATTCCTTTCTGCCACTGTGATCTGCCCCCCGAGTTGCTGCAGCCTCAGCTGGAGAGGAACGAGCTGAGGGGTCTCCTCAGGCTCCTACAGCTCTGCTCATCCCTACTCACCTTTTAATACCACTTGGTATTTTAAAAGGCTTTTCCCAGGCACCCTGGAGGCAGGTGGAGGTGAGGTGGGACCCTCCTGGCTGGGGGATGCTGCAGCCAGGTGGGAGAAAGGACCCAAGTACTGGGGGGCAAAGCCACCACATCCCCCTCCCTTCTGAGAATAAATCCAAGGGAAAATCACTGCAATCCTTTGCAGCAAAAGGTGGTGGGTGATTCTCTTCCTGGCCAGCCCAGCCTATGGGCAAGCCAGAGCTCAGCTGCCCAGGCTGCCCTTTGCCATCACAACCTTCCTGATGGATTCTGGGCTCCACCTCACTGGAAATACTAATTAGGACTAATGACTCCATTGTAAACAATTGGAGATGTATAGCAGGATAGCTTGTCTGCAGGGAATCTATTGGGCTCAGGTAAGTTCAGGGCTGAGGAAGCCCCCAGCCTTGAGCTTTTTTGTTCTTGAGTGGCCAGAAGAAGAATGGAGAAAGGCACCGGGTCCCTGTGGCACTGCTGAGGAGGATGGGAGGTTGGGAACTGGGAACCCCTCAGGATTTACCTGCTGATCTGGGGAGCTCTGCAGGAACCCTGTCCTGACAGGAGCAAAGGCAGGGATGGTCTCAGAGCCTTCACCTTCCTCTGGTGGCTTCAGCCAGGCTGGGGTGCAGGGTGGCTTCCTGGGACCTCAGCATTTGTGATGCCTTTGCTCTGGCACCCCACCCTTCAGGTGCCCCAATCCCTTCTCTGCTGCTGGGTCTGTGGGGTGGCAGAGCAGGGGACAATTTCCACCCCCCCTGTTTATTCCTGGCAGTCCTATGGGCAGACCCCAGCGTGCTGAGTTTCCCTTGACCACACGAGCTGCCCCATATGTTCCCAAGGACACCCCATGTCTGAAGACACCAAATGGCTTAATTAGAATATTAAACTGATTTACAGTTCTTTAATCATAGGTATCATTAAGCTAACTCTGCTCAAAAAGGGGGGCAGACCCAGGGCCAGTGCTAACATATGGAGCCAAATCCTCTGCTGTCAGCAAAGAGGCCGAGCAGCAGGTTCCATCCAGTGGGGCTTCGGAGCAGCTGAAGATGGATGGGTGGGAGAGAGCAGAGTGACCCCAGGTGAAGGGCACCCTGCAGAGCACAGAACCCCAGGTGCTTGCTGCTCCTGCACTTTGTAAGGACAAGGGAAGGGCACTGGGCAGGCTGGAGAACCACTGGGATGGGCTCTGTGTCCAGGAGAAGGCTGGGTCTGTGCAGCCAGGATTGGCACTGGGAAGCGATGGGAAGCAGGAGCAAGGTGGGGGCTGCCAGGGAGTCCCACCCTGGCTCAGGTGTGTTTTAAAAGTTTGGAGAGGACTTTTGACAGCAGAAGATGGGAAGGATGGTTTCCTTTGAGTATTCCAGTATGGAATCAGATCAAAATGTAAAGGTTTAGCTCGTCCTGCAGTCTAAAGCCCTACAGGGTGTTTGCACCAAGGGAGAAGTTGCTGGGGGAAGCCTCGTCCCTCCCCTTCTGCACTCAGGTGAGAAAAGAGAAGAAACGAGAGAGGGAGAAGGGAAACTTGGCACTATCCTGAGAAAAATACTTCGATCCCCATCTTTGGCTGGGAAACTTAAAACCAGGGCTCTGCACCTCCCTGTTGTGCCCTGTAAAACAAAGCACCGCTGAGGAGGAAAACTGAAAAAGTGATTTTTTTGGTTGTTTTGTTTTGTTTTAACAAGTTTGAGGATGTCTAAGGGCAGAGGGGGGTGTTCTGGTAGAATTTGCTTTGTGTTTATATGAAACCTGTTCCAGATGGGGGTTTAGAGGAATTTACACTCAGGCCAGATGCAGGCTGGTTAGTCTGGACTGTGTTTTGGTGGGGGATAGCTGCAAAAAGTTACCATGTGAAAGAATCCCCTGAATTAAGGTTTTTATTACAAAAAGTTATTATCAGCTAAATAGTGAACGTGCTACCTGGCTGGAAAAAAGTATTAAACCATATTTACACTTGAAAAGAAGCAATTAGTAGTAGTTCAATCACTATGGATGTGCCAGGCCAGGACAGAAGAATGAGTGTAAATAGATAGAGACAAGAGAGATTTATTATTAAATTAAAGTCATTTAATTACTGCAAATGTTAAATATGCAGTTTTCTGGCATTTAAATGATATTTTTCACCAAAATGAAAATGAATTGTCCACTCTGAATTCCCACTTCTTAGGCAGCAGGTAAATGTCAGTCCTAAATTAAAGTTAACTAGGATGGGTGGCTGCTTTACCTTATAAAAGGGAAAAAAGAAAAAAAAAAAAAAACAGCGATTTAATTAGAATCAATAAACCACTTTTTATTGAAGTTTCCAATGTGCTCTGTTATTCTAAACATACAGAGAGCTGCTAACCTGAAACCTTCAAAGATTTTAACAGGTTTGGGTCAAAGGGGAGCTGCCAGCAGCAGCACCTGGGCCAGGAGCCCCCCGCAGCCCCCAGCCCCCTGGCACCCCACCACCTCCCCAGTCTCCCCCAGTAGTCCAGCATCCCCCCAGCACCCTGCCAGGCTCAGGCACCCTCCTGCAGCTGGGCTGGTGCCCTGGGAGCTGGCTGCAAGCAGGGCCAGAGCCTGGGGGGGATGAGGAGCAGAAAGCCAGGCTGATTCCCACCAGATGAGCAGCACATCCCCACTCCTTTTTTCTTCCTGTGTGTTTTTGGATGGGCTCCATTCAAGCTGTGAGGTAAGCAAGCTGCCTTTTTTTTTTTTTTCCTTTCAATTAAAACCACTATTTTTAACTTAAAGACGTCCTCCCGGCTCCTCAAAGTGGTTGCAGAAAAAAGAAATCAAAACATAGCCACCCGGGCTTTCAGTGCAAAAGCGATGAGAAGCCCTCGAATCTGCACATGGAGATATAGTATACAGATATATATTTATATATTTATTTATATATTTATATATTTACATATTTATATGTTTACATATTTATATATTTACATATTTATATATTTATATATTTTTATATATATTTATATATTTATATATTAATATATTTGATTGAGCAGCTCCCTGCCTGCTTTGCCTGTGTTTTGCCCAGGCTGGCAGAGCCTCTGTCCTCCTTCCTGCCTCCTGCTTTAAGCATCATCCCACCTACTCACCCTGACATTTCGACTTAGCAGCTTTTTCATGTTGATGGTTTAATTTATTAAAAAAAAAATAATTAAAAAATAAAAAAATCCTCTCTGTGAGCCACACGACTCTCGTGCTCATAATCACTGCTGCGTGGAAGTGATTATATTAGAGGCCTTTTTACAGTGCGTGCACTCAGATCAAGATGTAATATGCATTTCATATCCCCTGACTCCCTGTCCTAAAATAGAGACAAAACATTCTGTAATGTCAGATTGCTTTGAATTAGTTTTAATTTGATTAGAAATATCCCACAAGGCTACCCGAGTACATAGAGATTATGTATAATTAATGCCGTGATCAATTAGATCTGAATTGTTAGTCCATCAAGAAGCAATAACATGGGCTCTGATTTTTCAAAGAGTTTTCCCTTAATCCTCTTGTTCTAGGGCTCTTTATGATGAGATACAAAAGCTCCTAAATGAGGACAACATGATATTGCACACATTTGGAGGAAAAAAAACCCCTTCATCCTGCAGGTTATTGCTAATTCTGATGGGGAGATGGGGCTGCAGCCCTCGGGGATCCAGCACAGCCCCTGCAGGGACAGTGTCCCCTCGGCCACAGCTCCTCTGGATGGCATTAACTGTCCCACTCCATCCCTGCTGCTCTTTGCTTGGTGAGGAGGCAGCTCCATTCCATGCCCTTTCCACCCCTCTTGGGCCATCATAACCCGGGAGGGCTTCCCCCAGTGTCACCTGCCCGGTGACAGCTCTGTCACCTCCCTGGGGTGGCATCCCCTCACCGAGGTGCCACTCAGGGGCAGCTGTTTTCAGGTGACAGTGGTGGGACACGTCCTAAAGCAACCCAGAGGTAAGGGCGAGGGGCTCAGGTGGGCCTGAGAGTGCAGGGGAGGACAGGAGGGGACAGCGAGGACAAAACCCCGAGAGAGCACCATGGGGTGGCAAGGTGAGCCAAGGGGTTCCTGTGCTGGAGAACAGGCTGGGAGACACAAGTTAGAAATGGGAAAAGGTGATCCATTGGAAAGAAACTTTATATTCTTTCTGGAATTCAGACTTTGGTCCAGGCTGCCCAGGGCAGGGCTGGAGTCCCCATCATCCCTGGAGGGATTTCCAAACCCTGGAGATGTGGTGCTGAGGGACATGGGGCAGTGCTGGGTTCAGGGTTGGACCTGATGGTCTGAAAGGGCTTTTCCAACCCAACCCATTCTGTGATTTGATGGATGAACTCCATTTGCTGTTTTTGCAGCCCTCTTGCTGAAGGACCATTCCTGGGACCAGGAGCAGGATCCCTGCTGCCTCCCGGAGCATCCCACGGTCGGACAGGACAGGAGGAGGCAGCCAGCACACGGAACCTCCGTTTTTACCAGCACAGCAGGGCTATTTCATCCTGGCTTCACAGATGGTGAAGGAAACCCACACCTGGTCTCCTCTGGGATTTCAACCTGTGACCTCAGTGAGGTGTGAGCAGAAGTTGTCAGCGCTCGGCGGTGGATGGGGCGCCAGGGGCTGGATCGCCTCCCCGAGCCCTGGTAAAGTCACCTGCTTCAAAAATCCACACCAAGGTGGGAATTGTCTTCCAGTGTATGACACGAAAAATCCGTAAATAATTCATAGGAGTTCATTATTCAATGAGTAATTCCCAGAAAAGCTGAGATGGGGCGGCTGGAGCCCTGAGGAATGTTTTCCTGCGAACCGCTACACGTGTCAGGCTGCCAGCCCAGGTATGAATATTTTAAGTACAATGATCCTTGGTTTTTTTCCTCTCTTTGAACAGACCACGTGTGTCACCAAAGGTCATGGCTGGAACCAGCCCCGACTCCCCCTTCCCACCGGGTGGGAAAGGCAAACACCTCAACGCTTGCTCCAGATGGGAAAAAAATGTTTCAATGTATTTAAAACTTCTGAGGAGAGGGGGTTTCCCCACCTCTGCCTATTATTGGCCTCTCTGCTGTGTTTTACAAAATTTCACCTCAGATGTTTTAAATCCTGTGGCACTGTTGACCCTGGGGCAGCAGACCCTGTGTCCACCATTCCTCCCCACTGGGGACTCTGCTGCGATTTGGGGAGGGGTTGGCATCTTGTGAGGAGCAAGCAAGGCTCCTCGAGGTGGGGTAATCAGTTGTGGAGTCTCAGGGCTAGCTGGAAGTCAGGCTTTCACATCATTTTACAATAATGCAAAGGACTTGGCTCTGGAGAGGATGAAATATTTCCATTGATGCTTCATTGCAAAGTTCCTTTGTGATTAATAAGCAGTAACAAAATATTTCAGCACTACTCTTGATCCTGTTCTGACATCAGGAGTGGGAAGCTCTCCTCCCATTGAGCTAATAGGAACATACAATGAAAACATTTAAATAAAAATAAATAAATAAAAAAAAAGAAACAGTGTAAAACAGCTAATGAAAACTTCAAGTGCACTTTTTTGTTTCCAAACCTTTTTTCCCTGTGTCATTGCTTCTGCGATACAGGTCTCTCCACAAATCTGACTTTTTCCAAACAGCCTTTTCCTGTGAGGAACTGTCTCCTTGAACCTTTTCCCCACCAGCCCCAGCTTACTTAAAGCACCCAGCGCTTGCTTAAAATAGGAAATGAAATACCTTGCTTGTGGCTTCTGGAGCTGGCAGCTGCTTTAAGAAGACATTTCTGCCATGTAATATTACTCACCATCAGCTGCAGGGCCTGAAAGCCCCTTTTTGTTCAGCTCTGGGGGACACAGTGATCAGGGAGGGGTTGAGCCCCTCAGGATGCTGTCACTGTCCCTGCTCAGCCCATGTAGAACTGCCCCAAAACTGCTTCCCCAGCCCCAAAACACCTTTTGCTTTCTCAGAGGGACCAACCTGGGAGGTGGGAGGTGTCCCTGCCATGGCAGGGGGCTGGAGACAGATGGTCTTCAAGGTCCCTTCCAACCCAAACCACTCTGGGGGGCTCTGAAATTCTTCCCCCTTATTTTGTTTGTTTGTTTGTTTCCTTCTTTAGTATATTTGTATTGGTGATTTGGATGACACCATGAGTGTCATTCTGATGACATTTAATCACTGGACAATAGACTCACAGGATGGCTTGGGTTGCAGTCCCCTGCCTGGGCATGGCCACCTCCCACTGGGCCAGCTTGCCCAGTTATGCTTTTGCATTCTTCCCCCAGGCATTTTTTTGCAAACTCTTTTCACCTTTGCTCACTCCCAAGTCCGTGTCCAAGTCCTGCAAGTGCTGCAGGAGCTCAGGAGCTGAGAGGGATGCACAAATCCAACACAATCTCCTGCCAAGCTCAGCTGCACCCACCAACCCCAGGCTGCCACTCCAGGGACGTGCCCACTCCTTCACCTTCCTGCACGAGAGTCCCTCATCCAAATGGGGGAAAAAATGGGAATCACCTGCAGAAAGGACTGCTGAAGCTGCACTCTGCCAGTGGACAGTCCAGCTCCTTCTCCTGCAAAGAGATGGCACCCAGGACCAAGAGGTTCCTCTGTTCAGTAACAGAAGGGCTGCAGGACACCTTGGGATGAGTTGTGGGCAGGAATAGGAGCCTGAACCCTTCTGTCAATGCTCTGGGTAATTCCCTTCCAAGGGGAAAAAGATCCCCTTCCAGGAGCACACCCGGAGCCACTCTTCATTATTTTGTGTCACTCATTCCTCATTTGTTGCTATGCATATTGTGCCATTATAACAGGAAATTACATTTGCATCTTGTGTGGCACAAGCATGTTGGGAATATCATAAAAACACATATGGTCATAAATGGTTTAGAAAAAAGGCGATAAAAGTGACATTTAGAAAACAGCTTTTGAAAAGAGGAAACATGTTCATGGAGCTTTTGTACATCTATGTGAAAAAATCCTGTGCTCTCATTTTAGAAGCTTTTTCAGCAAACTTCTTAATTTTTTCCTTTCCTACGTATTAGTTTTAATGTTTTAGAATTTTCACTTGGCATTTTGAGCTTGAACATCCTAAAGTCTCACCGGGGAAATCTGAGTGAGCCCAGCCAGGCTTTCCTAATGGTCTGGTGAAAGCAGAGCTCCCATTTTGCCTGGCCTGTGACTGGATTTGTTCTGGGGTGCATAGTTTTAAGTGAATAATTTTGAGGTCTAGTTGGATGAAGATATAATATCCTTATGTGCTTAGAAACAAGGTTCAAGCCATTTAGGCATTGGCAGGTGGAAGCTGGGTTTGAGCTGAACTCAGGGACTGTGGAGCTGAGGGTGGATCAGTTGACATCAATATTGTTTCATTCCAGCCTTGTGGCACAGCAGAATTCTGGAATTCTGTGCAGTTTGTCAGGTCTTACCATTAAGTGAGGAAAAAAAAAAAACAAAACAAAAAAACACACCAGAAAACCCCAAAACTAACTAGGAAGACTTCTTTTATTACCAGTCCTGAATTAAAAGTCAGAAAATCTTGCAGGAGAAGTGTATACAGAAAACCTGTCCCCTCTGGATGCATTTTTTTCTTTTTCACCTGTCTCATGTTGTCCCTAACTTTGCTGTGGGCAGTGACACCATCCCCCAGGCTTTTGGTTTGACAGTGTCCAGGAACAGGATCATTTTCTTGGAGTTGTTTCTGGCATCAGGCAGCTCTTGGTCCAAGTCAGTGTTTCAGGCAAGATTTCTGCTCGGCGTTGCTCCCTGCTCACAGCAGGGAATTCATTCTCATTTTCCAGGGCTGTAAACTGCAAACCTTTTATCTGTAGCCTTTAACACGATCTGGGACAAGCAGAGCCCGTGTTAGCATGCTATGCTATAAATCCGCCTGAAATGTTCCTTTACACAGAAATTATGGTACTGATTCATGATCCAAACAGGGATTTGCAGCGCGGGCCGTGCCAAGTCGCCATGGCTGCCTTCTGCTCAGGAGCAGGAGAAGTGTCTACCAGGCAAAGGAGCTCTGTGTCAGAGGAGGAGGAGGAGGAAGCCTTCCAGGCAGCACCAAAGCTTCTGGTTTTCTAACCAGTCATGCGAGAGGGTTTCTCTGCCGTGCAGCTGTGGCCTTTGCTGGCAAACTCCCTGGGTGGAGATGTTGGGAGATGCCTGGATTTGCATCCCCCTTGAAGCATGGGAGGTTAATTTGCTCCTTCCCTACAGGGTTTGTGCAGATCAGAAGTGGGCTCCTGACCTTTTCTCCCTTTATCCTGCAGGACCACCCCTCCCTAGTGCTCCAGTGGGCTGGGGTGACATCCCCAGACTGTCCCCACTGTGTCCCTTTGCTCACATGTCTCGGGGACTCCCCTTCTGCTCCCAGGGGAGAGCTGCTCCTCCCCAGTGCTCCCCAACCCCCTAAAGAATCTCCCGGGAAAGGTGAACCCCTCTGTTCCCAGGTTTCCCCCTGGGTGGCCGGGGAGGCAGGATGAAGGATGCGTTGTCCCCATGAAGGAGGGGACCTGGAAGTTCTTCCCTGTGTGCAGAGCATCTGACCCCTGGCTGGGAGGAGAGCAGGCAGGACAGGACAGGGGGGTGGCACTGGGGTTTTTGGTGGGCACAGCCTGGGCAGGTGAGGAGCTGCAGGAGGCAGAAATCCCTCCAGGTTGTGCCGTGCCTGGGTGTCACACTCCCAGCCCAGTGTCATTCTTCCCCCTGGTTTTCAGCAGCGGGATAGTTGCCATTAAAGCTGGTCCCAAAGCCCTTCGCCTCTGAGCTTATCGGGGACAGGAGGAGGAGGTGGAGGAGAAGGAGGAAGGCTGGAGGCTGGGACACGGCACGGATGTCCTGTCCTCCCCGGCTACGTGCAAGCCATCAGCATCTCCGTGACTCATGTCTTCAGCTGCTGAAGGGAGGCGATTGTTGCCTTGCCATAAAAAATGCAATCCGTGAACACCCACTAATTGGCCTCCTCCCCATCTCCCACGCAGAGCCTCCTCTCCCTCCCCTCGTCCCCCTGTGCCACCCCTCTGTGCTTCTCCAAGCAGAGCATCCCCTCCACAGCCCCAGCTGGCCAGACCCCTGGGCAGGGAGAAAAAGGAGGAGGAAGAGCTCAGGACTTGGGCAGGAGCTCTGGAGAGCAACAACAGCTCGGGAAATAAAACCACGTTGCAACCCGTGAGTTGGATGGAAGGCAGAATTGTACCACCCAAACCGGGATCAGGAGTCTATAAAACATACTCTACGTAATATTCTATGTATTCCACATAATCCTTTATATAAATATTGTCATATTTGCAAGAGTGAGGTCAGCCATGCCTCCCCAGCTCCTGACCCAGCCCTCGCCATGGCATCGTCTCCACCGTTCAGTCTGATTCTCAATTCCACACTCTTTTTTAATATGAATGTGAACATTTTGTACTTCCTGAATTTAGATAGGTGTCATATTTGTTGCTGAGCACCCGTAATTTTTGGAAGAGTGTTTGTACTGAAAATGGAAACCTGTCATTTCCCTGCAACTCCCTTCTACATTTAATTACATCAGCTATTGTATCTGAATGTTCCACATCTCCTCTGTTAAATTATGATAATGTTGCTCAGATTAAAACTAACATGCATATCAAAAAGTCTATAACCCTGTACAATTTTCCCCATCCTTTTTAAAATTTCAGCAGGCACTGATCTCTCAATGGAGTTGTACCTCCAATCATAATAAACCATCAAAAATGGGGCAATGATACAGAAAGTTGAATATTAAGCCCCCATTTTAGCAAATCACCTTTATTCACCCTCTCCTGAGTGATGCGGGAACTAGAAGCAGTGATATTTTGGTACCCAAATGTATAATAACTGAAAATTAGCATAAATTAAGGCAGCAGAAAAAAAGAGCTTTGGGCAGGACAGAAAGGTCCCACCTCTGCCATCCCACAGGTTCCTGTGCCCAGGGAGCACGTGCAAGAGCTTCACTTTCCCCTTCTCTTCTCTAATTGATCCCTTTCTTCGACGTGAACAAGGCACAAATCTCCAGCCACCCTCCTAAATTCACCCTCAGTTTTTAAAAAAGAATTTAAAATGACCACTTGGAGACTAAATCCATCCCTGGGGCTAAAGCCACAGGAGCAGGGAGACACCGGGGTGTGAAGCCTGGAGTCAGGGCTGTGCCTGGGGAGCCAAGAGGGGACAAAGGAGGTGGCATGGGGAAGATGTGCCCAGGGCACCAGGTAATCAGGTAGCCTGGATTTAAGCAAGCAACAGGTCCAGATCCACAAGTGGGGCTGGGGAGAACTGACTGCACTTGCCAGGTGTTGGCAGGGAGTGCCAGGGAGATGCTGAGGGTGAGCTGGTGGGTCAGGGGAGATGCTCCTTCCCTGGAAGGCAAGGCTGTGCTCTTGGAGGAGAAAAGCAAGGGATCAGAGGGGAACAAGGGCTTGGGTTGAGCTGGAGGACACAGCTGTGTCTCTTGGAAGGAGCAGAGGCATTTGTCTGTCCTGTACTCGTAGAAGTTTTCTGTTTTCAATAACAAACACAGCCATCAGCTTAGGTAACGGAACTGATTCTGGTTTGTTTGTCCAATGCCCTGACAATTGGACCTAAACCAAAGAACCAGCACAGAAAATGAATCACCTGACCACCAAATGAAGCTTTAACCCACGCCCAACACCCCTGGTGCTACCACCACAAGGATGAGGAACCAAGCCCTGTCCCTGCTGCACTGAAAAATCCATTTTTAAAAAGGGCCTTCTGTGCCTTTTTTTTTTTCTTTTTTTTTTTTTTTTTTTTTTTTCAGCTGTGTCTCTCCCAAGGAAGTGAAAAATGTTCTCAGTTTAGCGGGATTAAGAAACAAAGTTGGGTAGAAGTCTTCTGGCAGTCAGGGAGCTGTTCAACTAAAATTGTCTGCCATGGGCACATCTGAAACAAAGTTAGGGTTTTGTGGCAAACACAAGCAGAAAATGGATCTGAGGGGGAAAAAAAAAAAAAACAAACAACCGAAATAGGTGGGACAAGAAGCAGGTTCCCACGGGGACATGGCCACAGCATTCCCCTGTCCCCCCAGCAGAGGGGCAGGGGAGGGAGAGCTGCTCCAAGGATGCTGCTGGGCTCTTGGCTGCCCATGCCCTGGGTAAACAGGAGCTTTGCTGCTGCTCGTAAGCAAAAGTCTCTCAATTGCTGTTCCAGGATTGGAAATTGGAGTCAGAGAAACAGAAATAGGATAAAAATGAGATGAGGGGAAAAAAAAAAAAAAAAAAAAAAAAAAAAGAGAGAGAGAGAAAAATGGTGCTTTAGAAGCCCGCTCAAGCCTATAATCTCCTGTGATGTTTGTACTGAGAGAATAAATCCAGGCTGGGGATTTATCCACATCTCCCTGCCCTGCTGGGGTCTGGTGGCACAGGATGCCTGCAGCCACACGTCCTGGGTGGGGATGGTGGCAATGGCCAGGAGCAGCATGGAGAGGAGAGCCCCAGGGAAATAGGGGAAGCAGTGCTGCTTCCTGGGGGGGCTGCTGGATGAGAGGCAAAAGACAAAAAGAAAAAAAGACAGTAATTTGGTATTTGTGCTGAACCCAGAGTCCATTTGGTTGATAAAAATGAGAACAATATTGTTCATCACTGGAAAACTCTGAGCTCCAGGCATGGGGCAGGGGTGGAGTCCCCATCCCTGAAGGGGTTTCAAGGCTTTGGGGATGTGGTGCCGAGGGCATCTGATGATCTTCCAGGTCTTTTCCAAAGGAAAAGGATTCCACGGTTGGTACCCTGTGCTTGGGAAAAGGGAGCAGATAAAACCCAAAGTCCCCAGCAGTGCTCTCTCTGTGCTGGGGGAAGCGATGCCACCAGAGGAAGTGTTCACACAGCTCACGTGCTCCTGGTGGAAGGTTCTCATCTTTCCATTGAGGGACCACAAATTCCTCTCGCCTCGTGTTTTGGTTTGCTCTTTTCCAGAGAAATGTTGTTTTTATGTGGTGCCTCAGGAACTGCTTTTGGACATCTGCACTGTTGCACTTCCCCAGTTCCCTGCCAAAGCCCTTTGTGTTTTTTTTTTTAAACACAGTGAGAAAATACTTCATCAGGCACGTGCTGACAGCCCGATTTGCTTTATCTTCAGAGGGAAGAGGCAGTGGAAGCAGCATTCCTGGGATGGCTGGGGTGTGGGGGGGAGGGATGGGAAGCTGGGTCCCAGGCTGATGCTAACAATGCTCTTTCAGGGGCTCATAATGAACCCATTGAGAACACTGAGTTATTTGGAAAAATCCTGAGCTGTGAGAAACATGTGCATGTTGCAGTTGAGTCACAAGTTGGCACGAGTGACACCAGCACATTTTTTTATATATATATATTTTTATTTTTTTTAGTGTACTCTTCTTTTTAGAGATCCAGAGACAAGGGACCATTATCATCCTTTAATTTAATCAGAACCCCAGAATAGCTGCATCCAGCCCCATCCTGCTGCCGAGCTCGAGCCACTGCTCCAGCAGCTTATCTGTCTTGATTGGAAGACTTGAAGGGACAGGCTTTCTATTATAGCTCTTGCTAGATGCTTCCAATGGCTACATCCTCATCCCTCTTGAAAATTTGTACCAAAACCTGCTTATCTCTAGCCTGACATGATTTGGCTGCAATTCGCACAGTGGATCCCAGCACCTTCCTGCCTGCAGGACTGGGACCCATCCCAATCCATTCTTTGGCAGTGTGTTAAAGCCTCTGGTTTCTCCTGCCTTTCCCATCCCCTTTGTTAAATTAACAGGTTTTCCTGATGAAACTTAGCTGTGGATATGCAGGGGCTGAAGAAGGGCTTGTGTGCCTCAAAGCTGGGCTGGTTTTTGTTGGCTGTTTCCTGACCCTCCCCATGGCCAGACTATGCCAGATTGCTTTTTTACTAGAAAAAGTGGCTTGTTTCCAAAGGGGGCAAAACCACACCAGGTTTTGGGGCAGTAGGCATAAAAAAGAACCAAAGGTAAAGGAATATGTGGGGGTTTTTTCCTCAGTGTCTCTATCTTGCCCAGTTTGAATATTCATCCCTGTGGCCAAATACACCCCTGACATAAGTGCACCAGTGTCCTGCCCCACACCAGGCACTGCAGGTTCAGAGCCCTCTGGGAGTTCCCAAGCAGTGCCTGGGAATATTTACATTACTGAAAGCCAAGCTCTGTAAAAAACCATGGGTTTGTACCCACCCAAGCACCCTCAACAATTACTGTCTGGTCATGCCAGCTGCCCCACAGGAGCTGGACACTGAGAAAGGAGTCGGTCTGGAATTATTATAGCAGAAGTTTGATTGCATTTGCAGGACTTGCTGAAGACCTTCACTACCTGGCTGTGTTCAGGGGGTCTGAGATCCCCAAGGAGCCTAATGGCACAAGGTGTCCCCCAGGTGAGCACATTCCCTGGGTCACAGCAGGTGCAGCCTCAGAGGATTTCAAACCCCTCCTCCCTCAGGTCCTGCCCCACCTTGGCTGCATCCACCCAGCCCAGCAGGAGGTCAGAAGGCACCTTCAGGTATGTCTGGGTGATTCCTGCATTCCACAGCTCCTGGGTACCTGAGAAGTTCTTGCACCCTGCAGCTCCTGGGTGCTCCAGGGCTCTGCCCCCCTTGGTTTCCCAGATTCCTGGGGGTGGGTTGGTCACTTCTGACTCCTCTTTGTCAGCATCACCATGAGGTGTGACATCTCCCTTCCTTCCATCTTGTCCAAACTTACGAGGATGCCAGGAGGGAAGTGATCTCCAAGTCAACAGGAAAGTTCCTATGGACATTTTACTTTCTTTACAGGGAACCTGGATGTGCCTCTGCCCCCTGGGTCTGATCCCTGCAGGCTCCCAGATTTGCTGCCCCCCTGCCTGGGGGGAATGCAAGCTGTGACCTGTCGGTGTTCTGGAAGTGCTGATGGGATCAGGCACAGATGGGTGACACAGAGCTGTCATCATCAGCCTGGATTTGAAAATGTTAGAATTGGGATGGTAAACAAGTTCACAAGGACCCTGTTGAGGCAAGGGATTGCCATGGTAACCGACCAGAAAAGCTTTGGAAGGAGGAAGGTTTGGAGAAGTGGGGGCAGAGGGGAAGGTGGGGTGGGTGCTCTGGGGGTGCTCTGGGGGTCCCTCTGGAGCAGAACTGATTGCAGGGTGCTGGGCACCAAGGGCTCTGTCCTGGTGTGCCACCCAGCCCCTCTGCTGAGTGGTACCCTTGCTCCAGCTTCATGCTCCATCCCTGGCAGTGTCTCAGGTCACGTTGGATGGGGCTTGGATGGGACTGGATGCTCCTGAAAGGTCCCTTCCCATCCAAGCTATTCCACGATTCTATGCCCTTCCCACCCTGGGTTCTGTAGCCTGTACATCCCTGCAGAGCCTTTTTCCTGAGATTTAGGGTGGGAAGTTGGACGTGAAGAAGCAAGAAGGGCAATCAAAAGCTCCCTAAGCTTTGCAGCTTCTTATTCACTCCAAAGTTTTAAAAACCCTTATTTTGCTAATCAGCTATTTATCTTTAACAGGGTCATCCTTTTCTTTCCAAGATGAATGCAGCCCTTTTCCTCACTAGAGTAAAACAATAAAATTAGTTTATAGGCACAAAGAAATACTAAGGGCTCGGTGGCACTGAAACCCTCTCAACAAATCTTTTTTAAGTGGCAGACTTGCAGCTTGAGTTAAAGGGACAGGAGAAGGAGTTGCACAGCTTCAGATGATCAGGAATTGAATTTGGTAATTGGGTTGGGATAAACATCTATGGAGAATTGCTCTTTCTTGCTTTTGTGCCCAGAATGAAAAAGAAATAATGTTACTGTAGCCAGCAATGATACAGCTGGATGGTAAACCCTTCTTTGGAAACCACATGTAATAAAATAATGAGAAAGGGAACAAGGGGCTTTGGGAGGAGGAGACTCCAAGTAGGTGGCTACAGGAAGAATTCCCAAGTTGCATCTCCACCTGGGAATGGGATCCAGGGATCCATGAGATGTGTGAGCAACAGCCAGGAGCTCCCAGACCAGGGAGCAAGGGATTCCCAGCAAGGAATCACTGAATAATCAAGGCAGATATCACACTGCCAACAAAGCTCTCTGCTCTAGAGGGTAGCAGTGACAAATAATTCTATAAATTCTCAGAACTGCAGTGTAACAGAGGGCTACTCAGTGCCCAGAGGGTCATTGAAATGGAGCTGGAGAGAAAACCAACTTTTTACTGGTACTTTCTCCAGCCATCTGATTAAATATGCCCTTGATGGCACTCCTGCTGCCCCTGATGAATGTTGCTCCATGAGCTGATATTCCCACTTAAATTTTTTTTTCTTTTAAAGAGCACATTTAATTATTACCTGAAAAGTTTAATTCTAGTAATAATGAGCAAAGAGCAACAACAAAGTAGGAGTGTGTGAATCCAATTCCATTCCCAACCATAAAAAAAGATTTTTATGCACCTGAAAGTGATGTCTGGATGCTGTATTTATTTGGGCACTGAGGATAAGGCAGCTCCCAGGCTGGCTCCTTGCTCCCTTGCTGGAACAAGAGGAGCTCATGAGTGCTCCCAGGTTCCTTACCCCCTGGGATGAGATGTCCCCCAGGACCTGTGGGGGAGGCCCTTGAAGCACATCTGCATTCATCCTGGAAATAACTGGGCTGGAATTGGGCAGGGTGAGATTTTCCAGCCGTGGAGAGGGACCACATGTGGGCACAGTGTTATGGACTGCAAGACTCCAAGCCCAGATTTTTCCATCACTATCAAAAGAGTGCAGCAGCTCTATTTATCATTTTTCCAGGGGCTGCTTTCTGTTCCAATTGCAATGAGCTGCTTGGGAAGATTTTTTTGGTAATAACCAGCCACTAAGACCTAGGAGATTTTATTTATTATGGCATAACACACCCATTACCTCACTTAGGCCATACGGAGAGCTCTCTGTTGAATTTGGCACAGTTACTGGGGTGAACCGGGGATGAATTTTGTTCCCTCATCCTCTCTCTTCAACTCTGCCATGGCTTGGGTCAG
The DNA here is from genome assembly GCA_023637945.1 of Phaethornis superciliosus. Taxonomy (NCBI): domain Eukaryota; kingdom Metazoa; phylum Chordata; class Aves; order Apodiformes; family Trochilidae; genus Phaethornis; species Phaethornis superciliosus. Next base: position 71,995,093 of record JAJQWJ010000004.1, read on the forward strand.
GGAGCAAACCCCAGGAGCTCAGCTGGGCACAGCAATCAGCCCCCAGGAGCACGGTGCTGAGGTGCTGCCAACAAAGGGCAAGGATGCTCTCCTGGGAGAGCTGCTGGGGCTGGGGTCACCTCTGTGGTGGCAGCAAGGGTCAGGCTGTCACTCGAAGGCAGAAAAAGGCTTTGGGAAGCTGGGGCTCTTCTCCGAGCTGGTAGGGGGCAGGGGCTGAGATCCCAGTGTTGTGCAGCAGGGTTGGTGTGTTCCCAGCTGCAGGGAAAGGATCTGGGAGGTGAAGCTCTGTGAGGAGGGGATCCCCCCTTTGATGGCAGGGGAAGTAGCTATAGGGTCATCCCACCTTTCCCTTTATGCACAGGCATGGACGTGCTCCCCTTTTCCTGTTGCTACACACATGTACCCCTCTGCAGGTGTATGATGGCAGACAGGGAAAATGTCTGTATGATAGCCATTCCTTTTGGATTTGCCATCAACCACCTGGGAAGTTCCAAAACCCGGTCTTGCTTTGTGGCTGTATTTTCCATGGAGAGGGTGGGAAGAGGTCCAGCACCACCCAGAAGTCCTCAGGGTTGAACCATAATGGTCCCAGTGCAGGGACACCACGTGTCACCTTCACATCCCGGTTGCTGTGCCTGTATCTACCCCAAAATCCCCCTGGTAAACAATCTCTGTTTAAGTAAAATCCCCTTTTTAGCATATAAGGACTAATAGAACATGATGTCTGTTATTCAAAAGAGGTGGCAAAGGACTCAAGATGTTGATTTGATGTGAACAGGCAGAATATGATCCCCTGCTCCCTCCTCGGTGCCTCTCTTTCTCAGACATAAATAATAGAACGGGTCCCATTCCCATTCCATTATTGCTAATAATGAGGTATGGGGAAAGCCTACCATGGCCCTTGAAAAAGGCAAGCTATAGCTATGCTTATGGTTGATTATTAGAGGATAAAATAAAAGATTGATGCCCCCCCCAAAAAAGTCTAATTAGTGTTAGTCTATTGGAGAGGAAGCTGAGCATGCTGCTCTAGCACTGCCAAATGAAATTAAGGCCCAATTATTGATAAATGAAGAGTGGTTTGTGCTGGAGCCTGGCCTGGAGTCGAGGAAATACATCTGTCATTTGGCCTGCACAGGAGTCATTCATGTGTGACAGAGCATCCTGTGCATTTATCATGCATCTGTAGATTTTTGTTTTAATTCAGTTAGCTGTCTAACTAGATTGGGTGCTGGATGCCTCGCGTGCAGTCAGAATTTGGGCTGACAGCTGCAGCCTGAGCCTGCAATGGTGTGTGACACTGCTAGCTGGCCTGCAGAGTAATTATTAGTGAAGCCACCGTGGCCAAAGCCTCGCTGGTAATTCTCTGCTTTGTTACCTGCTTTGGGGACTTTTGTGTTTCCCAGCTGGCCGGTGGCTGCAGGGCAGGTAAGAGGCAGAGCAGTGGCACAGGGTGGTTCTGTGCTGGGGAAATGGGAAGGGGAGGTGTTTGAAACTCCCTGGGGAAAGTCCTGCAGCTCTATAAATGAGGTAAGTGGGGCTGGGAGCAGGGCTGTGGGATAGGCTTCACATAAAACTTACCTTGGCAAAAGAGTTTCTGAGTTCCTCGGTCGAATGAGCATGGAAAGCAAACACTCGTGGTGATGATCAAAGTGTGAGTCCAGCACAGGGCACTCAGCTGGGAGGCTCCTTTATCCTTAGACCCCAAGCTCATGGGATTTCACCAGCACCTGGTGGGGAGAATTGGAAATAAATGCCACCTCCACCAGAGAGAGAATGGAGTTTTTCCGAAGCTGTGAGGAGGAGCCCTCTGCCTGGCAGCCTCTCCTTGGGGTTTGTGCCTTTGGCATTTTGTTCCCAGGCTTTCCCTTTCCTCTGCTTTGCATGGACCGAGGCAACACCAAAGTGCTCAGCCTTGCTCCAGGGGCTGAGGAAGCTCTGCTCCACTTGGCAGGTTCAGTGCACCCCAGGGACCCCCCTTTTGCAAGGTGAGGACATGGGCTATGAGGTCCCCGCAGGTCCCACCTCACCCAGGGAGGGAGGATTTTCCCAAGAGGATTTTTGCAAAGCTCTCCCCAAGGGGATCAGCAGTGTCCATGGGACCCTCAGCTCCAGCACCCAGAAGCCCTGCAGAGCTGGGTCTTGACTGCAAAGCCCCAGGCAGGGTGGGTGCTCCAGGCTGTGGGAACACCCGGGGACAAAACTTCCCAAAAAAAGTGCCCAAATCCCTTGGGAGGAGCTGGGGCTCGGGGGCTGCTCTGCTTGGCACTGGGGCACCTGGGGATCACTCCTTGAAAAATTAAACTTTCCAGACAGGCACCAGAGACAGAGTTGGGAGCCAGGCTGCTTGCTGGCACAGGTGGCAGTGCTTGGCTGCTTCTGAAGGACCTGCGGAGAGCTTCTCCCTGCCTTTTAATACCCAAACATTTTTGGAAATCTGCCTCAGTTCTTAAGTAGGGCAGAAAATGTCTTATAATTAGAAAGAGCTGTAAATCCTTTCTCTAGATGAGGAGTACAGTTTCCCAAGGCACCAGATGATCCATATTCCTCAGCCCTACTTACGCATGCCTGGGACTTGGATCCCAGTTTCCACGTGGGCTCTCCCCTCAGGGTTGCCCCTTCTGACCACTGCTCCAGCACCAGCCAGGGATCCCACAGAGAAACCCTGGCCATGGGGCACCCAAAGCCTCCTGATGGCTGCAGGGTGGCTTGGGATGGATTCTGTCAGCAGGGATCAGCCCAAAGGTGATGAAGCACCTCATTCCCCTTTTAAGACTGAAAGAGGGTAGATAGGAAAGATGGGGTCAGTTCTCAGTGGGCTCTGTAGTGATAGGATGAGGGGTGATGGGTTTAAACTGGGAGGGTCCTTTCATTGGGACCTCTGGGTTTCCCTCCAGTTTGGAGCCACAGCACAGAACCCTCTCACTTACCTTCAAATAATCCAATTTGTTAATTCACAGTTAAGACTCTTGCAAATGAGATACTATATAGAATTTTCTCTCTTGGATTCGCAATATTTCAATCAGAATTAGAGTCACTGAAAAGTAAAAAACCAACCAAACAAAAACCCAACCCCAAAACAAAAAATAAATAACAATAATGATAAAAACAAACCTCAAAACACAACAAACCTGAAACATTCCCCTCCCTGTGATGTTTCCCTGGGTTCCTCTGAAATGGAGACCGTGTCTCTAGCTGCTATTTTATGGAATCTGCACAAACTGAGCAACACCAAGCCTCCAATATAGGCTAAACCTCCAATATTAAAAATAACAATGAAATGTAATTCCCCTTACTCCTCCTGGCTGGCTCTGGGGCTGCCAGCACAAGCTGACTGCCATATGGAGATTTGCTGTGCTGGCCACTTCTGCTGGGAGATGCTGCATTTTGGCAGCCTTTGGCTCTTTGGTCATCTCCTCAGTTACCTCCTCAGCTATTTCCTCCCTCATCCCCTTGGTTTGCTGCTCAGTTATCTCCTTGGCTAGCTCCCCAGGATCTCCTCTGGCCACCCCACCCCAGGAGCCAGCCCCAGGCTCGCCCAGCACTCCCTGCAGCCCTGCACACCCCCTCTGCAGCCTCCACAGCCCTCCAGGGTAATCTTTGCCCATTTCTAGCCACTTTCAGCATTATCTTCTCTTTTGGCACAGCACCAGCCACCTTTTTTGGACAATGTGTCAGACCCCTGGGTGATGCAGAGTCCAAGCAGCAGCATGTGTCCTGACACTGCAGAGGAGCCCAGCTGACCTTATCCAGCCCCTCCGTGCTGTTCCACCTGGGCCCTGACCTGCTCACTGCCACTGAGAAGCTGGTTTTCCTGCCAGCAACAATTCTGTGTTTATAAAGGAATATGCAAAGCAGCACTAAGTAGGGAATGACATTTTCTCCCTCTCAAAGAACCAGATTTCCTGGTGCTTGCCTCTCCCACAACGATCCCCACGTCTCCCTGGCTGGGTTTGCTGGGGCCAAAAGGATGCTGGCACCCAGCAGCACAGGGGGTCCTGGCCTCTCCCAGCCCCTGAGGTGCCAGGGCAGCTCCCTGGAGCTTCGTGGCCCCAGGAAGGCCCAGCAGAAGGCAGGTCTGGCCTCCTGGATGAAGATGAGGTCTCGAATCACCCCACAGACCTACGGGGGGAACTTCATCCCTGGGTGGGTAAGGAGTTGTCCAAAAGAAAATCCCCACGTCCTGCCAGTCCCCTGCCACTTGTGACTGCAGGAACTGGTCACCTTCACTGGCACCACTGAAAGCCCCAGGAGATATCAGTGCTCTGCTGAGAGGTCTGTTCTCACTTGGTTTGCAACACGGATTTTTTTTTTTAGCACCTACCTCAACTCTATCTGACCCAGAACCAAATTCCCTAGGGGCTTCCCCTTGCTGGTGCAGACCCACATTTCAGGGAAGGAGGAGGCAGTGTGCTCTCACTGGAGCTGGCTGGAAAGCTGTAGGACACAAATCAAGCTGGGAAGACTCCTTTGCTGCACCAGCAGAAACACCAAGTTCACCTTCTAGCAGATTTGTCCTTTTTTAAAAAAAAATATTCTCTTTTCAGCTCACCCTGGGTGGCCACTCCAAGCTGTTGGTGACAGCACCCATGTGCAGGAAAGGGAAGAGAATGTCAAAGGGTGCTCCTCTTTCTGGGTCACCCTGGGAGCTCCTGGACATCCCCCTCACCCAGCAGAACCTCTCCTGCAGAGGTACTGAGGGAAGGGGCTTGCACCCAAAGCTACTTTCCAAAGAGATCCAATGCACAACAGGGAATAAAAGGTGGTAAATGGTTTGTTTTGTTTCATTTTTATTTTTCTTTAAAATGGCACATAAATAAAATTCTTATTTAAAAAGAAACCCAAGAACATGACGACCCACTCGTGGAAAATAAACCTGGGCAAAGCTGAGCTGCAGAGGCACAACAATAGCTGCAGGGCTGAGACCTTGTAAAGGAATCTTGTGCCCAGAGTAGGGTTTTACAGCGAGTTTTAAACCACTTGAAAATGTCAAGTTTGGTTTTTTGACGTGGTTACGTTTACCCCATAAAAAGCAAGTGATTTGAAGACCCTTTGGGGCCCTGGAACAGCTCCCACTCTCGCTGTACAGCCTGTGCTTCCCATGTTGGTTTAAGCTGCTTATTGCCTTTTATGATCCTCTGGTTATTAGGTTAGATCAGCAGCACTTCCATTAAAAACCCCTATTGATCATGTGCAATACCTGAATGGCCAGTAGCTTTTATGTGAGGAGAATAAATGATATACTTGTTTTAACTGTTAGACTCGAGGGTTATCCAGGGACCCAATAACTGCCCTTAATATAGCAATTATTTTTGCAGCTCCAGGACTTGGTAATGTTTAAGCATAATTACCAAGTAATCTGGTGTTTACCACGGAACTGCAAAGCCTAATATTCGCACCTTGTAAAATAAAACAGCCATTTAAAAATATTTAATGCTTTCTGGCTTCTCTTTGTGTCTCTGCCTGCCTTTCCCTCCCCATGCAGCCTTCCTTCCCTCCTCCATCCCCGGCAGCTTGGGAGCAGGCTGAGGACCCATCACCCTGGGGCTGGCATCCCTCCCTGCTCCTTGCCCTGCTGGTTAGGGATGTTACCATAGCTCTTCCCCATAGCCCCCATCCTCATCATCCCCCAGTTCTGCAAAGCCACACCTGGAACACTCTGTTCAGCTCTGGAGTCCGCAGCACAAGAAGGATGTGGAGTTGTTGGACCGAGTCCAGAGGAGGCCATGGAGGAGATGATGGACATTGAGTGAGTTGGGATTTTCCTGCCTGGAGAAGAGAAGGCTGCAGGGAGACCTTAGAGAACCTTCCAGTGCCTGAAGGGGCTCCAGGAAAGCTGGGGAGGGACTTGGGACAAGGGCGGGGAGGGAGGGGATGAGGGGGAAGGGTTTCCAGCTGGGAGAGGGGAGACTGAGATGAGAAGAAATCTTAGGAAGAAGTTCCTTGGTGTGAGGGTGCTGAGCCCCTGTGCCAGGTTTCCCAGAGAAGCTGGGGCTGCCCCATCCCTGGCAGTGTCTCAGCTCAGGTTGGATGGGGCTTGGAGCAACCTGGGCTGCTGGGAGGTGTCTCTGACCATGGCAGGGGTTAGAAATGGATTTTATAGATCCCTTCCAACCCAAACCAGTCTGGGTTTCCAGGATTCTGGGGCTATTTGGCCATTTCCTGCCAAGGGATGCTCTGCAGCAGGGTGCTGTAATGCCTTATGACACAGATCAGCTGTTGTTTTCCAGTCTCAAAGGAAACCTTGTGGAATCTCACTCCTTTGACTGTATTAAATTATCTGCAAATGTTGTCCTTTCAACACAAACTCAAGGCCCTTTCTCTGGAACATGGAACGTGGATGGCGGGGAGGGTGAGCTCTCTTTAAAGCTATTGTTTCTTTGGGTATTTGGTTTACCTTTAGATTTGTAACAAAGTAAATTAATAAATGAAGGGTTAGGAGGATTGTTACTATAGCAATCCCCATGGTAACATAAAAAATGCCACAAACACTCATCCTCAGACTGCAGCTCCTGGGAGAGCACAACCTGGAGTGCAAGGCAGGGATGGCTCCCTTCATCTCAGCTGAATTTAGTGAAATTGGAGTTGCCTGCCAGAATCTCTTGAATCTCTGCAGATCTCAGAACCCAAAAGACTGTTTTCTTACAAAACTCTAGTGAGCACACAGCTCTAGAAAGTGTTTCTGGTCTGCAACCAGCTTTGCAATGGGGATGCTGCTTTCCCTGGTGAGGAGCCAGTGTTGTCCCCAGGTCCTCTGTGTGCCCCCAGGGACCCCCCCATGGGTCTTACCCAAGCCCACCTTGTGACACAGCTTCAGATATGGTACAGGCATTGCCTTTGTGCTCTTTTTTTTTTTCTTCCCCCCCTCAGCCCCCTTGCATCTCTGCAAGTTCCATCCTGGAACTCCTCAGCTCTTACCTGAGGTCACTTTTTAAAGGTGGAAGGGTCAGCAACAACAGGGCTCAGGTTTTGACCACAGGATGAAATAAAGGGTACTCAGCCCCAAAAGTTGTAAAAATAGACATGCTGAGCTAAATCCTGGCACTTCCCCTCCTGCTCTGCAAGAGATCCAAAAGAGGAAAAAAAAAAAAAAAAAAAAAAAAAGTGGGAGGTATTGGTCCCACTGGTGTGAGGGCACCCAAAAAGCAGAACTAAATTTTCAGGCAGCATCTCCCAGTGTTCCCAGTGGAAGAGTTGAGGCCCTTCAACTGGGATCTGAACTTTTAGAGACAGACTGTCCAAAGGCAGTTTCTGTCCTGCACACAGGGAGAAAACAGCCCAGAGGAAAAGATGTGGAGGGTGAAGACTAACAGTGGTACAGCAAGGTAAAAAAGGCAAAATAAAGGAAGTGCCTGGGTGCAGCTCTGCAATCCAGATTTTCCAGGAGTAAAGCAAGGAGAGAGCTGCAAGGGTCAGGTCTGGCCAGCTGCCACATTCTGAATCTCAGCATCCGTTCAGGGATAAATCTGGCTCTTAATCAGGGCTGACAATTAGGCTGTACAGTTAATATTTTTACAGCTGTTTTATTAATAACACATACAGAACATCCAGCCAGGATTTGTTGGAGACACCTCAGGAAAACGAACGATGTAAATAACAGATGGATGCAGAGTATTCTTACAAACAGGCATAAAGATATTCCCATCTTGTTTAGAAGGAGTTTAAATAGACAGATTGTAGATAAACAGGCAAACTGTAAGGAGGAAAGAGATCTGGTGCAGTGGGATGGGATGAGGAATGTCAGGGTTTGGCCACAGACTCCATCCCAGGAATTTGACAAAGACATCTTCATCCTGGGGGAATGGAGCTAAAAGTTTTCCACCTCAAAAAGAGAATACCCTGTGCTTCACACTGAGGTGCTGAGGGATTCCTCATCACCAGGAGAACAGTTAAGGAGAAAGATCACAAGACCCAGTGCTTGGAGGGTTTCAGAGCTAGGCTGCTGGAGATGGCATCTCCCCCAGCCTGGCCTGCACAGCCCTGGGCACTCACTGCTCTCCAGCTGGGGATCAGCACCCCTCCTGCCTCTGGAGCAGCTTCACATAGACTAAAGGCACCCTCAGAGGGAAAAACCCCCTATTTTTGGTGCTGCAGCTAAAGGGCAGCACCAACACCACTGCCGCTCCCCCACCCCTGGGTGCCAGCCCTGCCCTGGGGTCTGGCACATCACAACAAGGAGACATGGCCAGGGCTGGGCTGAGGGCTGTGAGTTACTCCTGGGGCACAAGAGGAGAATTTTTCACAGTGGGAGCGATCAGGCACTGGAAACCTCTGCCCAGGGAAGCAGTGTGTTGCCTGACATTGGATGCTTTGCGGATTCAGCTGGACAGGGCTTGAGGCCAGCTTGTCCAGACTGTGATTTGCCAGGAGAGGTTGGACCAGGTGATCCTTGAGGTCCCTTCCAACCCCGGTGTTGGTTCTGTTCTATCCTATTGTAGTCTATTCAGTTACCTTGTGTTCTGTTACCTTGCGTTTTGTTACAATTTTGTCACGTTGTGCTACATTTGTTACATTTTCTTTATGTTTTGTTACATTCTGTTACGTTTTGTTACATTTTTTGTTACATTTTGGGAAGTTTTGTTACATTATGCTCTATTTCTACAATATTCTGTTCTGCCCTAAAGCTTTCTATGCTGGCAAGAATAATTCAGTGTTGTTAATTTTAAAGCCCAGGCAGCCACAGGAGGTTCCTGACCTCCCTGGCAGTGCAGGGCCAGGCAGCAGAGCTGGCTCAGGGGGGAAGGGGATGCTCAGGCATTTCCTAAAATCCTACAACGGGCTGGGTTGGAAGGGAACTTCAAGATCTCCCAGTCCCACCACCCCTGCACCAGCCCAGGCTGCTATTTCAGCCAAGAGAGTGAAAAGGATAAAAAGTGGATGCAGGGAGTCTATTGTGCTTGGCTTACTGATGTGCAGAGCTCTACAGTACAGACGTCTTAACACATAAATTTAACAATTATTATTGTGTTGCCCTTTTCCAAGAAAGGGTAAAGGAGATTTGTAGGAGCACTTAACACATGTAAATCCCCACCTCTTTAAACCAAAGCAGTGTGTTAAATGGGTCCATAAATATCATAAGTATTCTGTCCTTTTTTCCCCCTCCTTTCAATGCAATTAAACCCGTGCCTTATTATAACACAACTCTTGGGAACCAGACATTTAAAAAAACTCTAAACAGGTGTTTATTGAAGAGGAGAAAAATCTTCCTTGGGTTAACCACAAGTTGAAGGCAAAGGCAAGAGGCAGGCAGCCTGAGGCAGAGGCCTGGATGGCAATTTGGCTTTTGCTTTGCCCGAAGCAGGTTCAAACCTTTCAGTTGCATCCCTCACCCCCAGGCAAGAGCTCAAACCTTCACCTGGGGGTTCTCTATCTCCTTCCACAGCCCTTTGAGAACAAGGATGGCATTTGCCCAGCCGGGGGGTTCCCAACCCATCCCCTGCTGTCCTTGGGGACACTTCAGCCCAAGCTGGGTGATGAAGAGGATGTTGAGTGAGCAGAGCAGATTCAGGTGCAGAAGCTGACCAGTGGTCTGTGAAATTCATCCCACCAGAGCAGTGTGCACTCCTCCAAACCGGGTTTCTCCAGTCTTTTTATTGCAATAAATACCTCCATTTACTTTCCTTTCTTCAGGGCTTTCTGACACGCTAACTGGCACCAGCTCGGGACTCGTAGGGACAAAATCAAGTTTTCAGTTCAGGTTTTCAGTAAGCTGATGTCCAGCTCAGTATGCAGGGCAGCCCAGCCCATCCAGCCCAGTGCCTGCTTCCTAAAGGAGTCACCAATCCTTCCCGGGATGGCTGAGCTCCTGGTGAGCTCCTGGTAAGCAGGTCCCCAGCCCACGTGCTGCAGGAGAAATCCTCGTGGGGCATTTCCACACCATCTCCTATGGTTTGTGTCTCTAGCTGTTCCACCAGAACCCTTTCAGCACGTCTCATATGATCAAAAGGTGCCTAATGTATAACTTTACTGTTATGATTATTGCACAAAGCACCGTTTGTAAATTAATGAGGTTGGACCGGGCTGAAATCCTGGATTCTGGAGTTCAAATTCCCTCTCTGGCTTGCTCCTTTCACAATTCCTGCCCCAACTCTGTGCTGTTGCACTGCTGCCAACTTAACTCCACTTCTACCAGCAGGATGAATAATGTAGGAGAAATGAAAATCACATTTGGCACTTTTAATAAGATAATTATTTTTTTAAGGAACGAGCAGGAATGTTAAATGCCTTTCCCAGTTTTTTCCATCTGTTGGGGCTGACGTGCAAGACTCTGGTGCTCTAATAACAAGGCAGCTCTCCCGAGCACGCCTCGTAAGGAATATTTCAGGATTATCCAGGTCCTATATAGATGTTATAGAGGGGTATCTGTTTGCAGGACATCTGGCTGCAACGTGTGCCTCATTAAGTTCCACCTGTAAATCTGAGAGCAACTGTGGAACCTGGAAGGGTACAAAGAAAGGGTTCAGAGAGTGGGGTTATTAACAGTGCTGGCTTTGCTCTGGGCTGGGCACTGCCCCAGGGAATGGGTTTCAGGAAGCGGGACCAGTGTTCATGTTGGTAAAGCTGGTACCTACCAAATGTGTTTTTCTTACAGCCTGAAAAATGCTTTTCCCAGCTGCACTAGTGCAAAGCAAGGACTTGCCCCAGGTCATTCTCCAATATGCAGCACCCTTCACAGGAGCAAATGGAGCTGTGCATTTCTCCTCTTCTCTTCTCTTCTCTTCTCTTCTCTTCTCTTCTCTTCTCTTCTCTTCTCTTCTCTTCTCTTCTCTTCTCTTCTCTTCTCTTCTCTTCTCTTCTCAGCAAACTTCTCACAACTTTTCCAACCCAAGCTGGAACGCAGCACGGGTCAGATGACCAGGAGAGCAGTTAAGAAAAAAAATCACAGGACCCAATGCTTGGAGGGTTTCAGAGCTAGCCTGGACGTGAATAGCATAAGGACAAAGCCAAGCAGGAGAGCGAAAATGCTGGAAAAAAGGGAGGAACAATTATAGATGTTTGTGAGAGACTTGTTACCCTTTCTCCTGTGCTTATAGGCAGAGTTACTGAACAGCTACAAGGCTTTTCCTCCCTTCCAGAGCTGTTGCCAGGAGCTGCTCCTGTGCCTCTCTGAAGGTGACAGCAGGTCTGAAAGCCTGGCAGAACATGTGTGGCCACCCCAACCAGAGCTGGGCACCCCTCCCCATCCCTGGCCACCTGAAATTCAACCTGAACTCCCCTGGGAAGCTTCTGGGAAACTCTGCTGACCCGGGAGTTCAAGGCCAGCTTGAGCAGAGCTCTGAGCAACCTGGGCTGGAGAAAGAGGTCCCTGCTGATTATGAGGTGACCCTTCCCTGATTGTGATTCTGACTTTGCCATGTGCTGGGGAAGTCGAGGATGCCTTTAGCATTTGTTTCTCCAAGAAAGAGGGGTTTGGAGCAGCAGCAGCCACATTTTCCAGAAGTCCCAGCACCAGGAGCAGTTTTTGGCAAGGCACCACATGCTGGCCATGTCCCACCTGTGGGCTGGGAGAGGAGAGGAGCTCACTGCCTGGCCCAGGAGGGCTTTTCCTGGAGGGTGAGGGAGGATTTCCCAGCTCCTGGCATCTCCTGGACCTGGTTTTCAGGAGGCCAGGCTCCAAGCTGTGGATAAGCTGCTGAAGTGGTTGGCTTTTAGGAAGGTCTCAAATTTGCTTTCCCACCAGCAAGAGGAGTAAGTTACACCAACTGCACTTGGAGGGGGGAACATCTCCTGTTTAATTTTGCTGTTGCTATAGAGATTAATTAAATTAAAAAACAAAAAACAAAAAACAAACCACACCAAACAACAACAACAACAAAAAAACCCACAACCCCCTGAAACAACTTGTAAATGCAGACTCCTAATTGTACTGACAACAATCCAAATGTGGTTAGAACAGTGAGTCACACTCCAGATTATGTGTCTCAAATAAGGTTTTAATTTAAATTTAACCAGGCAATTATTGTACAGTATGTTAATCCAGCATCATTTGATTAACAAAAGCCTGTTGCAGGAGCTCTAGCACCTCTGGTATTTAGTTAGACCTGGACCCACTGCACTGTTCAACCTCTCTGGCATCCTGGGTGCTAATAATAATAATAATTAGCATAAAATCTCCCTGCATGCAAATGCTCCTTGCTAGATTAGTCAAGACAGAGCCTGGGGTATTTGTTACAGGGGATGATGAAAAGCAAAGCCTGTGCAGGGGGCTCCAGGGAGCCAGGAGGGGTCTGCACGTGGACATCTGTGTCTCCTTGTGTGTCCCCCAGGCCACGGCCAGCAGAGCTCTGGCTGCACCCCCAGCCCCCCCTTTCCCAGGCCCTGAGCCTGCCCAACTCCTTTGCTCTTTCACTGCCACCTCGACAGCTGCATCCCACCCACCTTCTCTGTCCCTGTGTGCAGCTTCTCCCCAAGCAGCTGCTCCTCACCCTGGCTTTGCACAGTTGTTCTTCCCTAAGTGTCTCTGCTTCTTCCCATCTGATTTCACACCTTTTCCGATGCCATTTCTCATTTGTCAGACTCGGTTTGGTGCTGCAGCCCCGTCCTGCCCCATCCTGCCAAAGGGGTGTGATCACCAGGGTGGCTGAGCTCTGCAGACCCACCCCAGGGCCACCTCCAGCTCCCCCCATTCCCAGGAGGTGATGCCCACCAGCCCTGCACTGCCACGGGAAGGCAGAAAGACCCAAGGACGAAGTGGCAGCTCAGAACCTTTGACACCTCTCAAGCTGGGGAACCATGTTCTGTCCACACAGAACATTCGAACTCCTCCAGTGGGAGAGGGTAGGGTGACATGGGGACCTCCCAGCACCACAGCCACCAGGAGAGCAGCCCCCCAGTCTGATGTCTGTCACCAGCTCTGCTGTGGAACGAGAGCTTTCTGCTGGGAAAGTGCTCCTGCCCGGCAGGCTTTGGTGCAGACAAGATTTCCCACATGCAATAGGGAAGGACACCCCCTCTAGACCTTAACATGCTCTTCTTTACAAAGCTGAGAACACCAAAATGTCGCATCGAGTTGAAAAATAATAATAATAATAATAAAATACGGCGAAGCGTAACACAAATATTTAATTTAATACCGAGGTCTGTCCTGCAGAGATGGCTGCATTGTTTTATTCATTCTCACATCTAATCCCATAAAAGCTTCTGTTTCTTAGTATTGGATGTTGCCAAGGAATTCAAGGCCTCCTTCCAGAAATTAGGTCAATAGACAAAGTCTCGATAATGAGTGGTTGGTGACCCAGCTCGGAGACTTGGCAAGGATGGGAGGAAGTTTTCTGACCTGGCTCTGATCCTTCCTCCCTGCCTGATCCCAGAGGGTCCCTACATCCAGCTGCACTGACCCCAGCCCTGGGGTTATCTGCCAGTCCCTATCTGCTCCCAGAAACCATTCGACACATCCAGAAAGCTGCCTGAGAAGATGAGGAGCCCTGGTGGAGCCGAGTGCCATCAGGACAGAGGTGACATCCACATCTCCATCCTCCTGACACCCAAACAGCTCCACCTCAGAGCTCTCCCCCTGGCTATTCAAGAGAGAAACACAGCTGAAAAATGGGGCCATTCCCTCAACCCCAGGCTTTTACTTCCAACACACATTTCAAGCCCAATGGACACTTCAGGGTTTCACACTGGACTGCCCTCTTTTTTTTTTTTTTTTTTCTTTTTTCCCTAGGAAAAAGCCAAGAGACCTCAAAAGCTGCCAGTGGTGATGGTTTACAGCAGTAGTTCTGAGTGCTAAACTTGTTTTCCTATGAATATAGATTACATTTTTTTACATAGCAAGTAAACAGATGCATAAAGATGCATTATTTCATAAGCATAAAAAAAACCTGCTGCAAGTATAGTGCTTTTAATTTGTTTTTATGATTACTTGTAATTAATTAGCATCAAAAGTAAATTATCAACATAGCTAAAAACTGAAATTGTACCAGCAAACGTAGGAATGATTTTACTGGTTTATCTGTATACCAAGGTGGAAAAAGAAATTATCCTTTTTTTTTTTTTTTAAACTATGCCTAAATTAAAGTGTCAAAAGCTACTGGCAGCAGAGCCTAAAAACGCACAAAAAAGAGAAATAATATTCTATAATTACAAGCTGTGCGGAGAGCATGCCACGCACATAAATATTTAAGGCAGTTCCAGCAAGTTTGTCTGATTATTAAAGTTGGGTTTCAAAAAGGATTTTTAGAAATGGTGTTTACACTTTCTAGAGCAATTTATGAGGTCACTGCTCATGCACCTCATCAAAAACCTCAACCTTCGACTGAAAGCCCTAAACCGGAGGCATTTTTGACAGGATCTGGAGACTTTTAACAAGTTGTTGCTGCTGGGCTGGGCAGCCCTCCCCTCCCCAGGATAAAGAGCAGGGCTGGTTCTGCTTTGGGCAACCTCCACCCAGGCAGCAATTCCAAGAAAAAAGGAATCCTCCTGACCCCCAGCCATCTCCCTCCAGCTTTACTGCCCCTGCACACTGCTGTCAAACTTTGGGAGAAAGGACACAGCCAGGAAAAGGAGCAAGGTGGCTGTCTGGGGAGGGGAGGGAGTTTCCATCTCCAGCCAGGCTTCAGGAGCAAAAACTGGGAGGAAAGAGGTGAGGAAAAAAGTCTGAGCAGCTGAGCCTTGGGGCTGCAGCAGCTCTGCAGGAGCTGGGGTTGCTGGCCTGTGCTCATCGAGTCAAAGCCCAGGCTATGAGCCACGTTTCAGGAAGATTCCCAAGGCCTGGAGGTGGCTGCTGCCCAGTCTGGGGATGCTCTTGGTGTTCCAAGTGGTTGCTCTCAGAGGTGCATCCAGAGCTGTGAGTGCATCTCCAGCATTTCCCATCCTGGAACCTTTCTGGAAGTCATGAGGCTGCTAACCCTCTTCCAAAGGAGGAGACTGCCCAAGAAGCTCTTTTTAAACACCATTTTTGCTATTAAATGCCAAATCCAGAGCTCGGCGCGTTGCCTCATTAGTTATTAATGAAGCAACATATTTGTTCAAAATTTATGATTGTTGATTTGCTCCCATCATTGTATGAAATATTAACACAGCATTTGTACTTGCAACCATTTTGCAGGCATTAGAGGGTGGATTTGCATATTCATGAACCCTCATAAATGTTTAAGGAGACAGCCCAGAAAGCATGTGAGCTGTCAGCCAGCCAGTAAAAAGGCATATTTACAGTGTTAATAAGGACTGGAGTTTATAGGACAAAATGGCAAGTAACAAATAAAATGAATTCCGGTTTGCCATGAACAGTGGTGGCTTTTTCTCCTCCTCTTCTTGCTCCTCTGCCCAGGTGGGAGGGGGCAATCTGGTGTGCAGAGGCAGGGGCACAACCTGCCCCTCACTTGCAGCCTCCCCAGAAATGAGGCATTTTGTCTAAATTTGGGAAACTGAGGCAGCAGATTTACTGACCCGGTCAAAGCTTCAAAAGGTACTATTGCTGGCAGGGAAAAATAGGGATTATTTCCAACGCTTATGTTTGTAATAAGATGTTAAATTATTTTTATTTAATGCTTTCATGTCAGTTAACTGTTGCGTTGGGGTTTTTTTCAAGCAGGGCAGTGATTCATCGGCAAGACAATCAAACTTCCTTTTTTGCTTACTGGATTTTCTTCCCTCTGCAGAGCTTAAATCATATTTTGTGTGAAGTGTGCATCCTTGCTTTGAGCCACCCATGTTTTAATAGCACAGCCAAGTCTGTTATTTTAATCTCTGGTACTTTATAATGAATGCTTTTTATTGATTTTTATTGTCCACTGCCATGAATTGAATAAACTACACACGTGAGCAGCTGAGAGAAAAAGGCTGAAGGAGAAAATGTGATCAGCATGTTTCAAAGCTGAAGGTGAAAACATGATGGTTAGCAGTTTCTTTGGTCAGCAGCTCCCTGGGGCACCATGAAAAGGAGCAAACCTGATGGCCCTCTTATTCTTTCCTCTTAAAGTCCCAGAACTGGAATGGGTCTTCAGGAAGGCCAAATATGAAACTTTACAGGAGTTGTTTGGTTTTTTGGGTTTTTTTTTAATACTCACACAGCATATTTTCCAGGGGGAAAGCCTGTGCTTTGCCTACCCCCAAAGACATTTACCTCTGAGAAGGGGCAAGGGATTCTCTCTCCATATGCAGCTGGGTCTGAGGAGCACCTGGAATCCAGCAGGAATAATGGGGGGGGGGGGATGTGGAGCCTCTCCCCCAGGGCTGAAGCTTTGGGGATCTGGTTGCAGAGGCTTTTCCCAGCTTTTCCCAGCTCCTGCCTCCCCCAGGACCAGGCTGGTTTATTACCTCCCCCAGCCCTCTCCCTGTAGATAACCTATGGGGGTGATTTTGTGCCAAACCACTGGAGTTCCACCACTTTCTCTCTGCTCCTCAGGCTGAGCTGAGCTGATTTCTTTGGGGTGTTATAACTATGACCTGCTCCATTAAGTAGCAAACAAAGTACAGCTGGATACAGCAAGCTCAGCTTGACTCTTTGCTTTCACATAACCTGCCTGATGAGGAAAAATGCTGTGCCCTTGTCACACGGGTCCCACTCCAAGCTGGAAGGATGGGAACCCATTGATTTCTGCATAATATGGATTCACACTGCCTTTCCTCAACAGCACGCTTCCCACCCTAAAATAACCTGGCAAAAAACACATTATTTTTCCTGCTGGTTTAGCTGTAAAATGTGTTACTACTCTAGGTAATGTGCTGCTTATTACACAATTACCTGAAGTGCTTTACAATGCATTAATTGCTGCTTGATTTAAACATGTCCCATTTAGTAACCCAGCTATATCATTGTGACAAATTACAAGTCAATAATCGGGTTGGGAAGGAGAGGAGAAGAGAGGAGAGGAAGAAGCTGTGGATTGCTTCAGGAAGGGGGAATTGCTGTGATTATCCACATGGATCCACAGGGCAGGTATGGCCCAGCCTCTCCCAGGGCTGCCCTGGGCATCCAAAGCAATCATCAGGAAGGGCAGTGCAAGGGCTTAGTGGCTGGAGTTGGTCATCAAGGTCTTTTCCAACCCAAACCATTCATTGGTTCTATGATTAATACAAGGAAAGGCTTCCTCCTTCCTCACAAGGGCTTGTTCTGCCCTCTCTAAGAGGTGGGTTTCCAGGCTGCCAGCTGCCACAGGTACTGAAAAGCCCCAGGATAAACCTCCAGCCAGGCTGTGCTCTTCCCTGCCACATGGATTCAGGAGTGTCTTCAGGCAAGTCATTTAGGGGTAATCTGTCAGCAGGAATCATCAGATATCTTGTTACAGTATTATTTACGTAGTAAATATCTGTATGGCTGAAGTTATTCATACTGTACTTACAGACATGATTTAGATTTGGATGTTTAACCGTGTGCTTTGGTTTCTGAACCTGCCAAAATATCCAGCACCAAGAACATGGTTCAGGCTTTGCCCTTCCTCTCTTGGGGTCTTCTCTGCACTGAGGGGTGGGTATCCACTTCTTCCCAGGGCCACCCAAAGACCAAAGTTATTACTTAAAAACCAGTTCAAGATCCATACAAAGGGATGAGGAGGCAAAGCCTCCCTGTGATATTCACTGAGATAAGCCCGAGACCTTCTCCAGGACTTGCTCTCAGGCCACCACCTCCGTGAGTGCATGAGCTGCTCCCCAACTCTGCCAAGAGAGAGGAGCCAAGGCTGGGCTGGAAGCAAAGCCCCAGGCAGGGGTGTATCTGCTCCTGGTGGGACACAGCCCAGTGCTGTGCCATCCTGCCCACCCGGGGACACCCTGCCACTCACCACCCCCACCCAGTTCTGGACATTTTGAGGTCAGCAGCAAATTTTTCATGTAATTCAGGAGGGACAGCATTTTGCCTGAGGTGACTGCAGCTGTTCAGGGAGATGCCCCAAGGCCTTGCAGATCACCACGGCTTTTTTTTTGTTTGTTTTTTTTTTTTTTTTAAAAGTACCTTTTGCTTTTCCTTCTGCCTCAGTGCCCCCTGCCACAGCCCATGTACCTCCCAGC
This sequence comes from Phaethornis superciliosus, assembly GCA_023637945.1. NCBI lineage: Eukaryota > Metazoa > Chordata > Aves > Apodiformes > Trochilidae > Phaethornis > Phaethornis superciliosus. The sequence continues at coordinate 72,013,039 of JAJQWJ010000004.1, forward strand.
CCCAGCTGCCTTGCAGAAACAGTTCAGGGGTGGCCAACCTCTGGCCCCTGAGCTGCCCAGGCTGCAATAAAGCTGAAGGCAGCTTTCATATCAAAGCTATAACGAGGCTGTTCATCTGCATCAGCTGCTGATTAGTCCTGATTTCTAGCCAGTCAGAATCCACAGAAGATCTCAGCAGGCATTGGTGGGCATTGGTGGGAATCAGTGGGAGTGGTGGCATGCCAGCTTGATGTCATTGTGCGTGGAGACAGGAGTCAGAGAAGCAAGAATATGAAATAGGGGAGCAATTCTGTACTGGCCAGGCTCATGGTACAGGAAGAGGAACACAGGTTGTCCATCTACCCCTGCGTTCTCAATACCTGCATGATTAAAGAGCTCAAATCCCATTTTCAAAAGCACACTGGGAATCAAAATCATTCTAAACCAACCCCAAATCTATTTCTTTATTTTCTTTTGGAAGTTTGCAGAGGCATGAATTCAGGATTCTCTAGAAAGACCAGAACGTGTGAAGGGTACAGAATTTGCAAACCCAGGCTTTGATTAGCTTTATATTTTCTAGCTACCTGAGATGGGTTTATGACATGCCAAAGCAGATCATTATGATTTTTTCCCAACAGAGCAGTCCAACAGCTCCAGCACAAGATCATTTCTTCTCCTAGGAAGCTCCGAAACACTTTGTAAAGTCTTTCACACCTGGAGACAAAGCTGTTCTCCTCTCCTGTGCCACCCCCTGTCCTCACCAGGAATTACTCTGTGCCTGAAGCAGGGCTGCTCACAGCAACGTGATGCTGAGCTGGGCTGAGGACCACAGCCTGGAAAGCTGGCAAAGCCTCCCTGGAGTGCTCTGCTGGAGCTGAGCTGCTCTCCCAGCAGCCACATTCTTGGTGTTGCTGCTTTCATCCCCCGTTAGGCAGTGCCTGGACCCCCATCCCTCCCCACGGGGAGGAACCTTCCTTTCCATGATAAATATTGCTTTCAGGGAAATGCAAACCCAAAAGGCTTAAAAATAATGCCTGGCACTTGCATTTCAATCCCACACTGCTAAAATGGCTGTTAGGGAAACTGCTACGTTGGGATGGAGCCTTAAATTGCCAGAGTCATTTCTGATGAGGCTATTAGACATGTAAATAAATTGCCATAGGAACCCGCCCAAGAGACGCCTCACATCCAAACAGTAACTTCAGAAAGCCAAAATAACCAGTAGGTATTAATCAGTAGTTGAGGTCTGCAAATATTTGCTTGTTTCCATAGCGATCTGTAGCCCACGTACAAAAAAATACCTTTTCCCACATATGTTATCATGACTTCCTAATAATATAATCACAAAATCATTTCTCCGGCGGGGCTGAGAGGAGAACAAACACCATTAATTAACAGATTTATAAACTAGTGGAGGAGGAGGTGGCAAATGGGGAACCGAGTGTAAAATGCCTGGATGAGCAGAAGACGATGGTCTGGGCCTTTCTCATTTCTCAGGGAAACTTCACAAACTCTTAATTATCTCACAGAATACTATCTGTCTCATTCCAAAAATAAAACTTCTGACAACTGTTCAAACCACGCCACGCTCTCACCCACAAAACACACATTGAAGCAGAAAAAAAAAAAACAAACAACCAAACTATGTAAAGGCACGGCTGTGAAGTGCTGGGGTAATTTCTCGGAAGCAGAACAGGGAGACTTTTGGCATCCCTCTGGAAAGCAGACGGTCCCACGGCCTCTTGGGACCTTTAGTATTTGCTTTTCAAAGTGCAGGGATTTCTGAGTGGTGGTGGCAGGCTGGTGGCTCTCAGGACCACTGCCCACTTGGGGAGAAGGGGGAGAAGCCCCCAGGCAGGGCTCTCGGGAAGGGCTGCTCCCACCTCCCCTTCCTGCTTTCTGAAGAGGAAAAATACCCGAGTGGCCCTCAGTTGCCTGCTGAGCAGACACCTTGAGGTTGGAATCCCAGGCTGAATATTTGGATTTCCATCAGGATGTGTCCCGGGGGAGCCCCCTCCTAGCAGAGCAGCCGTGGCAGCTCCTCTTGATTTATAAGATATTGCCAGCTGCAGAGAGAGGGGAACATATAGATGGGCTGCAAGGTTTAGCAATCTCACATGACATCTGAGTAATGTTGATTTTGTTTAGATGACAACCTCATTATGGTGCATAATTGCAAAGCAATCTCCTAGTAAACACTGGGTTAAAAACTACTGGAAGATGCTTGTTCCTCTCATTATTAATTAGCATGTGTCCACTCCGCCAGATCCAGAGCCCAAACTTCATTTGTTATGTTCAGCCAAATGCATGAATAGCTTTTGAGTAATTATTTTCCAACATCATCTAATACCTCTCTGCACATCAATTAAAAATCCTCTTAACAAGGAACTGCATTTTGTTTGAGATCAAATGCCTAGTCCAAAGCTGTATCAATCATGTAGAGCTAATTAGTGGGTCTGCTTTATATCATTTGTTTTACTTTATTATTCTATTATACACTTCCTAATGAAACCAATTGAACAATTTTTAAATCTTTGTTCAATTAATTGAAGGCTTAAAGGCCAGCTACCTAGGCAGGCTTTTTCTGCTTTAAAAAGCACACATGTAAAAGAAAATAAAAATCCCTCCCTGTTTTATATCTACTAGGTTTATGTGAGAAATGCTCTACAGCTGGTTTTAAAGGTTTATCACTACTTTTATATGGCTTGCAAATAACTCATAGCTCACCAGACCCTGGAAGCCCTTTGTGCACAGTTAGAGGCTGCTGAAGGAAAGGGCTGGAATGATGGGAGAAGGGTCTGAGGGAGCTGATCTCCAGACCAGAGCTGCCAGCTCCCCAAAATTATTGCCACAGGATGATAAACTTTCTAAGACAGTTACCCAGTGTCCTCCCTGCCTGCAAAAAGAAGGGCTGAAGGAGATGGTTAGCTTAAATATTTGCTGTGGGGAAATCACCTTTCAATTTCTTAATATTAGAAAAAGAGTGGATCAAATGTTTTGGGAAGCTCCAAAGAGTTGATACCATTTGATTTCTCCAAGAAGAGCCTTTGGGCAGCAATCAGCATGACTTCACACAGGAAGTTTTCATTATGGAGCCAAAACTATAAGCAAGGAGATGACATTAAACATCCACTCCCGTGCAAAATACCCCCAGCACCCACAGTCTCAAAGGTGCAGAAATATTTTTGCCACCAAAGACTATTTTTACCTCTTCCATACTAATTAGAAATTGTCAAAAGTGCCTGGCTCCCAAAATGTTTATCCTAGGACACATCAGATGTCACAAGGCATGTCTTAATTAATGTCCAATCAGGGCACTTAATGCTGGTAAAGTAGAACTAATTTTCTCCAGTTAGCTTGCCTAAACGGTCCCCTATGCAACAAAAGTGAATGCATTCTAACTAAATAAAACTGACAAATCAGCAGATGCTTAGGGGCTTGCAGCAAATGGACTGTGTTTCCTTTTTCATATGAGTAAGGAGGGTAAAAATAAGAATAACTTTCACATGCCGTCAGCTTGCTTTGGAGAAAGCGAGTAATATTATGGAAGCATTCGAGCAGAGGGAATTCAGATTTAGACCTCTAGAAATCTGGGCTTCGGAGCTGAATTTCTACTTCTTTTTAATACCAAAAAAGCCTCCTTGCACTCATCACAGGCTGAATTTAAAGACACAAGCCTCCCAGAAATTCTCCCCCTAAACATGAGGAGCAACATCTTTACTTTGAGGGTGGCAGAGCACAGGCTGCTCAGAGAGGTGGTGGGGTCTCCATCTCTGGCGACATTCCAAAACCTGTCTGGAAGTCACTCTGTGCCACCTGCTCCAGGTGACCCTGCCCTTACAAGGGCCTGGGACTCGGTGATCTCCAGAGCTCCCTTCCAATCCCTGACTTTCTGTGGGACTGCCATCTGAAAGGGTTTTTTTCCACAGCACTGGCTCCAGCCTCCCCACCACATCTCCTCTGCTGAGCCCTCTCCTCACAACCCCCCCAGGGGTCTGTAAATCACCCCAGGGGTGTGAAGAGCCCAAGGGGGGGGAGCAGGAACACAACAGCCCCGGATGCTCAGAGCGGATGGGAGAAAGTGGACATCAAGAAATCCCCAAAGGAGAGGCGGAAAATTACCGCGAGCATTTATGGATTCCCTGTGAATAATAAGCAAATGTCGGCTCAGGATTTTATGGTACCACCAAGTTTTCACTCAGTTAAATCTGCAGCAGATGTCCTGAGGCCATGGTGAGGTTCATCCCGGCCACGTGGGTGCTGCAGCTCCTGGAGGAATCCCCTGGGGTGTGGGTGCCCAGAGCCCCGTGGATGGTCACTGCCCAGGTGTGAGGGGTTTTGGGTGTCAAGACATTTGGGAGCCATTAAGATGCCTCCCCCTCCCTCAGCCTGTTTTGTGTTTCTCCCCCTTCGTGAGGGGACGCATCCTCTTTGGATTATCCCAGCATCCTGTCTGGGAGGGATGATCCTGCCAGGAAGAGCAGCTCCTCCTCACATCCAGCTCCCAAACAAAACCAGACACACACAAAGCCCAAGACCTCTTGGTGTCCAAAGGGAACTGTGCTCCCTTGTCTCCGGGGCCTCGGTCACTTCCAGCTCTAAGGACAGGAAGAAGCTGGTGAAGGCTGAGCCCATGTGAGCAGGAGGAAAAGCAGCAAAATCCAGGCAAGGCTCTTGTGAAATTCTGCCCCATTTTGTTCTCTTCTCTGGGGGACAGAAGCAGCACTTCTGATGGTGTCAATCTTTTTCACACACTGACTCCAGCCCAGGGCACACCGGTTTACACCTTTGCTTGCCTCTGGGTGGAAAATAGAGTGCAGAGCTCAAAGTTCCTGGAGGTTTTGAGCAGTCACTTCCAGAGGAAATCCAAAACCTCTTCAGCCACCTTACCATCTGAAGGGGATGACAGTGATTCCATCACCTCTGTACTTGCACCTTGAAGATCAACCAGTGCCATCCACCAGCCCAGGTTTCTCCAAGCCCCGTCCAACCTGGCCTGCAGCACTGCCAGGGATGGGTGCAAAGCTGAATGCTGGAACCAAGGGTGTCACCTGGGAGAGCAGGAGGGTGGCATGCCAGGAGAGAGCCCATGGAATTGTGTTCCTGTCTCTGGAGGCAGGGATGGGGGTTGAAGCTGAATGCCCTGCTGGGACAGAGGCAGCATCTTCTCAGCTGTGCACTGCCAGAAGCAATCCTCCCCTTCAGGTAGCAGGGGGACCAGCTCTGGGCTGGGAGTGCTGAGCAGAGGTTTGCATTTGCCTCCCTGCTGGCTGTGCTGGAGCAGGGATCACCTCCCAACCTTCACTCCAGAGCTGGCCTGGGAGAGCATCTCCCCAGCTGTCCCTTCACCAGGGATGGACAGAATCCATGGAGCCACCATGGAGCTGGGGTGGGAACTCCATCCTGAGCTGGGTTTCAGCAGCCTCCTCACCCACTGGGAGCTCCACATGCCCTTCTACTCTCACATATGTTTGAAGTTCACTGGCAGCCCCTGTGCAAACGTGTCTGTGCTTACATAAACATCCCCCAGATTAAACTCCTCCATCAAGGTTACTGCACATGTGTGCGTGTTTGTTGGCTGAAAGGTTTTACAAGCTCCGATGGCCAAGTTACAATCCAAGCATGCAAGATCTACATGATGGATCTGCAAATAGCTGTGGGAAAGGGGGAAAAAAAAAAAAAAAAAGAAACTCACAAGCTTCATTGGCAAAGCCAATGGTGCTTGTTAGGTGCATCAGGTGAGTAAGGAGGGAGCTGCACCCCCTGTGGCCACAGAAGCGATGGAAATGGCTCCAAGGGGAGGAAAGGCAGCATTGCAAACAGAGCGAGTGAAGAGCATGCAGAGACTGAAAAAAGGAGTCTAAAAACCCAGATATGACATGCCTGAAGAGCTGGGATGAAGCTCACCTTTGCTGGGAGGGTTGTTACTCATCCCGCAGAATGCTGGAGTTACATCTATAGTCTGAAAATAGGGATTTAAGTAGGACATAAGTGCTCGTAACCTTGTGCTGGCCAGAGCACAGGGATGTTTCCAGCTCAAGTGAACATTGAATTCTTGCTCCAGCTAGATGAAATCCTCTTGGCACTGAGCCTGGAGCAAGGTTTGGCAAGTGCAGGGTGGTTGGAGCCAGCAGCCTGCCTGCCCTTGCTGCAGAGGCACGGGGAGCCCTGGTGCTCTCTGCCAGGAGAAGGCATCCTTCTGAGGTTTGGGGACAGGAATAAAAACCAGCAGGGCAGATTTAGGATATGAGAAAGCAGACTCTGCCCCGTCCTGCCCTTGCTCTTTGTGGCCATCAGTTGCCGTGCTGGCAGCCAAAGCTGAAGGGACAATGCCCCCTCTGCCCTGGCTTCACACGGGCCAAGATCTTCCTTCTCCTCGGCCAGAACATAAGAGAAGGGCCATCTGGAAATTAATTTCCATCAAAGTGTAAAGGGAGAATATTTTTGTCATCTAATTCTTTAGGTAGCATTATTTAATTTATTTATACAAAGAAACGACTGCGGAGACAGATGCAAAGCAGAACTTGAGAGGCAGAGAGCACATTGTTCTGTTCTTCTCCTGTGAAGAGCCAATTATTCTCCTCTAAGTCCTTTAGTTTCAGGGCTGACTGAGTAGTTTAAGGGATAAAAGTATTAGCCTTTCATCTGGGGGATTCAAGTGCCGGTCCTCAAGGCAGACCAAAGCAAAATGAAGTGGGTTGTCTTATTTTGCTCCTTAATGTATTATTATATAATGGTATTATTAAACATTAGTGAATAGAGAATTAAAATTTCCAGCACTGACAGCTGATTAATTTTTTTTAAAGTAAAAAAAAAAATTCACTCATCATCAAAAATATAAATTAAATCTTTTAAGGCAACTTTCAAGTAAAGCACAACGGCTGCTCTTTTCTGTTGCTATAATTCTCCTTTCTGCAACACTGTAACCAGAGTAGTTTCCCTTTTAGCTACGGAATAAAACACAGATTTCAGCCTCTGAAATACTTTAAAAAAAATAAAAAAAAATAGAAAAAAAAATCCGGAGAGAGTTTTGCTGTGTTACAACTGAAGATGAAGGGGTCAGGAACACAGCCCAGGCTTGTGCCTTTTGAGACATTTAGGGGCTGACCAGCTCCCTGCAGAACTTTCTTGGGGTGCTGGGATCACTTTCCCCCTCCAGTCTGCCCCTGCAATGGGCAGCACAAGATTTCCCTCCCTGCTGCAAGCATTGCCAAGCTAACGGGGCCATTTCTGCTCATTTCAACCAATTTCTGCTTTAAATCCTTGAAACCGGGGTGGAGGGAGATGGGACCTTAAACTTGCAGGTTTTACATAAATTCCCTGAATTTCCTTAGGCTGTCAGAATTCAGTGAAGAACAAATGGGGTGGCTGTGCTCAGGAGCACTTGCAGAAGTAATGAACATCTATGTGTGTGTGTCCTATAAAAAATGTACATTGTGGGGCAGGATGGGAGCTTTCCAGATCAGGTTGAATGGGGTTTGGAGCAGTCTGGGCTAGCAGGATGTGTCCCTGGCCATGAATGGGGCTGGGACTGAATGATCTTTAAATCCCTTCCAACCCAACCCGTGAGATGGTCTCCTGCCCCACGAATCCATCCCACCAGGTTCCGAGGAGCTCCTGCACCTCAGGCAGCACCCACCTCCAACTGCCCCAGTAAAGGAGAATGGCCCTAGAATCCAAACAGGAGAACCCCAGAAACTTTACATCATGTCAGCAGTTTTCCATCATGTCCTAATAGGTTCATCTGAGTAATTTTGTTTTCAGTAACAGGATACAATGAATAATATAATCATATCAGGAAGTTTTTAAATTGTATTAGGAAAAATGAATATGGGAATGACAGGATAGAAATATGAGACCAAAAAAAAAAAAAAAAAAAAATGCAGGTAAAAAAGAGATATTTTGGGACCTGATTCTATTAGGTATTCCTGGGGCATTAGTCATGGGAATGACATTACTGTCCCCAGCACTGCCTTTGATGCACAGCCTGCAGTTATCAGGGGATGGCAGACACCTCCATCATCCCCCTGGGTTTATAAGATGGGAAGGAAGGTGCCTACCTGCCTCATCTATGCTTTCCCCAGTAATGCCCTGATTAGCCTCCCCTCTGCTCGCTCTGCAGTAGCCAGGTGACTACAGCAATATGTTTTCATTAGGAACCCAAAGGGAGAGGGGGAGGCAGACACCCTGAGAGTCCCTAAGTGGCTGCTGCTGGGTGGGTTTGATGGCTTTTCCTATCTTTGTTCCCCAGGAAATGGTAGTTTTGTGGTGACAGCATCCAGAGCAACTGAAGCAGGAGGAGATGCTCTCCAGCATCTCACCCCAGGGTGACAGATCTGCTCCCAGGGCTCCCCTCTGCACCACCACCCAAGCTGGAGCATCATCTGATGAAGCACAGGGGGTGCCTCATCCCTGCTGTGGCTGCCCCATCCCTGGCAGTGTCTCAGCCCAGCTTGGATGGGGCTTGGAGCACCCTGGGCTGTGGGAGGTGTCCCTGCCCATGGCAGGGGGGTTGAGACTCACCTCACATTCCAGAAAATCAAGTGGGATCAGAGTAAGGTCCCTTCAATTCCAAACGTGCATGTTTCTTGGCTTGGTTAAACTCTTCATCAGTTCACACCTTTTACTAATTCCTATTAGCTTTCTGCATCACCCAGTATAGAAAGTCTTGAAAACTGCCATCAAATGTAAAATCTGCCACCACCTCCTCCTCAGATCTTTAATTTAAGTAATAGGTCTGTAAAGCAGTCACCTTGTTTCCCAGTAAGTTTCTGGTCTGCATTCCCCCAGAGAGAAAACACCAGGCAGATCAAGTGCCACCCAGGCTGTCGGGACTCTAAATGCAATGACACCTCGAGTTCCTGTTACACTGTCACACAGGGACACTTCCTTCCCAATTAACACCCAAACTCTTCTGATAATAACATTTTCTGCTTCATTTTTAAGGCCAGGTTGGATGGGGCTTGGAGAACCCTGGGCTGGTGGGAGGGGCCCCTGCACATGGCAGGGGTTGGGGCTGGGTGGGCTTTAAGGTCCCTCCCATCCCAAAACTTCCTGGGATTTCCCTGCCAAGCAGTATCAGCAAAATTGTCATCAGACCTCAGTATTAGGAAACCAGGAGTGTAATTTTAGTATTTATAGCTATTCTTGCACTATCACCCTCCCCATCAGAGCTAAGGAGGCAGACAGGGGATTCTGGGTGTTATCCTCTAGTTTTATCCTTAGGTATTCCACTTTTTTGTGGAATTTCCTCACCATCAAAGAAAAAAACAAAACAAAACATTTTTAAGAGAAAAAAGTTGGAGTCTTGCAGCATCTTCCAGCTCTTCCTCTGCCCCTGGGCCCCTGGGAGATTAGGGCTGGTTTAACCATATGCCTAGGGCAGCCTGCCACCAGCAGCACTTCAAACTCCTAATTTCACAGAATCTCCATATTACCCGTTCAAGATCTTTGAGCAACTGACAGATTTGCCTAGATCATTGCCCAGAGCTGTTAATCCCACATTTCATCCTTTCCTGTTTCTTTCTGGTTGTTTGTTTGTGGTTTGGTGTTGTTTGGTGTTTTTTTTTTAAGAAGTTGAGAAATGTAATCCTAATTTAACTCTGGCTCTGGCAGCAGATATGAGCTGTGGAGGGATGGAGCCAGGTGGTCAGGTGAGAAATGGGAAGCTCTCTGCACTACAACTGCAGCGTGGATTAAAAAAGCTTTTCCCAGAAATTGCCCTCCTGTTGGTGACCTCACCAATGTGTGCTGGGGGGAAAGGCAGGGCAGGTTTGCTGGATTCAGCCCCCAAAAGCAGTGGGCTGCGGAGGGGAAAGGTCCTGATGCATCTCAAGGGTTGTGTTCATGTCTCTAAAATAATGAGAAAGAGAAAAAGAAAAAAAAAATCAGAGAAAATGCTGAGTGAGATGCAGGTCTCAGGTGACACCATTCATCTTTCCATTGGTGCCCAAGGGAGTGCAGGGCAGGGGTGGCTCTGAACCTCCTCACCCTGTTGGATCCATTGGGAAGGTGAGAGGCATCTGAAGGGTCTGGGTGATTTTAGTTGTTCTTGGTAAATTCTTAGTGCAGGAACCAGAAGGAGAATTAGTAAGAGTTCATGAGAAAAAAAAAATGCCAAACCTTAAGTGTCTCTTGAACACTCAGGACAGAGGGTTTGCAGTCCATTCAACATCCTGCAGATACTGCTGAAATCTCTTTGCCACCTCTGCATGTAGGTTTTGAGTTTTCTTCTGTTGTCACCACAAGAACCTGGTGCAATAATAGATTGCTGGCTCTGTCTCTGGGACAAAACATTTTCCACGCTTATTTTTATATTAAAAACATAAGCAAAGAAAAGCTTTTCAGTGCTTATTTAGACTGCGAGTTATTAAAGTTTGTCTGTTACTGTTACACATTTCTGGGTTGATAAAGGGCTCGGTTTCTGGGTTGTGGGTTTGTTTGTTTGTTTTTCCCCAGAGAAAACCCAGCGTGTATTTGAAGTGGCAAAGTGACAATTCCACAGCCAGCAGAGCCCAGCTCCAGGCAGAGGAACCTGGAGGTCTTAGCCTTCAACCCACTTATTAGAGCCAGGATTTACTGTGACTTTGTGCAGCAGAGGATTAATGGAATGAATCACCTTACTTCCCCTTAAGATTTGCCTAGGCATGTGATTTGTGTCTGCTAAGCTGGTATAATGATGAACAATCCTTTCTATTAACGTGGTTAAAAATAGAATCTGCAGTCAGACCTTACATAAAGCAGGAGGAACACGTGCCAGCTCATGCCCAAATCCCCCCGGGAGCTGTGTCGGTCTGGGAGATGCTGGCATCAAACAAACAACATCACTCTTTTGAGACACTGGAACCTGCCCTGGCTTCTCCCTTTCCTTCCCCCACTGTCCCCTCCGGACACCAGGGAGCTCTGGGGGCACCAAAGCACAGGTGCACGGGGACAGGGACACCCGTGTTCACACACACCGTGGGTGAGGACCTGTGAGCAGCTCTGTGAGAGCTCTGTGAGAGCTAAGTGCATCCAGCAGCTCTGCAGGATGGGGCAGTGGAGCTGGGGACATCTTCACACCTCCTTTACACTTTCTTTCTTGGCCCAAACTGAGATCCCAAGCCCCTGAGCTGAGCCTGGGCTGAGCCCTGGTCAGTCAGCAGCAGTGGGTACCACCACCATAGTCCCTCTGCTCCCCTGGTACTGTAATTTCATCCTGATTTCACCTGAGCTCATCTCTGGTCCTTCTCAGCCACCCTCTTCACCTCTCAGACCATGATGACAACCCCAGCACACTGCTGGCTGCTGCCTCTTCTCCTGTCCTGAGGTTTAAAGGGACACGAGATACCCTGGCACCTCCAGAGCCAGGGAGTAGAACTTGGATGCCTTGGGGTTCACCTCTGGGTAGGTGTCCCCTCTCCTTACAGGGAATGTTCACCCCTCCTTGTCCAAGACAAGATGGGATGGGGATCTGTAAGGTTCCTAGAGCACAGAGGTTTGACCTGAGTCTGAAGAACAACGGGTGTGCCCACCACTGGCACTGCCAATGGGATTATTTGGTCCTGGACAAATGCAGGACACCGTGGCTTAGAAGTACAGATACTCCTGCAAAAGCCAGCAGTATTCTGAGGACACTAATGGTTTTGGAACAGCTGAGCACCTCTCTGAAACATCGAGGCATGCCTGTGTGCCCTTTCCAAGCTGGCTTTGGCACCTAAACTGTGCCTTTGGGCATCATCTCTCACCAGCCTTGCCCAAAATAAAGCAGGTGAATGAAACAAAAGAGGGGTTTGTGTCATTAGCCCTTGCAGATTAGCACAATGGAGAATACCCATCACCACTGAAATCCTTTTCCAGATGCTTTCTTACAGATCTGTATTCACCTCTCATGAGCTGGTACTGACTGAACCAACGTGAAAAAAAAAAAAGAAAAAATCCCCCAAAAAACTACAGGCAAAAACTCAACAGCTTTTCTGCAAGTCTTGCCTGTTCTTAGTCAGTTTAAAGACCAAATTAGCAATGCAATCATGAGCAAAAGACTTGGAGACTTCTCCAAGCTGTCAAGAGCATTTTCCCAGCTGATTAATTGGCGAGGCTGTGGCCAAGCCCGGGGTCCTGCTAAAGGCCCTGCCCCTTGCCTTGCACCTGCCACCACACCACTGATTGCAGAAAATGGATGGCTCTGCCCTGCTTCTCTTTGCCTTGCTTCCTTTTTTGTTGTTTTGTTTGTTTTGTTGGTTTGGTTTTTTAATTCGGCTGCAGCTGTTAAAGCGCTTTAAGGAAATCTTATTTATCTCAAACAGAAACTTGAACTTCTCCTCCAGTCTCAGGAGGATGAGCTGAGTGTAACCCTCTGTCTCAGGCTGACTTATGGAAGTGATACATTAGGATCTTAAGGAATGCTGTGATAACTGGGCAGGATTTTCTCTTCCTTGGGTGTGAGCTTGAAGGTTTTTTGCTTTCATGGCTCCTCGTGGTCTGCAGAAGGTGCTGTGTGACAGCGGGTGGCAGGTGCCTGCCCTCCAAGGGCCAGGGAGCAGCAGGTTCAGCCTGGCAGAAAGGTGGGAAAAGCCAAAAGAAACAATTCCCTGTTGCATGCCAGGGGGAGGAGTGAAGGCAAAGATGATTTACTTTTGTATTTTGATTTTTAGGTCAAGAACAAGGCCAAAGGGGTAAAGCCAGTGCCAGGTAATAGCAGGGTATTGGGTAGTTTGTGGAGTGGTTCACTGACAGGGGAAAATGTGGAGAAATGTGTCCCCAGGGTTTCCTAAGGAAACGGAAGCAATTCCAAAGGCTTTATTTGGCCAATAAATACTTACAGAAATATTTTGGGTATGGAAATGCTGCTTGCAGACTTGAGGTCTGAAACTCCTTTCCCTGGAGTGTTGCTGGACACGGGCCACACAGCAAGTCACCCAAGTACCTCCTGCTCTTCAGCTTCAGCTCTGTCCCCTAAAAAAAAAGAGCACATGACAACAAATGGGCCCAAATAATCCTGATATTTTAGATGAAATAGCACCAGCAGTATGTAGACCCCTTGCAGTGAGTTGTACTGGGATGGATTTCAAGCCATAGGTTGTTTTTTTTTTCTCTAAGAGGGACCATCTCCTTCTCCCTGGTTTGTGCTGCTAGCATGAAGGGAAGACTCAAGGATGCTTTGCTAACCAAAGGAGAAAGGCAGAATCCTTTGATCATCCCAGACATAAATTGCCCATTATCCTCATGTGCCCTTAGTGGGAATTTTCCTAACAAATGTCTTTTCCTCCAGAAAGAGCAACTGGATTGCATCCCCAGAGGTGAGCCCAGGGTCAGCTGCTCCTTCGGGCCAAAGCATCAGTGACTGCCAGGGAGCTGCAGCAGAGACAGCAGCTGGATTCAGCTCTGCCTTGCTGGGCAAGGAATGAGGAGAAAAACCCCATCCGAAGGCTGCAGAATACTTGTGTTCTGGCTAAGGTGTGGGTAAAGTTGTTCCTGTACACGTCCCAACAACTCCTCCTCTCTGCAAGTTGCTTGGAGATCCATTGGGAGAGGTGCCCCAGGAGATCCATAACAGCAGATTGTGTTCCACCAGCCCCTCCAAGAGGACCTGGGAATTGCTGATAGTGCAGAGCACGTGTTTTGCTTTCCTCAAACACTGGGTAAGGTTTCACTCTAGCTCGTGCCACAGTGCAACAAATAGAGAAACAAATAATGGAGAAGTTAACATTGGTCCTTTAAAAGTCAATTTCTGTGTGCATTTAACCATAAAAGCAACATCTGCTCCACTAAATACAGGTGTTTTATACCCTTGTCATTAATTGGAGGGGACATTATGTCATCATACATCACCAGTTAAAGTTGGGTAGAGTGCCACTTATCTCAGGTGCCATCATTAATCAGATCCCTTTCATCTGGGTGCCTCCATCAGTGGCTACCTCCCACCCTCTGAGTCCCTGCCTTCCCTTTTTTGAGATGAATTTGAATCAGCTGCTGAGGAATCACCCACACACAGTGTTCTCCCAGGGCTGGGTCCTTACCTGGGCAAACCACACACCATTCCCTGCCAGGTCCCAGCTCCAGAGGGGAAGGATCCAAGGATGCCACCCCTCCAGCATGGCATCTCTGGTGGCCAGGAGAAGAGAACAGCCCATTAGAGAGCCTTAACTGCCTGACAATTGGAAGTAAAACAAACTGAGTGTGACATAAGAAAGTAAAGTATTGAATGGGTTTTCCTTCCCAGCATTACCCAAAGTCAAGTATCTTATTAAGTTCAAGAGAATTACATTTTACATGCTTCAACAAGAGACATGGGCCCTTTAGAAAATAATAATGAACTGCTTTTTTTTTTTTCTTGCATTAATTTACATACCTTTGATAAATTACTGCGACCAGATTAGGGAGATAAAATAACTAGTCTATTAATTACAGTGATTATTATTTAATAGAAAATGGGATTCTGAGCAACGTGTATGGTAAAAGGAAAGCTTAGCAATGCATTATATGGATGTGGTATTTTATCTTAAAGAGTAAGATAAGTGTCCAGCTCTTTCTGCAATCTAAAGAATATGTTCATTACCTGTGCAAGATTTATAAGTATAATTGAGTGTAATATTTTAAAACTATTTGCCTTACCTCGCCGTACACAGAGGACAAGGCAGAGCTGCTTCTTTAATTAAACTGTGTAAATTCCTTCATGAAGTTATCTAACAAGGCTTCCATTTGTAAGGAAATTACTTTTTTATTTAAAGTTTGCAAGCTGATATCATTACAGTCCTGCTTGAACTGCACTGGGGGTGTGTGTGGAGTTATCAGCACGTGTCTTGGCATTTTCTGTGTCTTATGTAAAGCCTGTTACACCTAATGGGCTTGTGCACAGGTTGAGCACATATATCCATATGTATATACACATTTACACATAAATCCCTGCAGCCTGATGCTACCAGAGGTGGGCTGCTCCCATCCCATCCCATCCCATCCCATCCCATCCCATCCCAGTGCAGCTCTGTGGGCAGAGCCCAGAGGCTGCTCCCACCTCCCAGCCCTTGCATCCACCCACAGCACACCAAGGCCTTTGTGGCAGGGAAATCTTTTGAATCCTGTCCAAAAAGAGGAGGCTGCAGTCTGTCAGAGCAGAACCACGGGGGGGGGAGGGAGAAGGGGGGTGGGAGTTATGTGCACAGCCCTAATCCTGAGATTTCCCCCCTCTGCAATCCCTGCTGCACAGCTCCTGCTGCAGAGATTTTGTGTGCTGGTTCTGAAGCCTTATTTGTATTAATTGTGAGGGTTTGGGTTTCTCTATGAAAACAGGGGAGTGTGCTTTATCTTGTGCCACCACCACAACTTCTGCACCCTGGCTGTGCCAGGGCCATGCCATGCTTCAGGCAGGGATGCTCTCCTGCATCCCAGCCTCTCCATCCCTGCCCCACCTCTGCTGGAGGGAAGGTTCAGCCTCTCGTGGCTTACACACGACTCTTGCAGGGTGTGCTTAAGCAAAGAGTAAAAATTCAAGGTTTCTCAGGATTAATTATTGCTGCAAAATGGAGCAAATTCCAGGTGGATCACGAAAAAGCCCTTCTGTAGTTCAGGAGCATCTGCCATCAGAAAGCTATGAGAAAAAGATGTAGTCAAAGTTTTGCACAATAGATACTGATATGCAGCATTAATACACTATTTTCATTTAATTAAATATATTTCAAAAAGCTGTCCCTGCTATCTTCTCAGTGGGCACAGCACAGGAGCAAGACTTAAAAACTGGATCAAAGAGCTGGAACTCTCCCTTGCACCCCAGGCTGAGCAACACCTCCCCAAGCCCATCCAGTGGGATGTAAACCCCAGCTCCACTGGCTGTGCAACACCAAATTCACACTCTTTAGATCTGATTAATGGGCTGCCTCAGCAGTGCCAGGCAGGCATGGCATCAGGGGAGGGACAGGGAGTCTGCCAGCATCATTAGGGACCTCATCAGTTGGTCATGAGCAGAGGAGTGTTCTTGCACCCAGAAGCTGCACACCCCTCCTGCCTCCTCATCCAAGCCCCCAGCTGCACCCAGGGATGGGAGGGATGGGAACGACTGGCTGATTCATTGGAAAACTCTTCATTAAGAAGCCCTTCTTCAGGGTGCCCCCGGGACCCCCGTGAGGGGCCTGGGCAGGGGGCAGAGGGGGTGTCAGCCAGCACCTCACCTGCCAGTTCAAAGGGAGATGAAAGATAAATGCTGACATCTGGGAGCAGAGAGCAGGGTGGCAGGGGAGGCTGATGCTAAGTAGAGCACGAGAGGTGTCTGGCAGAGTTACCTCTGCATGGGCTGAGGCTCCTGCCCTGCCCGCAGCCCCACTCCCCATCCCTGCCCTTCCCACACTGACAGGAAAACTTGGGCTTTTCCATTTCCCTCCCTTCCCTCTCCCCTGTCTCATCCGACGTCGGAGCCGTTGCCACCTTTCCCAGAGACAGTCTCGTGTCTCACATCTCCTGTTCACACTCACAGCATCCATCATCTGCAGCCCTGCTGCCATAGCTTCTTTTGGCATATGTCAGGTCACCGTTTATTTCTGCGCTTTTTTTTTTTTTTTTTTAATATATTTTTTTTCATTTTATTTTATCAGACCATCCCTCCTGCTGCTATCAGTGCTGCTGATTTATCCCCAGCCCCTCTCCTGACTCTTCTTCCCAGCAGGTCAGGCAGTGATGCTGGAGCTGGCCCTGCTTCTCCACAGCCCAACGGGGGCTGCTTTCCCCAGCCCTTGGGTGAGCTGACATGCAGCTTGTTCTTAGCTTATCTGTCACATCTGGTTTCGTTCACACATCTGGCAAAAGACACCCATTACGTCTATTTTCCAGCTCTCCAAAATATTCCTGCCTTGCATCCAGACGGAGGAAGGGTGAGGTCAGGCAGGAACAGGGCTCTCTGACAGCTCCTTGATGGTTCTGTGCACGGAGGTGCTGGGTGCAGACAGCCTCTTCTTCAGAGTGCTCCTCTAGTGAGGGAAATCAATCAGGATTACAGCTAATTAACTCTCAGGCATCTTTACCCTACAGCCTATGCTTGCACCTCTCAGCCAGGCATGGGAACTGGAGCACAGCCCTGCCCTGAGCCCCCCAAAGCCCCTCCAGCTCTGCCTGGCACAACTTGCTGTCCCCAGGATAGGGCTGTGGGCACCAGCCATGCCCTGGGGTTGCTGGGGGGCTCAGAGGGCAGTGGGGACCCTGAGCCCTGTCCCAGCCCCACTGACTGCCCCAGCTCTCCCCTCCCCAGCAGGGGGGTGGCTGAAGCCAGGCAGGTTTGCAGAATAATAACAACCACCTGTCAGCTCCTATTACTCAGATATTTCACACCAGAGATTTGTTATATTAAAGGGCACTGGAATTACTTATGTCAGGTAACTGAATTATAATTAAATGCTATGTAGATTATTAAAGCACTTGTATGGCAAGGGGGAAACATAAATGCTGCCACAAGACAGCCCCATTACAGAATTAGCTTACTAGCAGGCTTTTGCTTTGATTTGTCATTAGCTGGGATCAATCTCCCCTCCCCAGCATTCCCCCCTCTCCCTCCCCTCCAGCCAGGCACTCATAGTGCTGAGCATCTTCCAGCAGCACACAGGGAGCTGGGTTTCTCCTGGCTGTCCAAAATCCCAGGGAATCCCTAGGGATGAAGGTGGTGTGCAGTGATGGGGAGCAGCCCCCCCGGGAGCCCCACTAACACCACCTCTCACCAACCAGTAGGATGCTGCAGAAAGGGAAGGGAGGTGGCAGGATAGGGGTTCTCTTGCTTCCTTTTTAGCCTGAGGAAAACTTGTGTTTCAGGAGCCAGCCTTACCTGAAGGAACAGAGCTGTAGTGTGCACCCTCCCAGGCAGCTCTGAGTTTGTAAAATTAGTCTCCCTTTCTTACTCATTCCTACAGAAGCAGAGGAGAGAGTCACAGTACACTATAAACCTGGCTGATAAACAGCACAAGAGTCTCTAAGCCCTCCAGGATTTCTGAAGGATGAATTCAGTGCATTCAGTGCCTGTCCCAAAGCCCTGTAATGCCACATCCTGGGGCAGTGGAGCCTGGGGCAGGGCCCTGGTCACCTGCTCTCTGACCATCTCCCTGATCCTTCTCCTCACTCTCTGCAGGAGCTGAGCTTCCACAGGAGGGGATGAGCCCAGGGTTCCCTGTGGTAGCGTGTGTCACCCACCTCTGAGTCTGTTGTCACCTGTTCCAGCTGAGCAAGTCACCCACGGGTGCTCCTCCTGCTGCTGGGAGCCAGGGGGATGCATGGGGGAGCTCAGGCTCCTCAGCAGGCTTTGGATGTCTCCAACCAGGGACTGACAAGTCTTGGACCTGGCCTAGTTTTCTTTCTACCTAGTAAATATGTGGTTTACAAGCCCAGAAATCCCTTCAAGGAGTTGTTAATCGGCAAAGACGCGACAAGCACCAAGAAGCGGGGTGGTTAATAATAGCCCAGGCAGCATGGCAGGAACAGCTTGTGCTCAGTATCACTGCCTTCCCCTAGAGCTGGGGCTGTGGGCATGGCTTTTTTGGGGTTGTTTGTGGTGTTTTTAGCTGAGAGTTCCCAGCTGGGCCTATAAATTCATCTGCTTGTGGAGCTGTTTCCCTACTCGTCCTCCCTCCTGTCGGGATGCTCCGTCAGGCAAGGGCACGGCTTGAGCTGGAAGTGCAGGCACCCCTCCAGTCCTGGAAAGAAACTTTGTTGGTGTCCTGCTGGTAGGCTCAGGGGAGTTTCTGCCTTAGGAAGGTGACACCAAGCTCTCTTGGGAAGCTGCTGTTCCTTCGTAGCCAGGTTAAAGCAGCTACCTGAGAACATCCCATCTCCATCACCCCAGGAAGGGAGAAGGTTTGGGCAGGAGCAGGAGGCTGTGGAGCCAGGGATCACCACAGCTCCTTTGGTCCTCACGTGCCACCCAGCCCTGGGGACCCTCTGGGGTCACCATCCCATAGGGAGCAGCTCCAGCACCCCTTTGCAGGAGGCAAGGGGGTTTCTGCTGTGCTGGAGCCCCAGGCAGGAAAAACCAGCAGGCAGGAAATCCTTTCCTGCTCTCTCAGTGGGAAAGGGGGTGGCAATACAGAGGGAAAGTCTTGGGAGAGAGGGATGCATGCGTGTGTGTGTGTGTGTCTGCATGTTAGTTTATATAACACTTTAACTAACAAGCTATGATCTTCTCCAGAACAGTAGATAAAATGGCAAATGAAATATAGGGCAATAATTCTGACACTAAGGCGAAGTCGCTGGTTTTAATATATGCCTCTTTGCAAGCAGATAGGCCATAACATGACAATAATGAAATATAAATGACCTACATAAAAAAAAGATAAAATCAGGTAATTACTGAAGCGTCAGTTCTTTACAAAATAATTGGTAATGACCTTTGATAAAGAAATCACTTTTGTGATATTGCTGACAGTACAATTTTCAACTCTGAGAAAACATAGCAGCTGGCTCTAAATCAGGGACAGCACTGCTGGGACTCACCGTGGCAGCAGGAGGAACGTGCTCCCGGTGGCAGAGCTGGGGGGTGGCGGGGCACCGGGGGGGCTGGGACACCAGCCAAAGCTTTGCAGCCACCACCCTGCCCGGTGCTGTCCCTGCGGAGAGAGGATGCTCAGTACCCTGCTCTGCTGCTGCAGCCTCATGCCAGGGGGGGGACACCAGCAGCTCCTCGTGATGATGTCCCCCCCCCAAAGCCACCCCACCCAACCTGAGTGATCCGGTGTGGCTGTGGGTGTCAGCTGGGGGGGGAGCAGGGGACCTCCTGTGTCCCTTGCAACCTCTGTAACACTGTTCCTTCCAGGAAAAAGGCTCAGAGCCTCTCCATCCCCACTGCAGGGAATGCCTGGGGTCTGCCCAGCCCTCCAGAGGGACAGGGGGAGAGGGGAAGTGGGA